>CM029392.1:6562199-6710450 GCA_017165825.1 Hepsetus odoe
TACTTGCTACCACTAGACCACCGCCAGGGTACACTGGGTCCCTGAGCAAGACCCTTAAGCAAGACCCTGAGTTCCTCCAGGGGGGACTGTCCCTGTAATTAGGAAATGTAAGTCGCTCTGGATAAGAGCGTCTGCTAAATGCCGTACATGTAAATGTAAATGTAAGATGAAGTGATACCCAGGGGACAGAGAGTTGTGATTGGTGTGAACTTAAATGGACATATTGGTGAAGGGAACAGAGCTGGTGGAGGGGATGGGTAGATATGGTGTCAACAAGAGGAAAGAAGAAGATTGTAGATTTTGCTAAAAGGATGGACATTTAAGAAGAGGGAGGAGTACAGGGTGATGCATAATGTTGACGAAGGAAGACTGCAAGGTGCAATTCAGGCAGGAGTTAAGATGGGCACCGGGAGGTGTTGAAGAGTCACTAGATTGCTGGGAAACTACTGCAGACAGTAGACGGTAAGCAGACAGTTAGAAAGGTACTAGGAGTGACATCTGGAAGGAACAAGGAGGAAAACAATGGAACCTAGAGGTTCAGGGGTGTATACAGAAGAGGTAAGCGAAGAAGAAATGGGATGAGAAATTGAGCTGGATGAGATGTGCAGCAGTTTAGAGCAATAAAGGATATAAATGGAAATGTGTTCACAAGTGAGCAGAGCTTGTTGAGCAGGTGGAAAGACCACTTTGAGGGGTGGATGAATGAAGAGAATGAGATAAAGAGAAGATTGGATGACATGAGGACAGTGAACCAGGAAGTTCAACGGATTACCAAGATGGAAGTAAGGAGAGCAATGAAGAGGATGAAGAATGGAAAGGCTTTTGGTCCAGATGAAATATCTATTGAAATACCTTAACTGATAATATAACACAAACTGAGATTCAGTTCGCACCACAAGTGGACATAAACTTTGGACTGTAAAGTATAAATGTATTAAAGTGAAGCTAACTCTCTCAGTATAAGTGGTACTTGAGATCTTGATTAATCAAGGCTAGTGTTATTCTGGTACTAGCCTGAGCAATGATTTTTAATCAAACAAAAGACCAAATTCTACTGAACATTTACAGATTTTCAGTTAAAGCCAGCACATTTTTTTGTAACCCAAATGATCCCTTAGCTGACAGTTTCTACTCTGCTTCTTCATGCAGAATGTTATGTTTCCAGGTCCCTTGACATCATGCTTTGAATTTATTTAATATATGAAGTTATTTTCTGTCTTGGAATAAAAAAAATTTAGATATCATAAATATTCTCCAATCAAGCAAATCTAACACATAGAATAGAACTCTTCTTAATATCAGAGCTGGCATGTCAATCTGTAAAAGTTATGTTCAAAGTCTGTACTTGGTTACATATATAATTAAAAAAGCCTTTATTTTATGCCTTTTCATTTTTTAACATTTCTAATTAACTTTAATCAGACAGTTGACTCTAAAAGCCTGTCAGCACAAAGCCCTGATTACTCTCTGGCCTAAGGGTGTCTATGTACTTTAATTGAGGATGATTGCTATTTCACATCAGATTTCTCTCATTCTCTGCTTCTGCTATCAATTATTTTGCTGTTGCAAATATGACTCTTGACGTCATTTGTGTATAACGGATGTTTGGTAATAGGAGAGGATGATGTACAATCAGGGATGTGCCTAATTGCTGCAGATTTGCATTTCTGCCAATGAACAGCCTGTGATACATTTTTGATGCTCCGCAGAGACAAAAAGAGGGAGCAATCAGTCTTAATTGTGGGCCTAATAGATGAATTTAAAGCACCAGTAATCAGAGCAATGAAGCAGCTTAAGTAATATCAGTGTCACCTCTCTGGTCTGCCATTCAAACTATGACCATGCAAAGCACTTTGTTATCCTCCTCAGACTATCTAGACCTCACCACACACATTAGGTTTGTGCAAAATGGGCAAAATTTTATTAGGATACACCTGCAATATTTTGAAAACACAAAGCTAATTCAACAATATACTATTTTTAAAGTCTGTCTGGTTAATTTGGACAAAATCTTTTTGATATTTCTTTAATTATATTATGATTGATGCAAATTGAAGTGAAATGTAAAATCTGGAATCTATCTATCTATCTATCTATCTATCTATCTATCTATCTATCTATCTGTCAATGTCTGCCTGCCTATCTGTCTGTCTGTCTGTCTGTCTGTCTAGCTATGTGGACGTGCAACTGGTGAGGATGACCAGCATATAGTAAAATCTCAGCATTGCAAAAACCAATATTGCGATACATCTTATATTATACAGCCCTAACACACATACACACACACACCCACACAAACACATACATATATATATATATATATATATATATATATATATATATATATATATATATATATATATATATGTATACAGCACAAACCCAGACACATTTGTACATTCATGGCGCATAAAGATTCCTCAGCCTTATACAAAATCTTATGAAACTGAATCTTACATGACAGGATGTTAAATTTATCAGGAGAGATAAAAACCATGAGGAAAGAAGTGATTGAGCAAACGCAGAACACAATCCAGCAGTAAAATGTTCCAAAACAATAAAAGTGGGCCAATATCCCTTGAAATTCTTGTTACATTAACAGTTAGTGTTTTTTCTTCAACTATAAAGTTCCTTTCAGAGAGCAGATACAACGCAGGGCTATAGAGGAGGCAATTTTTTCACAGAACTTAGCTGTCAGGCTGGTTGAATTACCAACTTTTTATCAGCCAGTCACTTAGTAGAGTGATACAGAAAGAAGCAATGGTCCATTTAAAACATTCCCTCCAAGACTCTTCCTGTGTCTGGGTTTGATTGTGATATCTGCTATCACCATTTATTAATCCAACTGGCTTAAACAAGTGTAGGGAACCTGCTTACCTCAACGATGCTGGCCACTGAATTTAAACCCCCCTCCTTTCACAGCGCTTTATCTGATATCATACATCAGTGACATGCTGGTCCTGCCAGCTAATTTGAGCCTTCCTGACAACATTTTAATCAATTTCGTCCCTGCGCTGTTCTCTTGCAGCCTCTGGTCACGTCCCGTGTGCAGCAGGCCACCTGAAGAGAGCCACAGGATTCAAGGGCGACGCGGCATTATGAAATAAAAACAACCTGGTGTAATCTGCTGCTGGAAAAGGGGCCTGGGTGCACAGTTCATCTGCCCATGATAAGACGAGAAATAACATCATTACATCCACAGTGGGACACTATCTCAGCGAAATGCTATATCACACTCATGTCAACAGCTCGCAACCCTGGGTAATAAATCCTGCCTAATGCTGTGGAAAGCACAGGCCTGGCAGGATGCAGGAGTGGGTGAGCTCAGCTGTAGAGGGAAAGATCCGATCACAGCTGTTTATCTAATAATGCATCTGATCTGGTAACGGGGCAGCATTGGCATTCTCCTTGCGTTTACAGTATCCGGTGCATTTGATCCGGTATGGAAGAAGTCAGCATCAGCATTCGGGTCACCGCATCACTCGCCTGCACGATGCTGATTCCAGGCATGACAAGTGCACTTTGTGAGGCTTTTCTTTAGCATTTTGTTGTCATTATCAAGATGCATTTATCACCAGCGAGGGCCACGGCAGAGATACTGCTGCTCTGCCTGAAAAATGAGGCTCTCCAAATGTCAGCCTGCCCTCTTTCCTAATTAAATCCCCACTAATGCCATCTTGTCTTTGCACTCACAGTAGGCATGAGTATTTTTACCTTTTTTTTAAAACTATTTTGAAGCTTATTTTGTTCAAAATAAATTACATATTTTGAGCTGAATCACAAAAAAAAAAGAACCGGATGATTCATTAGTGACTGTAGAGCTGATTTAATAATGTTAATAAATTAATAGTGATACATTTAGTGATCTGTAGCTTTCAGCATAGCAGCTGATTAGGAGAATGCTCAGCTGCTGAAGAGAAGGATAAGCTAAAGTTACACATATTTTTCTTTGTTTAATTAACCACATATAGATCTGCTTAGATGTTGTTAATTAGCACTTCATGAGATAATACAAGATATTCAAGTGTGCCTTTGTTTTTCTTTGTACCTTTGTGTAATCTCACAGAAATACTGAAAAAAGATTGAAGTTTAACTAAATTCAGAGAAGGTGCATGATCATAGCATGATTTCTTTATATAAGCATAATTACATGCTCAGCATTTTCATCTCCACAGAATCTTAAACATCTCAAATAAAGTATCTTGTTTTGACTCTTTTGTGCTTCTAACTGTTCTTTCAAAACTATATGAAGCTTTCAACAAATACATAGCAGTTAATTATGCTCTGCATTATCTAAGGATCTACTTAACTAAACACAACAAAAACTAACACGAGCAAAAGTAACAGTGGCTCTAATCAATTCCCTTATTGAAGTAAAGAAGATACGTGGCTCAGCACTAGTCATCAGGTAGTCGTATGTAAGCAACCACTGGACGCTGGCACCAAAGCCTGCAGTCCCCAGTGTAAGTCATAGATCCGTTATGCGCCACTGGATCCACTCGTTCTCCAGCTCCAGAGCTGCGTTCTGCCACTGTGCCCCTGGCCTGGTGCCTGCTGCCCCCCTCCCTTGCTCCCCCACTGCTCCCACGCCATTAACATTCCCAGCAGTGCCTCTGCCAGCTAATGACAGCTCAAAGACCATTTTAAGCAAATCTAGTGTGTCTTAATTTCACACAGGCCTTTTTTCAAACATGGCAAGCCATTGTCATTCACCCCCTTCTCCCTTCCCTCCTACCTCAGCTACTTTTTTCTTTTCTGCTTCCCCTCTTTCCCTGTTGTTTCCCCATTTTCCATTCACACAGACCCACACAGCAACACAGATACATGCCACATAGCGTGTCTAGGATCCAACTATGAGAAAATATCCTGTGGTTTCTCCCAAAGCATCCTAAAGCAACAAAAACATTTTAAAAGAAATGATAGCTGTCACTTCCTTTCATTACTCTCTTTCATGCTTCTTAAAAAGAAACAGAAATGAATACAGGATACAGCCCAATTAGCCGTTCATGAGCTAGAGGCAGTGTGTGAGGCCCTCACTAAGGCAGGGCAGCAAATCCCAATGTAAACTAAAATAAATGTCCCCTCCACCTCTTGCCATATAATTAGCCACCAGTGTCCCTGCTCCTTCCACTTCCCTGCCTGATTCTCATGTGATTATTTCTGCTCTTCAGTTGGTTTTGAAGAAGATGTGCTCCAAAAGCCTGTCAGCAGTCTCTTAAAAGCCTTGGCCTCACAAAAAGCAACTTTTGCGTCTTATATCTTGGCACAAGATTCTCCAAGCAAATGACGCATTTCTGTATTATCCTGTCCCCAGCAATGTAAAAGAAGGATGAAATTTCATACTGTGAGATACCATCTGTTGTTTTCTCTGTTGTGCGCAATACAATATTTTTGCTCCTAAAACGAGAATGACCTTTAGTCCGATAAATCAACTCTAATTGCTGTCAATCACATGGAGTTTAATCATGGAGGTACCCCCACCCCAACTACTTTACTGAGGGGTGGTGCATTTATCCTCTCAGCGTTTCGGTAAATGCCAGGCTGAACTCTAATTGGCAGCAGCATTTGGCATGCGGGTGTTTGTTTGAGGAGCCTCCGTCTGGCTGCGAGGCACTCCATGGGGCTGAGGCATTCCCAGCAGGGCCTGGCGCACGCACCCCCAGCCCGCAGTGATATCGTGGACTCACAGATGTGCACTGACATTTTCCCCTCCCGCAGCCGGGAGACACTGTAAGCCAGTGGTGGAAATGTCAACCAGAACAGGAGCCGCACTGACGGAGATCATTTAATAACTGCCCCGTCTGTCAGAGCCGAGCACTAATACATCTGCCTGGGTCCTCTGGAGGCCCATGACCACCCTTCTCTGCGAACTACCACAGCTTCAGAGGGACTGCAACTCATTCCCTGTAGTGCAGTACACTGACCTGGATCAATTACATACAGTAATTCAACAGAAGAGCCTTCTAGTTTACAGTAATTCAATAAAAGAGCCTACACTTACATAAGTCATCAATAAGGCCTGGCAGGGGAACTATATATATATATATATATATATGCTTTTTGATACAATTTATAAGAAGATCAGATCTATTGAAAGAAGGTATTAAATATCAATCTGGTTCCGAGATGTTCCATATGGCAAGCAGGCACCAAACCACACATACGCGCTTTCCCAAGATTGTAGTCAGAATGTAGTTTTTACTATATAGTTTGACCTCAAAAAATTGACCCCAAAAATATTACATTTAATAATATGTCTGAAACTGTCTTTACAATGATGTGTCTACTGTTCCACATTGGCTACAAAAAAAGGCAATTATCTTTTATGAGGCTACTTAAGGTAATCTCCATCTGTTCCGTTTCTAATTTTATCCTCCTCTCTCCAAACTTCCTTTCTTAAAATCTCTACTCTTACATGACTTTCCAGAGGAGGTTACAATTCCACAAATTATGAGAACCATGTTTGCCTGGGACAGTGAAGTAGAAATAAATATTTCGGTTTCAGTAATTCATCCATATGTTGCTTTATTAATACAGTATTTGAGTTGGATCAAGGCATGAGAACACAAATGAAATATGTCTTTTTTTTTTTTTATTTTGTGTTCATTTCTAGTATACTTTTCTAATTTTTTGTATTACAATTTATACTATATGCATTTAACAATTTTGAATAAAACTTTTTTGACAGCAGACATTCTGCAATTTCCTACACAAATGACCTACGGAAGGCTTTAAGATTTAAGGCTGAACAAAAAGTTACCAAGAACTAATGAAGAATTATGAATTTTCTTTGTCGAAACATTTTGGATCAAACCTTTCTAAATTCTAAAACAATCTGCATTCATGGCCAGCTTAAAATGAAAAGAAATTGCTTTTTTTTTCCCATTTATTTGCTTTTCTTTGCTGCCTGCTAAAATCTTTTTTATTCGACATTAAGCAAACTACAAATCTTGCTCGGCTGTTTTGTTCTTTTCAAAAAAACGTAATTGCTTCTGATTTAATTGCAGTATAAAAGCTTGTCAGAGGAGTGCCTACTGAATAACCTAGTCAAAATATCTTTTGGAGAAATGTGTTGTTGTTTTTTTATAAATTAGAGCATAAATGTGTTTGTTGTAGGCAGCTCAGCTTTAAAGCATTATTTATAACAGTTAAAGGAACAGGGTCTCCAAATCCATCATAACTCTACAGTGATGTAGCTGAATAGTAGTATTTCATTCCTATTTATTCATCTGCTTTCTGTGCTTCATGTCACTGAAGCTTCACTGCTCACCTTGGAGTATAAAGGCCTGCATGCTGTGCATTCTACTATGCTATTCTCTAAGGTGCGCAGTGATACCGGGGACCCAGCTGCGGTTGATGCTCTGAAGGCAGAGAACAGGCAGAACAGGTCTCGCGGGCCCCTGCGGTCTTGACCCACTTAAGGCATGTGGTGACTGATGACCGTTGCAGAGATCTGCAGACAGGCTTTATTGAGACAATAAATGAGCAGTGCATATGCCTGTGGCGGGAGAGAGAGCATTATTTATGTATTTAGAGTAATGCTTCGCTAAGCTCTTGCACTCTTATACTTGCCTGCTGACGCTGTCTGATCTCCTCTCCGATAAGCTGGCACTCATGCCTCTGATCACAATGCAGCAGAGAGAATATCCTTAGCTCATTGACCCTGACCTCATGTTTCCTTCCGCCCGGTCCTTTGCACCCGCCCGAGGTGGATTAATCAGCCAGTCCGCTAATATATTGACTAGTCAGCACTTGGGGCAGCTTTCCCGGACAGCGCTTGATTCTAGAATATGGTGGCGGCAGAATCAGGAGGACGATCCATAGCAGTTTTTTTCTGGCAAACGTGAAGCAAAATGCACTTCATTTGTCAGGATATACTTCATAAGCAATGATACCAGTTCCACTGTCAACTCCAGTGCCTTAACCCACTGTGTCACATTCACAATGTTTCCCAGATTTAGCTCTAGGGATCTTTCTGCTGTCGAGATTATACAATCTGATTGCTGCTATGACTAGCATATTACAGCTCAACTTTTGAAAACTGCAAAATATCAGATTTTATAATACCAACTTTTTTGGTATTATGCATACTTTTTAATGGCAATAACAAGAAATGTCCAAAGTATATTCTGCATAGCTCTCTAACAATATATATGACCAGTATAAGCATAAACCAAAATTTCTGCCTACAGGTGAGTATAATCTTCTTTACAATTGCATGCACGGTTCCCAGTGAGCTTTTTCTTTCTTTTTTTTTTTTTTTTTAAATTTGATAAAGTATTTGAGTTTTTAATGAATTTGCATCATTTTTTTTTAACAACTAACTAATCTTACTCCAGCCCTAGCTACAACCCTGAACACTAGCCCTGGAGATGAATGCAATGGCTCCTGTTGCTAAAGTGGGAAGCATCTAGTTTGCTAACAGCACACTATCAAGGCCTTTTTTCAGTTAGTTACCTGAAATGAAAAACAACTTATTTATTGCTTTCCTGATTGAAGAAAAGCAATTTCACAGACCCTACCATGAGAGAAGCATAGAACACAAAAAAAAGAATAAAATAAAATAAAATAAAATAAACCGTGGACTAAACTGCGGCCTTCGGTAAGTCTGGCATTGTTGAAATTTCTTTCACTGTAATGGGGGATAATAGGCAGCAGCAAAAGTGGGACACACTAGAATGGCTTGATTAATACATCTCCAGCAATGGAAGATCACTGCGCACCCTCAAATGCTAATAGCCTTAATTGGATATGCGCAGCACATAATAATGACATTTCATAATTATCTGTGGTGCCTCGGTGCTTAAGTGTTAAGCAATCCAGCTAATGTCTGCTGATAACCGAGTGACCGGGACTTTTAACCTGACATTTAAGGGGAATCAGCTCAAATCAATAGCAAAGGTTACAGCAACAGCGCCCCGAGCTTTGCTGATACTGAGGAGGTCACAGCACAGCTCAGACTGCACTCTCCCGCCTCTTGACTCTCCTCACTATCCTGCGCTTCCAATCGATTAAAAATGATGCCAGCAGTTCGAATGGCATTGGTTCCCTGCCCGATGACAGTCTTCCTGGACTCATCTCAATGCTTGGGAAAAAAATCAGTGAAAGCCCAGATTAACCCTGATCCTTTTGTAGCAAGAAGAGATGGCAAATATTATTCTAGGTTTAGGGAGGAATATGGCTTCTTTTCAACCTGCTCTGTTTGCTTCCCTCCGCCTTGCAGTTTTCTCAGCACCGAGATGAAGCGCAGTGTACTTGACACTTAATCGCCAATCGCCCCCTCCATAGACCTTGAGGTTTAACCGTTAGTGCCCTAACATAGCGGCGCACCTGTGGGACATACCATTATGAGCTCTATCATGCACTGTCAGGGTATTGTACCCTTAGATTGTAAACAACTAATCGATAGCTCATTTGTCACTGGAGTCTGAGGAAACAAGTTTTCAGGGATCCACTTTTCCAAACCAAATGAACCAATCAATCCCTGCTCCACCGAGACCCCTCCTAGGGAGATGTAAGCGACGGAGGATGTCTCACTTTCTCCTTCTGTCTCTCTCTCGGTCTCTCTCTCTCCTTCCCTGCTCAACTTTTCCAGCTTCACAGGCTCTCTAGAGGTTCACTGTTGGAATGCATAGAGCAGAGTGAGTTGAAACAAGCTCTGTTCTGCTCTGATGGCACTTTGTGTTTAAGTGTTTCTGTCAGAGGCTCGACCCAGACTGCAAGTGGCAGGTGTATTATGGCCCGTGCCACAGTGTCCCTCGACAAATTCAAAGGCAACTCAACCACTCGCCAAACAGGGCTCTGCAGATGAACCGCTTGCTTGTTTTCTCTTTTTTCCTTTCTTCCCTCTTCTCCCACTCTCGCTCTGCCTGCCTTTGCGCTCGCTCGACCACATGTCCTTTCTCACATATCCCCAAACTCCGGGTCCCTTGTTTGATGTCTACGTCGCTTTCTTTGTGGTTTCATCTGTCTCTAACCTGCCCTGTTCCTCTAACTTTCTTTTTTGTCACAGAAATAAAGTCTCTGCTCTGGTGTAGTTTGTCAATTTGCGAGACAATTTTGTAGGAGAAAAACAAAATTAAACGCATGCGTTGTCCGACCTCACTCTAACACATATTCCCTCATCCCTTTCAGGGATAAATAAGGAGCTCAACAGCTTTTCTGAATCTTAATGGAGGCACGACTCAAACCAAAACCCTGACTCACCACTGGGTGCTACCCCCATGTGTTGTTTCTAGTAGCGCCAAGTGCAAAGGTTCCGTCATTACAATGAACATCACCACAAACGCATTCACTGAAATCTCTAATGACAGCGGGCTTTTGCCCCTTCACCCAATCACAAACGGGCACTGCAGTTACCCTGGCAACAGACCCACACTATTCCATGGTAACTGATGGAAAACGGTACCTCTCCTGTAGTGAAATGGTGGGTCAGGCAAGCATGTTTCAAGTAACACAACTTTGCGTTCATTACGGGAGATATCTCCGATGTGCCATGTAAATTGTGCTAACATTGAGACGCTCAGGGACGACTCCCTGAGGCACTGTCTTCACGTGTTTCTTGACTGTGGGGCTTGTGAAGCCCTGTTCCAGCTTGCTTGCTTCAGCAGTCCAGTCTACACTTTCCCAGGATGACACATATTAGCCATTCAACTGTGACAATGGGAAGACCATTGACTTCACCTGGGGAGAAGTGCTCAATGCATTTAACACAAGATGCGATTCAAGCCCCAACAGAGCGTCACTTCGTGTCTGAATCAGTTGTGTTGTCGTGGTAACCTGCTCTAGTTTTCTCTTTTATGTCAGACAGTAAGACTATACTTTAAGCCACCATGCTGTTTTACTCTTCTTTGTTTTAGACAATCAGACTGGAAATTCTGATTGAATTTTTGCACACAAAATAATATTTTTTTTTTTTCCAAGGCTTCATAAAGTCTGGGGGAAGCAGGGGAATTGGAGAGCTCTCTTCTGACTTTTATAGTCTCCTTGTGAGCCATTAAACAGCTTGTGTCAGACATAAAAACCACTCTCCTCTGCTATTCTCCCTTAGACTGCCTCACGTCTACATGGCCATGTTGCCAATCCGTGGCATGCTACTGCCATGCAAACGTGCTCATTAATATTAATGAAGGATGTAATTCTTCCAGATGACCAGGGCTGTTTGTTGGCCTCATCCTTGCAGCTGGAGCCCTCGGCAAGTCAGAGCTCCTTCAACTCGGATATGTGTCCCTTTCTGTGCAGTGGCGGGTCGCTTCTGCTAGCTGTTTATTTTTAGGTGTTGGGCATATTTGGGATGGAGAGACATGATTAGTGAACCAGGGCTAATTGCTCAGTGCTCAGTGAACATGTGCGCTTTGCCGAGATGCGACATTGTGAAGAGTGAGTCACATTCGCAGAGACAAACAAGCTAATCAAACCCATTTCCTGTTAAGCACAGACTCGTTCTGTGACTCAACCCTAGAGCCTCTCCAGCACTATTGCCCTGGCTGTTTTTTGCCGTTTTTATTAGGCTTCCTGTATGGGTCCCTGGGTAAGTCCAGTCTACACCGCAGTACATTTATTTATAGTCACCAGATCCTGAGTGATGTATCTGGGTTAAGTGTTTCAGATACGGACTCCCACAAAGACCAGTGACCCCATGGCCAGCGTTTAGAAGAAGGTTATTGTGGGCTCTCAAAGCTCCATGCCCTAAAGACCTTCATCACAATCCTTTCTCTCTAACCTTTCCTCATCCCTCTATCATCTCTTACAGCTATCGCTCAATACAGTACTCCTACTGAGGAAATGTAGCAATCAGCTACAACTGAAGGATTTGTTCAAAACACTCCACAGAGTATTTGTATTCCTTTATTTTTTTTGTATGCTTTAAGTGGTTGAGACAGAGCCTTATAAAAAAAAGGTAAATTATAATAAATACACCTAATATTACAGAAATTTTAGTTTTTTTTTTTAGCACATGGAGGTTTGGGTCATTTACCTAATCAGTCTTCACATAGGTTTAAGAATCAGTTTCACTTAATAGATTGATATGCTCTGGGTATTGAAAAAGGTAATAAAGCTACAAAAGGCTAATTAAATTGACTGGTTAAAATTATTCCTATTATTATTATAATTATTATTATTATTATTATTGTTGTTGTTGTTGTTGTTGTTGTTGTTGTTATTACTACTACTACTACTACTACTACTAGTACTACTACTAATGATAACAATAATAATAATAATAATAATAATAATTCTCATTCTCTATACAGGCTTTCCCTATACAGGTTTATTTTTACCCTTTCGGTTCACTTCTTGATAAGTCTGGATTTTAGTAAGCTAAGCTGGGTTTTACAAGCTGATTCATGCTTCAGTGTTTTTGTTTATAAGTTAATCTAAATCTAATTAAAAAAAAAAAAGAAAAGATTACATTTGAAAACCACTGCAAAGTATTGAGAGGAATGGCATGTTTTTACACTGCTTTGCATATGTGGCATGCAGCCTTGAAAAAAAGCTACACCAATTATCATAAAAGCACCTGCAAGTGGCACTCAGTGGTGCAGTTACCGCTTCTGGTCTAAATACACTCTTGTTAAGTTCATAAAATGATTTAAGTTGTTGTTAAGTTGAGGTTTATTTTTTCTCAAGGGTGAGGCTTCTTTTATAGAATTGCTAAGCAATTTTATGCTTTTTAATGGCAGAATGAACTCACTCTTGTCTAAATATACCATTTAATGAGAGAGATGAGCGTCAAAGCACAAAATCAGCTCAATTTAAAATATATTAACCTAAAACACTCCACCACACTTTTTACTTTTATTCACCATAGCATTAACAACGTTATTCACATTTCCTCAAAATGTGAATAAAGGTCTTCAAACAGACATTACCATTACCACTAAGAACCATGTCTGTTCTTAATTCTGAAGCTGAAATAGAAAATGAATCAATACACTTGGTCAATGAGGAAGTGTAAAAAGTGTGACATATCCTGGAATAATGTGATTTGTGGAAAAATCTGTCTAATTTTATTTCTCACATGGAATTACGAGATTCCATATGTATTATAATACATTCAAGTAGAGAAATAAGAAATAAAAATACACATTTATAAAGTGTAAAGCAAGAAAAAAAGGATTCGTGTGTAAAAGTCAAGTGACAAGCGTATACAGCACCCTCGCACATTGCTGCATTTGTATTAACAGTGGCAGTCATGGTGGAATATAAGCAGGCACGGCCTTATATTCAAGCAATTTTATAAGCTGGGACAGGCTTAAAAAGTTCCACCTGATCTCTCTGACATTGACGGAGTATACGATTAACTTAGCACGAGGAGCGCTGAGTTTGTTATCATAATGACCCGCACTTTGAGCTCTCTAACTTAATGAGAGGAGCAGGAGCCCGTCTCTAATATTAATCCATACCTGATTTATGTCTCTTTTTCACTTTCTGGGCCATCATTTGTATTCATTTGCCTCTGCTTTATTATACACATTTTTTTCCACGTGGATAGATTCGTTTCTTTTTCCTTATACACTTGTCATTGCTGGGTTGATATTATTTTTGCCAGGCGGAGCAATGTGGCATAACACGCTCTTATAGAAATTGGCCTGCACAATAAGAGGTGATGCTCAGTTATTGGGGCATGGTAAGGGCGCCAGCCGCAGCCGGGTGAAGGGTGGGATAATGATGTATGTAGGCCTGCTGCTCACTGAGACTGTGCACGGCCCGTGTGGTTTTTATTACTGCCGCGCCGTACGATCCCAAGGACAAAGGCGCCCGTGACTTCAAATTTTCCGCAGGGCTTCGGAGAACAATTAGATGAGAGCAGAAATACAACTGCAGTTGAGCCTCCGGATACAGATGGATGAGCGCCCCCTCCACACACACACATACACACGCACGCACACACACACACACACACCTCATCACAGACTCATATTCCATTCTTCAGTTTCGTTTCTTTCCCTACAAACTTCTTCTCTTAATTTCTGCCCTCCTGTGTCCAGATCTTTTTTCCCTCTCTGCACTCAGTGTTCACATTCCCTCATGAATTTTAGGAGAATGAGTAGGACATGCTGTATCCATCTCTGCATTGCTTATTATGTACCCCCCCTCACTGTACTGTATGTCCAGTTCACTGCACACAGCTGTGCTGAGCAACTGCAGCAATTACAGGTGGGGGAGAGCAAGGCAACAAAATGCATGAATTATTACATTAACCATGTTTGCCAAAAATTACAAACCCACCCTGCAAAGATAGATTTCGAAGAACTCAAATACATAGTGAATAAAAATAAATAAATAAATAAAAAACAGATGCCAAGGTTACAAAAGTTATGTATACTGAAGAGTATTTCTTGGCTCCTGACAATGGAGTAACAAAGATTACAGCCCAATGTTGTCTACCTAATTATATGTTTTATCGCTGCAGTCACAATAGAGTGCCCCTGCCTTGGTCTGGGCTCATGTACACACATCTGTTCGCCACTCTTTTAATGAGGGGCATAAAAAATCATCACGGCCCTGTTATTTTTATATCCGTCAAGGCCAAATTACAATTCTAAACACTGTGATGCAACTTTGCATCGCACCAAGGGGCCGCAGCAGCATCCCTTTCTTGGGCCTTGGATCTGCTTTAAATGCATTAAAAGCAAGAAGGAAAAGTGCCTGTTTTTTCTTATCTCATTCAGGCACATGTCTGGAGGCACGCCGGCTACATGGTACAGTACATGGCTGGTCGAGGCCTCTCTCCTGCATTGGCTTGCACCACGTCTTTCAGAGCAGAGCTGGGGCAGTCTGTTTAATACCATGCTGCCAGTCTATCACGCAGGATGCACTTTAAAGGGGTTTGGCTTGGTCCTCCCTTGGCGACAATCAAAAGCAACTGGAAAATGAACACGTTGTCCCATTACCGGAGGGCTGGGGCTACACAAACACAGGAGCTTCAAATAACAGGGTAGCCAGACCAATTCCTTTTAATGACAGGTGGAATGCTTAGCTGGGTTCTCAAATGTATAGTCATATGGCAGGCATGCTGTAAGGATGTCAGATCGATTGGGCCTGAGATGATTGCCTCTTTGGCTGCTGTTACTACTAGAGATAGGTGATGCCCCACAGTAAACAACACGGGCGCTCCAGGCATGGAATGACATACTATATCATAAAGAAATGTGTCAGGATGGGACAATCAGAGATAGTCATCTAAAAAGAAACATGTTTCCTAGCCATCTAAAGAGCACTTACAATGGGTGAAGAATGGCAGTGCCCTGACTCTGGATGATAGTAAGAATGAGAGTGGGGCCCTGAGGCTGATGCAGAGTAATTAGGGATTGTTAACAACCCCTAAAGCCCCTTTGTAAACCTGTTCAGAGTGATGCTTTGGCCAGGGGGAGAAGTTTTCCACTCCAATTAGAGATTCACGCTTCACAGTCGACATAGCAACTGAAAGAGCATCGGCAATAGTTTAGGCATAGATGGGGGGGGGCTGGTGTCAGATATGGTGTCATCATCACAGAGGGACACGTGGAAAGAGAAGGACAGAGACAGAGAGAGAGAGAGAGAGAGAGAGAGAGAGAGAGAGAGAGCAAGAGAGAAGGGGTGTAAAGGACAAGGGACTTTCAATAGTGGAAAAGTGTGTTAACATTCTTTCCACAGAGCTGAGTGTGTAGGAAGATTTCTTGAAGTCAGAGCTCAACAAGAGCAAGGAAGAGGGCACAGCGAAAGGTGAGAGACAGAGAGAAAGAGAGACAGAAAAAGGAAGAGAGAGAGAGAGAGAGAGAGAGAGAGAGAGAGAGAGAGAGAGAGAGAGAGTGTTCCAGACAGAAATGGAGCAAGAGAGACTCTGAAATGGAAGTCTCTCCAGAGGAGAGCTGTTGAAGGTAATTTTCAGAAATTGTTAACAGTTTGAGAGGCATATGGGGAGGGATTTGGACACTAAGGTGAGAAAATAATAGTGGAGGAAAATGTCCTTGTCTTCCACGCAGAGTCTGGCCAAGGCTAATGGAGTCTTAAAGCCACAGTAATTTGGGGGATAAAGCTGAATGTAGAGCAATTTCTTTTGCAGCCATTCTTGATTCCAGTGAGCAGATATGTACCTTCTTCAATGTTTTCCTATTATGTTCCAAAGAAAAAGGCTAAGTGACATTAGAAAAATCTTAATTTTGCTAGCTGCTCACTACACCCTTCTTTTCCTTTACAGCTTTTGTTTGTCTTGACCTTTTCAAATGGTTTGTTCATCAGGTTCATACCACTCAAAACATGTTTTTTTCCAGTTCTATTAATGGCTGTGCAGTGATATCCACCTTTTCAAAAGTCACAATAGGTCAAAAACCGTGTCTGTCTACAAAATCCTCTGAACACGTATGACCTCACATTCGTGTTGGATAATGTGCTGAAAGGTAGGAAAGAGCATGGAATGTAGGAATGGCTTGCTAAGTGGATCCAGTGTAGTTCGGATTGTATGGGGAAGCACTGCTCGCTAAGTACAGCCACAGCTCAGCTTTCAATCTCATTCAGTGTCTCATTACATTCATGACACGTACCCCTGGTTTGAAAACACACCATTTTTCATCTTTATCTTTCTGCAATCCACGTTTGCAGAAATTCAATTTTACCAGTGCTCATTTATGTTGCCAACAATGGGCTTAAACCAAGCTTTTAGGTGAAATGTAGAGAGCAGCTTTGACCAGGCTTGTTCCTGGTCCCTCTCTGTGCACTTTGACGTCCCTCACTGTGCACCCTGTTGTCCTCTCTGTGCACTCTACGTTTTGAACTCTGCCTACAGTTAAGATGTTCTTCTTCTTCGTACTGAATTTGTTCTGCACTGCAAGCTTAAGGGAGAACTGCCTATTTTCTGATTTTCTAAGCTCTCCCGTCTTTTTCATTAACTATTGATGATCAGGTTCTGGAGGGCTGGAGTGATGGAAGAATTTTTTATTTAGATATCAACCAACCACTTGGCTTATTTCACATAAACCACATTGTTTACATCCGAACATCTGAATTTTTGGTAAATCAGTGAATTTACCTGGGGCAGTGAAACAACCTTTGTAATGAATATTTGGAGAGATTTTGATTTTGGCTTTTTTTGAACTGTGTCATCTTCAGTTCCACCCATTAGCTACACTTCTATCACATGGTATCATTAACACCGGTTGGGTGGAGGCACTTGCCTTCCCTGGGTAACATGCAGAACCCTTGCACCTTGGTCATGCAATGGTCATGCAATTACAAGCATCATATTAAGTTTTGGACGCAGAGGGTTGACCATCCCAACCACCCACAGAAAGCAAAGCCAACATTACACTCTTGGAGATCAGCAACAGATGGCTGTTGCTGCAACATGGGGTAGATTTGGCATCTCCTTGTCCTTTTTTAATTTTAATGGATAAAGAAGGACAAGAAAATGATCATTAACAAACAAAATATGCATTCTTATTCAGGTGGCCGCTGGAAAAATAGATGATATGCAAGAAAAATATGAAATGGGTTCCTAACAGTGATGACGTTAACGATGTAACTTTTTCAAAAGGGGGAAAAACACGCAATGGTTGTCTGTCAAAAACTGTCTGTGATGTGATTAATTCTATTGGTGATTAATTACAAGAAAAACAGACTGAGAATGGTACTAATAGAACATCAATAATAATTGATGTAATCAACAGCGTGGAACACTCCCCACACCTGCGAGTGCTTCATCAAGGAGATGGCCTGGTTTGCTGAGATGTGAGGACACGGCTTTGGTGCATACCTGCTGCGGAGGTAGCGCCATTTATTAAGATGGGAGCCATTAGGCAGCACCGCCATGCATTTGTACAGCCTTGCGCCGTCACACACACACACACACACACATTATCTACTGCTTGCAGCTTTTCAGTTCTTGTTAATTGTCTTAAAACACAGTGTGGAATTTACCTCTCTTGTAGAAGCCATGATGAAGAGATTTCACTTTTATAGCAGCTTTTGTGTGCCGGACACCGTCAAAGAAGTGCTTTTAAAACCCCACAATCATATATTATTCAGTTACAGAATTATGATAATTGGCATGCCCTGACTGCTGGACCACATTATAGGTGTAATAAGGGTGGCAAACGGAACTGACTTGATGTCAGGCCAAATTTCGCAATGATTAAAAAAAAAGAAATGTCTATAATAGACTCTCGCTCTAATTCTTCTTCCTCTACCTACTCTCTCCTTCCCTTGAAAAAAGAGTAATTACTTAACATTTGGACCCTACTCTCAACAAAGTCTTCATTGTTGAAACTGCATGCACTCGTGCTAATAAAAAAGGACTATTGAAAAGAAAGAGAAAGTGAATGTTAATAGATGGCAAAGTTGTATCTTAAAATGAGCTCTGCTAGGCTTGGCTTTTTATTTCTATGCTAATGTTCGTGTGACATGTCTGCTTGCAGCCCTGCGGGGGATTGCTGGCACTTTGGTTTTTGTTTTTTTTTTTGCCTTTAAATATTACATTTCTGTTTGCTGTACAAAAGCACTTCTGCACTGTTTCAGCAAAAACCTGCACTAGAAAATGCTACTTTTATAAGCAGTCCCTGGAGAAATAACACAGCATTAGGTTCTGAGACACATGCTCAGCCTGTGCAAACAGTGGCGAAGTTCGGAGGCTTAGTGTGCTTGCATGTGATTAGCTGGGCTTGACAGTCCCTCTCCATTTCCTGACACCGTTCCAGCGTCACCGGCTCCTGCCGGGCCTAGGATGTCATCAGAGAATTGGCAGTGCTTTCACAGCGCGTTTGTTCAGGGAAAATAATTTTATTTTGAGCTCTGGGTTTTTCGGTGTTCGCCGCCTCATTGTTGACACAGTCTCACGGATTGATTTAGCAATCGACAAGTAATTCCCGAGTATCTTGTTCCCTTGTGCAGCCCTCGCGGGAAGCATTGTTTCTGTCTCCTCTATTTTCGTCTGGATTGCATAAACGCCGGTGCATGCTCAGTTGACTGGCCGCTGCGCTACTGTGCACAGAAAAGCTGCCATCCATGCCAAATGAGAAGCTGTTGCTCAGGACTGACACTGGCCCCCAAACCCGCAGGGCCCTGCTTGATATTCTCTCAGTCCGCTCCCAGTGCT
This sequence comes from Hepsetus odoe, assembly GCA_017165825.1. Taxonomy (NCBI): domain Eukaryota; kingdom Metazoa; phylum Chordata; class Actinopteri; order Characiformes; family Hepsetidae; genus Hepsetus; species Hepsetus odoe. Next base: position 6,581,272 of record CM029392.1, read on the forward strand.
GTTTTACCCTCAGCCTGACAGTGTTAGTGTTATCGTTCTCTCCTGTGCACTGTCCTGTTCCAGGCCAGTCTGTAAGCCTGCTTTCAAAGTCAGCATGGTTTTCAAGTTGACAAGCAGCCATATCAAATGAAACAATACATATAAAGGTGAGTGCTGTAAGTAGAGGGTGGGTGTAATTTCACTAAGCTTGTGAACTTCCTGTAGGTGAGTTAAACTAGAGGCTTCCAACAGAGAATCATTTCAAATGTTCCACATTTTATGTTTTTCTTATCTCGGAAAAGATGAAATGTTTTCCTCATCACAGCACTCCTACATGATAAAGCAAACATAGGCTTTTGAAAGGTTTTGTTCATTTAATTGGAAAAAAAAAAAAAACGTTACAAAATATTTTTAATTTAAGTATTCAGGCCCTTTTAAGTTAACCTTGCAATTGACCTCTAGTGCATCGATCATCAATGAGTCTCTCACGTATATAATTGTAGAGAATATGTGTGTAAACTGCTAAGAAAAAAATCCATTTCCCAATTCCATATCCATTTTCGAATGCAAAAATGGAAATGGAAACTTTTCATTTGCATGCTATGTATTATTTCTTTGTTAGCTGGACATTTAAGAGAGGATGTGCAGAAAAGATTATGTTGAGAGACAGGAGCTGAAAGAAAAAGATGAAGAAGTACGAGTACATACGAAAACAGAGCAGATCATTCTTTAAAGGCCCAAATTGTGCATTTGTTGTCAGAGACGATCATAAATCATGTTTTATTACCACTTCCAGCTTCTCTTTACCACGTTAGAATTAAGCAGGCTGTTTTTTTTTTATTACTAGGACATTAAGATTGATATATGTAAATGAGCATAGTTTTCATAAAATACCGAATATAAAAATATGTAAAAATATAGAAATTATTATGAACTTTATGGGCAATATTGAGTTTATGTGAGTAAAAGTAAATGTATTCAACAATCTTGAAAAACAAAGTAGAATAATTTGCATTATTACATTAAATACATTACAGATTCACTACTGGATTGAAGAATGGCATGTTTGGGGAAGCATCTCTAGAAGATAATATTTAAACATTTGTTTTGGCCCTTTTCCCCGTTTTGGTCAGTGTTTTTTGCTTTTTTTCATTTGATGTAGCCATCAGCAATTCTTCTTTGCTGCTAGTTTTGTTGCTGTGCAGATATTCACAGTGAAGAAAAAAAAACATGTAACAGGCACTCCTTTTTTAACATATGAAGGTTTTCCGAACTTCAAAAATATTATTTCATGTCATATCGAGTATATTAAATCGAGCTCTTATAAGATCCCCTGTTGGAAGGTTATATAAAGGCAGGGGTCCATAAACTAGTCCTTAAGGGGTCTTTACACTAGATCTAGTCCCACCAATCTTTGATTTTGATTAAACCAATTTATTTCCCAGTAGACCTGTAACAGTAGTAAGGTGTTGAGATGGCTCGCTGTGTTTAAGGCGCTGAAGGGAGCAAATTGTTGGGGACTGGTTTGAGACCCATTGCTTTAGGGAACCAACAATTGTTCCCTAATGAGCAGTGGTGGCCTGGTGGTTAGGGGAGTTGGCCACAGGATCGGAAGATTGTGGGTTCAAACCCCTTACCAGTAGGTCGCCCTGAGGTACCCTTGAGCAAGGTACCGTCCCCATCACTGCTCCTTGGGCGCTTTCATAGCTGCTGCCTGGTGTTTGTGTGTATGGGTTAAATGCAGAGGTCCAGTTTTGTTGTGGTTCACTGTGTGCTGTGCTGTGACTTTGCAATGACAAGAATAGTCACTTTCACTTAATGGTTCATTTAACTGCATGGATTAACAGTAATTTCTACAAATGGATGTATCTGTTCATTCTAAATAAACAAGATTATTCTTTATTTAACTAACCAGTTGCTGGAAAACTGAAACTGGAGAAGCTAGATCTGCACAACTGTGGAATAAAAACCTGCAGTCACACTTACCCAAAGTGGACTGATTAGTGACCCCTGCTCAATGATTTGCTTTTAAGTGCATATATAAAACTTTCGGCAATTTCTAGCTCCATGTTACCGTTTAACAGAGCATTTCTTCTGGAGAAATGTCATTTCTTCAGATTCTTTATGGAACATGGCCTTACTGGGATGATTAATGATGACTCAGACTCTGTAGTTGAGACCCTGTACTGTGCAGATCTACCTGATAATGCCATTGTGCTACTGTCATATCTATAGCATGAAAAATGGAAAAGGTTCCATGCAGAAGGCTGGAACAATGCAAGGATTTTTTGTTTCTCTTTTTTTCATTTATTCTTATTTTAATCTATAACTTGCAGTGGGAAGTCTCGTGAGCCAAGTGTGGGAACATGATGCTGGTGGAGCAAATGACACAAGCTTATGTGCAGGCATTAATGCAGATTTAGTAAAAGTAACTCAACGTTTAATTTTTTTTTTTTTTTTGATAGAATAAGAAGAAAATATTGGTGCAACATTGTATGTTATTTTTTCCGATTCACATAAATGAACTGCAGCGTTGGCCTAGTGGTTATCGCGTTGGCCCCAGGATTGTAAAGTCATGGGTTCGAATCCGAGACCAGTTGGCTGTCCTGAGGTACCCTTGAGCAAGGTACCGTCCCTGTAACTGCTCCTCGGACGTTTTCAATTTCTACCCCCTGCTGCATGGTGTGTATGGGTTAAATGCAGGTGCTGGATTCTGTTGGGATTCACTGAGTGTTTTGTTTACTCACAATGACAACTTGTCACTTTCACTTCCCTTTAAAAAATACCAAAGTCCTTCCAAGTTTTTAACATGATAAATTACATCACGCTATCCACAATGCGAATCCAAAAAACTGCATGTAACATAAAAAAAAAAAACCTTCAAACCAGTGACAGAGACCCTTCAGCATCGAGTAACTGCATAAACAGTATATTAACAAGTAGCTGTTTTATAATTTTTATTATTTTATTTTACCTCCTATATTTATAGCATTTTTAAGTGACATCATGCATGTCTGTATTATACCCTGTTCAAAAAACTAAAAATGACAATATAGTACATTTTGTACATTATGAAAATGATAGAAGTATCTTGTTGCTACAGCATCACCCTTGAGGTGTTTCAACACAGCAACAAAACAGAAAGCTCCAAACTGTCCCTTCATGCTGTAGAGAGGCCATGAGTTTCGTGCCCCTCACTCTTGGAGTCCTCCAAACCTTCCACAATCTCCCCTATTACCTGGGCTTTGATCAGAGTCAACAGTAACCACTGCATCAACAAACCGCATTGCGTGTGTGTGTGCGTGTGTATAAGTGTGTGTGTTTCTGTGTGCACCTCCTACCAAGATATCATTTCATCCTTCCCAGGCTCTCCTAATCAGTCTAGTAGCTCCCTCGCTTAAGATGACAGGAGAAAAGCAGCCCTCCTCTCTGTGTTCTCTCGCCTCTTAATAGAAATCAATATCAGCAGCCTGACACATTGTTACAGATGAAGAAGGACCAGGGAGCATGAAATTACTGATAAGGGGAGAGACTGTATTTATGCAACATGAGAGCCAACAATGCAGAGTGTGTCCCTCTAGTGGATTAAGCCTTTGAGTCGACCAGAACGGTTTGGCATGTCATTGGAAATGTGGAAGGAATGCCTCTACTTTTCTGCAATTTCTTTTATTCCTATTTATTTCTTTATTTCTGTGGATTTCGCTGACGCTGGGATACAGTGGGACGAATACAAGGAGGGAGATGTGTAAGCTTTATCTCCTCATGTTTTTAAATGGCCATCCAAGATTCTGAGATTTGCCCCTTAAATCAAGCTGATCTGTACACTACTCGTCAAGAATACAAAAGTGCCCCCACCCACGCGCTACCTTTACCTTATGTTTTTTTTTTTTTTTTTTTTTTTGGGGGGGGGGGGTGCTCTCAACCTTTACTGTAATGCTTATACAGTACTGTGCAAAATTTTTAGGCAGGTGTGGAAAAAATGATGTAAACGAAGAATGCTTTCAGAAATGGAAGTGTTAATCATTTCTTTTCATCAGTCAACAAAATGCAGTGAATGAACAAAAGAGAAATCCAAATCAAATCAATATTTGGGGTGACCACCCTTTGCCTTCAAAACAGCATCAGTTCTTCTAGGTACACTTGCACACAGTTTTTGAAGGAACTCGGCTGGTAGGTTGTTCCAAACATCTTGGAGAACTGACCACAGATCTTCTGTGGATGTAGGCTTCCTCACATCCTTCTGTCTCTTCATGTGATCCAGACACACTGGATGATGTTGAGATCAGGGCTCTGTGGGGCCAGAAGAACTGATGCTGCTTTGAAGGCAAAAGGTAGAAACACCAGATATTGATTTGATTTAGATTTTTCTTTTGTTCGCTCACTTTGCATTTTGAAAATTGATCAAAATAAACAATCACTATTTATATTTCTGAAAGCATTCTTTGTTTACAGCATTTTTTCACACCTGCCTAAAACTTTTGCACAGTACTGGATATTATATCAGAAATAATACAAAAAATATGTTACAGCCCTCAGCCTAGTCTAAAATCCATAAAAAATTAAACACATTGATGCTAAATGATGCAAAAGGTGGAATATTCACATCATTCCTGCATCTAAACAGTACACTGGACATGATTTTTATTTATTTTATTTTTTTGGGAGGAAATGCTGCCCAAAAAAATTCAACAAGCTGAATGTGCAGAAAGATATTGTTTGCAAAAAGTGACACTGGGTGGGCTGCTTCTCATTCTGAAAAAGGGAAAGGAGCACACGGAGTTTCACTGCTGGCTTCGGGAGCTGTAGGTAGGTCACTGAGTTATTGTTTCTGCAAAAAAAAAAATATACATATCTGTATTTCTGTTAAGGTGCTGAATGCTGAAACCGCAAGGGTTTCTAATATTAATAAAATAATATTTTTAATTAAATAAGCAGTGACGACACTGCACACATACAGCTATCTGTAATGAAGCAGGTAGAAATAAAGAGAGAAATTTTAATGGCAACTCCAAAAGTAATGGTCAAAACAGGCTCAGCACTGAAGAGATCCACAAAGCATAGTTCAAAAGAATGAAAATCAGGTAAAGGTGAAAACATGTTTGGCATATTTTCTTCACTCACTACATCCATGAAGCAAACAGAATTGTGGTCGATCCCACACACCCCTCCCTCACACTCATCTCCCTACTGCCGCCAAGGAGGATGTTCCATAGCATGAGGGCCTCCACTTCCAGGATGGGAATCAGTTTATTCCCACTGACCATCTGACTTTTAACTCATCATACCCAGACTCTGTTCATACACCTGCATTTATCCATCTCTTACTGTCTGCACACATATTTTTTAATGTTGCTCTATGGATTATTCCTTACAACACTGCTGCTCTGTACGGTGTTAGTTACAACACTGCTGCTCTGTACAGTGTTAGTTACAACACTGCTGCTCTGTACAGTGTTAGTTACAACACTGCTGCTCTGTACGGTGTTAGTTACAACACTGCTGCTCTGTACAGTGTTAGTTACAACACTGCTGCTCGGTACAGTGTTAGTTACAACACTGCTGCTCTGTATAGTGCTACATTGGGACACTACATATGTGAAGATTGTTTTGTTTTACTGTGCACGGTCCAGAAAAAAATTAAATAAAATGAATATTAATACCTGTTCTCAAAAGCTCGAAAACGAAGCCACCCATTTAACTATTTTTTGAGGAAAGTTAGGTTGCAAAGTCTGGATTCTGTGCGTTCTCTGTGCGTTCTCTTCTAATTTCTCTTCTAATTCACAAATCATCTCCTCTTTTTTTTGATCTTTGGTTTGTGTTGTAGTGTCATTGCTATGATTCTTGGCTTTGATTTGAATGTTCCTGTTGTTCATGATTTTTATCTGCTTTTGGATAAGAAGGATTAGAAGTGTGCCTATTAAAACTTTCTCTTTCATTTGGGCGCCTGCAACCAAACTCCATATATTTAGACCTTGCATTAGTAAATGGTTTCCTCTGTTATTGACAAGCATGCCCCTGACCATCTATGCATTTCTTTGGATTTTAAAAGCTACCAAATTACACAAGACCTCATCAGAGTAGCAACAAAGAAGCTTTCACTAGTCTTAGTCTTACATATGTATGGAATACATTTTGCAAAACTTTTTAACAAAGGGGTACAGAATTATAGACTCTAACCAAATCCAGTTCTTCTCAGCATATGCTGTAGTAGCTATCAGTGCTTAAATCTCGTCACTCTGCGTGTTTAGGGACTAGGCCCCAGGATTGTAAGGTTGTTGGCTTGAATTCGAGACCAGTATTGCTGCACTAACGTACCCCTGAGGTATTGTCCCCATCACTGCTCCCCCGGCACTGGATATAGCTGCCCCCGCTACACTGTGTGCGTGGGTGAAAAGCAGAGGTTGTGTTTTTGTTGTGTTTCACTTTGTGCTGTGCTGTGTTTCACAATGGCAAAATATTCGCTTTCACTTTCACTTTTATTTTTCGACATCTTTTCAGCAATTTCCTGCTTTCTCAATTTTAATTCAGTGTCAACCAAAGGAGAAAGACCATTCTGAGTCTTCCCAAGATGTGTTCTTCCAGCCACGGAGGGTTAAATTTTAACCCTGGTTAGACTGGACCAGTGAAGCAGTTAACATCCTTCCCAGTGTACTAATACTTGACCTACAGCCATCCTTTCCCAGCATTACTTTAAAGCGCAGCTTCCACTGACAATATTGCTTCTGATAGGTCAACAAAGTATAAAATACAAAATAGGTGTCAACACAGCTTTTGGTTATGTATCATGCCCACATGATTTGATTTACTTTTTACAATGCTCTTTGTAGAGTTATAGAATTAAAAATGTGCATAATCCTCAGAAGCACACTATGTTTTACCAGCACTGATTAAAAATAATGTGCCAATTAATGTTAATACAAATGATTCTCTTTTGTTGTTGTCACCAAATTGTGATATGAACAAATAATGCTTCTTTAAATATGGTTTCTAACTTTATTTAATGTTATTTTGCTGGCAAACTTAAGCGTCTTATTAGAGCACATCTCAGACACATTATATCAGATACTTGAAATAGTCAGATATTTAGATACTGACAAAAGGTCTATGGATCCTTAGAAAAGAAAAAAAAACATCATTTACATTTCATCATTACGATTCATGTTTAGGAGGTGCTTTAGGAGTAACCCCCAGCTCATAATAACTGAACTCATTATGCATCTACTTTTGTAAGGCTACATGCTCCTTCACTCCCTAATACTCTGATTATACCATCAGAATGAGTGGCTCTTAATCAGCTATTCAGCTCTGCAGATGATTGGAGGTATTTAATCACAGAAAAGAGGCCTCAAGTCTGCGGCGTCCGCAGAGTGCGAAAACTGCTGATTAGAGTGATCGGTGATCTTTCACTGAAATGCAGAGACTCAGGCTGTTTCTTCATTGCTGTGTCCACATCATTTTTGTCTCTATGTCTGTAAACAGGCAAGCCCCTTTTAAAGTCTCAGTCTCTACCAGACCAAAGTCATGGTCATCTGAACTGAACCATCGGATCAGTGTGCTGTTGTTTTTATCGTTCAGAGAGCAGCTTGTTGAAACATTTTCTTTATTTCTGTCTTTTTTCTTTACATAGACCATATAGCAGACACAGATCTGCTGAAAGATGTTTAATATCTAGTTATTAAGGGTATAAGCAGTTGCCCAGCTGATGATGGGCCTGGAGAATTTACTTAAACATACATGCATGTAATTTTTTTTTTTCTTGAAATCTTAAAAGTTTGTATTACAATGTATTAAAAAAAATTAAAATATGAAACTTTTACTGATTCATACTTGTTTTAATTCACTTTGATATGATACATTATTTCGATATGCTGTACTTTCTGATTCAGATGAGATAGATAGATAGATAGATAGATAGATAGATAGATAGATAGATAGATAGATAGATAGAAAGAAAGATGGATAGATAGATGGATGGATGGATGGATAGATAGAGGGATACCTTATGACATGCAGCAATACAATTTCAATTAACAGAAAATATTACATCCCAAGAAATGTTAACCATTTTTCCCCTGAGAGCATTAATATGTTTCACCCGTAGCAAGGAAACAAGCAAATAACATTTTTTTTTATAATAAAAGTAATTTCAATTTCAATAGGAAGTCTAAAGTATTTGTTTTATTACCCGTATTATTGCATCAGTGACCAGAATATCTTTTGTCAATGAGCAGAGTTTGCATTATATAATTTGGCTTCATTAACTTTGTTGCTCCAGGGGAAAATGAAAGAAGCCAGCAACTGACACCAATTGTGTGCCATGTATATGTGTGTGTGTGTGTGTGTGTGTGTGTGTGTGTGTGTGTGTGTGTGTGTGTGTGTGTGTGTGTGTGTGTGGATAAAAAAAAAAAAAACCTAAATTTAACCTATTCCTAAGATTTACCAGATAGTTTGGTAACAATTTGACAATTTGAGAGCCAACATAAAGTATTGACTTAAATTGTGTAAAAAACCGATTGCTTGCCCAACTATGATTTTTATCCCTTTGGAAATCCATCTTCAAGTCTGTAAGAAAAATAAAGCCAAGTTGGGTGTGCAGCCAGCTGGTGGAGATTTGTGGGCTGGTGGTGGAGCCTGTGAATGGCAGATACCCCAGCAGTGCTGGTGTGGATGTTGAGGCCTGTGTAATTGATCCCATTGGGCCTGCTTGGCACCGCAGGACACATCCCAACCCCGAGTTGAACAGAAACACCGTAGAGACGACAGCTGCTTTTCCATGCAAACAGTGCCGGTCGCTGCAAACCATTAGCTCCCACTGCCAGCTTTCATCTGGTGGAGCCAAGTCAGCAGTCCAGCCCCAGTGTCTCCATTTTGAATCGCTCCAGAAAAAAAGAAACTGAAGAGATCATCTCAGACATGGCTTCCTCTATCATGTGCTCAAGGCGAGCTAAATTTAGACTGTGCTTAAAAAACCTCAACAAACATAATCAAGGCTTTGAGAAAGATTTCCAAAATAAACCAATGCGTTTGGCATGTTGAAATCATCTAATTGGTTTGCAGTAATTTGTGGTATTGCACTTTTCATAACTAGCACAACTCCATTCTGTGCTGCTCGATTCTTAAAGACAAAGCTGGCTGTTTAGCCTGAACAAAGCAGGAAACCAGAACATGGTTCCGGCTTTGTTACTAAGCCAGCCTCCCATTCACTGTCGCCAAGAAAGCCAGGGGCCAAGAAATGGTGAAAAAAAAAAAAAAGCAAAAAAAAAAAAGCTTGCATTTATAGAGGCACTAGAGCTGTTGAACATTCCTTATTTGTCTACGTTTTGCAGTTGCTGTCAACACCTTGCTGCCATAATGCTTTTCCAGGTAAACACCACAGTTCTATATAACAGCCTCAGTCAGGCTTAGCCAGAAAAGTTCCTTCAGTGTCAGGGTCAACTTTGATTTATTCAATGCTCCACTACTGCACATAAACCTGCCAACACCCCATTCCCCCCCTTGTGATTACAGGCTCTATGACGTGAATGGAATCTCCCTCCTCAAATCGCGTTCCCACCTAAAACATGGCGGAGCACATTGGTGACCCTGACCATCATAAATCAGCCACTCGCCCAGAGCAGATCCAATCAGAAATAACAACAACAACAACAACAACAACAACAACAACACAACATATGACAGTGGCCATTGTCATGAGGTACAATTTAAACCTAAGACTCTAATTAAAACAAATGTGACCAGAGAAACAAATCTATTTTTAAATGAGAGAATAGATTGTGTGAAGAATGATGTTCTATTTGTCCTCAGCCCCAGGTGTATAGTTAAAAAAATAAATTGGAAGAAAAAAAATCCATGCAAACTGTGTTAGGCCACCCCATTGATCTACTGTTAAATTGAAGTGTTAGAGTGTCCTTAAAGTCCTTAAAGATCTAGTAAACTGCATGTGAGTGAGAGCATCCGAGTGATGTTTGCTGAGTTCACAGCCGTCAGTGTTGCAGCACTGAAAACTCCTGACACAGATCTAGCTATCTGATATCATCATTAACTGGCCTAGTAGCACAAGCGCTGGAAATAAAACTGCCCATCCTACATTTCTATTGTTAGGAAACTTTGAGTTGCGCAAAAAAATTCTCAGCATCAGTGTTTTTCACAGCACTCTCACCGATGCAATCGAATCTCATTGTGTTATTTCTGCTACTGATATTGACCCTCGTTGTCTGGAGTCCCACTACCTCTTTTTTTAGAAAGGATACTCAATTAAACTATTATTCTGGATTCCTCGGTTATTTATAGTTTTAGCTTAATGGTTAGTACTACTGTCTTCCGTTTAAATGTATTTATTTATTATTTTTTTTACATGGTGGGATCACGGTGGGATTTGTATGGGAAATGCAAAACTCAGGCCATGGCTTTGAACTGCCCGCGTTAGTTTTGCTCAAGGGGAAAGAAGAGCATAGCCAGCTGCAGGGATCTTTAAAACATATACAGACTGTAGATGTAGCGAAAGCCTCAATCCTGCCAACAGATGCTGCCTAACGTTTCTTCCGTTCTAAACACTGCCTGCACAATCGCAGCGACTCACTCTGTTTATAGAAGGAAAAGAATACTGGAAAAGGCAATGTCTTGCTGCAGGCATATCAAAACCTCATAATTCAATTGTTTTCACGCTACCCTTTGTAAACACCAGCTGCCTTTTAAATTGTGCAAACATTGGTGCATATGAATTTGTTAAGGCTGGATCAAATCATTTGAATACCCATGTGTTTGTTATGTTTAGTATCCAGAAGCTTTGTGATGCCACCAGAATTGACCTGGTTTTAATCATATCAGTCATAAAACCTTGACCGTGCAAAGGCTTTAACTGGACATAAGATTAAGCTTTTTAATAATTGGCTTTCTCAGGCATTTTAGCCTTTAGGCTTTTAGGAAGCCAAACTTCCCATTATGATCGTAAGGCCTTCTGAAAAAGTGAAACAAGATGAGAAAATATTCAAAAAACATGCAGCATTTATACAAAAAATAGCCGGAAGAGCTCATTCAATTGATATGCTTATTGGCTCGGCTTTAAAAAGATTCAGGTGAGCCTGCTAAATCCATTTTACACATTCAACTTACTTTTGTGTAATTATCTGTAGAAAAAAAAAGAAAGAAAAGCATTCCAGTCTCATCTGGCAATAAGAGCAGAGCATCTTTCAGCATGTTTAGGAGGTCCTTCATAAAAAGGGGAAGTTATACTTATTTGTTGCACTGGATGAGGCAGCGGTGGCCTAGTGGTTTGGGCGTTGGCAGCATGATCGGAGGATCGGGGGTTCGAACCCCTTCCCAATAGGTTGCCCTGAGGTACCCTTGAGCAAGGTGCCGTCCACGTCATGCTCCTCCCTGCGATGGGCTGGCGACCGGTCCAGGGTGTGTCGCCCTGTGTGAGCTGGGTTGGACTCCAGCACCCCCCCGTGACCCTGTTTGGGATGAGTGGCAGAGAATGAATGAATGAATGTTGCACTGGAAAATGTTCATTATAAAGCATTCATTTTGATTGATTAGTTAAATAAATAAATCAATGAAAAATGAATTAAATAAATGTAAATATTAGGCTTGATGAGTACTAGGCTCCTCGATTTAGAAACACCTACCAGTATTCCAATATATTTATACACACGCATGCTGAAAGACTGATGCTCTGCTCTTGTTTCAACAAAATATATCGCTTATCACTATGAAAATATGAAATACATTTAGAAAATAAATAAAATGGCTAACCAAAAAAAAAAAAAGAGTGGTTAGACAGTCTGGCGCTCTGTGACATTTAAAGATGTGGAGTCATGCGAGTTCACTCAGGCAAAATGTCAGCTCGAGGCCATATGCTCCACTGTGCTTGTTTACCATGTGGAACACCCAGGTGAAAAACTCCATATGCGCTGTAAATAACAGTTTCTCTCCTCACTTGTGAGAGTGTGTGCCTGTTCTCACACACACCTCGCCCCGTCCTCCGCCTCTCAGTGCATCCAAAACCTCCCACACATGACAGGCAAAATTTTGGAGAAGCAGGTTTTCTTTTTTTTAGTTCATGTTGTTCATATTGCTCTAGAGAGAGGCCTGATTGAAAAGATCAATGCTTTTCGATTATGGTATTCAGAAGGCCCAGGAGTGGGACAGTTTGTGGCATTATGAATAAACCGAATTTGCGTCCTGTCATGACACAAAGCCCTCCGTCCTCTTGTCTGGGTTGTGTCTCTGGCCTGTTAATGCGTAACAAAAGGAGTCAAAAGCAACAGTCACTTCTCAATGAATTTTAGAAATTCAGCATGCTCTGGGCATGGAATGTGTCTCATTTACTCAGAATATGCCTCATGTTCACTGTTCAGATGTGCAGTAACCCTCAATTCAGTGGCTCACAGAACAGCTGTAAGCAGTAAGATATGGTAGTTATGATGATCCCTTGATGGCACTGTCTAAAATTCATTTCTAACTACACAGAGGCCATAATAAATACAACACTGCTTTTTTTTCACAGTCACAGCAATTACTCGCCGAAAATTGCCAGAGGGTAGCAGGACTCTCAAAGCTGGAACTAATGGAGGGCTGTGTACTGACAGTACAGCAGTGTTTCTGTGGTGAGCTTAATTACCTGAGGGCTACGACAGTGTATTAGAAATGACGTGGCCTCATCTATGGCCTCAGTCCTCTGGGGTCATCTCATCCCTTTCCAGCCCAAGACTACAACATTAGCCTATTAAATTGAGGTTCATTTGGATCATGATTGCTACGTCCCTGCTGCTTTATCGGAGGGCATGCTCATTTTTTAATCCAGCACCTGCCTCTTGGATGCCAGTATGGTCCCTGTGCAGTTGTCAAGAGTTCATTGTTATAAATTATAAGCATTTGCCATCTTGGAAGCACTTGGTGCCCTTATCTCATTGGCAGAGGACCACACATTATCCAGATGGCAGAGACAGCTCTAAATTGGACCACTGGTAGCAAAAACGGTTTGACAGCTGTATAAAGCAACATGTTATAAATGACAACTGAAATGATAGAAAACATCTATTTCTTTGGCCTTCTGGCATCAAAATATTATACTGATGTGCCTAACAAGACATTCATACATTTGATCTGTTCGTACTCTACCACAAATAGTTTTGTAGAGCATTGATCAAACTAAGGAGATGATTTAGCACAAAGTTCAGTTTTGGAAATTGGAATACTAACATCAAAATGTTTGGAATCACCAACATTAGGTGTTAAGGTTATTTCACATTTGCTCACAACCAAGGTGGCATGGTGGGTAGTTCTGTCGCCTCAAGATGAGAAGGTCCTGGGTTTGATTCTCTGGTGGGGAGGTCTTGGTCCCTTTTCAGTGGAGTTTGTTTGCACAGTCAAAGACATGCACAGCAGGTAAATGGAAGATGATAAATTGCTCCAAGCTGTGAGTGTGGGAGTGTGTTTGTGTGTGTGTGTGTCTACCCTGTGATGGACTGGTGACCTGCCCAAGGTGTTTCTATGTATTTCATCCTGTTTGCTCTAGGATACACTCCAGCACCACCTGCACCCACTTAACAGCATAAGTGGTTAAAATAATGTATGTATAAAAACTGATATGATTTCAAATATTTGAAGGAAAAACTGGACAAAGTCCTGTTAAAATTATTCTGATGTTTGCAGGTGCCTTCAAACATGTGTTGTGTGTTTGGCTATGCTTGACCTGTCGTTTAATTTTTGGCCTTCAGTCAATATGTCAAGTGTTTTGGCAAAAACTAGATGCCGTAGTCACCCGTGTATCAGAGGTGATCAATTGCTGGTCGGATAGGATGGTGTTCTCTCTTCCGCATCACTTGGTGGTACAGTCATGCAGTCCGCCAGTGAAGACATCTTTAAACAGAAGGAATGCAACTGATAGCTTGATGAAGCTTGCTGAGCTCTCCATTAGCATTGCCATTACCCAATGACATTATCCTTCCAGTGCCGGTGTTATAGTTTGACCTCTGAGACCTACTTAGTGAGTGGAATTATGTTTAAGATAAAGAGAAAACTGAGGGGATATGTATATTAATAAATGGAAAAATGACAGAATATATTAATGGATAAATAATGTTTATTTATATAATGTTCTAGCAGGTTATAGCCTTGAGATGTGATCGTCTGTTTTTAAATATAATAATTTTTTATTTTTTACTATATATACTATTATTTTTTTATCTTAAAACTCCAGGCTGTCAATTTAGAATCATTCTTGTTTATTATTTGGGACACTGGAATCTATGTTTTTTTTAATATGTTAAATCTTTCCAGTAATTATTTGTAATTATACAATGTGGCCTGTCATATGCATAAAAAATAAATCTAATTATATCAGGTAAATTTGAAAAAATAAATATTTTGTGCACCTTTATTTACTATATTTACAGTGGCAGCCTGGCACAGATCAAAAACCCTCTTGAGGAAAAACTAAAAATAAGAAAAGTAATAAGTAACAAATGAGGAAGTGAAAGTTAAATGCACCAGGTGGAATAAACAAATATTAGCAACGTGAAACGAGAAAATGGAAATTATACATGAAACAGTCCTTACAGATTTTCATCAGCTGGTAACACTTGGATAAAAGCATCTGTTAACTGAATAAATGCAAGTGTAATGTAAAACCACAACACAACAGTGTGGAAGGATGACAAACACGGCTCAGTATTTGCTCTGAGGACTTGCAAGATGGTATAAATATAAGGTCTTTTAAGCAGCAGGTTGAATATACAACAAGTAACAAATAAATAAAGGACCTACACTATTATAGATGAGCATCAAGCTCTGAACAGTCAGAGCAGGTGTGTAAAGATGGCCAATGTACTGGAGGATGATGAGCATCAAGCTTCTGCAGCGGGATTATCAGTATATTCCTAAAAGAGAATGCATTTGCAAGTGTTATCTGACTTCTTTCCTTGAAACTCTCTGGGGTGCAAGTAATACCAATATAGATTCTCGTTTTCTCATCCACAGGTCTCCTAACAGTGGCAGAAGTTCCAGAGGTGTGGAGAGCTTATAGTGTGGACTATATGGAAGCCAGTATGCGGCTCTTTGCTCCCGCCCACCTGCTGTAGATAACTCGCTGTCTGTCATCAGCTCAACATCTGCCTCCGACTGCCTGTCTGTATTTCTGCTTTGTAAATGGGCAGCACTCCCTTGTGCCACGGAGGACTTGTGTCCACACAGCGCCTCACATAGGGCACTGGTGAGCCTCCTGGATTGTGCTGTGCAGGACCTTGTCTGGACTATGCGGACGTCCACCACAGCCTTCTTTTTGGTTTTCTCGGGACTGGACCAACTTTTTACAGCCCGAGACTGTGATGACCCCAAATGGAACTGCCCGCTCTGTGAATAGGCCTTCTTCTGGAGTACACCTTTGGCACTCTGAACAGTTTTTACAGACCAAAGAGGAAGAATAAGAAATGAACGAATAACAAAAAAAATCTTAAGTTCAGAGAGGATGCACTGAGAGAGGAACACCGGTTCCCACGTATGTAAAAAAACCGACACTGAAGGATCGATCTGTGCAAACAAACTGACCACGCAGGTCAAACATGAACAAAAAAAATCCGAGGAGTACCTTTAATACTTTGCAGAGGTTTCTTTTGTTTGTTTGTTTCTCGGGCTGAACCCGCCACTGTATTTTGAAACTGGAAATATAGGTACTGTATACATATGTATGTGTATAAAGAAAATCAGATTTGCATTTTTCAGTAGCAACATTTGGGATAATTTGCAATAAGCATGGTTGGTTACAGTTAAAGAGTACAGCGCTGATCATCATCAGACAAAAAACGAATATTGAGAAAAAAAAAAAAGAAAAACTACTGTCATTTCTGATTGCCAGAAGAGGAAAAACAAGTCATTAAATGTATTTTGAAAGGCCTACAGTTATATATTTAACAGTTTTATATGTTGTATCTTTGTAGAGAACCTTATTTAACATGAATAATGTGGTGGAACTGGCAGTGATAGAATGTGGATAATAAGCTCTGTTTCATGATGGTCTGTCCTGCTCTTCTCCTCCACCAGTAGCACCTCTCCTTTTAGACCCATTCCAAAAAAAAAAAAAAAAAAAAGAAAAGCAAAAAAAAAAAAAAAATACATGAAGGCCACTTCTTCTTCTTCTTCTTCTTCTTCTTCTTCTTCTTCTTCTTCTTCTTCTTCTTCTTCTTCTTCTTCTTCTTCTTCTTCTTCTGTACTAAGCAGACAAAAGTAAAAAGGGACAGCAGAGAGAAAAAAGAACCGATTGATCACTGAGAACTGAACTTTATATCCCACTTTAGTATGCAGAGCCATGGAAATCGCTATTTGCTATTGTATTGTAAAGGTGTAGAAAAAAACAGAGTCATTTCTCTATGGATTTTATCTAATTTATTTTTGTGCTTGTGTTTGTTTGCACAGTGCTGCCATCAGAGTGCTGACACATACAGAGAGAGTTAAGACAGTCTTAGAAATCATTTACATGAACTACTTTTTTATTATGAGATATTTTAAGAATAAATTAAATATGTGAAAGAAGAATCCGGTTGCTAAAATAGAATTTCAATATCATGCTCGGGGTTGGTGACCTTTTCTTTTTTCTGTTTTTACCTTTGCAGAATTGTGAAGCTCATATGGACAGAACATGACGTGTAAAGCTTTTAAGCACACACAGAGTAATTGGGTCAAAAAGAGCTTTTGGAAACACATGCATGGGCTGATTACTTTAATACTGAATATTGAGAGATATGCTGTTCTCATCCATAAAAGCATTCACAGAAAAAAAAGGAATACAATGTGCCAATACATTGGATGCATTATGGAGTGTGCTCACACAAATGTGTATACACCAGCATATATATTAATGTGTTTGTGTGTTCGTGTGTGTGTGTGTGTGTGTGTGTGTGTGTGTGTGTGTGTGTGTGTGCCTGCAGGGTAAACACAGCCATAGTGCCATGCATTTCTGCTTCTTAATTTATTTTCTTTTAGCTCCAGTAAGATAACAAATGGACACCTGGCTGCAGGAAGACAAATATTATTATTTTTTTTCCAGAACTCAATTATCTCATACAAATCAGAGTTATACTAAATTACTCAGGTACAAAAGGCACTTAAATCTGAGCGCCAATGGTCATACATTTCTAACAGTGGACAGAGTATTACTAGCACTAGAGATACCTTTACTAAACTCTTACTGAAGCAAAACTCTATTAATGTATTTTTACCAGAAGGAGAAAAATACTAGCTTTTAAAGTTACATTATTTTGAGATCCAGCAATACAACATTTCTTGTCGCCTATTTAGGAAATTGCCCTGGGTCTTCGATTTAATAACTCTCACACAATGTTTCACCTTCTCTAATTCTGATCTTGTTCTGGATCCTAAACTATAATGGGCCTTTTGGTATGAAGTGAACAGATTTAACGTTTGCCGTGCCATTGATTGATTGATTAATTGATTTCCAAAAGTGCTTATTTTGTGATATCATCAAGTCTTTTTTACATCGCGGCTGTCAGATCTCTGAAAACAGAATTGTAGTGGAGTGAAAGGACTCAAAGACTCTTTGTTACTGTCCAAGTAAAATCTCTGACAACCCTGATTACACACACACACACACACACACACACACACACACACTAAAATTATTAGTGCTCATATAGTTACAGCTCCCTTTATATTGTGTGAGCAAGCGAACATAACACAAGAACTAACATGGACTGTGTTTTTAAGGTTAGAACTAAACTAATAGTAAAAATTAAACAAAAAAGTTTTAAAACCAAACTAAAGAAACCAAAAGAGAACAACGCCCATGAAAAAACACAGTTTATTCCTTAAAGAACCTTTTGATGGCACATTCATTGAAGACCAAGAACGAAGGTTGTGATAAACTTTTTAAATAACTTCCACATGATCTAAGGTGTTATATACTTATAAATAAAACAAACATTCAGTGGACATTAAGTGAAAGCCATGAACCATTTATGAGCTTTTTTTTCTTCTCAGTTGTATCTTGGTTCTCCTGCTCATCACAGGAGAACAGCTGTCAAAGCAGTGACAGTGTGCATCCAGAGAGGAGAGGAAATGGGGTTCAATATGCTTTCTTATGAATTGTGTAAATGTCTCTCAATACATGGAATGTTTGCGGTGCAGTTGACGGGACACATGTCGACTTCCATTACGAACATTCAGAGGTCATTCCAAAGTGATTCATTTGCAAAAGTGTTGAATGTTTCTGATTTGGACAAAAGTCTGCAAGCACTTCTCAAGACCCTAAGCTGAGCTAACTGAAGCATGCTCTTCCGAGTGCTTGTACGGTATGTATTTGGCTGAGGCTTTGTGCTCTGTCGTTAGCTCCTCTATCTGCTCTGCCCGTGGAGCCCTGAGCTGGAACTTGGCTGTTGAGTTTCCCTGCCAGCACCAGCTGCAAATTAATGAAGTTGTGTTGACTGTGGAATTTCTGGAGACAATGCAAATGAGCTCCTGTGAGGAGCGTGAGGCGGCCCTGTGCGAGTCTGATTGTCAAGAGGGATGGAATATTTAATTATGGGCTGATTGAATTCCAATAATCTGCCCTGTATCCTTGAGCTGCGGCTGTACTGGAAGTCATGGCTCTACTCTTTAATTTGATTAACAAAACTACAATGTGGAGTTGCCTTAGAGCTGTGCCACATCCAGGTACAAAAGACACCGTTCCCAAAAAAGGGACACACACTCGCGCTTTGGGGAAGCAAAGTAGGTCTTATGTTAATGATTTTGTGTGGAGGAGCTATGCGTGTGTGTATGTGTATGTGGGCTATTGTGTGAGTGTGTGTGTGTGTGTGTGTGTGTGTGAGTGTGTGTGTGTGTGTGTGTGTGTGTGTGTGTGTGTTCACCCCCCACATACACACTTTTATTGTTGCCTTTTTGTTTGTGAAGCACTGCAGTGTTCTCTTCAGTACAGGTTAGTTCTAAAAGCACTGGAGCATCTGCCTGTTGTTATTGATGTGCCCTACAGAGAGAGAGAGAGAGAGAGAGAGAGAGAGAGAGAGAGAGAGAGAGAGAGAGACTATAGGCTGAGATGTCCATGAGAGAGGGAGAGAGAGAATACAGAGGGAGAGAGAGAGAAGGAAAGAGAAAGAGGAGAGAAAATGTAAGACAGAGAGAGAGAGAGAAAGTAAAAAAAGGGTGTGGGACAGATGGAGAGAGTGAGAAAAGAGAGAAAAGAGAGAGAAAGAGGAGGAGGACAGTGGGGTGAGAGACAGAGGGAGAGAGGATAAAAAGAGACTGTGATACCGTATCTTACTTTACCCTCAGAGGGACCGCACCGCAGCACACTATGGAATACAAGACAATTAATCGGTGCATCCGGCAACTTCAGCAGGACTGTGGCTGCATTGGTCCAAAAACAGAAGAGGTATGTTGCACTATTAAAACATCACTGATTGCATTAAAACCAAATTCTGGCTAAAATATTCAAAAAGGCAAGGCAAGGCACAATCAGAAATTGAAAGTGCAGATCAGAATTTGGGGAGCTCTTCTCGTGTTAAAAAGAGCTTTAAAATTCCACTCTCGCTCATCCAAAGTTACACCACCACATAATGTACCTCAGTAACTGCACAAACTCAGAAACAACCCCCTCCCACTTCAGACACATTTACATTTTACATTTATGGCCTCTATCCTAGCCACTTCCTAGCTACAGGCACAGTAACGTGCCTGTTAAGTGCCCCAAGCTCCAGAGGCTGGTGCCTTATCCATAGACATCAAAGAATAGTCTCACCTCCAAAGACAACCCATGAAATAATAAAGACTGTCAGCATGTACAAATAGTGCCAATAGCTTGAAAAATGAAAAAGTGCACCATAAAAAGAGTCTAATGAAAAACATATCTGCCATCAATGATGCTCAGAGCAGACAGAGACAGAACACTGCTCCTCCCTGCAGGCCCCAAACATAATCATGGCAGAGAAGATTGCTTACATTTGTTAAAATGATATCTCTCATTACTTGGGTAAAGGGGTAGGACAACAGTGTGTCAGTGGAATACCCTCATCAGCCACAACATTAAAGCCACTGACAGGTAAAGTGAATAACATTGACTATCTTGTTACAGTGACACCTGTCAAAGGATGAGACATACTAGACTTAAGGGAGCGGTCTGCTCATGAAGTTGATGTGTCGGAAGCAGGAAAAATGTGCCAGTATAAGGGCCAAGGGCTAGGTTATGAAGGCAAGAAGACTAGGTCAGAGCACATTTAAAGCAACATGAAATCTTGTATTCTGGTAAGATGCATTTGCATTGCTTTCCAGGGGATGATGAATATATTGGGAGAAGAATGTTGAAGATGGAGCTGCCAGGAAAGAGGAAAAAGGAAGACCATAGAGGAGGTTTATGGACGTGCTGAGATGCATGGTTGGTTTGAAGGAGGAAGATGCAGAAGACAGGAATAAATGGAAACGGATGATATGCTTAGGCGACCCCTAAACGGGAGCAGCCGAAAGAAGAAGAAGACCAGGGGATGAAGAATGAGAAATTGTAAGAGAGAGAAAAGAAATGTAAGACACAGGGTGAGAGATGGAATAAAAGAGAATAAAGGTGTGGGCACTATGAAAATAAAATAGATATCATCCATATGCCATTGCAGCTGAAACAAGACCTTGTATCTCCAGACCTGTAGCTTTACAGCTACTGAATGTTTAGTGGTTTCACATTCCACCCACACATCCAGTTTCTAAGCCACTTATCCCAACCATGATTGCCTACATATAGAGCTCTTCCCAGTGCTCAGAAGGTGAACCCTGGAAACACCCTGGATGGGTTGCCAGTTCATTGTAGGGCAGATACACACTCAAAAGCACTTATACCTGGAATCATCAGTCCTCATGTTCATGCCTTTGGACTGTGGAAGGAAACTGGAGTGTTCAGAGGAAATCCACACAGAAACGGGGTGAACATGAGAACATGGAACTCAAACCCACTGTGAGGCAACAGATCCAACCAGTGAACCATCATGTCCTGCTTTCAAATGATCAACAAATAAAAGTGTTCATTTTTTATTTAAAACAACCAAAAACAAAGATTTAAGTGCTTGTCCTGACAGTGAATATATATTAAAAATATCAATGAAACGTATGTTATTTTACTTCCATTGCATTACTAATTTATAAGGCAGAGAAAAGAGATGGGAAGAGAAAGGGAGAAAATGGACTGGGAGACTAAAAAAAGAGGGAGAGATAGTGAGACAATAGAGAGCAGGAAGAGGAGAAGGGGTGAGGGGCAGGGAGCTAGAGCTCTGAGAGTGATATACTGGTCTTCGTGTGTGTGAGTCAGCATTTATTCTCAGAGGGAGTCCCTCCACCCATCCCACGCTTTTACAGCCCAAATAAATACCCTCCAATCCCAATACTGCCACTTCCAGCACAAAATATAATTTACTTTGATGGATAACATTTACCTGCTAATTCAAATTTCATATTGTAAGTCTTTGTTTACAATATAAATCTAATTAAGTGTGCCCACTGCGATGCAAGCGAGTGATCAATACACAATATGGCTCTCGCAGCTGCTTCCCACGGAGGATGTCTACTATTGCCAATATTTTCAAGCCATAAAACTGTTTGGGTCTCTTTTTCCTCGATCAGCAAGTCCAGTAATCTGTCAAGGTTAAGACAGACCAAATCCAAACATTACCTTTGAGGCTGTCAGACCAGAGGGAAAAAAGACCAGGGACATATGGGAGGAACAGCTGCCTGTAACCGAAGTGATTTGCTGTTTTTTGTATGGGTTATTTTGGGGTTTCTCTTCTGCAGCTGTATAGGTCTTTCTCAGGAAGTTTCAGCAGCATGCAATGGAGGGATTTTTAAATAGATAGGGTATTTGCATACATCATATTGCCACTGCCATAAATAAAGGTTATCTCTGAAATGGGGACTTTTAAAATCATCCTGCTGTTGTTTGGATGAACACTACATTGGTCACTTTGGGTTTTGTTCCCATTGTGGCCCTTTCTGTGTGAACGTTGAGTGTTCTCCCTGCATCTGGGTGGATTTCTTTTGTCTTCCTCTCAGAAATCAGCTGTATATGGGGCAGTGGTGGCCTAGCGATTAGGGAGTTGGCCCCAGATTGGAAGATTGTGGGTTCGGTTCCCTCCCCAGTGGGTTGCCCTGAGGTACCCTTGAGCAAGGTACTGTCCCCGTCACTGCTCCCCAGGCGCTTTCAATAGCTGCCCACTGCTGCACGTGTGTGTATGGGTTAAATGCAAAGGTCCAATTTCGTTGTGGTTCACTGTGTGCTGTGCTGTGACCTCGCAATGACAAGGGTTGTCACTTTCACTTTCATATGTGTCAGCTCGATTAGAGATTTTTAACTGCTCTTAGGGATATTTGTCTGTGTTTATATGCCCTGTGACAGGCTGACAACCTGTCCAAGGTGTCTCTTCTACTTTTGCCCTCTTAGCACTGGAAAAGACTACAGCATCCCTGACAACCGTTGTCAGGATAAAGGTAAGGAAATGGAAGGATGGATGTATGTATAACTTTTCTGTCTATTACCCCAAATATGGGGGCATATAGTGGGCAGCGGTGTCCTAGTGGTTAGGGAGTTGCCCTGGATTGGAAGATTGTGGGTTCCATTCCCTCACCAGTAGGTTGCCCTGAGGTACCCTTGAGCAAGTTACCGTCCCTGTCACTGCTCCCCGGGCGCTTTCAATAGCTGCCCCCTGCTGCACGTGTGTGTATGGGTGAAACATAAAGGTTTCATTTTGTTGTGTTGTGCTGTGCTGCGTTTCACAATGACGAGGGTTGGCACTTTCACTTTCACTTTCAAATATGAAACACAGCATTCTGAAGTTGAACCTGCTTTGGTGTATGTGGGAATAAGCACCCATCAGTTGGGGAAATTTACATTGCACAGTATTTCATATTTGCTTCAGATTTTTGGGGAACTTTATGAGGAATTAAGCAATAGTGCAAAAGCACAAATAGCTTCACACCCATGATATTATTCAAGATAATGCACAAAGGGTTTTGTTGTTTTCACACATCAGAATATAAATGCACTTTAATACTCTTTCCTCCAAAAAGTAGTGCATTTTGCGTGACGGAGAGCTATAAAATGCCACATCAAGACCAACTCAGCTTTTTCAGTATTGTTCAGCTTAACCTGAATAAAATGCTTTACCCAGGCAATCTTGAACACATTTCAAGCATTTTCACTTGTTTGTTGAGTTGTGCGTGGTTAATTTGTTGAAAGTGTTTCTTTCACACTCTTCTTTAGAATGGGCCTAAACTGGGAACAATAGGTGTAAGGTATTCAACAGCAGACAAAGCGGTTGTGGTTCTGGCTCTATTCTGTCTCCAGAACTAGCACCATTTGAGCCCAAGTATCTCTAGGAAGACTTTCCTGTCTTAGATAACGTATGTCACTCTGAACAACAGCGTATAATAAATGCTGTAAATGTAAATATGACTGTCTTCCCATAAAAGTTATTTTACTATTATTACATTTAAATGAATAATAAAGCAATTTTCATCTGCAGTATAAAGCAAGTAGTTCCTTAGGAACAGTGTTCAGTAGAATAAGAAGATAACTGTGATAACTGTTGATGAAGGATCTGAGATCTTAGGCTTGGACAACAAAATCCTATTTCTCCCAAACCACTGGAATGTGGGCTGCATCTGCGACAGTTGACCCTGTGGAAGTGTATGAAACCTTAAGGCTTGGTGTATTTAGGAAAAGGCCTGAGGGTTTGCGGGAGCTGTTCCGTGGGGTTGGGTGTAAATGTGGGAAGATAATGATCCGATACAGATTGTGTTGTCGGGCCTGCTGCTGGCTGTGCTGGGCCTGTGTGTGCTGGGAGAGCTGCTGACACACAGCCAGGCAGAAGAACACAGGAGAACGGAGGAGGCGGCCCACACTGCCTCTGAATGACATTGCCAGGAGCTTTTAAAGCTCCTATATTCTACATTTTTATTGCATTATATACACTTTTTTATTCCCTGAAGCCCATTTATAACTGTATCTGTGTGGTTTTATGTAGCAAAAAACAAGCACAATTCATTTGTTCATGACCGTTTCCTAACCTATTTTGTTCCTTTTGTTCCTGCTGGGACTTTACGACTGGTTCATGGAAATGACCATTGCTCTGATTTAGCCCATACAGTGGGAATTTACATTTAGGGAACAAACTGTCATACGTTAAACTGTGAATCTTCAAGTCAGAAAAAAAGATAAAAAATCAACCACTTCTGTTATATGCTTGAATATCACAGACGGCTGCAAAATCACATTTGCTTTCTGACAGCTAGGAAAATCACCTGATATGGACATTTTCCCCCACATCTTTAATAAACTCAGTGCTACAGACTGTCTGCAGTAACAGCACTCAGCAGCTAAACTGCTGTGGTTGTATTTATCGGTGGAATTTTCATTTTACTCTTAGGAGGGGCATTAAACAGAAAGATTTTCTGGGATAGCAGACAGTGGATCATACCACTGTGAGGCAGAAGGTTGAGAAAGCCTTATGAAACTCAAAAACACATTTTTCTGGCATTTATTATTTTCAGTTCATATTATTATATGATTTAAAATGATATATTTAAAAAAAAACTTAATATAGTCCCTGCCTCAGCTTTCTTCCCATAGATTGTATGGAAAGAGAAAGGATATCTTTTCAACTTAGAAAGTAAAGAAAAATTAAGCTTCCCCACAAAATGGGCTCTGAGCAAAGCAACACTACAGACAACAGCTTCTCTGTCTCCCTCCACCGTGACTATTCTCACTCTTTGCTCCGAGAAAAGGAGGCCCTACTTGTGCTTGTAATCAAGGTCCTGATGTTGAGTTTAGGCTCCTCTAATCCACAGAAAGCCCAGCAGCTGGGGGTTGAGGTGCCAGCCCATTTGCGCTCTAAATGAGAGAAATTGCCGGCCTGTGCCAGCTCCTTTAAAAACTCATTTACATCCTGTCAGGTTTCATTACTGCTGGCCGGCGAAAGTGGACAGAATCGGGTCTGAACGCAGTCCCCTCTTCGGCCGAGTGGGCTCATACTGACCCGTCTCACCAGCCTGACCGAATCCTTTTATCAAACTTTCCTTTTTCCTTTCATCCCAACTTTCACACTCATTTCAGCTCGTCTCTGCTTCTCTTCCTTGCTCTGTTTCTCTCCTCATCGGCCTAAAAGAGAGTGATAATCAGGAGTGCCCGAAATCCCACTTTTACAGTTTCATACAATTATCTGGCACTAAGAGCATCAGCACAGGATTAGAGTTGCTAAACGCTGAGCCTTGAACAAATTATCTCTAAGGTTTTTGCATAAGCATGAGAGGAAAAGGGAGAGAGAGCGAGTGCTAGAGAAATAGAGTCAGAGAAAGAGAAATGAGAGACAGAGAGTGGGAGAGAAAGAAAGGGGCAGGCAGGAGTAAACTCTCTGACAGCCTGCCCCATCCGCAATCCTTTGGACAAATACATAATCTGAGACTGATTCATAATTTACCATTAAAAATCCAATCCATATGTGCACTGTCTCTGCGGGTCTGTGGCTCCATATATCAGCTAAAACGTTTGGCCTTGTTATGAAAACACAAGGAACTGAAATATGACAGGCTAGTGCTACATGGTGGCTCTTGGGTAAAACTCCCAGCAGAAGATTCCCACAATCAGTAAGACATTCATGACCAGCTTAAGCCACACTTTCACTGCACTTTTTGAGAGCGCTGTATCTTTTGGTGATGTGGTTACAAACAGAGCGAGAGGTGATCTACAGTTTAAACAGCGAAAAATTACAATACGTTCGAATGCCACGCAATCATTACACCTTAATTTCATGCCCATGAAATGTCAAACCAAATTACCATGTCTACCCTCTCCCATGAACTATTGCCCTGCCGCAGAACAACAGAAAGTGGATGACTATGCACTAGACAACGCGCTAATGAGAGATCTAAATTAAACTACTTAATTTAAAATAAAAAAAATAAAATAAACTGTTGTTATTCCTGCAGTAATTATGACTCAGCGTTAAAACGTAACGTGGGGATACAAACAGCCCTCCAGTTTAGACCAGCAGGGCTGGCATCAGTGGAAAATGGCCTGCTGTGTGCCATTCCAAGCTATAATACTCAAACATATATGTAGTAGATATAGTAAGTGCTCTTGCTTCAGTTTCAGTGTGCTGAAGTCCAGGGCTGTGCCAATAATAATTGGAATAGGACAAGAAACACTGCATTTTCTATTATTATTATTTATTTATTTTTAACAGTCTTATACCACCTTCTTTATAATGTGTTTGGGGATTTTTGCATACCATTGAATATTGAGTCAGTTAAATTAAAGTAATGGGCTACTAAGGGCCTAAAGCAAACCAATCACCAGCCTGATCATCTGGAATCATCTGCACCTGTTTCTTCACTGCTTCATGTGTTAGATGGCTTTGTGATAACTGAATGAATCCCACATAGGTCACTGGGTCACTTAACACACAATGAACAAGCCTCTGAATCTGGTAAGTACAGGAACTGGACTGAAAACGAAAGCCAAAAATGGCTATTCTTCAGGAAACTTGGAGAACTACTTCTCAATAAAAAATTCAAAAACAAGAAAGTCTGGCTGAAAATAAAGGAAATGTTGAAGTATAAAATGCTATTTAAAAGCAATTTTGAGAGCTGTGATAGAACCAATACATCCATCCTTTTTCTGCTGCTTGTCCCAAACGGGGTTGCAGGGGAGTGCTGGTGTCCAACCCAGCACACACAGGGTGAGGACGGGGGACGCACCCTGGACAGGTCGCCAGCCCATCGCAGGGAGGAGCGGGACGGGGATGGCACCTCGCTCAAGGGTACCTCAGGGTAACCCATTGGGGAGGGGTTCAAACCCCCGATCCTCCGATCATAGGGCCAACGCCCGAACCACTAGGCCACAGCTGCCCCGTGATAGAACCCATTTAACCATTTTTAAAACAGAATGAGAAAGTGAAGAACCTTTTAAAGGTATGAAATAGTAAAGGATTAGTGAGTAAGGATTTTTAGTAAGGATTCTTGATTGTGCTTTCTCCACCCTACACTTAGTTAACGACCCACAAGTCTTATCGACAGGTTCCAGTTTTCTTTCCTGTAATGTTTGCACTTATTTAACAAAACAAAATGGATAAATAGTGAGATAAAATGGATAAATTTGAACAGAGTCCATTCAGTACAATATGTCAGCAGCTTGCATTCTGGTGAGTTTCTGCAGTCCCTCGGGCGATTGAGAACTTTATTTTGCCTCTTCGTTCAGGTGTCAGGGGTGACATTTGGCGGGAGGTGGAACAAACATTGTCTAATGAATTTTTAACGATTGGTGTCGTGATTCGGGTGACTGGGCAGAGTGGCCTCCCAGGGAGGATGGTTTGTTGGTGTCGTTATTGTGATTTGTGTGGACTCACCTTGGAGAGCGGGGGCTTGCGTTAAGTGCCCGCGGCGGGGGAGCCTCTTTGTGCCGCATGGGGGACCAAATGATGTTGGGAACGTTTTAATCAAATCCTGCCTGTTCATTAGTCTAACAATGTGCTTCTCACAGTGGGGTGGGGATCCTCTCTCTGTTCCCCTAAGGGGGAGAGGTCCTTTTGATGAAGTCATACGGTGAGCGCTCCAGGAGTGGCAGCTGCTCCATACATTTAAATGGTCTGATAAGATTCAAACTGTCCCCACTGATTTATTAGAAAAGGACCTGATACAGCACTCTCCAGAAAGAGACATGTGTTCATTCTTGACTATGATCTCCCCTTCACATACAAGTATTCCTGGAAAGATTATAAAAATAAATATAAATATCAAATAGGAAAACCTTGATACATCAGGTGGGAAAGTCAAGGTCTATAGACCACATGCTAGCCAAGATGGTGGATTAATCTGGTTAAGATATATTCTAACTCACTTTGATTATGGCTTAAAACAACAGCTCTCAGTCATCACAGAGGACACAAGATTACTTACTCCTCTTGCTCATGCCTATCACTCTGTCACTCCAATATTCCACTCGACTGATCTTATTAATGTAAACTAAACTTAATAGTCATATAGACTTTAGTCTATACAAACTGTTTTGCTAACCAGACCTAAAGAAAGCCAGATAATCTCCAAAGAAAGATAATTTCCAAAATCATACCTCAGGTCATTGTTAAACTCAGATAAATGCAGCCATAATGGTCTTTAGTATAACACTAATTGGTTTTACAACATGCTTCTAACAGAGAATTGACCTAACCTGTTTATTTCATCAAGTGGGGGAGGTACTTATCTTATATAAATTAATTTGCTGATATTTACGTATTTATTAACTGTCGCTTAAATCATTTATAATGAATAAGGCAGTTGCACCTATTAAGTACCATTTCCTTATCATGTCAGCTTTGAAAGATAATGTTAAAATAGATACTAAAAACAAAAGCAACCAGAAGATGTGCTTAAATTCGCAGACTTTCAAATGTGACTGACTTAAAATACATGGTGCTGACAGCACTATCCACATGTTGCCTTAACATTACATTCTGCCCAGCAAGAAAACAAGAAAGATGCATCAACCACCTGGATAAGACTGCCAATGGAAAAGTGTACACACTAGATACTGAGGCCTGTGGGGAAAAACTTGCCAATGGAAAATTGTTCTATAGCTGTGAGTGCACCAAACACACTGACCCATGCATTAAACAGGGTTTAGCTGATGTTTGACAGTGGCAGAGGCCAGAACAGAAAACACAGACTCAAAAAGAAATGAAAAATTTAGACAAGATTTACACTGCTAGAGAAGAGTGTGTCACCATCATTAATCATAACTCAAAATTACAGTCAGTAAAAACTCAATATTAGGTGCTTCTGCTGTCCACCCATTTAAATACCTTTCACCTCAAATGGCCCTGTGCTTGTTCATACATGATGGGAATGGGTCACACTCAGCGTGAGCACATTTTTAAAGATAACACATTCTATACAGTACTGTGCAAAAGTTTTAGGCAGGTGTGAAAAAATGCTGTTAACAAAGAATGCTTTCAGAAATGGAAGTGTTAATCATTTCTTTTCATCAATCAACAAAATGCAGTGAATGAACAAAAGAGAAATCTAAATCAAATCAATATTTGGTGTGACCACCCTTTGCCTTCAAAACAGCATCAATTCTTCTAGGTACACTTGCTCACAGTTTTTGAAGGAGCTCGGCTGGTAGGTTGTTCCAAACACCTTGGAGAACTAACCACAGATCTTCTGTGGATGTAGGCTTCCTCACATCCTTCTGTCTCTTCATGTAATCCAGACACACTGGATGATGTTGAGATCAGGGCTCTGTGGGGGCCAGAAGAACTGATGCTGGTTTGAAGGCAAAAGGTAGTAACACCAAATATTGATTTGGTTTAGATTTTTCTTTTGTTCGCTCACTTTGCATTTTGTAAATTGATCAAAATAAACAATCATTATTTATATTTCTGAAAGCGTTCTTTGTTTACAGTGTTTTTTCCACACCTGCCTAAAACTTTTGCACAGTACTGTATGTAAAGATGATGCTCTTATATAGGTCTTGCTTCCAGACCTTTATAATTGCTAAAACCAAATAGCATAGCTGGCAGGTTTTTGTAAATCTGCACTTTGTAGTTTGATAGCAGGAGAATATACACTGTTGAATTTTATACTGATAAATGGAAAAGAAGCAAGGTGTTGAACCTTGTTCCTGAAAGGTTCTTATATAAGTGTTTTAATATGTTATATTTTATTACATTAGTGTGCTGACAGCAGGCAACAAAACTAAGCTGTTCAGTGTAGTGACTTCTGTGACAAATGGTTGGGTTTGCTCTGATGACAGCCTGGGAATTTGTCCAGCTGGTTGAGTAAAAAACATCTCAGTAAATGAATGTTCTTTACATACAGACACACTAACGTTTTGGCCGCCAGAAGTTCTTGTCCAAAAGAGAAAAAGTTTCTATTAGGGACATATAACAATGGTTTGTAATTCCTGTTCATGATAAATATTAAAGAGAATATAATAACCAAGGTGTTCACTACATTTTTGATGTCAGTGACCCGATGAAAAAAACATCCACTTCATTTTACAGAATGAAGCTGCTTTCTTTAACAAATTCTAATGCACATATATATATATATACACACATATATACAGTACTGTGCAAAAGTTTTAGGCAGGTGTGGAAAAAATGCTGTAAACAAAGAATGCTTTCAAAAATGGAAGTGTTCATCATTTATTTTCATCAATCAACAAAACGCAGTGAAAGAACAGAAGAGAAATCTAAATCAAATCAATATTTGGTGTGACCACCCCTTGCCTTCAAAACAGCATCAGTTCTTCTAGGTACACCTGCGCATTGATGCTGGTTTGAAGGAAAAGGTAGTAACACTAAATATTGATTTGATTTAGATTTTTCTTTTGTTCACTCACTTTGCATTTTGTAAATTGAAAAAAATTATTTTTAACAATAATTATGTATATTTCTGGAAGCATTCTTTGTTTACAGCATTTTTTCCACACCTGCCTAAAACTTTTGCACAGTACTGTATACACATACATATACCCACTCAGTCACACATTTTTGCGTTAAATCATTTAGCATCTAACATTTTGTTCCATCATACCACTTGCGTCTGCTTCACATTTCTCTTTACCATCTTAAATAGCCGAAAAACATAACCTCCCCATCATTCCCAATTTAAAGACCATCACATTGTTAAAATACTCTATTTATTCTTGTAACCACACAAGCAACTTCCTCGAGTCCTCTTTTTCCTTGTATTTCTGCACACCATTGTGGGGTTTTTCTGATTAAGGTGCCGCAAGAGCACTGGGGTCTCCATTAGCATGCGGAGGAGCTGATTCCTGGGCTGGAATGGGGTTTATGTAACCTGCCCTTCAGGTAGAGCACCTGGCTCGGTCATTAATCATGTGTGGGTCCTCTGGTGAGGAGCAGAGCGGAGCCCAATAGAGCCCATCCTACTAGCTAGTGCGGGACACTAGTTTCACAGTTCTTGTCTCCTTGCAACCTTAAGGGCCTCTATTTCAGGGATTCCTCAGAGAGCCGAACACAAAACTAGGTGCCATGGCACTCCTTGAGATTCCTCCTCCGGCCATGTCCAACTGATTGGGTGTGCTGTAGAGCGCAAGGAGACCAGAGACTCCTCAATTTCATCTCAGTTTTAACCAGGACCATTGCTCTAATTCTTGACACAAAGATAAGTCAGTAAGGTTTAGGAAAAATTCTCAGTCCAGGAAGAGCCACTCTTAGCATCCCTGCCAACAGGTAATGGAAGTGCCTGAAGTTATAATGATGAAAGTCTTGGTTGAAAGGTAGTCCGTTCCTATTCCATGGGCTGCTGTTCTGTCATCGACAAGACCCTCTCTGCAGGGGTCGTGAGGTTTTTTCCAGACTTACTTAAAACACCACAGGGTGCTTGAGAAGTAAGCGATCTTGGCGTTCCCAAGGCACCTTGCACTTTGTTAATGGAGAGGAGCTGAAGTGATTATCACACTAACAGGTTATCACACGCAGGAAAATTCCCAGCAGGAAAAAAGCAGGACGTGTCCGCTACCACAGATTGCAGCAGACGCAATTCACACCACACATCACCATGACACCTTAAGAATTGCTCTCTGACCTGTAACAAGAACTGTCCTTCAAAGAAGTATCTACTCCTTGAGTCTGCTTTTTTTTTTGGCCAGCAACTGAAGCTTCTATTCGGATGACCATATTTTCCCTCTAATAGAGTCTCTAAAATGGGCATTCAGACAAATATCTACAGTTCACATTGAAATATCAAAGCCTGTCTAATTGCACATTCTGTTTAATCTACATGAAAAGCATGTTGTATCTGTGAACCAAGTGTTTACAAGACTGAAATAACATTTTTTTACTAAATGTAACCTATTGTCCCGCCTGCTTTGTTCTAATTGAATGAAGCCTGATTCCAAAGCACGAGCCAAGAGACGCTGTCAAGGAACAGATGGATGCTTCCAATTACTTCAAGGAATATTGCCGAGACACTACAGAGAGGCAGACAGAATAAGGCGTCACCGATGAATAAAGGAGCTTAGTTCAAACTTCCTCTGCTGTCCCTCTGGACTGCCACACAATATGATCGTTAGGCTCAAAGACTCCCTAACCTTTGAGTGAGGCAGGCCCTGTGACTCGCTGGGGCAAAGAGCTAACCAGCAGTCATGTTTAATCTCTTTCCATCTTCTCTAATCTGCCGTGTTATTGACGAGGGAGATATCCCTACATAATGAATTAATTACAAAAACAATGAGGCAGAGAGGAAGCAGAGGGATAGGCTCAGGGGCAACTGGGAGGGGAGCTCTGTGATTTTCTTTGCTCTGCAAATGATTCACATTAATGTCATCATTAGGGTCTTCTGCACTGCAGATATCAGGTGGATGGCAAACAGCGTGAAAAAGGCTTTAGTCAGAGAGACCTTATGGGTAGGGGTTAAATTGGAATTTGAAGAGGTGGTTCACAGTCAGCAGGGGAGGTTGAGAGTGAATTATGCGAAATTTACCTTAAGACCTAAAAGAAATCCATGCAGATCTCTGTTAAATGTGGTTTAATGTTGGTCGATGAGTCCAATTCTGTTCAGACGGTGCCATATCTGGTAATATTTGCTTATAAATCTACTAAAGTAACTAGGCTGCAGAAATAGAAATACAGTGACAGCACCATGTATGTACCAAGCCAACATGGAAGCTCCTTTTCCACATGGTCCGCCAATTGTTATGGTTACCTAGAGATTCACAGATTTCGTTCTGGGTTCTGGCACAATTTATGGGTTCTCCATCAATTTTTCAAGCTTTCTTCATAATTAATTCATTAAGATTTAATTAAGCTTTAAAGTTCCAGAGTCAATAAGAGAAACATAGGCTGGCCAATTTTAAATGTAAATGAAATTGCTATAATTCTGTTATGGATATTTTTTACATTGTGATTCTTAGTTTCTGTCCTCCACATTGTACTGAAATCTTAGCCCACAACATGCAATGCACACACACACACACACACACACACACACACACGCACACACACAGACACACACACACACACACACACACATAAGCACATAAAGTCATGTTCACATGTCTGTGGCATGAATAGTTGATAATCCAATAAAAATTTTAGCCTTCAGTCAAGTCCTGCACATCCATCTCATAATGATTTGTGTAGAGGTCACAAGGCTCAAACTCTCACTCACAGGAATCCACGCTTAATCCCTTTCTAATCCCCAAAACAATGGGCCTGGCTCATCTTGGAGTGGGACAGATTTTATCAGCTGCTGAGGAGGATCAGAGCTGTGATGCGCTGCCAGTACAATAATGATAGTGCTTTAGAATGGCTAGATGTTTCTCTCTGAACACAGAACAAGGTCTGAAGATAATGGCAAAGATTGTTATGACAAGTTATCATAAATATATAATGACATAGCGTCATAAAAAGCTAAATAGAAAAAAAAGGTAAAACTGAATGTTGGCATTAATTGTTTAACTTGAAAATTCTAATTCTGACATATTTACCTATTAAAACAACAAAATTGAGAAGTGGGTTACCGTTGATTTTTTTAAAATTAATATAGCATAAAGCCTGCAGAGAATCAGCAATTATAAACATATATATATTTATGTATACACTACTGTGTAAAAGTTTTAGACAGGTGTGGAAAAAAATGCTGTAAACTAAGAACGCTTTCAGAAATATAAATAATGATTGTTTATTTTGATCAATTTACAAAATGCAAAGTGAGCGAACAAAAGAAAAATCTAAATCAAATCAATATTTGGTGTTTCTACCTTTTGCCTTCAAAGCAGCATCAGTTCTTCTGGCCCCCACAGAGCCCTGATCTCAACATCATCCAGTGTGTCTGGATTACATGAAGAGACAGAAGGATGTGAGGAAGCTACATCCACAGAAGATCTGTGGTTAGTTCTCCAAGATGTTTGGAACAACCTACCAGCCGAGCTCCTTCAAAAACTGTGTGCAAGTGTACCTAGAAGAACTGATGCTGTTTTGAAGGCAAAGGGTGGTCACACCAAATACTGATTTGATTTAGATTCTCTTTTGTTCATTCACTGCATTTTGTTGATTGATGAAAATAAATGATTAACACTTCCATTTCTGAAAGCATTCTTTGTTTACAGCATTTTTTTCACACCTGCCTAAAACTTTTGCACAGTACTATATATATATATATATATACTCAAATGTGTCTTATTTTGTTTATATATCAATAAGTAGTCAGATCAGGAAAAAATCAGCATCCCTCCAATTTTAATCATTAGTGCTGCTAGAGTGAGGATGATCTTTTCATAAATCAGAGCAACCAAAGCCGTTGTGCTATTTGCCAGTGATGCAGACCACTAAAGAGTAATGTTTTTTTTTTCCCTTAACAGTCTGTGAGGCTACTTTTGAATGTCATTTTGTTCTCAAATTTCACTGTGAAATTGCTAGTGTCACTGGGCCCTGAGTCTGTGGGATGGAAAATCAGACGGAAACTCACAAATTCACATATTCATCACCAGTGGCGAACCGTGACTATTAAAGGTAGCCTTTCAGTTTGGCCCATAAATATCAAAACACAGAAAAAAACACAAGAAAAAAACACCTCTGCTATAATTTTGATATGTTGATACCTGTTGAAACCACTATAGAACTCTATAATATGTAGTTACCAAATGTGATTGCATATGAATGTTTTTAGATGTTTAATTTTAAATGTGGATGCTTGTAAACATTTTTATGAAGCTCATGAAGATATTTTATATTTGAACAGACACATTTTATATTTTGCATGTGTGTATGCATCAGTGAAAAGTACTATCATGGAGCCTCAGCTGTTTACCATCTGTCAAAACCCAGGCTATCCATAATCACAGACAATAATGCTCTTTCAGAATGCCTAGAGTGATGCTATCCTCTTACAAAATGGGCTCCACCCACTGGACATCAAAACTTGAATTGTCAATTCCTATGTCTGTTCCTTATCCATCCATCCATTATCTGCCGCTTGTCCCAAACGGGGTCGCGGGGGAGTGCTGGCGCCCAACCCAGCGCACACAGGGCGAGGACGGGGGACGCACCCTGGACAGGTCACCAGCCCATCGCAGGGAGGAGCGAGACGGGGACGCCACCTTGCTCAAGGGTACCCCAGGGCAACCTCTTGGGAAGGGGTTCGAACCCCCAACCCTCCGAGCAAGTGGACGACGCCCTAACCACTAGGCCACCGCTGCCCCGTATAGGAAAGCCTACTTAGCTATATCTTGCTAGACACCAAAAAGGAAAAAAAAAAAACCTTTACTTGATATTCATCCGTTGGGTATTTTAAGAATTTATGAATTTAACTCTTAACAATTAATAAATAAAAGTAATGTGCATGGAGTTTGAAAGCAAATATGGTTTAATTGATTTTTATTAATTAAAAATAAACAAAATTAATACATCCAAAAATCATCTCAGTTTAAAGATAATAAAAATGTACATTTACAGCATTTATCCAGAGCAGCTCCCAGGTCCTAGTTACAGGGACAGTCTCCCTGGAACAACTTGAGGTTGAGGGTCTTGGTCAGGAAGCCACTGGTGGAGGCGCTGGAGGTGGGATTCCAACCTGCAACCTTTTGGTTCATCATCATTAAGCCTCCTCTAAAGGTTCAACTTTTTGTATATTTATGTGTGAACCTTGAATATATAACATAATGTGGCCCCAAAAGTACAGGTGAATGCCACAGTTAAAAATGAATATACCTAAAGTTAAACCACAAGGGACATTTATCTTAATCAGACAGTTCCAGGATTGTAATTTTGTATTTGGTAAAGCGAAAATCCAAAAATCTAAAAGCAAGCAGCCAAGCAAGGGACAAAAACATGGGCAACTAATGGTCTAACTGGGCAAAGTAAAGCATCAGTCCACACAGATTAGCAGATGGTGGACAGCAGACCAGAAAACCCCATGAAAGAATTGAAAACTGGGTGAAGAAATACCAGCTCATCCTAGGGCCGAGGCTATATTATGTCCTTGATCAGGTTGGTGGTGTATATGGTAGACTATGGCAAGGGGTGTGACAGAATGTGGCTCATGTCTTTCTTATGGTTAAAGTTTGAGAAGTTTCTGTGAACATCCCACGAATGACCTCAATGTTACTATTAGAAAAGCAGTTGTAGACCATTTTTAGCACTGTGCTTTCTCTGTGCACACTGGTTGGAATTGTTCTCCAGGCTTTCTCCACATTGCTTTAAAGTGCCCAGGGAGCAATGATGGGGACAGTACCTTGCATAAGGTTACATTAGGGCAACCTACTGGTCTGGGATTTGAACCCATGACTTTCCGATCACCACTGCCCCAAGAAATGAGATGCAGGGGATAAAATCCTGTACCTCATACATGCGAAGCATGCGCTCTACCACTGAGCTACATCCCCCTGTTCTTATTATTAAATTATCAATTATATCATATTCTTCTTTCGGCTGCTCCCATTTAAGGGTCTCCACAGCAGATCATCTGTTTCCATTTCTTCCGGTCCTCTGCATCTTTCTCCTTCAAACTGACCAACTGTCCTCTCTCTAGTCTCCTCTTTAGTCTTCCTCTTTTCTTCTTTCCTGGCAGCTCCATCTTCAACATCCTCATCCCAATATAATCCTTGTCTCCCCTTTGGACATGTCCAAACCAACGCAACCCTGCTTCTCTAACTTGCATCTAACATGTGTCTAACATTAGCTGTCCCACTAATAAACTCATTTCTGATCCTGTCCATCCTCGTCACACTCAACAAAAATCTCAGCATCTTTAAATGGTCAATTATACATCAATTATAAATTATGAACATTGTTAAATTAAATGAAGGTTCTTTGAACTTTAAACCAATAAAGGTTCCTTTAAAGAGGTTTTCTCTGAAATAATTTTGTTCGGCACTGTGTGAGGGAAAATTAAGAAATGAATTAAAAAAGGAATGATAATGTGAGTAAAGTATAACATGGTTATCAAGAGAGTTTGTCCACGCATGGCCTTCTTATCAGGTTTGGGAGTGCCACATAGTGAGTCACAGATCGACAATATAAAACCCAGTCTTATCTTTCAGGACAATAAACTCCAGTTGAGACCCAGTCAGATATAGGCCTGACAACATTTGCCTCGTCAATCCCTATCAGTCCACAGGAGCTTAATATCAAGGATCAAGATGTGAAAGATTGGGCCTTCCAGTCCCTATAAGAGCGGAAGAAACAAAACACCAGCAGCAGTTAATTTCCTCTTGTTTACCCAATGCGAAGCTGGACGTGAGGAGGTCACGCACACTCGGCACAGGTTAACACACAGTGTGAGTGTGCAGTAAACACTGTCACGTCAATCACACTTGATGTCGGTGTGGGCTGTAACTTAACGGCAAGAAAGCCACAATTTGCACTAAGATTAGGTGATAGAACTCATTTTCTTTTCAATGTAATACGAGTAATACAATGACTAATATCCCAACACAGGCACATTTAGTGTCATCATGTATACACGACAGAAGAATCTTCTTTTTTTTCAGATATCAGTGAAATAAACTGGAATTGCAAGGATATTAGTCTTCATTAAACTGTGTGATCTATACTGGCTGCTCTTTTAAGTAAACCTAACTTTTATTGTCACCTATAAATTGTAAATTTATCAGATCCACTTGTTATTTAGGTGAGCATTATGGTTCATACGTTCCATCGATTCTCTGCTTAACCTGCTTCCAATAATAGGCAAAAGTCAGGATTTCCACTGCAATTATGAAATTGTAAAACATATAAAACATGCTAAGTAGCTCTGAAAAAATGCACTATAATTATTGACGTAAAGCATTTACCAAAAAGCTGACCAGTGAGTGTAGGTGAATCTAATGTATTTACTGATCAAAGAACACATGGTAAAAGAAATGAAAAATATGTTAAACCAATAAATTAAGATCATTTAATTTTAATACGTTAAATCATCACTAAATTATGCTATTGCGTGCATGAATTTGCCACAATTAAATGCTTCAGCATTGTTTTAAAAAAATGGTGCAATATTATCATGTGACTCATCCATCTGTTTCTTTTTCAGTGTTTCATTAAACCAGCATGTCTTCATGCCAAAACCTGCCTCCATTTTTCTGCCACAAAACATCGCTGCAGTGGCAGCGAGCGAGGGGAGAGAGTCAATGCCAGGCCCCTGCTTGGAGCCCTCTTTGAAAAACAACATTACCAAAGCGTTAATGGTCATGATGACTTTCCGCTTGTTTGGTACAGGTCCTTTATGGGAGGCCACCACCAGTGTTTATCCTCTCAGCGGATGGCCCTGATGCCGCCTGCATGGTGTAATGGAGCATGCCCAGAAATAGACCCAGCGGGGACCACTTCATGGGCCATAGATTCTTCAATCAGTTAATTGATCAAAAAATAACATCTTTCTCCTGGATTACATCCAAACAATAGTAATGTGAACCACAGCATGAGCAGATGTCTGTGGATTGCGTCTGGTAAGAGGTTAGTATCCTATGATTGGTAATTCTAGGTACTGCTCAGCTTGCCATGGTTATTAGTTACATAGTCAGCTCTATATCTGAGGTTTGTGTTGGATCTGAATGTGTGGAAACACACCACAGGTGTTCTGGAGATGGCTGCTGAACAATTGAAAAATGCTGCCTTAACAAAAAAGTGAAGCACCACTAATTTCTTCAGCTTCATCACTTATACCAGGAGCGTAACACATGCCACACCTACCAGTGTGGTGTCAGGGCATCAATTACACCATTTTGAAATAACAAAGTTTGCAAATTTTCAATTTGGGCCACTGTACCATTGTTCTTAAGGAGATCAAGCCATCCCAGTGCTGGACTGATTCGTAGTGTTTCTCCACCTTTCTCCCTACAAACATTTGGATTGCCTCCATTAACCCAAAAACAACATGGTTACAGTGAATGGCTCACAAAATAGATCGATGGATGGATCAATGGACAGACAGATGAATGGATGGATAGCTCCCGCCATAATACGATTGCTTGAAATTGTCCCTCATGTAAATTGCCCATAGGTGTGACTGTATATATGTCTGCGCGGCTGCCCCAAGATGCACTGGAGGCCTGTCCAGGGTGTCTTTCCAACCATTCACCCAATGAGCACTGGGATAGATGAGCAGTTCAGAAAATGAATGAATGAATTAATGTTTTTCCTGGGTTGTTATATTCATCATACTTCTGCTGAAATATGCCAACTATCAACAATTACTTATTTATGAATATTTAATGAAAACAAGACAATAAAAGACAATAAACGCACATACAAAGAACTATAAAACAAATCCAGACAGAAACCAGGAAGATCACCACAAGGGTGATCAACAACAACAACAACAAAAAGAACCAGTTAAGACAACAACAAACGCAAGAGTATATATTATAATACGCCCAAACGCACAACACCTGAGGCAGGGAGGAGGCATGAACCAGAATCAGGTGAAGGGGCAAGACTAGGGATGGGTCAAGAACATCCATCCATCCATTTTCTGCCGCTTGTCCCAAACGGGGTCGCGGGGGAGTGCTGGTGTCCAACCCAGCGCACACAGGGCGAGGACGGGGGACGCACCCCGGACAGGTCGCCAGCCCATCGCAGGGAGGAGCAGGACGGGGACGGCACCTGGGTCAAGAACATGAAAATTGTAAACAAAGACAAATCGACATTTACATTTACATTTATGGCATTTAGCAGACGCTCTTATCCAGAGCGACTTCCATGCCCTGATTACAGGGACAGTCCCCCTGGAGCAGCTCAGGGTTAAGGGTCTTGCTCAGGGACCCAGTGGTGGTAGTGCTGGAGGTGGAACCTGGACCTCTTGAGCCATAGGTCCATAGGCAAGTACCCACCACTAGACCACCGCCACCCCTTTGGACGTGGAACACAAAACAACGAAACTTGCTGAGAAGACAGGCAGGAAAAGGCTGACTGGTGGAGAATAAAACACTGTTTTGTTGCCTGCTTGTGCCCTGCTTGGGCATGTTTTAGGCCTCTGGCCTT
This sequence comes from Hepsetus odoe, assembly GCA_017165825.1. Lineage (NCBI taxonomy): Eukaryota > Metazoa > Chordata > Actinopteri > Characiformes > Hepsetidae > Hepsetus > Hepsetus odoe. Next base: position 6,621,240 of record CM029392.1, read on the forward strand.
CCTCCAAATGATCCTAAAACAACATTTCAGGTATTAAGCTATGTATTCATAACTAGTTACTGATATTGTTTTATTTTAATGAACAACCAGACATTTCTGACTCTATAAGTTCCTCTTCCTCTACATCTTTGCAATTGAACTAATGCATTTTTTTTTTCCAAAAAGTTGGTCGTATTCCCCTTTCTAGCTTTCATGGTTGTACGTTTTGACTCATACACATTCCCCCTCATGTTGCTTAAGTGATCCGGGTTCTATCCCATCCATCTCACAGAATCCAGCAGAACACTACACAAATTGACCTTTGATAAGTGACCTGTGTTTCTACTTGAGTCATTATATTATAGAAGCAACAAGACTTGCACTTAAGGTGGTTTTAGGCTGCTTCAGCCGTTCACCCCCATTTTTAAGCACTTCGCAGTCTACTGTGGCGTCCACACTCCATTACCCATGTCAGCGAATCCAGCCGGCATCCTCCTGTTTGACTTTTTAATCTGCTGAACTCGCAGAGCCAGCCGCCCATTGATCATGTCGTTGATGCGGACAGCGATAGCTCTCGGCCACGCTGACATTTTCCTCAGAGCTCTCTTGTTTGTGGCTAACCTGCCGGAGCCCTTCCTACCGGCCGGCCTGCAGCCCAGCTACAGTGCTGTGACAGGTGACTGACGACGTTAACAATAGCGCGAGTGAAGTGGCACCACACACACCGCCACATGATAAATTACCCTCATCAGTTTGTTTTGCCAGCAGCCCCTTGCAGGTCAGAGCTGAGGCTCTGGCTGACATTTTGTACCCGTACTGTATATGCAAATACCTGCCAATCAATTAGTGGCCAGCTCCCCTCTCGCCCTCCCCCTCCCCTTCCTGGCTGCTGTGCATTGTGATTAAAATGAATTGATTGCGAGCTAAAATCAACACAACAACTCGCCGAGAGCTCAGGGTCAAAAGGACACAATGGAAACACAAACACTTTCTTCGGGCCCAATGAAAGTGCTTACTCTCTTTGCACACATCCTCACACTTATGCGCACACCTAGACGTACATATATGCATACACAAAGAAAGACCTATCCATGCTATCCTAACCATGTGCACACACTTTGCAGAACATTTGGAAAAATCCCTCTTTTACACAAAAGAGAAATTTAGCTGACAATTCTTGTGAAAATATGGAAATATGTAATGTATTTTGAATTGATTGAATGTGTGTTAAAGGTCACACTGTTAGGATGAATATGGTGACATTTTTCATACAACATAAAAGTTGGCAGCTTAGCATTTTACCCTGGAAATTCAACATTTTGTAGCCTAGCTAATTTGTCCTACAACCTAAATTCAATGATTAATATTTTTGCAACTTTTCTAACCTCAAACCTGAAGTGTTCCTTCCGACCTGCAGCTAACATGTGCATCCAGCAAATCAGTGACTTCTGAAGCGAAAGAGCCAGAGCAGGTGTGGCGAATTAAAATTAGATTAAAAAATAGACCTTATAAGAAGTTTGAAGTCCAAAAGCTTGGATAAGAGCTCAATATTACACCTATTTGCCCAAGGTGAATGGTTAATGCATAATGGGAATGTTTTATGACAGCAGCATAGGAACCTGCACAAAAATGAACAGGTAGACGACGATGCTTCAGGCCAGTGAGAAGAGGTGGGGGGAGATATGTCATGACATATTTAGCTGCTGAAATCTGATGGACAATGGTGGCACCACTAAACAAGCAGAGACACTTTTCCAGAGACTTAAGCAGCCAGTGGATCAGCAAGGAGTGCAATTAGATCCAATAATAAAGAGAAATCTGTTCTTCTGTTTAAAGCCAAAATGTCAAGTTTGTTTCGACGTTTTGCAGTATCGGTGATGCCTGTTTTATGAAACGGCATTTATTTTTTCAGCTTTTGTTTTTTTTATTTGAATGGTGGAGAAAGGACTTTACAGCTGCCTGCATGTGCATGAGTGTCTGAGCCAGTGTGCTTTTTCATGTTAAAATGAACAGGGGAATCAGGGGGTTCGGGGCACCATGGCACACCTCCATGCATTATTCATGTGCCGGCACTGAGCCGTAATCTCTGCTCTATGAACTAATGAAAGTGCCGACGTTCACTCTGTCTGCTGCACTCAACCCCCGCTTGCCAGAGGACACCCCAAAAGAGCATCGGCCCACTGCAGCCAGCGGCCATTTTCCATTTGAAAGATCCTGTGCCTTTTTTTTAACTCACAAAGAGCATCAGTTACACTGAACCCCATTGATAGCAGCAATATCCACAAAGCATCCTCCATTATCACCTTTCAGTCAGCAGAAAAAGATGCTGTACTGCTGCAAAGGAGATCTATACTGAACACTGAATGTCAAATTGATGAAAAAGCACCTGACATTTATCTGTTTGGCTAGACAGCAGCAGGTGATGATGGGACAGATTCTGCATCAGTGTTTTTCATAGCCTCGTGTCGCTGCTGGCCTAAAAAGTCTTCAGGCCCTCCTCCACAATGAAACAAGGCTTAAATACTCAAAAAAAAAAAAAGTCTTCCTGGTAATTAAAAAATCCACATTTTGGTAAAGAAGCTTCACCTCACACAGAAAGAAAATGTAAAAGAAAATGTATCCAGTCATTAATGGAAATAGAGAAAAATAAATCCCTGAAAAAAAATAGTGTGCCACTATTATTGACAATCTGCTTTTAAAAATTTCCCTTTGTCAGTAAAACAACATCCCCTATAAAATGTGATTGTAGAACACAGAACAGAGAACTTCTTTCTTTACAGAATCTTTATAGATCACAGACATAGACCCACTCTTCTCCACTCTACTCATGAGCTCACAACAGCGGTTTTCAATCAGGTTCAACTCAGGGGACTGAGATGGTCTTGATTTTGAGGTAAATTAACCCTTGATTTTACCGTATGCTTGTGATCACTGCTCTGCTGGAAGTTCCCACTGATAGTTTCCTGGCATCAGCAACCAGATTGCCAAGGAGCTTCATCAGATCATTGAACACAGTTACAGACAGACTGTAGTTGCATTGGATTTCCAGGCACTGACATAAGGCTTTTTTTTTCTGGTATACCCCTCAAATAATATTGTGGCATGAAGGTGTCATCTTATAGTGGTTTTGAAGAAGAAAGATGATCTTTGAGGATGTGTTTGCTTCTCTAACCATCTTTGAGTATAAACTTAGGTCTTCTTCCAGCACGTTTGTAACCCTTCAAGTTGTCCACATTTTCTTTATTGCCCCAGCAGTAAAAGTGACTTATGAAGGTCATCAACTTCAAACAAATCACCTAAAACAAATGAGTAAAAGGAAACATGTTATATAACACTTATATTGCAATCACAATCAGAAGTAAATGCAATGCCCTACATCCATCTCTGAGCATGCAGGATAGGTCCGACCCAAATCCCGTCTTATTTTCCTGCTTCTCTGATCACTTCTCTGACATTAGTGGCACATGATTTTTATTGCCTAACAATAATAAAAAATAATAATAAACAAAAAATATATTTATATTAATATATTTAATACATTTTTTTGCATGAAATATGAAAGCAAAGCTCTGGGTTTTTTTTTCATTTAGGATATATTAACATCAAAACATTATGACTGCTAAAAAAAACGACACTAATTACATGTTAAAACTGTGCATCCCAACGTTTCTTTTTCATCAGAAAGTGATAATTAGTTTGTAAGTTACATGTTAGATGCAGCAGAAAAGGCTAGGTATTTTTTTTGCCAGATGATTGTGTCAAAGCTTCTCTGAAACAACAAGGTTTATGTGGTCCTCCCAGTGAACAGTGGTGAGTACTTAAGGTCCAAGGAGATACAAAATACAAGCCTGGGATTTGGTGGCCTTGCAGTCATTAATCTGTAAGGTCTGAACCCCTTGAAGCACTAAAGTGACAGAAGTCACTGAAATTTTTATTAGGCTATAAGAGGAATGTGTCACAACACATAGATCATTGGACCCTGCTTAGTATGTGGCAGTGTCACAGACCAGTCAACATGCCCATGCTGGGGCAATGGTGGCCTAGTCGTTAGGGCGTTGGCGTCAGGGTATGAAGGTTGTGGGTTGGATTCCCAGACCAGTAGGTTGCCCTGAGGTACTCTTGTGCAAGTCACCATCACTGCTCCCCGGGCACTATAAATAGCTGCCCCCTGCTGCAAGGTGTGTATGAAGAGTTCACTTTCACTAAAAGCACCTGCACAGCCATATTGTTGGAACTGCATCAAAGGAAGCAAAAAAAAAAAGAGTCCCTTTATTTAGTTCACATAGATACACAGATAAGTGAGCAAACTTCCCGGACTTCATGGTTCTAGTTGTCAAGTCTTGGTGACCCACACCCCCTCACAAGACACCCCCCCCCCCCCATGTCTTGTACAATGTAGGCCTGGGCAGGTCAGTGCTGTTTTGGGAGCATGGGGAGGACCAACGGCATTTTAGGCAGGTGGTCATAATGTTTTGGGTCATCAGTGAATAAATGATCCACAAAATTTCCTGCCTGCTGTCACAAGGTCTTTAGCCAGAAAAGCTTCACAATTTAGTATTGTAACTTTGCTGGTGTTTTTTTTTTTTCAATACCATTTACATACTGAAAACCACACACAGCGAAAACACTCTTTGCTCATGCCTCTGTTCATCTTCTTGATAACAATATGTCATAAAACATCAGGAACCAGATTTAATTAGGGTTTCTAACCAAGGGGGCACCATCCTCCCTCCGTTTGGCAACAGGCCTGCAAAAGGATTTTCAGAGGCCTGGTTCTCTTCCTGAAGCCTGGAGCTCCACAGCCTGTTAGACACTCAAACCCCAAACCCCTTCACAGCTGTCCTCTTTCTCCTCTTCCACTTCTTCCTCCTCCTCGTCTCTCCATCCTCTGTGTGTAGCCAAGTGCGACTGATATGCATGACTACACACCATGCTGTCTGCCTGCAAAGTACCATGGGATGGCAATATACATCAGCGGATGCTTTAGCTATGCGCTTCTGACCCGTTGCTTGCAAGAATTAGTCTTGTGGTCTGTCAGCCTTTTCGCCAATCGAAAACGGGTGTTCCACATCTCTGAGGGTCAAATCCACAGATTTGACCACGTCTCCGTGGGTCATTTCAGCATGATGTGAGCCAACGTTCAAACCAAATGCCATTTAAAAAGTGCCAGGCTTTCAAAACAGACTAAAGAACAGGCTCACTTCATGTTGATGAAAATAGTGCAGAAATATGATAATAAAAATAACCTACATACGATTTTAATTATGAGCAGAGAGGAAGGGAATGCACCTCTCTCTCTCTCTCTCTCTCTCTCTCTCTCTCTCTCTCTCCCTCTCTCTCTATNAGTACATACATAGATTAATCACATAAAAAAAGAAATACATTTAATTGATCTGAACAATTTAAGACTTATATGCTAAAACTAATGGACCATCTTCATGCTAAAAATAAAATAATTTGTGAAGTAAGGTACATTTAGAAGCACTTTTAATTTGAGAATAAAGGAAAAAAATAAGTGATGGGGCAGAAAAAGGCAGGGTTTTGAACTTGTCATCATAGACTAAAATGAAAACATAAAAAGATTTAAAAAATGTTTGTTTAACATCAGGCCAAGCAATATAAAATAATGGTTCAAGGGTAAAGATCCATGTAACCTGATCCATATTAACATAAGCACTACACAAAACAACTATATATCATGTGAAGTTTATTTCAAGAAAATATATATATATATATATATATATTATTTTTTTTTTTTTTTTTTTTTTTTTTCTGAGGAAAGGAATGCTTTTCACATGCGACATATGGGCTTTAGTAATAAAGGCAGCCACGCTTGGCAGGTAGCGACATCAAACCAGCACAAACAGACTGCGAATGGAAAACGACAGCAATTTCCCTGAACAAAAGCAATGGCCAGCGGCACACAAAAAACACAGATAGAGAGAGAAGGGTGGGGGGCTGTGAGACAATGACAGTGAGAAGGAGAAAGATAGAAAGAAATGAAGACATAGACAAAAAAAGAGAGAAGAGATGCTGAGAGAAAAAGAGTCAGAAGGGAGAGAACGAGAGAGATAAAGGGAGAAAAACGAACAATGGTTTGTGAGATACAACAAAACAAAGAAAAAGAAAGAGATAATAACAGAAACAGAGAGAAAGAGAGCGGGAGATGGAGTTAGAGAGGGATGATCTACATCTAAAGAGAAGAAAACTGATTCCATTTTTGTAGCGGTCTGTGAGGACTGAGTCTGAATATCCAGTGTCAGGATCAGAGGTGGCCTATTTCTGAGAGAATAGAAAAATAACGCGCTCTGAGCAGATTCTCAAGAGGCAAATAGAAAGGTTATTATTTTAGAGAGGCTCTGTTTGTGAGACTGGAGAGGATGCATTCTGAGAGAAGAAAATATACAGTGGGGAAATGACTGAGGGTATATGTGTGAGTATGTAAAAATATAAAGAGGGAAGATTAAAAGCATGTTAGGTTTACTCCCTTTAAAATGAAGTCAATAGAATATATATATATATATATATATATATCAACAAAATGCAGTGAATGAACAAAAGAGAAATCTAAATCAAATCAATATTTGGTGTGACCACCCTTTGCCTTCAAAACAGCATCAATTCTTCTAGGTACACTTGCACACAGTTGTTGACTCGGCTGGTGGGTTGTTCCAAACATGACTGTGTTTCAACCTCCGTGTGACATTGATGATCATCAGCACCTGTTTGGTAAAACTGCTTGATCATACACCGACTATAATCCTACAGAATCCCTGACTGTGTGCAAGTGTACCTAGAAGAACTGATGCTGGTTTGAAGGCAAAAGGTAGTAACACCAAATATTGATTTGATTTCGATGTTTCTTTTGTTCGCTCACTTTGCATTTTGTAAATTGATAAAAAATAAACAATCATTATTTATATTTCTGAAAGCATTCTTTGTGTACAGCATTTTTTCACGCCTGCCTAAAACCTTTGCACAGTACTGTGTATACACACAACACCACAACACCAGGTCTCCAGGTCAGGAATTAACAAGCAGTCATAGAGGACAGTCCTTGAATTAGATTACACTTTATTCTGGAGGGTTAAATACTGATTGTACTCTTACTCCTGATGCAATTTGTGAAAAAGACTTTTATGTCTACAAAGATTGCCAGGTTAATGTGTGTTCATTTTTATAACTCATAGTAAGTCAAATTGGTCCAAAACCACATTCACAAGTTTGTGCCACTTTAATAAAAAGCTGCATGATTGGTTTTAGGGACTTTAGAGGAGCCATTTACAGAGAATAATTAGGTATTGTATCAACATATGCCATTGTAGCCACTCTTATTAAAAAAGGCTCTGACTCCAAACATGAACTATACTAATGCTTTTCCTTTTCAAATTAATTCGAAGCTAAAACGAGTGGCTTAAAAAACTGAGTAAATACATACGACTGTGAATACAAACTATAGGAAGAAAGACTCAACTTATTTTAGTTAAATCTATATAAATTCCTCTTATGTAAAGAAATTGTATCTTTCCAAAAACAATATTCCCTTTCTTACCCTCATAAACAAGGTGATCCCCTGTATTTTGTGACTAAGGTCGTTTTTTGCATTTTATTTAATAATCATTGCACAAATGTTCTGTCCTTAAGTGGATATATGCAAATGGTCTGAGCCTTAAGTGGATTTCTCTCTGATTCTTTATGAGCTTGTCTTCTGAGCTATATGAGAATGTTATAATATGCTACTGTCTCACCTTGAAATACAGAGCCTATATATGAAAAATAGCTTTAGACCCCACCATCATTTCTTCATAAAGGAAATATGAAATGGTACTTTTGTCCCGATGCCAGCTTCTGGCCTGCTCTAATGAGCCTTGTCATTAAGCAGACAGAACAGCGGGATAAATTGCTCTCCATTGAGACTCAGAGGTGCCAAACAGAGTGGTTCAAATTTCTCTCAAAAATATTGACCCAAATAATAAAACCCATCAACAGCTGAATTTAACTACGAGAACATTACACGGACCTGCAGGGGTGGTAAATAAATGACTATTTGATAAATGGCATTTGGTATATGTGGATTAAAGCTGAAATCTATTAAGTCCTGCGCATTGTGAAAATGAATAACACGGCATGACGTTGGCTGAACCAATAAAATTGTGCTGCAAATGTGGTCCGACTGTTTCCTCTACTGAATCTGATGAAACTGAGCCAGATGCTCCTGTTTTCTCTGCCTTTTGTGTGAGGACCTTGCTGTTCAGTATAAACAAGTACAAACAAGACAAAACAGGGCTAAACCAAAGGTATTTTGGATTATGACCATTGTGTAAAATATGTTATGTGTATGAATGTGGCTCTTACTGAATATCAAGCTGTCAGACAAAAACTCAAAACTTGCCTCATATCATCACATTATTGTTTTTGTCAACTATTACTGAAGAATTTCTATGACGGGCAGAGCTCATTATTATCCCTCTGGAATACTGTTGCCACAAAAGGATCTGCAACACTTGGTCTGCAGTAAAGTTCACACTATCTCTGCTGAGTTTGTTTCTTTACATAATGGATCCTAGAGCCATCTGTTTCCCGGAGTAAGTGATGCACACACGCTTGGCCATCTACATGATGTAAAACATGTGAATAACCAAACCAGGTAACCTTCTATTATTGCTGCTTAGCTTAGCTGTGATGCTCACGTATCTATTGTGAGCACTATGGGCAGTGGGCAGTGCCAGCATGGGTAATTTGACTGCTCTACACGATGCTCTTCTTGTGCAGCAAGATGGAATAGGGTGTGCTCTTACACCTCTTAATCAGCATTAACAGTTTCAGAAATCTGTGTGAATGTAGGGCTTCTGTGGGATCTAACCAGACCAGCAAGCCTTTGCTCCCCATATGCATCAATTAGCCTTGAATGTCTATGACCCTGTCATTGGGTCACTGGTTGTCCTTCCTTGATCTCCTTTTCCTAGATACTAACCACTGCATACCAGCAACTCCCCACAAGCTCATCCCAGTAGACTAACCCTTGTCAATGTCACTCACATCCTTACGCTGGCCTATTTTTTTTTTTTTTTTTTAACACATTAGCTTCAAGAACCGACTGTTCACTTTGGTGTCTAATATATCCTGTCCCTTTTGACAGGGGCCACTGTAACAAGACCATGTGTTCTTCATGTCTTCATGTCTAGGTGATTGTTGCAATTTTTGTCTGAATGCTTCCCCCTCCCTTTTAATCATTTCATATTCAAACCAAATACCTCCTTTTAGTTTATATTTAGAAAAAAGTCATAATACATCTGTAAATCTGAAGTCTATATATGCACCTCAGCTCTTTTCTTTTTCCTGGTCACTGTGTAATTCCATATGACTTACTCCACAGTCTGAATGCATTGTGTGTTGACTGATATCATGAAAACCTCTGAATTAAAGCTTGTAGTGCGCATTTAAACTTCATGGATCCTTTTCAAGTTCATTGTACGTAATGGACACTAAAAATGGTCACTGTTCAAATTCTTATGGGCCATGCTGTATATCATTAAAATACACTCTGTGCACCTGGGCCATCTCAGAGTTTCTCCCAGTGTGCTAGCATGGTCAAGGGTAGTGTTCTTTGGAGCTTTGTCTTGTGCAGAGTAACCAGCATTTGCATATGACCCCATAGTCACTGTTCAGATGTTCTTCTGAAGATCACTGCAGGCTTTTACACTTACACAAGCTAATGAACAGTACTCAGAGACTGCCATGTCATTCTCTAGTGACATGCCATGTCTACCTCATTCATCCTTTGTATACACACACACACACACACACACACACACACACAAATGACTTTTTCACTGAAAGCTGGTGGCACATTAAGAGCTGAAATGTATTGTTATTATACTTTCAGCAGAACATATGGCAATCTGAACTGATGCCATGTCAAGTCATCTTGTGTATGGAAATTATCAGGATAAACAGCAGAGCTAGACACTGAGAGAAAAACAGCAAAAGGAGAAAGAACGGAAGAACACAAGGAGCAATAGAAGGCCAGAAGAAGTGTTTTATAACGACAGCTGGAATCACAAAGGAATAAGTGGCAGAATGTGTCTAGCAAAGTGCCATATGGACCTGCTGGCCTTTGTCCATACTGTTATTTGTGCACAAATATTTCATGTAGAAGTCTGAACTTTTCAGAGGTGTTTATCAAACACTTTGCTCACATCTGGTCCTAAAGGAGAGCCAGTAAGAGGCAACACTTACCATCAAAATGGCCATCTTCACTGCTTTTACAGCATCTCTTGTTTCAATTAAATTCACTGAAAAGTGCTTCTTTCTGGTTCTGTAATCAACAGCAGGTAGTGACAACAAGCAGTACATTTTATAGCATTATATATATATATATATATATATATATATATATACCCTACACTCATTAATCATTTTAAAGAGGTGTATTGCTTATGAGCGACAATGACTGTATATTTACAAATAGTGACTCTGTTGCTGTAGATTTTGCCAGCCATGCTCTCCTGGATCCAACATTCTGATCAGATATTAATGTAATTGATCTAATCACTTACCTGTCTGCAGTCCCACCCATGCACCTGCTAGAAATAAATAAATAAATAAATAAAGCGGACGACTCTCACGAAGCAGAACTTATTCCACTAAAATGGAATTATCACATGGACTTAAAAACTTCAACTTACTGCACATGTAACTGTAACGATGGGGTGTTGTGGGCTGGACATCAATGCAGAGCCGAGAGCTTCGTACTGAACTTTAATAACTGATAATATGCATACAACTAAACATACTGAAAATAACTTGTGCAAAGGGTAACATAAATAAACACAAAATCGAGCACACCGAATGACCAGCGCCCTGCTCTGATTCATTGGGGCTTATAAAGCCAACCCCCGATGAGGCACACCTGTCACCCAAGACACAGGTGTGCACAGTCAGAGCAGGGCGCCCTCTACCGTCACAGTAACAAGCACACAGCATTGATTTTTATTTTAGGTACATTGTTATTGTCATTGCTGGTCTAAGAATAAACAGGGACCAACACATTCAGACAGCAATGGTCTCAAACGTACCAAGACTTACCAAGAAATAAAGAATGCTACAAGGGCAAAAAAGGCCAGTAAGTATACAGAATTAGAATCACATACATTTGCAAATTCTTCCAAAAGAGCACATAAAGCACATCATCACATCAAAAGAATCCCACCGTCTTTCCAGTGCATGCAACCTAGGTTGGTGGTTTCATAAAGGCAAATCTGTATGGTACAGCTGTGAAAGTGACAAACAGGAGTGGACGACACTGACCTGACTGCCCGCTCCGCCCCACTCTCCTGCCAGCAGTCCCTGCAGCAGCTGTGCTCCAATTACAAACTCCTGACACTGCCTGGCCTGTATTAGCATTTCATTAGGACCCCCCATCCTCCCCTGATTTAGACAGAGCACACTGCTGCCACTGACCACACCAAGCCCCTAATTGCCTCTTAATGTTGCCTGCAGCTTGGGTGACACCTTCCATGTACCTTTCTTTTCGCTTTCTCTCTCCTCCTCTCTCTTAATCTCATCTAATATGTGGGTCACTGCCTCAACCTTTCTCCCCCAAGAATTTCACGGACAACCAGGGATGAGGGGGAAAGAACTAGCCATGAATGTTTAATCAGTCCTGGAGAATGTTTTGATTCAATCAATCAAACTATGAGAAAATGGAAGATTTAAATTTACTCCATGAAGGAAAAGGGAGAATTAAAGAAAAAACACTATAAAGCACAAGGCACATAACTTATGTCCTACTGAGAGGGATAAGCATGCCTTGGGCAATTTCTTAGTCCTAGAAAGAACCAGTATCTGAATGACATCAAATATTAAACAGGGCCTCTCCTACAGCAAACTTCCATTTTGTTCAAAGGCCATGTTCAGTCTTAGTAGCTAGATTTGACTTCATGTCTACTCAAATGCATGTTCTTTAATCTTATCTATGTACAGCTATCCGTATTACATCATTATGCATCACTTTTATCTCTACAATTTTAAACCAGTGCTTGGTTGCTAGCTCCAGCAACTGCTCCGCTGTGAAGTATGAAAGCATGGATTGTTTCTTATCAAGTCCTGCAGGTAGAGCCACTCATTTAAGCTGACTCACAGTGGGACAAAAACAACGGTGGTGAAGGGAGTTGAAGGGCCTCCAGAACATGTGGCCAGACAGTAGGGCCTGCCTCTGATAAGTGCAGAAAGAGATCCGCAAGTCAAACATTATATCTCCTCTCATGAAAGAGCACTCTGCAAAGATTTTACACTATTTTCCCACTGCTGGGAAAAATAGCACTGCTGCATTCTCCATCAAACAAAATATCAGACTGATTTACATTCTGTTACCAATCCTGTTGATTCTGCATAATACGGACTCATACCATTTCCATAATTAATGGAAGCCAATTAACCAACAGGAGTGGTAATGTATAAATAGAGGCTCAGAGAGCAATTCCTATGTCACCGCCTGCAAGTTCCTGTTTAATCTTAACAGTGTGAAACACAGAAAGAGAGTCATCACTGTAGAGAGGGGTGATCCTTCAGGAGCATACATTTCTGCTGCAAATAAGCTTTGAGGAATCTCCCGGCGTGATCGCTCTGAGACTCAGGGAATTTTAACCAGTGGTGGCGTGTGATTAGCACTGGGAAACCTCAGCTTAGAAACTGCACCAATGACTGAACCTCAGCTGTTTTCAATAGCAGAGCTGAGCAAGATCCCAAGTTTCCATCATGGGAAAACGTTAAGACAGATTGCTTTCCAAATTGTCTATGATTCGAGAGTAAGCTGTTGCTTATAATGTATATGTGTTTACATAAGCAAATGTATATTCTCAGTAAGGCCAAAGTGAAAGTGACAACCCTTGTCATTGTGAGGTCATGGCACAGCACACATGAACCACAACGAAATTGGACCTCTGCATTTAACCCATGCACACTCAAACCCATGCAGCAGTGGGCAGCTATTGAAAGCGCCCGGGGAGCAGTGACAGGGACGGTACCTTGCTCAAGGGTACCTCAGGGCAACCTATTGGGAAGGGGTTTGAACCCCCGATCCTCCGATCATGCGGCTAACGTCCTAACCGCTAGGCCACCGCTGCCCCCTAGGCAGCCTCTAGCCAAGGGCAGCACTCACAAAACAAGTTTCTTTTGTTTAGGTCTGGCTTGGTCCAGTGATCTGCATTCTATAAAACATCATTGGCTTCACAGGATCAAACCAAATCTTGTAGAGACATGTGTTGGTGAGTTAGCCTTGCCTTAGAATTACTGTCTCTGCTGTTTGAAATAGCAGCTGGCCCTAGTGGGGCAGCGGTGGTCTAATGGTTAGGGAGTTGGCCCCAGGATCAGAAGGTCATGTGTTTGAATCCCAGTAGGTTGCCCTGAGGTACCCTTGAGCAAGGTACCATCCCCATCACTGCTCCCCTGGAGCTTTAAACAGCTGCTCCTTGCTGCACGTTGTGTATGGGTGAAAAACAGAGGTCGTGCTTCACTATGTGCTGTGCCATGTTTCACAATGACAAAATAGTCACTTACACTTTCACATAAGCTAACGTCAGAAATTAGGATTCCACACAATTGAGGAAAGTGACTGACTTAGAGCACACACTCAGTGTTGGTCTTGTAGAGGAAGCATAATAGATGAGGTAAGACCAACAGGGAGTTGAGTTTATGATGGAAGATTTCTCTATTTGTGTTATAGAGTTTTAAGAGCATGGCCAAATTTTGAATCCCCAGTATACCACTGTGTCTAAAAAGGAAAGAAAAACTGTTCACAAATCAGACAAATGGATAAATAAATAGCATAAAAGGCTCTTAAGCAAATCACAGTGTTAGCAGTGTTGTGACATCCTTTAAAAGCACCTTCAAAGTGCTGCCTAAGGTTTTCTTTCATATTATCCTGAGATGTTGACAGGAAATGTATTGCAGTGATTTCACAGTCTAGTAAACACGCGCTTGCTTTTGAATGTATGGAAGGGCATGATGTAGGATAGTGTTTAACCCAGAAAAGGACGCAAGGAGGGCCCCGGGGACAAGCCCATTCCTCATACAACACATCCATCATGGAGGGCAATGGAAAGTAGCAGATACCAGGACCGCACATCCTTATCCCCAGGGATGCTGATGCAACGATGAGGAGGAGACAGGGATGATCCTGCTGGGAACATAGGAACACCAGTAATACTTTTGTTTAACTGACTAGGACATACATCACAGTTGTTACCAATATTGGTCCTGGAGTGTCACTGTCCTGCATGTTTTAGTGCTTTCCTTCTGTAATACTGTGTCATTTGAATTCAAATGTTCAGATTTGAGGTCCTCTCTCTTCATTACCCTTTGGCCAGCTAGTTTTTTGCTCCACAGTGATAAAAATGCTGTACTTCTGTCAACTTAAAACTTACCTTGTCCACATGAAGGAGAGCCCCTGCCAGGTCAGCTTCACTACACAGCCAAGTCAGAGGGAAATAAGCTACTAGAGATCTAATGCTGAAATCAAAAGGGATTTCTCTGACATAAACATATATACACCTATCTCCAAAGTGTGCAAGAGCACAATACATTTTCTGACACCTATTTCTAAAGTATTTGAAGGGATATTTCCTTCTTGACCAATCAATATTTCACTCTTAAACCAATTCAGCACTTGTCCTGCAGGTAGCATTGGCTTTTTATTCTCATCTTATTTCAGGGTGTCATATTCCCCTGCACATATGTGGGCGAGAATGAGTCCTGTCAAACGCGAGTACAGGGAGACAAAACTCATCCCAGGCCTGTCTGTGCCACTGAGCATGTGACAGCTCCCAGGAAAAAGACCCTAATAACATATTTGATTTGCTGAAACCTTAATTTTTCACTTGGCTTCACTTGACCATTTCTGCAACCCTGCAGTGCATGTAACTTGAGTGCACAGTCATTAGTAGAGGGGATAAGAAGCCTGAGGAGGGTTCCTCCATGTTTACAACACCTGCAAACAAAGCTCATTTGTACAGTGGACTGTACGGCATCAAATTCACGCTAATACACTGAGCCAAAAATGGTTATTCAATGGCATCAAATGTGGTTGTTATTTATTACAATTAATTATAAAACATCATTTCATCCATAATATAAACTGCTGTCAACGTTAACATGTTATTATTGTGTAAAAACAGTATTAATTATAAACCTGTGCTTGTAGTCTTCTTATTCAAATGAAGCTTTTAAATGACTTTTGAAGCAATGCCTTCAGCAGCAAACACTGGACAGTGTTTTCAGGAAACCTTTGAATAGCACAGGAGCAGTGACAGTACCTTGCTCAAGGGTACCTCAGGGCAACCTACTTGTGAGGGAATTAAACCCACAATCTTCCAATGCGGGGGCAACGCCCTAACCACTAGGCCACCGCTGCCCCAGACCTCTGCATTTAACCCATGCAAACACCATGCAGCAGTAGGCAGCTATTGAAAGCACCTGGGGCGCAGTGACAGGGACAGTACCTTACTCAAGGGTACTTCAGGGAAACCTACTGGTGGGAATCGATCCCACAATCTTCCGGTGCGAGGGCAACGCTAGACCACCATTGCCCGTATGAGCAATCTCTGGTTGTCTCTGTTACTCTGTGGAGGTTCAGCTTCATGTGAATGCATTTACTACATGAAACTTGTGTTACTAAAATCCATCCATTATCTGCCGCTTGTCCCAAACGGGGTCGCGGGGGAGTGGTGGTGTCCAACCCAGCGCACACAGGGTGAGGACGGGGGACGCACCCAGGACAGGTCGCCAGCCCATCGCAGTGTTACTAAAATAATGGGAGTAATTCATTCTGATGAAGTATTTTTACCACATCCCACCTACAACAACAAAAAAATGAAAATTAAATGAAAAAAATCAAGGTCAAATTTGAACCCAAAGGTCAAAGAAAGACACTTGTTGCCTAACATGTCCAACCCCTTAACATCTCTGTACCCATGACCACAGACTTTCAAAAGTGAATGGTCATGGACTGTAATTTCTATATAAGATAAAGTATACATCTCGCAGTGAGAGTGAGTGTGAGTCTGTATAAGTGAGACACCATTACATTTACTTTTGTCACTTAATTATTCCTCAGGAGAGGCAATTAGCCACCATGCAGCAATGCGAGCAAAGTGACTTGAAACAACCTCCACACACACGAGCGTACTAACACGCATACGCAGACAGGCTAATCACTCAGGAGCCATGGTCCGATGAGAGCGGCACACAACACGAGATAAAAGAGATTCAAAACCACAGCAAGTGTATATTTAGATTCCTAATTTAGTCAGATAAATGTTCTTGTTACAAAAAAACTGCATAAATGTAGATTTATGTCACAGAGTTTGCACATCAAAGGCTTTTTCCAAAGACAATATTAGCTGTCTCAAACAATGCAGTGACTTCTTACTGTGTCTGCTGGGTTTAAACATTACTTAACATTAGGTTAGATGGAAGTTTTCTGAAGATAGATGGTATTTTACTTGTGCAGATGTGTTGCAGAAAAAATGCAAGCACTGAATTCATTTGATTTAACTGTTGGGTACTCTGTTGGTCCAGGGGATAAACCTGTAAACTTGTGACAGTCATGTCCAAGGCTCATTGATGCATGTTTTGAAAGAAGGCTTGTCTGGATTGATCCGAAAGAAGAGCTTCTTTCAGGAAAATGATGAAGAGTTCAGAGAATGCTGAGCGTTCTTTTAATACTCCAGATCACAGTTCAGTCAAGCATCTGTTGGATGTGCTGAATAAACCTGTCCATTCTAAACTTTTTGTGGCCCTTCAGGAACTGCTGCTTACATCTAGGTGCCAGATACCAGGCCACTTTTGGAGGCCAGTATGTGTCAGAGCTCTTTTGATTCCAGGAGGGTTCCTATGTTATGCAGATGGTTATAATGTTATGGCTGATTGATGTAAGTACACATTTAAAGTAAATTTGATGCTTTTTCTTTTTTTTTTTCAACTTTTTAAAACATTTTTATATCTGAGCCTCAGTTGCGATTAATAATGGGTATCATGTCACATTTTAATCTTGCCCTGAATATGTCACAGTGTTTCCACTGGGAGACAGCAGTGGTCCTGCCCGCGTGCAAAATACCCAGCACGCTGATCAAATTTCTCAGCACCTGCTAAAGTGTCACAACTAATCTGTCCACTATTACCACAAGCCCTTGTTTCAAAACCAGGCCAAATTAGTTTCAAAATAATGACAAGCCACGGCTTGACACAGTCAGAGGAGATCCATTTCATTAATAATTAAATTCAAGACACATTTTTTGAAAGAACATGACACCACACTTTCTGAGAAGTCTCTTAAAACTTATAATTCATTATCATGTTTTCTCCTCTCTTCACAACAACAGAAGCAGTTTAGCATTTATAGTGAAGTAATTAAAGAAGCATTTATCTAAAAGAGTGTTGATAAAGAGAGCAGAGGTTAACACTAATTGGAGCCAAAATTCACATCCTACAGTCTGTAAAAGATCGGATAGTAGTGTCTGTAAAGCCAGGGGCTTTAATGTAAAGCACTTCAGCAAGGGCTCTGCATCTAAACAGCTGACATTAAGCAAGACTTCCCACAGAACCACCAAAGGTCTTATCCTGCAAGTGCAAAATAGACTGTCCATGCCTCCTACACATCAGCAATCTTAATTTGGCCTGAGGTTTTCATACACACACACACACACAAACACACACACACACAAACACAGCCCTTGTTGGTGAGGTATACATTTTATAGATGCAGGTGAGCACATACAAGAGGATTTGAATTCCTGGCAGGAATATTTATAAAGGTTATTAAGCGCTTGGTGAGGCATCCATTTGCTGTTCGTGTAACCATGGGTGTGACATTTATCAAGAATGTCCAGTTAAATGTCACGGGAGGAGATAGCAGTCCTGCTCTTAATTAGGACCTAAAAGTCTTTGAGGAGTCCTCTTATACCAACTTCTACTCGAAGCCTCTACTGATCTCTTTCGCTCCATATCTTACTCTTTTTTTATTTATTACTTTTTTTTTGGTCCGGCCGGTCAGCTACATTCAGGGAATGCATGTTAAGCAAACTTTGGATAACAATTGATAAAGGGAAGGAGGATAAAGCACAGACAAATGGTCGAGGATGTAGTTCATCCATCATGCTCAGAAGACTCATTGTTTGCAGATTTTAACCTATAGGAGTTTGCCTCCCCTCTCCAGCGACTCCCACAAATCACACTGAGACGAAGCTCCATGCAGGCTCGGGAAATCTGTGCTTTGGATACTGCTGTATAAAGTAAAAAGGTTTGTGTGTGTGTGTGTGTGTGTGTTGAGCTTGCTGGGAGGGTTAGATTGAGAAACTTTCCTGCCATTATCTTCTCTGAGTCCCAGGCCAAAAATGTGAGGCACAACCGAGTGTCCCAACTACATGTGAAAAGTGAGTTATGTGAGTGTAAATATTGACTGTGCTGACACGGCACACAGCTGGGTCGATAGAGAAATGTTTGGCTTATCATGCTGCCTTTGCATCACTGCCTCTCTCTGCAAAGCAAGACAAACTCTAAAGTGGCTCTGCTCTGCTGCCAGATGATGAGGCTACACACAACCTGTCAGACGAATATTTAAGGCTTTAAAATATAACGACTGCAAACAGGGACTTCCAAACACTATAACAATCGGGGCTATCAGGTCACAGTGAAGCGTAGGAGTTGGAAATAACTGACATTTAGGGGAAAGATCTTGTTTGAACCTACTACTCCCTCCTATGTGGCAATCCAGTCCAATGGATCAAGTTTGGAGCCAATGCAGGCCATTTTTAATGGATTGGGTACCAAATATTAAGCCAGATGCATTCCAATCTTGATTTCTTTGTTAAATGGTTGTTCAGATGATGCTAATGGGCATTTTAAAGCCCTCCAGAAGCAAGTCACATTTTCAGAAATTAAAAAATTGGAACAATTTTACAGTGGAATAAAGAAAAGCAATTGTATTTTCATCTTCAAATGCACTTTCAATGTTTACTGCAGTTTTAGACTTCAGCCTAGCATATATCAACTAAATTGTGTATCTGTATTATCTATGAGTCTGTATTATCTCTGCAATATCTATTTCAGCAAAACTACAACAGCAAAACTGCAGTACAAAAACAATTCAGTATAATTTAATATAATAGAATTTGCAATATAGAACTTTAAAGTATTAAAGTACTCAAATCAGGCAATGAGTAGCTCTGTTGTCTCATGGGAAGAAGTTCTTGGGTTTGATTCCCAGGCCAGCCGGTCTGAGTCCTTCCTGTGTGTAGTTTAGAGGTTATCCCCGTGTCCACATGGGTTTCCTCCTGATGCTCCAGTTTCTTCCCATAGTTCAAAGACATGCACATCAGGCAGACTGGAGAAGCTAAATTGGCCACCAGGTGTGTTGTGTGTGTGAGTGTGCTTGTCTGTGTGTCTGCCCTGTGATGGTCTGGTGAAATGTCTGGGGTGTTTCCCACCTGTAACCCTGTGAGAGCTAGGACAGGCTCCAGCACCCCCCATGAACCTAATTACGACAAGTGTCTAAGAAAATGAATGAATGTGTGACAGTATGAACCAAACGGAGAAAAGAGAACAGGTCATATTAACACACTTCAGCTCTTAATGAATGTTGAATGTTGTAGCACTTTGAGCTTTTGTTTATTTATGCGCTTCATTTTATACAACTGTTTACAGTGACTGTGGTTGAAACAGCTAAACTCAATAATTACGAATGTCCTCAAAATGTGAACTCTGTAGAAATCGCTAATGTTAACATACAGCATGCAGACTGATTATTGATATGAATTTCTTGCATCACACAGTATTCTCTTCTAGTTCTTCAAGGCATGCTCTGGAATTCTGGGATTCAAGCAGATATTAGATACTAAACTAGACTTACACAAACTGTGTCATCTTATTAATGCATAATATGGCTGACCAACTTTGCACAATGGTGGCAAGAGCAGAGCTCCACTGAGGGTTATGTTAATCATGCGAATGTGCTGCAAAGTATAAAGTCAAATACCTTGAATGATGACATTATCCTGGTGGAAAAAAGCAATAAAAAATATTTTATATTTATTGGTTGTAAATTAAAGACCTTGCATTAATATCGGTGGCATTTCTTCCATTGCCATTTCTTCCATTGGCAGAATGATAAGCTTGATGTCTGTAGCACAAGACAGCGACTTTTGACCATAGGTGTGGTTTAAACGTAACATAAATATACAGCCTGGTGATGGAGTTGTGATGCCGCTGTGCCAGGCATTCCTTGCTGAAGCATTAACACTTCAGGGGATGGTTCGATACTGCTTGCTGGTCCCTGTTGCCATGTCAAAGCCACCCACGTTGAAGAGCTTGAGTTCCAAATAGAAGATGTTTTTGATTTTCTTCCAATAAACTGCAGTCGTAATTTGTTCGTCTTTGATGTAACAGACAAAAAGACGGCAGTGGGATTTTTCAAGTTGGCCTACAAGAGGGACCGTGGAGGGAGCATTTGTGTGTCAGGTGGCTTTGAGGGAGATAAAGCCAGTAATCAATAAGAGCTCAGCACGAAGCCTTGCATACTATTGTAAACTCGCAACCATGATATCAAAAAGCATTCCGGGAGGAATAGAGATAAAACGCAGCCTGCCGCTTCCTTGACTTCCTCGGTGGGAGCTGTTCTACATGCTCCGCTCATCAGCGCTTTTGATGGCTGATCCCAAATCAGAGATTGTGTTTTCAATTACTCCTGTACCTCTTTCGCCCGACTCTCGCTCTGCGGTATCTGACTGGAGAAGTGAAGGGATGTTATAATAGGAGAGCATGCTGTTTAAATGCGCAGTCCAGTGGCCTGGTTGGAGACTGAGGCGTCTTGAGACCTCTTCTAGGTACAGAAAGAACAGAGCCAGAAACAGAATCGGGTACTCATGGGGGTCCAACTCTGAAGGGTGAGATTGATGATACAAAGGGATTTCCTCAGAGTGTGTCTGTGGGAGTGTGTGTGTGTGCGCGTGTGTAAGTATATGTGTGTACCTTAGAGTATGCACCTGATCCTACCTTGATCCTTAAATTTCATTTTCAGGCCTTATTTTATTTCCCCTCTTCTGGTTACCCAGCGAGACCACAATCCCCCCAAGGCTATTGGCCTGCTAGCTGGCCCAAACACATATTCGCTGTCGCACTACAATCTCATTGTCTTGGGGCCTGGCCAGTGAAAGGTAAATAATCCTTTGCATTTTTTGGCTTTCGCAGGAAGGTGATAATGCTTTTCCTGTGTCTGTCATATCCCGCAGGAATGACGCGTCCAGCACCTGTTAAGACTTGCATAGGCACGCGTGTAATGTGTACATTACACATGTATACATACATACATCTAAAATGTTCACATATTCAGTATTCATTTCAGGTAAAGTGAAATATTTCTATCCTTTTTTGTCCTAAATCAGACATCCAGTGTCTCTAATTATTAGAACCTTGCCTAAGATAAATCAAAAGGGCCAATATAGACATGTACTACATCTGAGAGTATGTTCTTTTATACTTGGTTGGGACTCATTTACTGCAAATTACTATCAAGGCAGTGTGACATGGAGGCAATCAGCTTGTGGCACTGCTGAGGTGTTATTAAAGCCCAGATTGCTTAGATGGCATCCTTCAGGGTGTCTGTATTTTTAGATCAACTGTCTCATCTTCCTCTTGACAACACCCCATAGATCCTCTACGGGGTTCAGAAAAGGTAAGTTGGCCGGCCAATCATGCACAGTAATATTGTTGTCAGCAAACCATTTAGTAGTAGTTTCAGCACTGTGACCAGGTGCTAAGTCCTGCTGGCAGAGAAAAACAGTATCTCCATAAAGCTCATAAGCAGATGGAATTGTAAAGTGCTCCTGAAAGCTGCATTGACTTTGGACTCAAACACAGGTGATCGACATTAGAAGAAGAAATGGCACACCAAATTGTGGCACATTATATCATCAAATTAACACTGGACTTTAAGCACCTTGGATTCTGTTCTATTGTTCCAGAATCCAGGACCTGAATTCCAGATTAAATATATGTCTCTGATGTAGCCACTGTTAGAGGAGTGGCCACCTGTTTGGGTATTGATGGCCATCTTCATACACATATCACTTAAACAACCATGTTGGAAGACACATCCTGTGGTCGTGGAAAAGATGCTATTCTGTTTCAGAAGGGTCAAATTATTAGCATGCATCAAGCAAAGAAAATATGTAAGGAGAAGCTGAAACTCTTAAAATGGAAAAAAATTCTTGAATAAACATGATCGGCGATCACTTAAAAGTTTGGTGAAGTCATATCAAACAAAAAATCGTAAAATCGTAAAAAAAACAACAACAGCAGGACTCATGGCTATGTTCAATAGTGAAGGTAAGAGCATTTCCACACACAATGTGCAGGGAACTCAAGGGATTGGGACTAAAGAGCTGTGTAGCCTTAAGAAAACCACCGATCAGTGAGGCTAATCACAGAAAAGGCTTCAATTTGCTTGGGAGCATAAAGATTGGACTCTGGAGCAATGGAAGAAGGTCATGTGGTCTGATGAGTCCAGACTGACCCTGTTCCAGAATGATGGCCGCATCAGGGTAAGAAGAGAGGTGCATGAAGTGATCATGCCTAGTGCCTTCCGTACAAGCCTGTGGGGGCAGTGCTGTGATCTGGAGCTGCAGTTGGTCAGGTCTCGGTTCAGCAACAGTGCCCAAAGAATGAGGTCAGCTGACTACCCGAATATACTGAATGAGCAGGTTATTCCATCAGTGAAGTTCTTCTTCCCTGATGGCACGGCCATATTCTAAGATGACTCAGGATTCATCAGGTTCAAATTGTGGTTCAGGGAGCATGACACATCATTGACACACATGGATTGGCCACCACAAAGTCCAGACCTGAACCCTATTGAGAATCTTTGAGAAGTGCTGGAGAAGAATTTGCGCAGCGGTCCGGCTCTCCCATCATCTCCACAAGATCTTAGCGAGAAAGTAAGACAATAAATGTTGTGACATTGCAGCTTATCAAAAACAATGCCACAATGAGTGTGTGCCTTTTTTTAGACGGATAGTTGACATGACCAAAGGTTACAACGGATCACTTAAAACAAATATAATATGACTATGAAAAGAAAGAGACCAGTCACTGGTTCAGAAGGAAATGAATCTGTGTTGACAGAGAATTCCTCAAAAGATCACTTTCTATGAGAAAAATCAACATGAATATTCTCACTTGAGAATAAAATTTCACATAAATGTCTCCTATTCTCTGCTGCTCAACATATAAACTCTGCATTTCCATATAAATGTGCCCAATATATCCCAGATGTATTTCCCACAAGAGACCCCACACTTCTCACTATTGCTTATACTTTCATTGCCGGGGAACAGTCGCTGCCTCTCTTATTGTCATTTTACAATGATCGACAAGGCTTTTATTTCATTTATTGTGGAGTTTAGTGATTTAGTTTGTAGTCCTCTCTCTGACACATTTCACTTTGACATTGAGGGAGGGTTTGACAGATCTACGTTGGGTCAATAGGCTGATGCGGTCAGTAATGACCATGGTGCATGGTGGATGGCATTTCAGTTGGTAATATAGGCAGGCACTTCCAGCAACAGTGGCAGACGCACCGCTAGCACATCTGAGGCAGGCATTATGTCTCTCGCTGAGACACTCTCCTGACAAAGAGGATTAATCTAGCAGCCACGAGCACACCGCTGTAGCTACATCCGCCTGAACAATGGCGCCGAGTTGCTCTTTGAGACAGCTATTTTTGGGGGAATAATAAGGGGTGGGGTATAATAGAACAAGGGGGCAATCCCCCATATACGCTCGCACTTTGCTGATGAAGTTAGGGGAGGGCAGGAACCAGAGAGAATCTGAAGATTACAGCAAGGCTCAAACCAAAGCAGGTCTGAAATAGATGGAAGCAGCATTGTTCGCATGAAGCTTTCTAGTTGAGGGTAATCTTTTTTCCTGCGATGAAGAACCATAGAAATGGAGAGCAGAATGTGAAGGGACAATACAGCCAGCTGCACTTAATGACGAGTTTGATTTGAAAGATTTATAGGGAATGTGCTGACTGAGTATGACAGTGAAAGAGTATTTAAAATGAAAGTGTCTTATAAATACTTTAAAATGATTCTAAGAGCAGATATGAACTCAACTGTCCGTTTATTTAAATTTATACAGTTAGTATTGCCACTTTGCTGTAGGCCAGAACAAGGCATTTCATACTCTTCATGTATCGTGTAATCAGGAGATCGTAATGTTACAAATTACAATTCAAATGAAAGAGCTAAATCTCAAGTTTATTTTTTGAACCTTTCATATTACAGCGTCAGTACAGACTGATTAGTATGTTAAAAAGCATTCAGTCGAGACAAAAATCTCCCTCAAAGCTCAAAGTTGACTGCCCTCAGCTGTAACTTACTGTTTGCGTGTCATCCACTAGACCCAGATCTCTTTTGGGTGGCTTGTTTAGCTGAAAAATATAATTAACAATAATTGATATTGCACGGAACCGATGTGAACACGAAGCATTTCACAACAGCTCATGCAATAAGATCTTAAAACTGAAACAATTCCTTTTTTTGAAGTCTACATTTGCATAATTATTGAGCAGTATAAAAATTCTTCCTGCTGAATTTTGACAGCTTGATTCTGTGTTGAAGCCCATTAAATGGGCCATCTCGCTGAATGTGAGCATATAGCACATCCCTAAAACTAGTGTTGTGTGAGGTATTATTTAGGAAATGTTTAGGAACATAGTAATTAGTACTTAATTTAAGTATTTAAGCAGTACTTAAGTAATTAAACACATTGTTAACTGATAGACAAGTCCATTATTCATTTAGTTTATGTCCTAACCAATACTTATTATGCACTTATTAAGTGTTTTTAATCAAATAGAGCATCAACAAGACAACTATTTTGAAAGTGAAAGTGACTATTCTTGCCATTGTGAAACACAGCACAGCACACAGTGAGCCGCAACAAAATTACACCTCTGCATTTTTTCCACACACACACACACACACACATGTGAAGCAGGGGGCAGCTATTGAAAGCACCCAGGGAGCAGTGATGGGGATGGTCCCTTGCTCAAGGCTACCTCAGGGCAACCTACTGGTCTGGGATTCGAACCCACGATCCTCCAAACCATTAGGCAACGCTGCCCCTACTTTGACATTTATGATATTTTATTGATGTGTTTATTCTGTTGGTTAACTGTTTATAAACCTATTCTTTTTTTATTACATTTTTCTACCCCTGTAAAGCCTTCTGTGAAATATTGTCATTTGGCTGTCATTACCTTCTTCTGCCTTTTTAATCGTCAAGTAAAGTGAAGACCTCCACCATTTATTATACTGTTAAATAAGGCAAGAGAATATCTTCGCATTTTCCACTTTATTTGAAGATAATTAAAGTTAATGAAAGATATTAATTACTAGTCATGTTTTCATCATCTGTTTATGGAGGGACATGTAAAGTTCTAACCGATGGTTATGTAGGACAAAATCTTTTGGCCCAGCTGAGGGTTTCCCAAACTGCTGCACAGAAGAGATGACATTTCAATTATTCAGTTTAGTAAACTAACAGATAACAAATGCACAATCATTAGTTATTTCTCATGTGAACTCTCTATAGAATAAAGAGATTTAGCAATTTATTGTCAGCGTTCAAAACTTCAGATATGCAGTTAATGATTAATTAAAAAAACAAAATAATGACAAAATTAACGATCGTTTATCAGCAAACTCAGTTAATCATTTAGATGTAATTAGCCTCTAAGTTACAAATAATGCTTATTGAACAGTTGAACAATTGTTATATAAGTAGTAATAAGTAATCAGTACTCAACACCATAATTAATATTGAAATTGTCATATTAATGTTATGCGTATTCTAATGTTGGAATGCTTCAAAATGTTGTAAAAAAAAAAAAAAATCTTAATGAGACAAATCTGTGTTTCTTTCCCAAAAGCTTGAGAAGGTTTATGACATCAGACCAATCAGTTTAATATTATGCTACTAGTAAAACTTATTTTTTGTTTTTTGATATTAACTTACCTTACCTTACCTTTGGCAGCGGTGGCCTAGTGGTTAGGGAGTTGGCCCCACATCGGAAGATTGTGGGCTTGATTCCCTCACAAGTAGGTTGCCCTGAGGTACCCTTGAGCAAGGTACCATCCCCATCACTGCTTCCCGGGCGCTTTCAATAGCTGCCCACTGCTGAACGGTGTTTGTGTGCATGGGTTAAAAGCAGAATTCCAATTTCGTTGTGGTTCACGCTTGCTGTGCTGTGACCTCGCAATGACAAGGGTTGTCACTTTCACTTTTTTTTTTCACCTAGCTAATCTATTATTATATGTAATAATAGAATGATATAGTCAGAGTTTCGTATAATGAATTACATTTATATTTGACGAGCATTTTCCAGTGTAAAATGGATAAAGATCATTCTAAGCAAAACTATGTACACATGTAAGTGTTACTGCACTTATCACTGCATTTAATAACACTGTGCAGAATACTTGCCCTTAGGCAATTATAATACACTATAAATATCTTCTTCAAGCTCCAGATGAGTTATGGCAGTGCTTGAGCCAGATGTCACTCTGAAACATAAGCAGGTAAAGTGCAGAAAAAAACCAAACATTATGCCTGCTTTCACGGTGTGGGTCAGCTCCTGTCTCAGACATGGCATTGCATGATGAGAATGTTTTCAATTTTCCCTACTGCTTCGTGCCTTCCTGAATCAGTGACATTACCAAGTGAAATGGCTTTTCTGATTGAGACATTCCAGTGAGATTTTTTTTCATGTCTCTATTCATCGCTTTGGGATTTTGATGGTTTTGACTTGTTAGCTAGTCAGCTAGTCACTCAAAGCGTGCACTACAGGAGGCTTTTCTTCTGTCAATAAACAGACATGTAGCACAATGGGAAACTCCCTTTTAAAGACTAAAGGATGTGAAGAAGGAGACAGGCCAGAACAATGACTAGATCTTCGGGATCTGTTATTCACATTGGTGATAAAGGACCGTTTACAGTATGGTGGTCTTTAATCAGGTCTATTGTGTTTCTCACGTGGGTAAGATTCTGCCTCCAATTCATGGTGATACAATACATTTACTTTTTTTATTATTTATGACTAACAAAATGGGAGGGGATTAGAAACCAAAGTGATTCAACTACTTTTCTACAAGAACAACTAGAATTCATGAATTAAAAGACAAATGTTCATGGCTCAGTGTAAAGAAATACAATTTTTACCATGTAAAAAAATAACTTTTCATTGAAGGCTGAAAAAAACGGACTAAACTTGGACTTGGTTGCACCAAATTTATTTGATTGTAGTTGCAGCATTGTGACGGTGTCGTTTTCTGGACATCAGTCATTACAGAACGTAAAAACTTTTGACATAACTGTGCACAGAAACTCAAAACACATAAACTTTCACGACACGTACAGATTAATGGGCTCAATGGGGCTTTTAAAGCCAACCCCAAATGAAGCACACCTCTCAGCCCAATGCCAAACAGGTGTGCTTTCAGAAGAGCCGTGCAGAGCGCCATCTAGTGTCACAAGTTTTCATTAGAATCACTTAGAAATTAATTTTGGCTGCTAAACGATTAACCAAGTGGCACGATTTTTGCCTTATTTAAGGGGTGGACTATCTAATCAGTTTCAGAACTTTTGGTGAAACTTTTTATCGATCAAATCCTATTTCACTCATGCTTTTTCTGAGTTTCTCAGGGTTCCAAAAGCAAAATTCTTGTAAAACTTTAACTGCTGTGACAAAAACTAGTTAATATCAGGATTTCAGTTCAGTTGGTAAAACTGGGTGTACTGGATGTCCTGGCTTGGATAACCTACTGAACACTGACCAGACTGTAACCATGCAAACCAAGGCTTAAGAACTAGAAAGAAATATACATATCAGAAGAAGAATGCTACATAAAGGGAAATAAATTCATACACATGGTACAGGGGATTCTTGGAGGATCCATTAAGCCTGAAGCCTTTTTTTTTATAAATTGTACTTTATTAACAAGTGCATTTGTTATAGATGTTTTACTGCCATGCCTGGGAGTACTTTCGTTCAGCCTGGTGCAGGAGTGCTTGGGACCCTGATGAATGTTGGCTAATCTGCGCTGTCAGGCGCATGTTTCGGAATCATTCATCACGTTTTTAAAGGATCTCCAGATGGGAATATTAACAAGCACATTGGCACAGGCTAAAGTCTTTAAGGATCTTACACACCCTACTTCTCTGACATCAGAGGAAGAGGAAATCTCTGGCTTGCAAGGACATGATAAAACCCACCTCAAAGGACTGTGAAAGCCATTACTGTAATAGCCAAATGACTACATGCCAGGCTCACTGCTGGCTTCTTGGATCTATACATACACACACACGCGCACACACACAGTTTAACCACAACATTAAAACGACTGACAGGTGAAGTGAATGACATTGATTATCTCTTTGCAATGGTAACAGTCAAGTGATGAAATATATTAGGCAGCAAGTGAACAGTAAGTTCTTAAATTTGACAGAATGGGCAAAAAGGCCAGAATCTGGATGATTTCGACAAGACTAGAGATGGCTGCATGACAAGCGAGGGACTGGAAGGTGTCAGAATACAGTGGAAATCAGGCCCAGTCAGAGTGCTCATTCATTTCCCGTCCAAATCTGAACCATGAAGCTGTGGCCAGGCCTGATAAATCACATTGTTTACATGTGGCCAGTTGGGAGAGTGTGTATCGGTTACATGGAAAAGAGATGCACCAGGATGCACTATGGAAATAAGGCATGGTGGTGGAAACTGTGATTCTTTGGGCAATATTCTGTGAGAAACTTTGGATCCTGGTAAATTTCAAAATTTGACTCAGATCAAGCATCTGTGGGCCAATACAAAAAGAACTTAATTGATCTGCTACTAATGTTTTGGTACCAGGTATCACAGCAGACATTCAAAGTCTTGTGGAGTGCATGCCATGATGGGATATATTTGTTAAAATGTATTAGTCAATGGATTAGTCGAGATTAGTGAATGGATTAGTCAAGATTTGCTGAGCCACATTAAAAGGCATTGTAACGAAAATAAAATTAATAATAATTAATTACAATTTTATTAAACTCGTATGCATTGAATATGTTGCAAAGGTTCTGGTAATGTTGCATAATTATAGTTATTATCAGTAGTTATTGACTTGACTAATTAATGAACCATATAGTTCATATGGTATAGTGGTTCGGAGAACCTCAGATTGGCCCTGTGCCCATTATATGATAATATTATATATATTGCCAAAAGGTTTTAATGCTTTGAAATGCTTGTATCTGCTCTAAGAGCAGTGCCTTTTAAACAGAATGTTTATTATTATTATGATTATTATTATACACAATTTATTCATACAATGCATTGAAAAGTGCCTGCAGATGATTATTTGGATTATCAGAGGTTGGCAAGTATGCATTTGTTAGCTTACAGCTCAGCCTTTATCTAAAGCTTAGCTACAATTTGTAGTAAAGTTAAACACTAATATCAGCATCGCAACTTGTTTTCAACAGCACAAATTCACATACTGTAACGCGCCGGTGCCAGCGAGGTCGCTGGGCACCTGTGTGCGAGCCCCGCCCCCCGCCACGTGACAGAATGACTCAGTGAATCGGAGCAGGACGCGGGTCCTTGCAGGTGTGTTCACTGAGTCATTGGAGTTCAGTACGACGCCGTCCCCCGAAAGGGGACGTCGCGGACCGTGAGTTCCTTGGGGAGGGGCACGGGAGCTGGCTCCCACGTAGGCCCTGCGGATGCGGGTCTGCGATTCCGGCTCGCGTGTCTGCTCTGGGAGGTGCTCACGGGGTTCCGGCTTCACCGCGGAGGCGGCGGAGTTTCTCGAGTTTCTAGTTCTCCCGGGTTTTTTGGGTTCTGTTTCTGTTCTCTCTCGAGTCTCTTGGGTTTCTTTGTGTTTTGTGTTTTTTTTTTCTCTCTCTCTCGAGTTTTTGTGTTTCTGTTCTCTCTCGAGTTTCTTGGGTTTCTTTGTGTTTTGTGTTTTTTTTTCTCTCTCTCTCGAGTTTCTGGTTCTCCCGGGTTTTCTCGAGTTTCCGGGGTGCCGGGGGGATCCTGCCTTGGAGGAGGCGGGATCGGGCGCCCCGGAGTAGGCGCCTTTGGGGAGGGGCATCTGTAACGCGCCGGTGCCAGCGAGGTCGCTGGGCACCTGTGTGCGAGCCCCGCCCCCCGCCACGTGACATTATCCCCAGGGATGCTGATGCAACGATGAGGAGGAGACAGGGATGATCCTGCTGGGAACATAGGAACACCAGTAATACTTTTGTTTAACTGACTAGGACATACATCACAGTTGTTACCAATATTGGTCCTGGAGTGTCACTGTCCTGCATGTTTTAGTGCTTTCCTTCTGTAATACTGTGTCATTTGAATTCAAACGTTCAGATTTGAGGTCCTCTCTCTTCATTACCCTTTGGCCAGCTAGTTTTTTGCTCCACAGTGATAAAAATGCTGTACTTCTGTCAACTTAAAACTTACCTTGTCCACATGAAGGAGAGCCCCTGCCAGGTCAGCTTCACTACACAGCCAAGTCAGAGGGAAATAAGCTACTAGAGATCTAATGCTGAAATCAAAAGGGATTTCTCTGACATAAACATATATACACCTATCTCCAAAGTGTGCAAGGTTTATAAATAGATATTTCGTTCCATTCGGGTTTGAATGGAAGACAAGGCAATCTGGATTTTTACCTTTGTGAGCTTTTACCTCTGTCTCTCTCTCTCTCTCTCTCTCCCTCTCTCCCTCTGTCTCTACCTCTCCCCGATCAGAATGGCCCAAATATGAAGCCCCAAGAAACCCCCCCCCCCCCACCTCTTCCCAAACAGTATCATGACCTTAACTAGATGCAACTGTCTGAGCCTGTTGAAGCCAGGTTAGTCTCTCTCTCTCTCTCTCTCTCTCTCTCTCTCTCTCTCTCTCTCTCTCTCTCGCTCAAGCTTTCCTTTTATAACTTTCCTTTTCCCCCACTTCAGCCTGCGCCATATGGACAGGTGCGTTGGCAGACCTCAAGCCACAGACTCGTTTAAAATCACACCCAGAGGGCCACCCCATGTGTCTCGGTGTGCGTGTATGTGTGTGTTAGTGTGTGTGTGTGTGTGTGTGTGTGTGTGTGTGCGCAAAAGAGATAACAACGGGTATTTTACGACACAAAGGCAGATTTGCAGCTGAGGGACAGAGAAAATCCAGGCAAGATCCATTTGTTCAGTTGTGGGTGTGTGAGGGTGTGGTGGGTGTGTGAGGGTGTGGTGGGTGGAGAAACCAAAACAGCTCCTGCAGCTCTGTGATGGATCTCAGGTCAAACTCGTCACAAAGAAAAAGTGTTTCAGCCCAGGAGGTGAGGAATGCTGAATCGATGAACGGCCTTTATCCAGTCACCTTGTATCTTTAGACACTTTGCAGCCTATCACATTAAAATATTTTCCCCATTTTATTTCATCTTCTCCACATATATATATAAAGCTGCATTTTTGGACCAATATGTATACAGGTTTGCACAAAAATAACCAAGTCAAGTCTTTGCTGTTAACACAAAAATAAAATAATTAAAGTCAATAAATATTTTTTCCAAAAACTGTTTTTGACTGTAATTTTCAAATCACTGAACTCTGCAGGCAAATCATTTTAATTCAGCATCATAAAAGCATGGAGACAACTCCCAGTGGACTAAATATCAACTCACTGAACATCAGATGTAGCAATTAATGAGACATTGTGCTTGTGCAAAGGCATAAAAGGAAAATACTGAAAGAACTTGAATTTTTGTTTACTTGCACCCCTGTTACAGTCACATCTTATTAAAAGGGCACTTTATACTAACCAGGGCCCTGAGCTGGATCAATGAAGAAATAAATAGAAATAAAGAAAAAAGGATTTAAAGTTACTCACATTTAGGAAACAACAATGAAGGAGAAAACCTGTAATCATTTCAACCTGTTCTGGTACAAAAATCCATTTCTCTTTTTGGTTACTAAAGTTTCTGTTCTATGCAACCCATTATTTTTAATGTCTTACCTAAAAATTTTAATTGTGTTTTTGGATTGTGTGAATTCACCCCATTAACATATTAATATGTTTGTACAATAGGCTATGGATTTGCTCATCACAATTTTACATTATTCCATAAAGTGTCAAAGTGTCATGAGATATGTCTTGGGGTAACTAAAAATGGTTGCAAACATCTGAGGACAACAAGGGAGAAAGGACGGAGGATTGAGAGTATATAAGGGAATCCAGAGGCAAATTCATTTGATATGAAATTCTAGAGATATTATTACATCCCAGCATGCATTATGGGAATTTCCAATGGTTTATTTCTTGACGATGACTGTTTTGGAAAACATGACTCTGCACCACAGTTAGGTAAATTAACAGCATTAATTGAAAGATTCAAGTGTTGGAAAGAGCCACAGTCGGGCATAAGCAACATAACCCTGAAAAGTATCTGATGCGATGGAACTGTACACATAACCCCCGCTGCCAGGTGTCGATAGCCAATGAAACTTTAAATGATAATACAAAATGTAACGTATGATTTGCAAATATATTAATAGAGGAATAAATAAAAAAAGAGATTCTGTTTCATGAAATGTACCGTTCTTTGAAATTTAAATCAACGAGATCACTATGAATCTCAAATCACACAATAGAGACAGAACTGACCTTCTGCAAGGATACAAACAGAAAGCTCCTCTGAACCAAATCTGCAAGTTTTTGGAAAGAACTGCTTTAAAAATGGGGTGTCCGGAATGCAGAAACAACAAGTGTGTGTTATATAAGCACTGAAATGATGAGTAGATGAAGCCTCTGTGCCACATGGAAACTGCACTTAGCCTCGGCTTCCTGTCCTCACCTGCCCTGAATGTGACTCACAGATTTGTTTTTACATTATAACTTCAAGTTAATGCTTGTATGGGTCTGTGGGACCTGGTTTCAGTATTTGGAGGCTTTGGCTCGTTTTTAGGTAGCATAAAATGTACTTTTTCAGTAAACAGCAGCCAGTTTAACATCTCAAAAATAATCTGTCGGGCTCAAGCATGCTGCTTCTTGCTTTAAAGTGTATCAGCTGAGGTCTCTCAGCCTTGAGGCCTTTCGCCTATAAGATACCCTCAGGTGTCTAAAAAATCCACCAGCTTGCGCTTTTGAATCAAGTGTTGGTATTGAACAGCCTTAACAGCAGTGTGCTTTCCAAGGTCAGCTGGCAGAAGGTGAAGTAACTTTCAGTTAAATGTTTATTGAACACTGACTTTGCTGATTTTAGACAATACGCAAAAGCACCAAATTATATATTTTAAATCAGATGGATGGTATTTTTTTTTTTTACAATTTCTTAATTTAAGCAATAATACCTAACGATCATACCTACCAGGGCAGCGGTGGCCTAGTGGTTAGGGAGTTAGCCACAGGATCAGAAGATTGTGGGTTCAAACCCCTAATCAGTAGGTTTCCCTGAGGTACCGTTGAGCAAGGTACTGTCACTGGTATTTTTTTTTTTCGCTTTCATAGCTGCCCCCTGCTGCACAGTGTTTGAGTGCATGGGTTAAATGCAGAGGTGAAATTCACGAGTAGTGGTGGCCTAGTGGTTAGGGAGCAGAAGATTGTGGGTTTGATTCTCTCACCAGTAGGTACTCTCAAGGTACTGTCCCCATCACTGCTTCCTGGGCGCTTTCAATAGCTGCCCACTGCTGCATGGGTTAAATGCAGAGGTCCAATTTTGTTGTGGTTCACTGATTGCTGTGCTGTGACCTCGCAATGACAAGGGTTGTCACTTTCACTTTACTGTGGTGCTGGTCCGAGGAGTGGCCAACTCAAAATGGCTGGAAAGCCAATTTTGATCCCAGAAACAAACGCAGAAACCAACATGGATGGTTATAAAAATTGTGAAACCTCTAATTCAGCACTACACTCTCTGCACGTGTCATTGCGGTTCTAACGGAAGCCATGCCTCTCCCCTGCCACACTGGTTATTCATCCATCCATACATTATCTCAACCACCATTGCTGTGGGTGCTGTAGCCTTTCCCAGAGCACACAGAGCCTGTCAAGGTTTGAAGGCATAGAAGTAGGTAAGTGCAGGGTCAGAGAGCTGTTTGGGGGCTCTGTGCAAAGACATTCCACAAGCATGTACATAAAGCAAACTGGACCAGAAAGGGTAAAATAGAGGAAGGACCCTATAACAACAACCAAATGATGAAAAGACAATGATTAGATCAATGACTAGCAGACAGCTAGTGAACGGCAAGTAGACCTTGACCAGCAGACAGTGACTTAACGACCCTGACACAGAGGTAAACACATTAACTCTTATGGTAAACCTGGCTCAAGGTCTAGGTCCACTCCGCAGCAAGGTGTGTCCAGTCAGAACTACCCATGACAAGAAGAGAAAAACTATAAACGGGTTGCCAGTCCATCAAAGCAGAACATTCAGAAAGTACATTTTACAAAAATCTTAAAAACAGTAAGAAATACATAGCATTTTAAAGGTTAAAACAAACACATGTTTCTTTTTCCAGGACCAGTGGATAATTTCTTTATGAAGATTAGTACTTTGAGTCATGCCTGCTAATTGATAAGTCTTGGTGCCAGATACCACAGCAAACAATTTTTGACATAATCATCATTGTCATAAAAACATTTGTTTTTACTAGTTACCATGACGTTTTCACTGGTTGAAACATTGACATTAATTTAGATTTTACTGGAAATATCTGATTTAACCGAAACCTTTGAAATTCACCTGATAAAACCCAAAGGAAGTTATTTTAAGAAGAAAAAAATGTTTTTTGGGGGGTTTTTTTGGATTTTCTGGAAATCATGGCCATGTTATTTCAGATTGTACAGCTCTTAGAAAGCACTTAAATCAATAAAAGTTTGCCTGAAGTCAGCCTTCAAGCACAGTTGATGCATTCACCTCATTTACACTGAATTTCTACTACACTCATATTTTTGCAAACACAGTCTCATTGCTTTGGCCTTCACTGATAAGATATTATTAAGCACATTTACCAATGCTTCTTTTACCCACACTTAATCCCTCCATCCTTCCAGCTTTGATAGGTAAAATGAAGTGAACAGATGTGCGCTGGGCCTCTGATGCCCTTCACAATCCACTGGTCATCCCCTAGTAATCAACATACATTACCCGCAGTGTGTGTGTGCCAACACAATTACTTCTCACCATACCATATAAACACCCCTACCATGCGCTCGTCTACTGTGCTTGGTGGGAGTTCGAACAGTGCCTACAGCAATGCTGTCCATACTTATCTTTATCACTTTGCTCTGGACAGCAAAAGTGATTCAGGGACAACAGAAAACTATAGATTTTTATTCTTTTGTCAAAATGATTTATTTATTTGATTTATTCTTTTTTCTTCTGCTTTGGGGTCACCATAGTGGATCAACTGTCTACATTTCTTCTGTCCTCTACATCTTCCTCCTTCAAACCAAATGCCTACATGTCCTCTCCCACCACATCCATAAACCTTCTCTTTGGTGTTCCTCATTTCTTCTTTCCTGGCAGTTCCATATTCTCCATCATGTCCAAACCAACGCAATGTTACTTCTCTAACGTTGTCTCTTAAATGTCCAACCTGAGCTGTTCCTCCAATATACTCATTTCTAATCCTGTCCATCATCGTTTCACCTATATCGACCTATATACCTGCTAGTGAAATCTACACTGAATGCCGTAACCTCCGCCACCATTTATCCAGGCTTGGTACCGGCATGAATAAATACACTGGCTTGTACATCCCTAGTGGCTTGGTAAAAAAGGTGATTGGTGAATCTGACTTAAAATTAGTTTTTCCGTTTAAATGCTTTTTATACATATTTATTCTGTATGTGTGTGAAATGTCACACTATGAGTATGTATAGGGTATACTGTCATATTACTGTATAGGGTATACTGTCGTACTGTCGGTTTTATGTGGCACTAATCATTTAATTTATTAGCTCTAGATTGGCTAAAGACAAATAAAATGTTGGTTTTAAAGGCAAGACTTCAGTACAGTCCTGGACCACATTTATATGACCATAGTGAATTATCATTAAAAATGAATTAACTAAGCCTCTCCAATCCAAAATCTCTTCACTTGTACCAAAATATTTTGTAAATTATTTAGAGAAATGTAACATTTTAAAGGTAATATTAGGAAAAAGTATGCAGGCGCTTTATTGAAATTCCATCATCAATGCAATTGTGAGTCTTAGTTGATAAGCAATGTACACTTACAAGAGAGAAAGGCGCAAAGATCAGCCAACATGTTTAACCCTCACCAACAACATGTGGGTCCCCCCTAATGCTTCCAAATCAGCTCTAACCCATCAAGGCATGGACTTCACAAAGCCCCTGGAGGATGTTGGGGCAGATCCTTTAAGTCCAGACCAGTATCCAGGATATCCTCCTCTGTTGATTGGACTGAGATCTGGGGAATGTGGAGGCCATGTCAACAGCTTGATCTCTTTCACATTTCATAACTTTTCCTAAACATTTTTGCAGTGGAGCATTGTGTATTATGCTGCTGAAAGAGACTAAAAGGGGCTATCAGTCCTATGAAGGGATATACTTGGTATGTAAAAACGTTAAGCTGGGGGTGTCAAAGTGACGCACATGAATGCCAGGTTTCCCAACAGAAAACTATCCAAAGCATCACACTGCCTCCACAGACTTGCCTTCTATCCATCATGCATCCTGTTGCCTTTTCTTCCTCAGATAAGCAACACACACACACACACACACACGCATACACTCACGCACGCATGCACACACACACACACACAAACACACACACACACACACACACACACACACACACACACACACACACACACACACACACACACACACACACACACACCATCCCCATGATGTTAAAGGAAATATCATTCATCAAACCAAACAGACTTCTTGCATTGTGCCCACTGAATGTGCTTTCAGCACAGCAGTGATAAAGAGTCAGCATGGGTGCCCTGATTGGTCTACAGCAATGAGACCCCATTAATATTTCTAACATAACCAACATGATCTTTTTCAGCAGGAGCTCTTTTCTGGGAAGGGACCATCTAGGTCAGCCTTTGCTCCCCTTATTTCTGAGTGAGCTTTGTGCATATTACCATGTTGCGGGTTTACTAATTTTTAGCAGGTCCTAAGTACCGCATCCTGGGACCTAGAAAAAAAAAATTATATATATGTACAAAGTACTGTGCAAAAGTTTTAGGCAGGTGGAAGTGTTCATCATTTCTTTTCATCAATCAACAAAATGCAGTGAATGAACAAAAGAGAATCTAAATCAAATCAATATTTGGTGTGACCACCCTTTGCCTTCAAAACAGCATCAATTCTTCTAGGTACACTTGCACACAGTTTTTGAAGGAACTCGGCTGGTAGGTTGTTCCGAACATCTTGGAGAACGAACCACAGATCTTCTGTGGATGTAGGCTTCCTCACATCCTTCTGTCTCTTCATGTGATCCAGACACACTGGATGATGTTGAGATCAGGGCTCTGTGGGGGCCAGAAGAACTGATGCTGGTTTGAAGGGAAAAGGTAGTAACACCAAATATTGATTTGGTTTAGATTTTTCTTTTGTTCGCTCACTTTGCATTTTGTAAATTGATCAAAATAAATAATCATTATTTATATTTCTGAAAACATTCTTTGTTTACAGCATTTTTTCCACACCTGTCTAAAACTTTTGCACAGTACTGTGTATATAGCTATTCTTTTTTTGTCTTTGTCAAAGTAAATGGCTACTCTTACACTTATCCATCTTCGATAAAAGAGTTTTCACTTGCTGTCTAAATACCCAGTCCCTTGAGAGGGTCTGTTGTAATGAGATAAGCAGTGTTGTACAGTTCACCTGACAATGGTTTTTAATGTCATGGCTATTGATTGCATTCCAACGGAAACAGTACATTACTATTAATCAGCTCTGAAAATTAATTTTAGTCTAGACCTAATGTTTATCTGGTCTGGGAAACTGACATAGCCCTTAAGAGTTTTGCAGGCAACATTTGCCATATACTATATAACATAATTACAGAAAAAAGAACAAAAGAATTAGACATTTTGTAATTTCAATTCATAAAAATAAAGTCAAGGTTCTCAGTCACAAAAGACAGAGAGATAAAAACAAAAAAAATCTAAATGCACCAAATGATAAACCAATTATATTTAATGATAATATTTTGCACGTTCCATGTTCCAGATTCCCCTGAGGTTCTGGTTAATGTTCTGTAAAGCTTTGTGCAACAGTAGCTAGTAAAGAACAGATCTTTAAGCGAAGCAAGGAAAGGTCAGTATTCTGTATTTGCTTTTTTTTTGTTGTTGTTTTTATTTTTTATGGATATTTGTTTGAGGAGATTTTCTCGATGGATGTATATCTGGCCTGCAGAGCAGAAGGCATCTCCATGCTCCTGGCTGACACTTTTATAGCTATGACAGATAGCATCTCCCAGAAGAGACTTTACACCAGCTCCTCCTCTCTCACTCTCTCAATTGCTTTTTCTTTTTAGATCTTGCTCTCGTGGGTAGATCTATTAATTGGCCACTGGCTACTGATCAAAATCGCATAATTATTCAATTTCATCTCTAAGTAGGAGATTGAAGGTTGGCAGATATCCCTTTATTTTAGACTGTGTAGTCTGTTTTCAAGTATCATATAAATTTCTGCTCAGCAAATATGAAAGCCTGTGCAAATTAGTTCCAGTGACTTTCACACATTGCTTTGAACTGCAGGCTTTGTTAGTCCAGCATTTAAAAGGCAGATCGGTTGTAAATATAGATTTTTTTAAGGCTTTTGAAATTTAGCTTTTTATTTTGCATTATATTTTAAATGACTTTTCTGGCACCATCACAGTAGGCAGAAGATCCATTAAGTCCAGTCTGTGTAGTACATCCCACAGATGCTTGATTGAGATCTGTGGAATTTGGAGGCCAAACTTTGGACTTTGTCATGATTCTCGAACCATTCTCTAACAAATTTTGCAGGATAACAGGGTGAATTATTCTGTTGAAAGCAGTTGCTGCCAAAAGGTTAATAGTGTTGCCAACAACGTTGAGGTAAGTGGTACATCTCAAAGTAACATCCACATTAGTGCCAGGACCCAGGGTTTCTGAGCAGAACACTACCCAGACCTGTGTCAGCTTGTTTTCTCCATAGAAAATACTGGTAGATAGTCTCTTCTCAAGGTAAGTCACACACACACACACACACACACACACACACACACACACACACACACACACACACACACTTGATGTAAGAAAACATGTTTCAAGTGACACCATATTCTATTGCTGCTGTTGCTATCGGTCCAGTTCTGAAGCTCGTGTGCTCATTATTGGTGCTTTCAGCAGTGGACAGGAGTCAGCAACTGCATTCTAACCCTTTCTATGTGCCACCCTGTTAAGCTGCAAAACATTGTGTGTTCTGACACCTTTCATATCATGACCAGCATTAATGTTTTTATGCTACAGAAGCTTGTATGTGAGATCAATCACCCCACAGGACCTACTGTTTTGAAGATGCCCTGATCCAGTCATCTAGCCATCCAGATCTTCTCAGTTGCTTACATCTGTAGGCTTGTCCAGTTTTCTTGCTTCCAGCACATCAACCTTGAGACTGACTGTTCACTTGCTGTCTAATATATTCCACTCCTTGACAGGAGCCATTGTAATGAGATAATCAATGTTATTCATGTCACCTATCGGTGGTTTTAATGGTATAAGTGAGTTTTGAGTGAAGGGGGATTTCTGTTCTTTTTAAAGCCATAGCATAAAAGAACGATTCCCTTTGCTAATCAACAGTACAGATAAAGCAGCTACAAATGAGGCTGAAAAACTGCAGAAACATTCCTTTAATCTCTTTAAAAATCACATTTACCATCTAGTCTTGAAGTACCTGACATGGGTCTTCTAATATTAACATTTAATGTCTGAAACTGCTCCTCTTGAACTCAGAGAAGAGGCAACATCTCTCTTTTTTTCCCCTTTTGCTAACTCAGTCTCAGTTGCTTCTTCTCTCCCTCTCTGACTTCTCATGAATGTTTAATGTCCTGTTACGACTGTTTTGCTCTGCTGTTTGTGGGACAA
Source organism: Hepsetus odoe (assembly GCA_017165825.1). Lineage (NCBI taxonomy): Eukaryota > Metazoa > Chordata > Actinopteri > Characiformes > Hepsetidae > Hepsetus > Hepsetus odoe. Next base: position 6,661,390 of record CM029392.1, read on the forward strand.
CATTTCAGTGTGATTTCACACCCCTGCATTGGTGGAGCAGCACTTGTCCCTGGAGGAGTCCCTCCAGAGATCCTCCACTGAGGGAGGGCCAGATTAATCCTGCCCCGCACTGCATGTTCCAATCAGACATGATCCGTCATAGTCATGGACCACAGGAGCCACTATGTTCTGTGTGTGTGTGGGTGGATGTGTGGGGAGGGGTCATCGTAAGCATAATCTGAAGATGAACGAGGTGTGATGTTGCTTTGATGCAAGAAATCAGCTGCAGTTGTAAGTATATCCAAACACACTCTCTTGCTGGCATCGTCCTGCCGGAGGTCAGTGAGGAAAAGGCATTTGCAAGGAAAAATAACTGCAGGAAAGACACCATATGCACTTATTGGTGCATGAGGCTGGTTGTGCTAACGTCTTCATTGCCACATAGCCTCGGGTTGTTGCTGGGAATTTCGCATACAGAAAGACATGGCCATGGCCAATATGATAGGTTTACTGTTGCTAAGGACTGTAAAATGAGAAGCATTACATATATATATATATATATATATATATATATGTATATATATCCTGGAAGGGCTGGCATGGCTGCAGGTTTTCATTACAAACAAGCAGGAGCAGACGTGATTCTATATAGTTCACCTGTAGTTTTTGCCCTTTAAATGTTAATCATATACTGATTTTACTACACAGGTTCAGCTGTCACATCATTTAATGTCCCATCACATAACAGATACAGCAGATACAGCAGTGCCAAATAGAGCATAACACAATTAGACAATGAAAATCATGCTTGAGTTCGTTCTACACTCTACACATAAATATTCAATATTCTTTTTAGTGAATATGGCACATTAGGTATTTGTTTTCAAGACAGTAATATTACCTGTGAAAAGTCTGCTTTGGATTTTCGACACTGCATTTACTGACACATTTCTGTTCAGCCCAGCAAAGGGCTCCTTACGTACATATCAGTATCGTTTTATTTATTAAAATGACTCAGTTTAAAGTGATATTACTTCATTTTAATTCATTAAAGTTTATTTACTTTTCATGTCTGTGCAAGTTCCTTTGCATGTCTGTGATATTCATATTGGTAGCATATAGTGGATGTAGTTGCTTGATGTGCAATCAAGGTAATTTTTTATTGCCAAATTCATCATTTAACGCTTTTCAGCTTAACGCTGAAAAGCTGCAACAACATAGTTAAGTTTGATAGCACAGCAATTTAAACTGTGAACATCATGCAGCAAAACAATATATTAAATAATATATTATCTGAGTTTAATATATTATTTGATTTTCCCCTCCCCTTTCTCAAATGTCTTCTTGCCAAGCTACCTTTGCTAAATTGTTTATTGTTAATTGTTGATCTCACAAGTTGTTAAATTAAATGTGGGTCTAAGAAATAAAAATTAATAATAATAATAATAATAATAATAATAATATAAATATAGTGTTTCGTGGCTTCCTAGGAATAATACCATATAGTGATTTGTGGACAGCGTGTGTGTGTGTGTGTCTGGAGATTGATTGAAGTGGATGAGTGAGTTAGACTCCCGCGAAACGTCTGAGCCATGGCAAGCTGCGTAGGAGTAGTGGGCGGCAGTGGCCAGATGGATGTGACATAACAGCAGCTCAAAGAGGACAGCACCATCTGCCTCACGGTTCTGATTAACACTCGTTGTTTCCAGGTGTAACTCTCCCTAAAGTCTATAGCGTCCCCTCTACGCAACCATCACTGTAGCTCATCTGCCCCACCTGTCCACCACAGCCTAGTGATGTAACACGCAGCGTACGGTTCGCTTTCCACCTGTCCACTAGGGATCTGTGGATACCTAACTGAACCGCACTGCTTCATTTAAAAGCAGCAACCATGTTGTTGCTATGCTACAATAGGCAGATAGCTGTAGGTAAGTATCAAATGTATCCAATAATATTCCTCATGTCTTTATTAGACCCCAGCTAGGACATTTTAAAAAAGCATCATTCATCTAATGCAACTTTTAAAGAGAGACAACAGAACTTACAAAAAGAAACCTACAACCTCAATATACTTATATGTTACATTAGTACCCAGTGGGGAGTCCAGCTTACCGGTAAATCAGCAGACTACACTGGAAAGTGCTCACAGGAGAACTTTGGACAAAGACTCGGAAAGTGGAAAGCTGTTGCCATCCAAAGCTTTCATCATACAATAATCAAAAAACTGTACGGATCAAGTGGCTACAGTCACATACGAGTTGCATTTCTTACAAGTGGTAAACTCATTTTGATGAGAATAATTTTTGAGTGAACATTTTAAACAGAGAAAAAAGAAGACAAATGTGATTCATTAATCGCACAAAAAAGTGATTATTAACAATAAACTGCAGAATAAACTTTTTAATTCAAATTTAAAGCAGAAGTACCATCTGTGAAATTTGGTGGTGGTAGTATCATGGTTGGGCAGCACGGTGGTGCCATGTGATGGACTGGCGACCTGTCCAGGGTGTATCCCCACCTTTCGCCCAGTGAGAGCTGGAATAGGATCCAGCACAGACCCTTAGTAGGATAGGTTTTGTATCACTTTTGCTGCACTAAACCTTGTCTTTTCATCACAAATGGAGCAATGAATTCTGATTTATACCACTGAATCCCAGATATATGTTTGTGTACTGAAAAAAGTAGGTCATACAGCAAAGCACATTCGTCATTCTAACAATAAATGGTTAAAACGAATAAAGCAACCCAATAGAAAAACTGTGGAAGGACCGGAAGCATTCACTGAGAGAAAACTCACTGCATGAGTTGAAGCCGTTTTATCCAGATGAAAGAACTAAAATTTCTCCAAGTCCATGTGCAGGACTGAGGAATAGTCGCTGGCAACCTTTAGGTGCCGTTAATGCTGAACATGTGGGTTATATCAGATGCTGAAAACTTTCCTATTCTAAGATACATAATATTGAATCACTTTCCTGAATTAGCAATACATTAAACATTAGTATAACATCTTTGTTCCAATTGCTTAAGTAGGTTCTCTTAATCTACCTTTATGACTTCAAAATAGTTGAAAATAAGGTAAGACTCTGATAATGTTATTGGTCATATTTATGCAGAAGCATATAGTCTAAATATAAACTCAAAAAGTCGAATTAAATAAATAAATATATATATATCACGCCATCACTAAATCTTACTGAAAATACAGCAGTTAAGAATTACATTTTAAGGATGAAGTTCTGAAATTCTGAATTCATATCAGAAACTCACGTAAAACCACCCTGAAGATAATTCTACTGAATTTATTTCATGTGACGCCATAGCCTTTTTTTACATTTGCATCAATAGTGTTCAGGGTAATTGTTCACAGGCATATTTTCTGCATATTGCTAAAGAAAATCTCTGCATTTCATAATCATTTGTGAACTGTTTCATGTTTTTACTCTTATAATTAGCTTAATATCTGGATCATCAAGACCTATCTTGAAGAACAGTTGTCCACAGACTACCCTGAGACAGATCAGAAGCCATAATATTCACAGCACTTCAGCATTCAGAGATTTGTATTTCGAAATTAGAGACCCATTACAGCAAAAGTAGACCTTCAGCTGAACAAATACTCAATAGCTGTATGATGACTTCCTCAGAATGAACTCAAGTCCTAGGTTCAGAGCATAAAAGAACTTTTGGTTTAAATGGACATCTGTGTTTCTCTTAGTGGAGAACGTGTTTTTTTTTTTTTTTTTTTTTTTTTGTGAATATCAAGACTTAGAAAGCTGAACAGTGATGCCTCAAAGCATCACTGCCTGCTGGTTATTATCAGAGTTATACGCTTGATTAGCCTGGCACTTTAATCATGACAGAAATCTCAGGGATGTACAAGACAGTATGGATAATTAGCAGCTTCTAAACTGATGCGTTTCTCAGGAAATGACCCCCCTCTCCACTAACACAACCCTTCCCTATAATGAGTTTACAGTTACCTGACACTTCAGCTCAGTCAAACTGATGTTTTCCATCATAACTTTCAGTCACTCTACCTGCTCAGTTAAACGTTTGCTGTTTCTGTGAATGCAATCTGTGTCGATTAGAGACATCTAGAAATGCATCAACCAAGTAAAGGCACACTGTTATAGCTTTACACACAGGAGTGCAATGCATCCAAATCAGAGAGAGAGTATGTATGTGGGTATGCATGTATGCATCCAAAATTGACACACGAAAAACAAAATCATGAAAAAAAGCACTTATGAAGTCAACAATATTTTAAATGTGTGCTATATAAATGAAAAAAAAAACTAAATAAATAAATTAAAAATTAAATATAAGATAAAGATATCTTTGAATGAGAAAGAATGCTTTCAGAAATAGAAATAATGATTGTTTATTTTTATCCATTTACAAAATGCAAAGTGAGCGAACAAAAGAAAAATCTAAATCAAATCAATATTTGGTGTTACTACCTTTTGCCTTCAAACCAGCATCAGTTCTTCTGGCCCCACAGAGCCCTGATCTCAACATCATCCAGTGTGTCTGGATCACATGAAGAGACAGAAGGATGTGAGGAAGCTACATCCACAGAAGATCTGTGCTTAGTTCTCCAAGATGTTTGGAACAACCGACCAGACGAGTTCCTTCAAAAACTGTGTGCAAGTGTACCTAGAAGAATTGATGCTGTTTTGAAGGCAAAGGGTGGTCACACCAAATACTGATGTGATTTAGATTTCTCTTTTGTTCATTCACTGCATTTTGATGATTGATGAAAAGAAATGATGAACACTTCCATTTCTGAAAGCATTCTTTGTTTACAGCATATTTTCCACACCTGCCTAAAACTTTTGCACAGTACTTTGTATATAATTGCAAGGACTGTGGATAAATAAGAAATGAAATGAAATGAAATGATATAAAATGTAATGTAATTATCTGTTTAGAATCAGCCATCATCTGAGCTGCTTATAATAGCCAGAGTTGTGGGTTGTGTGTTGTGTTGGAGATTTTTCCAGTGCTCATAGAGCGAAAGGCAGATAATAATCCATCAAAGACCCCGGTGGCCTATGGATTAGAACCCCTAAGAACTCCCAAGACTGGAAGGCTGTGGGCTGGAGTCCAGGACCAATTGGTTACCCTGCTCTAGTTCAAGGTACCATTTCAAACTCTGCTCTATGGGCTATGTATATGGCTGCTCACTGCTCCACTGTGTGTGTGATGGGTTAAATGTAACTTAAATGTAAAATGTGAAAAAGTAACTTTCACATTCACTTCAAAGGACACACACACAGAGTAACACATTTATGCACAGTTGTGCCTTTATAATTTGGGAAGAAATTTAGATGGAGGGATAACATGGACTACAGGGCTGGTGGTGGTCTAGTGGTGGGATACTTGCCTATGGACCTATGGCTCAAGAGGTCCCAGGTTCAGATCCCACCTCTGGCACTACCACCACCAGGGAATCAAACCCAAAATCTTTTCACTGACAGTGACATCTCTTACTCAGAGTCTTCTCACTGCACTGTCTTTCTCATTCTGGACAAACTGGACACTGTTTTCCTTCATTCTTCACATTTTGATTCACATTGGTGAATGTGCTCACGATTTGCATATTACAATACCTTTACATTCATCTACAAACAAATGGAGTGGAAATGTTGATTACCAATCTTTTTTTCTAGCTATCATCAAGACTGACATCATTAGCAGTGTGTGCCCTGCTGCTTCATAAAGCCCCTTCAACAAAAAAACAGAAACTAGTACATGCTCGGAACATGCCCAGAAACTCAGAAATTCTTTAACTTTCAATTTTAATTAAAAAAAAACCTGTTGAGTTTTATGTAGTCATGGCAATGATGACAAGGTATTTAATGTGTGTAAAACTCATTTTACAGTTTCCAGGCAAGGTTCCAGGCATAAAATGATGTTTGTAAAAGATAACACTCCAATAAACAGTGATATGACTACTGTGTGAAAAAAGCACTCCTGTGAGCCTCATAGCCTACCAGTGAAGGCCAGTGTCTTGGTGGGATTCAGAGTGAGGATATAAATGGCTGTTGTCTATTAAGCATTGTTTTTTGCTCACCTAAGACCGTGTATTTGAATCTGCCTTGAACTCCCACTGAAGCACGACTTCAGCAGTGTTTTATGAGCTGTGCTTCCACGGACTTCCACAGACACATTCAAACAGACTGTGCTGTTTATAAAACAAGTGCAGTGATATAGAGTCAATATTTAGCAGATATTTAAAACTTTATAAACCCTAGAAATCTTGAACAGATTAAGAGCAATAATGAAACTTTTCAAACCATTTCAGTCCCATTTAATGATGAATTTTTTGCAGAAGCGGTGCTTAAAAAAGACAAAACTGGAGTGCCCCCTCATTAATGTAACACACCGCTTTGTAATTTACCCTCCGTGTTCTGTTAGAAATTAATAGTCTTTTAAACACACTGTCACTTAAAAGAGGGGTTACATGGATTTAAGAAAGACAAATCATGTTTTAATCAAGGTGTTTTCTTTCCTTCACTCAAATGATTCCTTTCATTATCAGCTTGTTTTAATCAGTCTTGCTTACTAGATTGATAAATTCCACCTTCAATAAGATGGCCGAACATTTTTTGGTATAAAGCAGATGATTAAAAAGTCTTTTAATAATGACAACATGTAGAGTGTGTTTGGAAGCAAAGGAGTCCAGGATGGTCCCTTTGGTAAAAATGATGAGAAATAAAATGAAAGAAGAAAATTCACCGCGTAGCTCGAAACACGTAGTTCAGTAAATAAAATACCACAGAAAGATGATGATTCATATGTACAAGAGCAGGAAAAGGCAGCGCACTTAATTGCAGGAGTCAGCAAGTGGTAAGAGTTCATGCCAGAGACACCTGTTGAGCTTTCTTTTAGCCAACAATAAGAACAGTCTATCAGTTTTTGGCTGAAGAGGCAAATTATACATTTCCTAATTGGCTAATCTGGGTTTTCAATTAATAAAAACAGAAATACAGTACAATCAGGACCCAGAAGGTAAATGTAAATATACACTCTCTGTCCATTGTGTTCAGTCAGGTATAAAAAGACAAAAGCCTCAGAACAGCTGTTGACCAGATGTTATTGGGGTGGAGGACCATTCTCAGCTTGCCAGTGACATGGTAGTGGTGGGTAATGGGGTGGTGGTCTAATGGTAGGGTACTTGCCTATGGACCAATGGCTCAAGAGGTCCCAAGTTCGAATACTAACTCTGGGTCCCTGAGCAAGACCCTTAACCCTGAGTTGCTCCAGGGGGACTGTCCCTGAAATTAGGACATGGAATTCGCTCTGGATAAGAGCGTCTGCTAAATGCCGTAAATATAAATATAAATATATAAATATAAATATGGTAGTGTGTATCACATGCAGCAAAGCCCCAGTTGGTTTTACACATACCACTGTGTCCCTACTGGGTTAAGAGTGGTACAAGAGCACCACTTTCAAAAAGCATCCAGCTAATCCAGTGGATTTGTGGGAAGAAACTAATGATGCACAAACTGAAGAACCAATCTTCTCCTTCAAACTAGAGAGGTAGAGCTGTAGATTCACACCCCTCATTTAATAGAACTGAGAGTGCCACTCACCTTTTCAAACTGTGGCCAACACTACAAAATAGCAATGTTCAACAAGCTTGGAGAGTAACTCTACTCTCATTAGCTAAAAATCACCCGCACTGGCTAACTCTGATTAATTGTGGGGTAGGCACCTTGACTACCCACCTTAAAAGACAGGACAGTTGTGCTCTCTTCTGCCTATCACTGGGATAGAGCATCACTAGCGACTGAACAGGATCACTAGGGATTGATAATAGAGCCACTGGTGCCATTTAAGATTCCATATTAATGCAATCTGGTGACAACTGCCTATATGCTCAGGTTCAGCATCAATCTGTTTTGCCACATGTACCAGTAATTAGCATGAATTTGCAATGTTAAGATATGCAAATACACAAGTAATGGACATAAAATAGGATAATAAGCAAAAAAATTTACAGAACAACAATTTTCATGATGCAAACAACCACTTTAATTGTCAGTAAGTATTTTTTAATTACTGCTCTTATTAATACATAACTAAGAGCAACATATTGCTGTCCAGCAGCATAAAGCCACATCGCCAAATTTAACTGTTTACAGCCTCACTGCCCACCAAAATCTGCTCCAAAAATTCATTTTATAAAGTCAAATGTCAGATTTCTAAATTCTAAATTACAAGCTCAATAGTTGTGTTTCAGCAGTCATGTTGTCAAAAATAAAAACCCAGACCAGCGGTTTACTGCCAGTCTGCACTTTATCTAACGGTTGAACAATAGAGGAGATGCTGCAAATGGAGATCAGGTCTGAGATTGAGGAGTGTCCTTCTACACATGATTCCAGATAAATGATTAGAAAGGTCAATCGTTTTCATTTGCAATTTAAAGTTTGTTAATATCACAAGTGATCATGAAGTGATTTAAGTTCATAAGTAACATAACGGCATGACTGTGTCAGCGTGGACGTATTCTAACTGAAAGGGATATTTTATTAAATCCAAATGTTCGTGTTTTATAATCTACACTGAAAGCAAACTGAGTTATCGAATTTATGAGAGTGTAATTTCTGGTAGTTGCTAGTTTTAAAAAAAAGTGAATTAAAAGGCTGATTTCTAGAGTACGGAAACAACATAAATACTTTGCTCACTCTTGACTCAACTAACTCTTCTATCCCATTCATGTTTTTTTTTCTTTTTTTTCAGACAAGTGACAAAGCAAAGAGCAAAATATAACATGTTGATTTTAGTCTGATTTTGAATAAAATAATTTGACTTTTGCCCTGACGTGGCATGATGAAGATCAATGTGGATATAAGTATTGAATCTCCAAGAACCCCAGATGTGTACAAACAGCTGGAGAGACATTAAGGCATTTAAGATTATTTACACACTTATTTATTTCATTATTTAGTAGTGGAACACACTTTTTGCTATTTTTGTATGTTCTCTGTGACCTTTGAGGAAGAGACAAGCCGGATATAGGCAGATCAACTTGCCATAAAAAAAAAACACCACTGAGATGCCTGAAAGTGTCACCCAAGCTTCACATTAAAGTGAAGCCTTTGCTCTTTGAAGTCAGTCTGCTGTGTTTTGTCTTTGTGCTTGTGCGTTTGAGTGTATGTTCTCTTGCTTCTTGGAGCTGCTATTTATTTAAATGTATTTTAAACTGTTGTGGCAAGCTGATTTCATTAACCTGGATTTATTTGCAGTATTTTTAAATGATGAACAGGTGAAGTCACAACCTTTGCCTAACCCATTTCATTATTCCTGTTTTTCATCGCCAAGGGCATTCGTTAGCTTTGTTCATTGTTCTAATAAACTGATGCTTGAGCAATAGACTGTGCGCAGACAGCTGTCTCTAATATTCCATCCCCTTGTATTCATATGTACTCTGCTGTCACTCCTAGCTTCAAATGAATGTACAGTATCTGAACTATAAAGCATGAATAGGTTAGTAGTGCATGAATGTCTTTTTTCTAAGCCTCCACGTTTGATGCTTCATGTTCATTTTTATGTTTGTGAAAGAAGACATTGTGAAGATAAAATGGATGTAGCATTTTAGATACCACTGGTACATGCCACCGAATGCTCCTCCAACCTAGCGACAGTTAAAATAGAATGTATTTTGGACAGAGTATGGATATGGATAAGTATGGATAAGTCACCTGACAACATTGTAAGGGGGCACACCTTCTTCAGTTATGCATTTTCCAGTTGTTGCGGCCATTCTTCTGCTGGTTCCACCCCTGAAGTCTCTTTGGACATTGGGGTGTCTGCTGGTTAACATGCTTAATGTGTTTTCCAAACTGAAGCCACAGTAATCCAGTTGTAAAGGCTCCTGCCAATTAAGTATAATCTTGTTATAATGCGACACAGAGGACGTCTGAAAACGTAGAGCGAGGACCCGTTTGCCCTTGTGATGAGCATTATTTCCATTGCAGCTGGAATATTTTCTGAGCACAGTCCTCCATCACTCTCCAGGCACCTGCTCCTTCTCTCTCCTGCAGCTGCTCTCAGGCCCACTGCAGGACAAAACAGGTGTTGCCTTGGTATTGAGTAAAGTGGTTGCCATTTCGATGAACCTTCAGACAAATGTTCTTCATGCTGGATCATTATAATAATGCTTTGGCTTCTCTAATTACATCCTAGTTTCTAGCTAGCAGTTTATTAAAATACTGTAAAAATGCATGCAGCGCTGAAACGTTCAAGCGTGATTATGAGCGCATCATCCCAGTCAGTAACTTTACAGGAGAAGCTGTTCAAAAACTTTCAAAACATAATGGAGGATCGTGTAATAACACAGTGTTAATAATCTTGCACCATTTGCTTTGATTCATTTATAATCAAATCATGAGTCAGCTTGCAGAAGTGATGCAACAAAATAACACTGATTTATCGCAACAATGTGAATATTCACACACATAAAAATTAGTCTTGGATATTTATGAACCCCTTAATACTGTATATACCTGCATAAATGCGATGCAGGTGTCAGATGTTTGAAAAGTAGTTATAAACAACCCAATTAAATGTGTGTAAGAAAAACATTGTCATGTTATTGGTTATGGAAGTCATTATTAGATATCTCTGAGCGGCAAAAGGAAGAACCTTCACTTTTATTATTTGGGACTCAGTTGTGCAGCAGAAGCTCTTTATTATCTTTTTTTTTTCCATTTGTTTGCACTTGGAATTATCGTTTTTGAACAGCCACTCCTGGGAGCTTTATGATGAACCTAAACTTCTTCCATTTGTTCACAGCCTGCCTGATTTTGAGTTGGTATACTTCACAATCTTCATGGTGGTTTCGGAATCTTTTCCAGCCTGATGAGGACTAACAAATCTCAGAAATCTTCTATGATAGATAAAGAGAAAGATGGATGGATGGACGGACAGATAACAGCATTAAACAAAACTGTCATTTTAAAAAGGTGCAATTACTACAAAAATCCAATACTGAACACAAAATACAACACACTACACTACAGATACAGCTACACGCAGGATGAGGCAGACATGCATGAAAGTGTAAAATGTGATGAAATGAGCAATATGTTTGCAATGGTGCAATATATAACCTAGAGGGCTGCAAACTGACTGAGAGGTGAGGGTCAGTGAAGAGGCTCATTATAGTTTCTAAATGCTGAGGGAATAAAAGACCTTAGATAGTAATCATGTGAAGAGGGCAGCTGTTTCAGAAAATACTTTTCAGTTTGACCAGTGTGCGTCGCAGACGGTGTTCTCACTGGACCAATTGTTTCTAACGAGTCCAGATGGATTTTGATAACTGAGGCAACCTTCTTCTCCCTTGTTTTGACATTTTTGCCTACAAACATGTACTGTGACCTCCTAGGTATCATCCTACAGATTGAAAATACCAGCCTGCAATTTCATCTTCAAATTAACTGCTAATTCCAGAGATTTCCATACTTTTATTACTTTACTAATAAAATTGTGCCTACAAAATAAATACATAAGGACGCTACAGAGGTTTAATTGTTACTTTTCGCTACTTTTAGGCCTTGCATCAATATTTGATGATGTTTATGATCATGTTAATGTAGTAACATTTTTGAAATTCTAAAGGATTCAGACCTGAATTGAATTGCACACTGATCTAAAAACAAGTTTAGTCTTCAATCTTAAATTCTTTAAAGACTGTCCAACTTGTCCAACAATCACAACAACTGTCCAGCCCATGGGTATCTTAAGTCTTTGCTCTTTGGAGTAAGGCGTCAACTGTGTTTTACAATCTGAAAATGGGAGAGTTTTGTTTAAATTAACTATTCACCACTTTCACATTCTCCCTGAGAAGAAAAAGAGACGAGGATCAATTAAAGTTCTGAAAAGAAATTACATTAACTACGGTTGAGGTCATTAGTAAGCTATTCTCTTTCAAGGCATTCCCATTAAAAACACACAAAAAACTTTTTTTGTTTGGTGAATATTTATGTCAGACACATCCCATTGCTGCCTAATTAAGCCCCATAATTAGTGTTTACAGAAAGTAAAGCATTTGTTTGATTATTGTGGCAGATTTTAATGAGAAACATTACCATAAATGGGGGTTATGCAGCAAAATAAATAAATAAATAAACAAGGCATTAAATGAAAGTAACAATACAAAGGCTGATCAAAACATTAAAAAAAAATTACCGCCTGTCTGAATAAGTCAGGCAATCGCTCTTTCCCACTGAACTATGACAAAAACCCTTAATAGCCGGCGTATGCCAACAAAATGCCACAGTGTAGCATGCTTTAAAGAGAAGAAAGGCATTGATCTTTAACTTATCAAATACGTGTTAAATTGCTGCCGTCAACCCACATCAACGTAAGTGATGGCTGATGACTCCTAGAAGCTACTAAAGAAAATTACTTCTCACTCGCTTGCAGATGTCAGCCTAACTTCAGCAAGCTGATGTCTCTTGCCACCTCGGAATGCCCAAATGGAAACGTTTTAAGCAAAAAAAACATGAGCAAATAAGCATTTCAGCAACTTTGTTTCACTTCCAAAGAGGGCTAATGACAGGTCATGTAAACTCCCAGTAAACAATTCAGGGCACTAACATAAATGACAATATTCATATACAACTTGCAACAACAATGAATCGAATTTCTCTGATAGCTGAAATAAAGACTGCTCCAACGTAGCAGTGCTCATTTACAGATAATGTTTCTATTTTATTGCTTCATCAAAGTGGACTCTGTGGGCTGTAGAAGCTCTGATGTTTTTGCACAGGCACTGTAATGGCAGTGACTATAGAATAAGGAGAATGCTATAAATGCTAAATCTTTCATGTGAGATGATAATGGGCTAAATTAGTCAAGAGAGCATCGCTAATGATTTCTGCATGATAAATGGCTTTTTTCCTTAAATCCATAGCAATTGCCCATCCAGTGCTGAAGCAGCAGGCGTCAGTGACCTAGTTTTAATATTGTTGATGCTTTGAAAAAACAGGAACAATGAAAAGTGGTGATAGGAACCGAACGTCTGATGAGTTTAAAGGAATAATTTGGCAAAAATCTAATTCTGGCATTGTTCCTTTTACCCCACATAGAACTTATCAGGGATGTTTGTCATCAGAGTTTTACTTCTTACTTCTAGCACTAGAGTTAAAAGGTTAGAAACTAAAAGTAACCCAAAGAATTTATGTGGATACCTCTCCAAAACTACATCTTACCGCTTAAACTGTTCATTTAAGATGATGCAGATTCGTGGATGTGATTAAGGACACTATAATCCATGACACTGAACAAACACTGAACACTCTGTACACAAATTGTAGACAACGAGGCCTCAGACGCACACATAAGAAGCATGAGTGCCGATCTAGAATTATTTCTGTGACGCCGACCATAATAAAAAAAGAAATCTGAAAGTTCAGTCCTCATTTGACTGTTCTGTGAGAATGATCTCGAATCTGGAACACATTTTTTTTTTTTTAAACAATGCAATATGTGCACTTTGTATGCGAGCGCAAGCCTGTGGGAAAAGGAAACAATTTCATACTAAATTGAAGGAAAGTCAACACACTGACCCCAGGAGTGAAAATGTCAAAGTCGATTCTTCAGAGTCAACCCTTCACTCATAGATGGCTCTACTGTACAAACACCCACATGATTTGTACCTCACACACTCACACACACAAACACACACACCCATACACAGGCATACTAGGGGAACGGGTCTCTACATCATTCGACTCTGACATGTCCAGCTGGTTTGACCTGTCTGCATGGCCTGACCCTGGCTCCACTCGCTGCCCATTAGACTAGACTGGAGGAGGAACAGCAGCTGCTAAAAGAACACGCGCTGCTCATCTCTCGCCAATTTAAACAGCAATTAGTCTCACTATGCCACAAGGGTCAGCTCAGCACTAGAGAGAGACTAAAGTAAGTAAAAAAACAAAACCAAAAAAAAAAAAAAACGAGGCGTGGATGCAGCATACTAATAATGCATCTTTCTGAGGTTTCTGTTCTGTTCTGAGGTTCATTGCTGGGTTTCAGGCGGGATATATATATATATATATATATATATATATATATATATATATATATATATATATATATATATATATATAAACTGTGCAACCAAACATCTCAGTATCAGCAATGGCAGAATTAAAAGGGCAACTTTTGGACACATAATGTACAAAAATGTTATCAGCACTTAAGAAAATGATTGTGAAAGCTAAGAATTTGTGCAGAAATTTTGTGCATTATCATTCCAAAAAATACAAATACTTAATAAACCAATAAGTATTGCTTTTATGTGTCTAAAATGTTTCTGAGTTATTTCCGACTCTCTCCTTGTGGTAGCTCAGTCATTACTTGATTCAGCTAACCAGGCCTTCATAAAATGAATCAGTGCTGTTAACAAATTTGAACAAGTTCAATGCAACATCTGGGGAACTGAGGAGAAGGTTGCTTCCAAACCTATGCTCTTCTAATCAATTCATAAGCTATACATTTACAGCATTTAACAGACACTGCTATCCAGAGCCTTGCCCATGTCCTAATTACAGGGACAGCCTCCCTGGAGCAACTTGGGTTCATGGCTCCTTTGATCCTGCAACCTTTTGCTCCACAGGGGACCTTAGGGAAACCTACTAGTCTGGGACTCAAACCCATGATCTTCCAAACCAATAGGCCATCACTTCCTCTTAGATCTCCAAGACCCATATGATCCTGTAAATTGATGTAAAGGTCACTGCAAGTCAATGCAAAGTAAATCACTCTGGCAAAGTTTATCCCATGATTTTACAAATCTAATCTATTGTGGGTTGCATCTTCCAGGAAGACAATGACCTCATCCACAGGGCATGAATGAAACACCATTCATATACTTTACTTTTGTATCATTCCAACACCATGTTGTAGAAAATTAACTAGACATGCAGAAGAATATGGAGACATGAAAATAAGTCCTAAAAATTGTAATCAATGTAATTCAGGCCTTAGTCCAGCAGGGGATTATCATCATAATGACACTTTTTAAACGCAGAGCTCTTTCTGTGCAGAGATTAGGGCAATGGATCGGTGGGTGGGATGGTGGACTCTTAGATTAGGTTAGCTAGTGAAATGTGAGCTGTACTCAGGTTAGGGTATCTGTAAAACAATGCAAAGTGAGCAGCGCTGCCTGCCTGATCACCAACTGAGGACACATTTTACACCACACATATTTCAAAACTAATAATCCATTTATCAAACAACTTTTTTTTCCAAAAAGAAATGACTCATCTGGATTATCAAAAGATTATAAATGAACTGCTAAATAATTCATACCAATGAGCTCATTCTAAAAGCTGCACCTTAGATGAGAACAGAAAGAAGTAGAAAAATGTAGGAAGGGAGTGAAAGTCAAGGAAAAATACCCACTGCCGCAAACTGACTGGAAAAGCTGAACAGACAGTAAGGGCAAAAAGAAAGTGCTGCAGGAAATGTCCAGAGTGAAAGCAGCATGTTTAGAGGATAGAATGATTGTAGAGGAGGACTCTGCAGAACCCTTAGTATAATAATCAACTTAAAGACTGACGAAGGATGAAAATGATGGAGCAGAAAAGAAAGAAAGGGCAAAGCAGAATTGTTGGAGAAGAGACACAAGAAGTAAGGGGCTTTGCTCAAAAGATGTGGAAGTAATTGCCAGTTTAAGGCCTCGGTGAAACAGAAGCTGGATGCACCGAAGCGTGAACGATAGATGTTGAGCAAGCTATTGTTAATGGTAACTTTACACTGCTCTAGTAATGGAAATAATCTACCATGACATCATTGACAGAATATGACACGTGCCATTGCAGGGCAGGACATGTCAGTGTTATGTAGCAGGAAAAACATGATCCTCCTTTCATTCTGCGCTATTGTGGGCTTTTTACCCCCATTTTACCGTCACAGATAGCCGGTTCTCTGGCTTTTTCGTTGTTATTGCAAATTATAAATGATCACACAAAAAGCATTTTTTTAAGCCAGGAAATATCAGAGGAAAGAAAAAGGGGAGTTATGACAAATAAAAGAAAAGAAACATTCAAATTTCTGAACTAAGAAGGTCTTCCAGGGTCTTACCCTTTTCACTAAAGTACATATTCAGACGAGTCTCAGGTGGACCTGATTTATTCATGAGAGGCTTTTGCAGGCTGAAATCCATGCTGTTGGTAAAGCAGGGAACAATATGAACCTCTGGAATTCATGTAAATGCTGTATTTCAAAGAAAATCGTTTGAAAAACGGATTAATATTATGATTTATAAGAAAAACCTTTGCATTAAATTAGATCGGTACTCAGATCAGAAGGATTTTCACTCGTGGTCTCAGATTATTACCTGCTGTAATGAACTGAAAAGTATGCACTTGAACTCCCAGCTCAAAACAAAACATAACAGACAGTAATTTAGGGAAATAGCTTTGTGGTAAATTACTGTAAAATTCCAGCATTTGTTTACTGTGAGGCTTATCCACATTCACATCACATGCATTCCACCCAGCTTTCAATGTCATTTTCACATTTAAAACTGACAAGTGTAAATGTGTTGTGTCATGACTGCTTGATGTGCAGATGCCAAATGGAAGCAGGGCCATGCTGAAAGGTGCCAGAGCCGGAAAAGCAGAAAACAATGAGTCAAGGCTTCATGGAGAATGTGAGCAACAAAGATAAAAACAATAATCAATAAAATGATATAGAAAATAATAAAAAAAGAGTACACGCAAGGCTTCATTGATAGATTTCATTGAGGGATTTTCTGATTAATAATAATCTTTTATTTATAATCCCATGAATGGGAAATTTGTTCTCTGCATTTCACCCATACACACATGTGCAGCAGTGGGCTGCTATTGAAAGCGCCCGGGGAGCAGTGATGGGGACGGCACCTTGCTCAAGGGTACCTCAGGGCAACCTACTGGGAAGGGGTTCGAACCCCCAATCCTCCGATCATGTGGCTAATGCCCTAAGCACTAGGCCACCGCTGCCCTATAGATTATTCTCACCGCTGCCCTTAAAGCCTTGTTTGTGTGAATTAGCAGTAAGACCCACACTGGTGTGTGAAAACACTGTCCAAAACCAGTTTGTAAGCATTATTACAGTGGTATGCAATATAAAAGGACTTACAGATATAAAGCCAATGCCATGTTTAATGGGACACATCAATTCTCTATTCTGTATCAAACAATAACTCTGCAACCTCCCATTGCCTTCCATTGTAAGCATATTTTAAGTTTGATGTTTGTTCTTTTCAAAGTGGTTGTGTTTGATATTCCTTGCAGCAGTGTTTTCACATTAGCTGTATTCCCTGATATTCCAAGAATAGGTGGAATGTTATCCATCTATCTGCACTGACAGACTCTTGTATCTTAATTGACTAGACTTTGCCAGTTTAGAGAACTAAACCAAAACTTTAGATTCACCACTGTACACTTAAATCATGACCAAGTTTATACCACATTACATTTACACCACTCTACTCAGTTTCAGAACAAATCATTCTATTTCCATCTTTTCTGCTCCTCAAATTTCAATGATGTGATGAACATCTAAGCCTATGTTCCAGAAGATTACCTCTGCATTATGGATGGGGAGATGCACCCCTATATTTATGATGCTCAATATATAACTCCTCTAAAGTAGCTCTATTATATGTTGGTGGTGCTCTATCTGTTTAGGGAGGCCATTTATCCTTAGAAGTAGCTGAGCAGACAAGTGCAGGCAGGGTATTAGAAAGAGAACCGAGGGTATTATTATGAACAATGCCTAAGAAGTGCAGGTGAATGCATGAGGATGTATGGAGATGTATTCAAGGAACTGGTACAAATGCCACCAGCACGGGAAACTGTCATTAAAAAAGAAGCTGGGCTATCCCTTATTTGAAAGTGAAGCCTTCAGTTCTTATAAAAAAGTTTTCTCTGCCTTGCATTTTAGAGTTTTTATGACATTAATAACATGCAGAGATTGAATCAGTGACTCAGACTTGACTCAAACAGGGCCTTAAAGGATTAGGACTTGCCCAAACCAACCAACCAACCAACCATTTTCTGCCGCTTGTCCCAAACGGGGTCGTGGGGGGGGGTGCTGGTGTCCAACCCAGCGCACACAGGGCGAAGACGGGGGACGCACACTGGACAGGTCGCCAGCCCATCGCAGGGAGACTTGCCCAAACTGAATTGTGAATTGACATGAAAAAATTCTGAATAGATTCATGACAAATTGGACTGGCCAATAATGGACTCCTGACTTACACGGACTGGTGCTTAACTGACTCATAACTCAATATAAATGTGGCTAAAAGAAGAAACGCATAGCTTTAAAACAGACTGGAAAGTCAACTGCTTTGCAATTTAGCCTCGTTCCTTTTGACAATGCATTGAAGCCATGCAGCTCATTGAAACTGAGGCTGAAATTGTTATACGTGTAATGAAAGGTTTCTCAATTAAAACCTTTCACTGAACATGAACGATTTTATTTTTGTTACACACAATGCCTGCAGCTAAAAGGATCTAAATAAATATCTCTACTAAGACTCTGGCACTCAAGAGACTGAGTTTTCAGCTCAGGATCACATCCCAGAGATTTGTGATTTACCACTTCTGAAAATATGCTAACTTTGTAAAATAAAGATAAAATAAAATAGCATTTTTCTTTTCCCGAAAGTAATTATCTACAACAAATTCATTCATAATTTAGTTTTTTTTTCATTCAGTCTTCTTCCTATTCCAGTTTCCTAGTTTTAAGAGTTTCATTGTTGTTTGAACCAGGTCCACCTAATTCATACACTGAGATTTAATCCAGATCTGTTTTTTTTTTTGTTGTTGTTTGTTTTTTTGAAGAGCTCCACTGAATTTTTCATAACTGCCTTATTGAATTGTACAAATGTAATTAAGAGTTATTTAAAATGGTTTATAAAATTGTTGTTGAGAATACTTTTTTATACATTTATTTTATGACTGAAGTTGCTTCAAAATGCTTCCTCACAATATTTTTTTTACATGAAATAGTTATGAATTACAGCCGCACAATATATCAACAGTTATTCATGGTTGCAGTAAAGGTCTCTGCAGTATTGTATAGGTAATGATATGCAAATGAAACCCTGACCAGTTGCTGTTTTATACAAGGTGAACACACAGCTCCAGGTCAGTGTTACTTGGTGTTTTCATGACTTGATGTATTCATGTAATCCAACAAAAGTCAAATTATCTGGACCAATTTTTAACACTTAAAGACACATACTTGCCAAGATGTTTTAAAAGGACCATATTTACATTTCATTACAAGCCTATGGGATTTTGGGAATAAACGTCCTTAGTATAAACAAAAAATCATGACAAATGCTCTCTTTTCATTTAATTTTATTTAAGAACAACCAAATGCATGTGTTTATTAAATATTTCGGGCTGAAAAGTATGTCATGCTAGGTGCGAGGTATTGAGACATTTACAATTTCTAAGGTATCTGCAATTTTGTGGAGATCCATGACAGTTTGTGTCTCTAAACTGCATAGAAACATCCACCCCCAAATCCCCATGGCAACTGCCACCCTGCTACCCTGTCCTGGCAGCCGCTCCACATGTCAGTGAGACCACACTCGCCATAATGGCATTCAGGCCCATTCTTCTTAATCATTGTCACTACCTCATAGCACACTTTAATTTAACAAGCCTTGCAATGACACCCTCTAATATATTTTAATAAAGTCAATATAATAATATTTTAGCCTCTGCTTGCGTAATTCCATTTAGGAGCTGCCAGATGGAATAAAAACTCAGACTAAGAGATCTGCCTAGTTTATCATGACTTGCTCTGCCACTGCATTTGGGTGGGATTGCACTCATTAGAAGGCCAGGTGGAGAGAGAGAGAAAGACAGAGACAGAGAGAGAGAGAGGCAGAAACAGTGGTTATGCGGCCTACAGGGACATGAAAGGCAAACGGTCCAGTGTTTGGAACAGATTAGGCTTTGGATTTGGCTCAGAAAGCTTGAAGGTACCAGCATGAACCTGCAGTGTCTCATTAGCACAGTGCCTGCCACTGTAGACCCTGCATATAGACCCTGTACCGGAATGTCAGGATTTGAAACAGGGAAATGAAAAAGCTTCATTTTAATTAACATTCCTTTCAGTGTTCTGTCCCCTTTTGTATCTGTTATTGTTTTATTGTTTTTTTTTTTCTCTCTCCAGCAAGTATAGAATAACTTAGCTTAATGGCGATGCCACTAGAGAAAAAATCCATTATTAAAAATTTGCATACTAATTGAAGCAGCATGCAATTAAGAGATTCTCCTCGGTGGGATGGGGAGGATTAAGAACATGGGGAGTGAACCACAATCTCTGTACTAATCCCTGTTCACTAACTCCAACACCCAATTCACTCCTAACATGGAAAGCACTGGAACTTGTCATTTATCTCAGAAGGCTTGCCCCCAGACTGTAGTTATAGTATACTGTATATGAAACTGTACATGAAACTACACTATCAAAACAGCGTAATGTCATCCAAAATAAATAATCTTTCCTAAAAGCTTAGTCCCACGCATCCACTATGAAGTTATAAGGAATGTTTCAGCTTGGTTTTTGGTTCTTGTTGCTGTGCTCTTTATGAGGAACCACACAGGGTTCATTTACAAACATCTTGACTGAGTAACATAATCTGACTGTTTAATTCCAAGAGAGGAGGCAAGGTCGTAAAACTGTCGTGTAAACGTTAATTATGATTCTTTTTTGGTTCATAAAACCACAAAAACAAAGCTATAAAATTAAAATGAAAGCTATTCCAAACTAACTTTCAGAAAAAGTCAGGGAGGAGGACAATAAAGAAGGTGAATGCTGAATTTTTAATTTGTTTATGCAAGAACCACCTTATAATAAACAGACCGTCCACCATGTTGCTCTGCTCCTCCCACATTGCACTAGTCAAGGCAGGAAATGAGGGTCTCAAGATCTGCACCACATGGATGAAAAGTGGAAGACATGCATCAAGACTCTTCTCAGTTCTGGCCCCTCAGTGGTGGAATGAACTCCCCCGATGGTCAGAACTGCTGAGTCCCTTGCTGTCTTCAAATGTCGAAAAAAGACCCACCTGTTCATGGAATTTCTCAGGGACTAACCCTCCCAAAGCATCTACTATCCTACCCTGCTCCTTCTTTCCTTAAACCTCTACTCTCTCTTTCCTGTCAAAAAAAAAGTGTGTAGTGTATATACTTGTCACAAGGGCTCTTAGTTTGTTACTTAGGTTGTAATAGCTAATCAGCAGTTACTGATCTGAGCTGGTTACCAAGATGATGATCTAATGTGGAAATAAAGCACTGTTGTAAGTCGCTCTGGATAAGAACGTCTGCTAAATGGCGTAAATATAAATATATCTTTATAATAAAATAAAAAGAATCCAACCCTTACATCATAAAATGAAAAGAGAAGAGTCAGTCTACAAATGGTCACATAATAAAATTATAAAATGGCATTAATACTTAATTGCAATTATCTACCAATATGCTTGATACAGATTTTATATCACCAGGTTGTTTCTGGGTACGATTCCCAGACAGGGTGGCCTGGGTCCTTTCTGTGGGGTGTTTGCTTTTCTCGATCAGTCTGTGGGATTCCTTCCACAATCCAAAGAAACACATCATACACATCAGGTGGTGCCTGTGTGTGTATGTGTGTGTGTGTGAGTGTGTTTGTCTGTGTATCTACTCTGCGTTGGACTAGCAACCTGTCCAATTGGTTTCTTCTCCTTTTACTCTGTGAGTACTGGTATAGGCACCAGCATCCCCCAGGACCCTGTAAGGTTGAGTGGTTCAGAAAATAAATGGGTGGGGGAAGATTTATTTATTCATTTATTTTTGTAAAAAACATTTTAATTAATGTGAAGTCTTAATGGCATATATTCACTGCAGTGCAATACAGTAAAACCTAGCAGATTTCATCTTAAAATCTTTTATAGTGTCTACCTTTTAAGTTAATGGGGAAGTGGTGAGTGTTGGTTAGGGACTAGGCCTCATGACTGAAGGTTGAGGGTTCAGACCCAGACCAGCTTGTTATGCTAAGATACCACTGACCAGCACTGCTACTGGGGTGCAGGCCCTTTAGCTTTTGTGTGTTTGTGTTGCTTGTCTGTGTTCACTAGTGCTGTGATTGGGTTAAATGCAGAAGCAATTTCACTGCTCACTCTTCAAAATGTGTGAACGTCAGCACAAGAATTTCATTCATAAATCAGTAATATGGTTCTAAAACCTTTGCAGTGGCATGCTTCTGGTTCTCTGTACAACCAAATAGTGTCCGAATAGTCACACCTCAATTTTTCAACGGTTGTTTCAATAAGTTAAATGAATTCAACAATATGTATGAAGAGGCCTGTCAAGATGTATATGCCTTGGGGGACCAAGTAGGATCAATACAAGGCTACAAGTGCACTGGCATTTTAGCACACAGGCAAACTATACAGCTTACAGGCTGTTTCCAAATGAGACTGCAGATGTGTCAGACAATATGTCTCAGTTTTCATTCAAAAAAGCACTGTCAGCAGAGCTGGTGACAGCCCAGAGAAGTTATGGCTCTCAGAAAGTGCTGGGATCCTTAAGCTGTGCTCGCATTTGAGCTCCAAAGGGAAAACACTAGCTGTTTACCAGAGGCTAAACACAGTGAAGACCGCTCAGAGACTATCCTCACATACTGTTCTACACCCTCGGGCCAGATTACGGAGACACATCCAGCCGAAGACAAGAATTTAGAAACGCTTTTTCTGTTTTGTTTTTTGTGTGTGTTTTTCCTCTCCCTTTCCAGATAATTACCGGCTTCCATATTGGCTCACTTCAGGAAGAGAGGAGATAATTTTGTTGCCACATCCTTTTGGGAAATTAATTCATTTGACTAAAGTGACTTAGTAATTACAGTGACATCAAGGTTAATTGCCAAATCTGTATTTCCATGCCAGCGTCCTGTCAAAAATCCCCACGCAATCTGTTCCTCGAAAACGCTGGCCAGGAGACATGCATCGGTGCGGGAAAAGCTCTGACCCAAATGAAGTTTTCCAAGCACAGGTGCTCTGCGCTAGAGTGCTTTCGAGGAAATACAGCTTTGTCTGAAGACATGTTGAGAGGGATGCAATTGTGTTGTAAAGACAATTGATGTTTTTTAAAAAGGCCCATATCATGGAACAAGAACTTTCTCCCTCACATCTCTGAAATGAGAATTTTGTTTAACATGTAATGTAATGCCATTCACTGCCTGGCCATTTCTCAGGCTGCCATTTTCCATTACAAAGCAGAGAATTGAATTTAGCCCTGCGTATTCATGTTGACGTTATAAGAAGCATTATTTAAAATGAGGTACAATACACAACAGGCAAGCAGAACAGAGATCACTTGCAAACAGTGGCATGTAAAAATGTGGACAATCCTGGTCAAATGGCATTCAGGTCATCTTAGACATTTGCATACAGATATATATCAGTCTTATAACAGTTATAGTCCATTTATAATTTATAGATAGTCAACTATATAATAAAAGGTTGGAACTAATTAGAAAAAAACAATTCTTAATTATTTTTAATTATATTTAATTATTTTTTATATATAAACAATGTCAGGGGCAGCGGTGGCCACATGATCGGCGGATAGGGGGTTCAAACCCCTTCCCAATGGGTTGCCCTGAGGTGCCCTTGAGCAAGGTGCTGTCCATGTCTTGCTCCTCCCTGCGATGGGCTGGTGACCTGTCCAGGGTGTGTCCCCTGTCCTACGCCCTATGTGAGCTGGGATGGACTCCAGCACTCCCCTGTGACTCCGCTTGGGACAAGTGGCAGAAAATGAATGAATGATAAACAATGTTGGATATGGGTCCTACAGTGCTGAAAATATTGTAGAGTATCAAGGGCTTCATGTTAAGTAAAGCTTGTTTGAAGGAAACATTAGGGCATTAGGCCATACTGTCCCAAGTGCAGTCTTCATCAGCTGTCCTGATCCTGACCTCAGTCACTGATGATGATGATGAAGAAAAAACCATCAAACCCATAATTTGGGCATGAAGCAATGCTAGCTTTGGTTAGGTGAGGATCCATAACAATAGTATGGGGTGATTAAAAAAAACAAAGTCTCTGGAAACACAATAGCTGATTAGCAACCTTTTCCTTTTATCCTTGAATCATGTAAATAAGGCCTTACCATAAATAAAACCCTGCTGTTTGAGAAAGAACGGCCTCCATGCGGCTTTGAGCTCTTTATTAATCTGCACACACTTTGATGTCTCAGTCTTCATGTGCACTTGTTTTTCCCCCTCCCTGTACTATCATTCTGGAAAAAAAAGTTGTTAACCAAGAACCAAAAATAGAAAAAAAAGATCTCAACCATAAATTTGCATACATTCCAATTTACAGACAAAGTAAGCCTCAGGTAAGTCTAAGTTAATGCTGCTAAAAAACCTTTTCAATTAGGTAAGCTTTGTGCATCAGTGAGCAGGCTTTGTCAGAAAAAAACCTACAAAATCTGCAAATCAGATGCACTCAGACATGTCTAAAAAAAACTGCAGCAAATCAGTCAGAAAGGTCTGTAAGGCGCTAATTACACAAACACACACAGGCACTTTCATGCAAGCTCACACACTCAAGCACTCACACACACACAACACACACATACACACAGACACACACACAAATACTAATAAGATTCATATTTAATAAGATTCTGTATCTTCACAGGTTTCAGATAATTAAATGGACCCTATAAGAAAAAGCTAATTTCGAAGTAGATGATGAAGCTGTAGAAGAATCAGTGTTAACTAAGAAGGAAATGTATATAGAGTCACTTGTGAACAGAAGGCCACCCATGGTTTTATGGTCCAATTTAACTTATTTTCTGTCATGATCAAATGATGGATCCAAATCCACTCTCAAAATATTTGGCGTATGTCTACAGTCTGGATCAAGGTATTTCTAGGATTTGTTTCCATGGAAACATTCATTCAATTGATCTTAATGTTTTTGGGATACTTTACCTTTACATGACATTTTACAAAATAATGGTATAAAAATGGTTTGGTTGTTAGCCACTGCAGACATTTAGGATGGTATAGAAAGATGAGGTGAGAGACCTAATTTTTATCAATTTTTTTATTTCATTTTGTGGTTCTTACCCTGATGGTGGCTCCTGATCATGACAAGAGATTCTGGGCTTTTGAACAGCAGTGTAGTTATGGCCCTCATATGTGCTCTGTACTCAGGGCGGGACTAGGTTGTTTCCTGGGCTAATGCCGACGCTCCCATTAGCCATTGCAGGGTGAAGGATGTCAGTGGGTATCCCAGGAGGCTGCAGGCCGCAGCCAGGAGCTCACAGTGAAAGGTCAGCACTCAGCCACAAGTGATTAATCAGACACCCAACAGAGCAGCACCACAATCATCAATACCCCGACTTAACCAGATGTCCCGTCCCAGAGTGAGCCGCAGACGAGAGGAGACTAACTAATCAGACACAATGCAAGCTGTTGAGGCTGTACTGATGAGGGTCAGATGAATTGGAGAAATCTGACAGGTAGCATTGTATCTTCAGATCTGTATTCAAACAGAGCATGTGGCTAGATCTAATGGCATTAGACATTAAATCTATATGAAAAATGCATTCAAAGATGTGGCTAAAATTAACATACTTGAGCTTATATTTGATTAAATGTTTGCTGCAAGGAAATGTGAACTACTGTTCACTATTCTTTCATTCCCTCACCAGAGAATAGTAAACATCCCTAGTCTCCTTCTCTGGGCTTTATTTCTATTGGGGAACTGTAGAAGCCATCATCAGTAAGTGCATTCACTTATACAACATCCAGCATTTTGGGGGAAAAAAACCTGGTAAATCATGTGGTGGTCAAAGGAAAAAAGTGTATTTTCTTGTCTTGAAGAATGTGACATCACTTAAAAAACATTATAAAAAATCCAGAATGAAGCCAGTTCCCTGTTGGCAGAAAAGGGCCATGAAAGAGAGAGAGAGAGAGAGAGAGAGAGATAGAGAGAGAGAGAGAGAGAGGAGAGAGAGTGAGAGAGAGTGAGTGAGAGAGAGAAAGAGGGGAGAGAGAGAGAGAGAGAGAGAGAGAGAGGAAGAGAGAGAGAGAGAGGGAGAGAGAGGGAGAGAGAGAGAGAGAGAGAGAGAGAGAGAGCGCAAAGCTGGTCTCAAGCCTCCATTACTACAACTTAGTGTTGTGTTAGTCAGCCCCGAGGCAACAAACGAAAGTGTGGTGCTATAAAGAAGTCTGATTCTTCAAAATCTCGCAAGTGTCTTCAAACCTTCATCCCTCCCAGAAGCAAAGAGATAGCTTAAACTGAGCTGTGTATACAATCATCTGGAGACTCTCCATGTTCCTCGAGACAAAACCGTCTGTCTGTTATCCTCAGGCAATTCTGCGTAGTCAAATAAACCAGTGTAAAATATCATCAGTCTTAAATCAATTAAGCAGGCAAAACTCCAGTATAACTAATAGACCCTTTGAATTAGAGATTGAATGTTCGATAAATTCTGGGCAAAATGTGGCATGGTTAAGATAATGAGGCGAGATAAATTGCTGAGAGCGAGAGAAGACAGAGCACCAGGAGAAGGGCTGAAAGTGAAGAAGAGAATTCATTGAGCAAAATATACAATTGTGCCCTTTGTAGCTTATAATCACAGGCTGTAGTACAGGGTCCCTTTCTCTGAAATACAGCATGTCTGGTAGTTCCCTTCCTCAAACAAGCTCCCTAAACCTCGCAATTAACAGGTGTGTTGAACCAGTTGTGTATGAGCAGGGAAATCACAAAACTGTGGCCTTCAGGAGCAAAGTTGAGGACGCCTGCTGTAGTCCATCTGTTTCTCTGCATTATTTGTGTGTGTGTGTGTGTGTGTGTGTGTGTGTGTGTGTGTGTGTGTGTGTGTGTGTGTGTGAGATCGCACACCTCAATGCCAATGCTGGGCTTAGAATAGACCACAGACCAAAACTATCCTGTGTTCAGGAACTGACCATTGATGAAAGATGGAAGGATGACCAACACAAATTTTGCATCAACAGACAAGCTAATACTAATAATTTTACATTTGCAGTTCACAGATATATGAAACACATACACTGTTATGATAATCATATAGTATAGATGCAGCCTATTGAGATTAGGTTGAAAAATGTCATTCTGAATGTGTGTTAATACAGAGGGGGCTCTAGAGAAGGGCAGAGAAAGAGTGTATTTGAAAGAGAGTTATAGGAAGAAAAAGGGAGAAAGAGGTGGAAAGTGACAGAGATGGAGACAGAAAGAGAGAAGGTTGCAGAGTGGGAGTCAGTGAGAGAGAGAAAGTAAAATGAGAGAGACGGAAAGAGTTAGAGAGAGACAGAGATAAATGTAAAGAGGGTGAAAGCAGAGGGTAAGGCAGTTTTGAGCGGTGCCTCGGGCAGCCCAGCTGGCATTACTCATCTCATTCTAGCCTCCATGCATCTGTTGCTCCAGCACATTTCTACACAGCTTCCATAACCCTAATTCTAGACGATACACGCTGTCTCATATTGCACCTCCTGGTGACTGAATGCTCAGAGCTGACGGACTACAGCGCACCTATAGGACAGATGCATTTTATGAATTCTGCCAAAAAAACTAATGTCGTTGACAGAGCACATGGCCCAGCAGATGTCTTCTGTGTTTATTGTGAGTGATAACAGCACCATTTCTCGCTCATAGCTTATTGAAACTGGCAAACTAGTTAGTTAGCACCCAATATATTACATGATCGTGCATGAGTGAAATTGACCGTAAGCAAACAGAAATAAAAATGATAAAAAATTGACATGATTTTTAACCAGTTGACTGAAACTGATGTTGTGATATCATCTCTGCTCCACCAGTGCATTAGTCAAATCCCAACTGCCTAATGAAGTGAAAAAGTGAAAGTGTATATTGTGTAGATCCCCTTTGTCCCTTCAAAAACAGCCCTGACCCCTACTGTCTATGTTTATTATGTGTATATATAATGTGTACAGTTTGAGTATATTGTGTAATTTATGTATTGTGGGCATATTGTACAATATGCAAACATTCTCTGTTGCACTAGGGAGTCACCAGCATTTGGTATTGCATTTGGCCAATAGATTTGAAACATGAACTCCCCAAGCGCTCTGAAAATCTTGCGGTGGAATCTAACACCAAGAGGACACAATATTTAGGACATTTAAACTAGTTCATGTCATCTATGACTAATATCATTACTGATATGAAAAAGTTGTTCTTGAAACATCGATACAAGATACTTTATACTGTATTTAAGATGCTCTATACTCTATACACATTCCTGAACTCTTTAAAAAATTGTGAACCACAACGAAATTGGACCTCTGCATTTAACCCATGCACTCAAACACCGTGCAGCAGTGGGCAGCTATTGAAAGCACCCGGGAAGCAGTGACAGGGATGGCACCTTCCTCAAGGGTATCTCAGGGTAACCTACTGGTGGGGAATCGAACCCACAATCTTCCAATGCCACCGCTGCCCAGTGACTACATACAGTAGTGTGTAAAAGTTTTAGGCAGGTGTGGAAAAAATGCTGTAAACAAAGAACGCTTTCAGAAATATAAATAATGATTGTTTATTTTTATCAAGTTACAAAATGCAAAGTGAGCAAACAAAAGAAAAATCTAAATCAAATCAATATTTGGTGTTTCTACCTTTTGCCTTCAAACCAGCATCGGTTCTTCTGGCCCCACAGAGCCCTGATCTCAACATCATCCAGTGTGTCTGGATCACATGAAGAGACAGAAGGATGTGAGGAAGCCTACATCCACAGAAGATCTGTGCTTAGTTCTCCAAGATGTTTGGAACAACCTACCAGCCGAGTTCCTTCAAAAACTGTGTGCAAGTGTACCTAGAAGAATTGATGCTGTTTTGAAGGCAAAGGGTGGTCACACCAAATATTGATTTGATTTAGATTTCTCTTTTGTTCATTCACTGCATTTTGTTGATTGATGAAAATAAATGATCAACACTTCCATTTCTGAAAGCATTCTTTGTTTACAGCATTTTTTCACAAACTTTTGCACAGTACTGTATATTTCATGAATTTGATTAATATTAAAAACTCTGGTAATACCAGAGGGGTAAATATTAGTTCAGGAAGAAAAGATTCACAGCTCTACTGAGGCAGCCTGTAAAACGAGTTTGAAAACGTGCCACAAAGTGTGTGTGTGTGTGTGTGTGTGTGTGTGTGTGTGTGCGTGCGTGCATGTGTGTGTGTGTGTGTGTGTGTGTGCATGGGTATCTATAAGAGAGAGAGAGACAGAGAGAGAGAGAGAGAGAGAGAGTGAGAGACAGAGAGAGAGAGAGACAGAGAGAGAGAGAGAGAGAGAGACAGAGAGAGAGAGAGAGACAGTGAGAGAGAGAGACAGTGAGAGAGAGAGACAGAGAGAGAGAGACAGAGAGAGAGAGAGAGACAGAGAGAGAGAGAGAAAGAGACAGAGAGAGAGAGAGACAGAGAGAGAGAGAGAGAGAGAGAGAGACAGAGAGAGAGAGAGACAGTGAGAGAGAGAGAGAGAGACAGAGAGAGAGAGAGACAGTGAGAGAGAGACAGAGAGAGAGAGAGAGCGAGAGAGCAAGCAAGAAAGTACAGAAAAAGAAAGATGACTTTGTAATAAGTGGGGTGGGGAGTTGGTAGAAGGGCAGAATCACCTAAATATGTCTCAACCTGAATAAATAAAAGATTATGTTAACAAGTTTCACAGGAAAGGTCCAGGGCAGGTTTTTTTCCCCAATCCTGTCTTCATTTGCAGTTTAGAGGAGAGCAGGAGCTTTGGTCAGCAAGTCAGTGCATTAGTCAAATCTCAACTGCTTTATCATCACACTGTATGTGGCTGCACGGAACACATTAGCATGTAATAAACCTGAACAAGGCCATAAATACAACT
Organism: Hepsetus odoe; assembly: GCA_017165825.1. Classification (NCBI taxonomy): domain Eukaryota; kingdom Metazoa; phylum Chordata; class Actinopteri; order Characiformes; family Hepsetidae; genus Hepsetus; species Hepsetus odoe. Next base: position 6,691,285 of record CM029392.1, read on the forward strand.
ACAGCCTATATGTGCATTCAGACTGGCGGGGCAGTCACACTGGATCCTGTAGTAGTGTGTGGGGGGGTAATTTACCTGAGAACAATAAGGTTAATAAAGTTTGGCACACAATACTGCTAATAAGACCTGATTCAGTGTTGAATAAATGGAAGTGTTCTGTAGTATCAGCAAAATACACTGTACCAATCTTATTCGTGTGTAAAACAGGTGCCAGTATCATTGTGGATCACGTGCATTTTTTTTTAAGTCGAACATTACAATTCATGCAAACAAGAAAATGCAACAAGGATTTATTGAATAAGAAATTCAAAAGCAATGAATAAGTGTATTAAGTGTAACACACACACACACACACACACACACATCCGCACGCTAACAAATAATGCAGAGAAACAGATGGACTACAGCAGGCGTCCTCAACGTTGCTCCTGAAGGCCACAGTTTTGTGATTTCCCTGCTCATACACAACTGGTTCAACACACCTGCTAACTGCGAGTTAAGTGTTAATACGGTTTTTAGTTTTATTTTTAGTTTTAGTTTACTTTTTCACCTGGAGAATTATATAGCATTTTATTTAAATGCAATAATGCCATATGGCATTGTTTGCTGTGCGTATTAAAGTCTTGCACTTTTTCTTTTGTGCACCCGTGTGCAGTATGATTTTGGTTTGTACTGCACCATGATTCTTGAGGTATGCTGCATTATTTCCCTGTGTACTGTTCAGGGTGACAACAAAACTCTACCCTACCTTTTTCAGCAAATAAGTGATTACTGTTCAGATATATGACTTTTATATCTTACTTAGGTGAATTAAAGTTATTCCACAGTACTATGTATATGATATCTCTGCATGTGTGGATATTAATGCGTGTTCACAAAGATCTATCTGTCTACAGGCTTGTCCTGTAATCACTCACCAGACAGAAACCATCTTCCAGTGTGACGGTTCAGTGACGGTAGAGGGCGCCCTGCTCTGATTGGGCACACCTGGGCATTGGGTGTCAGGTGTGCCTCATCGGTGGTTGGCGTTATAAGCCCAAATGAATCAGAGCAGGGCGCTGGTCATTCTGTGTGCTTACGTTTGTATTTACTTCTGTTATCGTTTGCACACGTTATGTTCAGTATATTTAAGTCTGAGTTCTGTGCATGTTTTTTCCGTTATTAAAATTCAGTACGAAGCTCTCAGCTCTGCATTGATGTCCAGCCCACGACACCCCATCGTTACTTCCAGTAAGGAAGCATATCAATTCTTTTTTTTTTTATTTCAGTTGTCAGTTATTGCACTTTCCTAAGCTGTACATCCCATGACCATAATGGACAGCCTCTGTCCAGCTGGGCAGATACATTCAGTAGTGATCTGCCTGTGGCTAACATGACAAGATGCAGACCCCATCCATGGGGGAGGGCTTGTTATCTACCTATAGAGATGGCTCATTCATCACACTTTGGCATATGACAAGAGTGCAACCCCATCAGTGTCACCACAACACCTTGTGAAGGTGAGGGGGTCTCAAAATGACATCTCCCAAATGGGCATGCCCCCCTCCCTCCACGCAGCTACAGTTTAATTTTACATGCAGTGGTTTGTCAGAGGGTTGGGATTGCCGCTTAAGTGGAGTCGAATGTGTGTAAACTGTTAGGACAATTTCTCACTGATGTCACGAATAACGAGCCAGCGTGGGAAGAAGAGAGGAACACGCAGGAGGAAGATGAAAGCAGATGGGGAACTGAATTGGTGACTGCGAAGGAGAACTGCAGTTTGGTTTCATTAAAGCATTGTGCTGGTAGGATGTTAATATCAGCCTGTACTGTGGCTATATGAACTAATTTAGCTACAACTTAATCAGACCTAATTGCGCTGATCAGCAGTAAGCCTCTGGCAACCGGTGATTAAATATAAAGCATTACCAGGAGATGCTCTGCTATGTTTAGTTAGTTTTCTTGTTTTTTTTGGTCCCCTTTTCTTTTTATCCCCAATTCCGTAGTGTTGCTCCGAAGTTCACTTTCAAAGGAGCCCAAACATTTAACCACAACATCAGAGCTCATGAAAATCTCTCATGTGTATTAATTAGAAAACTCTTTTTTTAGCCCCCTCGCCAACCTTCTAAGATTAGTTTCTTTGCTACTAATGATCTACCTTGTCATGTTGCCTTTTCCCCTCATTCACCTCCCCCCAAAATAATTAGTCATAATTAGAGGTAATCCATTCAAGACTTGTTTTGAATTCTGCTCCGAGACTCCCCAGCTTTTTCTAATGCTTTCTCTGCGTTAAAACACTCAAATGGCCCAGCGTTAGCATATTTCCAGTGAGAGTGCCAAAGCACAAGTGAGGAGGCTGGACGCAGGTTTCGATCTGTCAGATCAAAGTGCAGGAAAGTCCAAAGTAGAAGAAAGAAAACGAATGCGGAGACACTGCGCTTTTAAAGGTCAAGTGTCCTTGAACGAGCTAAAAATGAGCTGCTATATCAGCAGCATTTGCAATCAATTACCACTCAGTTTCGGTCTATGAGTTCTTCCCATCTTTCAGGCCCCCTTGTTTTAATGGTGTTACATGGCCCTTAACCTGCAGCCTAAATCTCATTTGCGTAAAGGGGCCGCTCCTATTAATACGGCAAATGCACGTGTGCTCACATCGTCTGGCTTAAGTAGGTTGTCATGTGTGGTAAAGATCATACTTAATGATATGTTTAGTTGCTGATTCCTCATCTCCTCCTCAACGCAGGCTATTCCAGCGTCCATTTGCTCACTCTGACAATCAAAAGTGACCTTAGAGGTGACAACAAGGACGGCAGCAATGGATTACTTGTCAATTTGCTTACATAACTAAATCATGTCCGCGGAAGATGGATTGTGCCGCAAACCATTGTGGACAACTTGTGTGGATATTAATTCAAAGCTTGATTCATACATCTAACAGCCAACAGTACGTGGCAGCGCTTGGACTGGCTCTAATTTAGACGTATTATGGATTAAAGGAGGCTTACAAAGCGGCAAAACTGCAGAGATCTGGCTTGCATCGACAAGCAATCACATTAGCCACAGGTTTAACCCGAGCAGAGGGGAACCCTGAGGGCCTTCTAGCTACACAGAAAAGGTCTAATTACTTGTAGAATCTAAAACAATACACGCATATAATTTGTATATAATAATTTGTATATAATATTGTACTCACTCTACAAATACTGTAAAATATCTATTATGTTTTTCTTTTTTTTTTATTATCATTATTTTATTTTTAAACAAACATGGAAAATTATCTCATTAGATTTTTCTGTTGTGATTCTCTGTTGCAAAATCAGCTGGGTGAGCTTCCGTTGGCCTCAGGTACTGCAATGATGTCCAGAGACGATTAATTAACTACCAGCATATTTAAGAAGAAATCAGCATGTCAGTCAGTCATTTTTTGCCGCTTGTCCCAAACGGGGTCGCTGGAGTCCATCCCAGCTCACAGAGGGCAAAGGACAGGGGACACCCTGGACAGGTCGCCAGCCCATCGCAGGGAGGAGCGGGACGGGGACGGCACCTTGCTCAAGGGTACCTCAGGGCAACCTATTGGGAAGGGGTTCGAACCCCCGATCCTCCAATCATGCTTCAACCTTGGCAAAAGGTTTTTAATATTTACAATAACACAATATCTCATCAGAATAAATCCAAATATAAGTACATCTGAGAAAAAAATTAAAATAACTATTTTGTTTTCTCTCTTTACACTTTTAAGTTTTTGATATCCTATGTATAATTATATAATTATAGTAACATAGACTTACTTCTTGGTGAACACACTAAACTATACAACAGCACATTCTGTTTTAACTTAATGAACTTAGTTCCCATCGGCGCCTAAAACCTTTGCACGGTATCTTTTGCAAGCTTCAGATACCAAAAACAAGTGGGTGGTGGTGGTGTTCCAGTGGTAGGATACTTGCCTACGGTCCTATGGACCAAGAGGTTTGAATCCTACCTCCAGCACTACCACAATTGGGTTCCTGAGCCAGACCCTTAACTCTGAGTTGCTCCAGGGGGACTGTCCCTGTAATCAGGAATTGGAAGTCAGTCTGGATAAACAGTGTCTGCTAAATGCCATAAATGTAGAGGTTTGGTTGGATCTGTGCCCTGTGCTGACAGATTCTGAATATACTAAGCTCTGTTGCAGTTCTGGATGTTTCCTCTTCTCATTTTTACTTTTCCATCTTCTGCACACCACTAGTATCCAAACACACAAGGCTTTAAAGCAGAAAGCTTATTTCATTGTCATTTCTTTGCGTTGCTTTGATTAAAAAGTACACTTTAAATTTTTTTTCAAGGTACAGTGTGTAATTTGTTAAATCCCAATGAACACAGAAATAAACCCATTTCAAGATTCTTTATTATTACATGACAATGACAATAAAAAATAAACTAGTAGTGCAAGGCAAAACACTAGACAATTACAGACACTAGTAAATCCACAGCCAGATGTCAAAAGAAGGCCATGTAGAAACATACAGGCAGAACATATACTTAAGTGAATATGAAATGTAATATAATGGCTATAAATTACTATATGATGAGTTGTGTGAAAACAAATGAAAAAAGAAAAGCAAAAGAGAAGCAGAGGTTAAATAAAGTTTACTCGTTTTTATTAAATGACGGTGAGGCTGACAGAGCCTGTAGGCAGATTAGCTGCATTAAAAATTTGAAGATGAATAGAACAATAAAATGCTCCAAAAGGCTAAAATGACTTTATGTCATATTATATTCAGTGGAAATTTAAAAAATCCAACGGCAAATTGATCTTCTACATGAAAATAAGTTAGTCTGAAATCTCCAGTACTGTTCATTTATTGAGTTAAAAATGTTGAATGAATTTAATAGCCTTTATTATGAATGTAAATGTGTTAAAGTGTTTCCTGAAGAGCATGAATACATATTTTCACTAATGAAATCAGCAGTGCAAATAAATCTGACAGTAAACTCATATATGATCATATGATCATGCTTTTTTATTTTATATCGGTCAAAGCATAAGGTTAACCTGGGCTTAATTACCAAAATAAAGCTAGACTTGGTATTGCTGAATGAATGCTTATTTATATGATAAACAGACTGTGAATAAAATGCCTTTATGCCAGTCACAGGTCCTGTGGCATTTCTGCTTATCACATTCAAAGATGAATTGCTTTTTCTTATTTAAGTTGGCCAGGTTAATTCATGTGAATGGGCAGATGTGAGTTGCACAACAGGCTGTTTTAGCAATCAGACATTTTAACTGTAGGTTAAAGTTATTTTGCCCATGTAACAAAAATAGGCTAGACGTTAGAGTCGGCTACAAGAACTGGACTATTCAGGCATGGCTGTAGGAAGACACTGGAGGAATAAAAAGGCAGAATAGAGCCTCAGAGGGTTCTGCCGTCGGTGTGCATGACCACTTATCACTTTAATCTGATCACCATGCTCTCCGCTCCCGCAGCCATGCGGAGACGTGTGTTAATTCCGCCTGGCTGCAGCCCTGAGCATCTGACCGCATCGCAGTCCACAGAAACTGCTCCATCTCCTAATTTAATGTCTTCTTCACTTACAACTATCCCTGCCTCTTTCTGGGGAACTTTCTCTGAATGCAAAGGGTGGAAAAAAAACAACATCATTAAGCCAGAGATAAGAGGCTGGCGTATTCATTTGAGCATTTGGTTGACACATCAAATCCATTTATAAGAGACAAATTGATTCAATTTTCCATGTTTGTATCATGCCTAATTCTGTGCACTTCAGTTAACTGTGGCGCACAGTTGTTTCAGAGCCTTTTTTTTTTTTCACATGTCGTGATGAGAACATCAAGGGAAGATCTTCTTTCTGCACAGGCTAATTTAGATGTAACTAGAGATGAAGGCATGGAGAGAAAAAGATTAATGATGGAACAAAGCAGTAGATTAGGAAACAGAGCTTATATTATTGATCTTGGCTATTTTTGTGCTAAATGTTAACACAGCGTGATTGTTCTTGAACAGTGAGGAACGTTTTACGCAAATGAAAATTCACAGTATTTGGGTTTCATTATTAAGGGACATGTGCTGAAGGTGCCTGTTAAAGTGATACGGCAAAAACATTAGTCATTGAAATAACTAGACACCTTGAATATACCTGACTGAAATGTACATGTAAGGAAGATCCTCAACTCCTGCTCAAAAACTGTGAAGCCATGAGGATGGATTTCAGACAAGCAAACACTCTCAAACACCACATCACACAATTACAGTTTGTATTTGAGCCAGGCAGAAAATCAATTTCTTCATTTTCTTTATTTTCTTTACATTAAAATGGTAGAATTGCATGATTATATCCCAGACTGTGATTCATTGTCAACTATAAGTTCAGTAAAATCAACACAAGCTGATGCTCATGGTCAGGACAGGTGACACGAGGGGCGAAAGGGGCAGAAACCCCTCAATAAGTGAAGATGAATATTTGTCATTGTGAACACCTCACAGCACACAGTGCACCACAACAAAATGCTTTCTCTGGATTTAAACCATTTACCACTTGAAGCAGTGGGTCCTACATCCTTTGCCCAGGGGATTTTGATTAAACCCTTTTGCAGATCATATGACCTTCTAAACCTTCATAAATCTTTCATTCAGACTAGAAAACGTGGTCTTTGTAAGTAACTTGTTACAATTAGCTCGACGCCTTGAACCTCCACTGTTGAAGAGAAGAGGAAAACATACATCGAGACTCTTCTCAGTCCTGGATCCTCAGTGGTGGAACAAACTCCCCCTGAAGGCCAGAACTGCTGATTCCCTTGCTGTCTTCAAACGTCGTTTTAAGACTCACCTGTTCAAGGAATTCAGTCAGTCAGTCATTTTCTGCCGCTTGTCTCAAGCGGGGTCGTGGGGGAGTGCTGGAGTCCAACCCAGCTCACACAGGGCGAAGGACGGGGGACACCCTGGACAGGTCGCCAGCCCATCGCAGGGAGGAGCGTGACGGGGACGGAACCTTGCTCAAGGGTACCTCAGGGCAACCTATTGGGAAGGGGTTCGAACCCTCAATCCTCTGATCATGACGCCAACACCGAACCACTAGGACACCGCTGCCCCTGTTCAAGGAATTTCTCAGAGAATAATCTTCCCAAACAGTCCTGCTCTTTTACCTCTGCTCTTTCTCGTCGTCTTCTTCCAAACAAAGAAAAAGAAAAATCACTAACGGCACTTTCTTTTGTTCTAGGCGCAGGGTTAACAAATTTGTTACTTGGCTCTAATAGTTCATCAGCAGTCGTTGATCGTAGCTGGTTACTAATATAAAGTTCAAATGTGAAAACAAGGCACTGTTGTAAGTCGCTCTGGATAAGAGCATCTGCTAAACGCTGTAAATGTAAATGGATGACCATTTACCATCCACCAAATACACCTCACAAATTTAAACCTAAGATTTAAACTTCTATGGGCTTCATGAACCTAAATTTGAGTTTGCAATGACTCTCCTATCAATTGTTATAAATCCAGGGAACTGTAGTTGCCAAATGGCAACTTTTTACTCCACATTCATCTTTATATGCTTTCCTTATTCTTCCAGTTCAATTTGTAGTTTGAGTAAATTACAGTAATTGCTAGTTTTATATAGTTCTCAGGAAAGCATAAAACTGCATAACACTCCCAGATGTATTGGCTAGTTTTTCCTCCATTTCTCTCTGTCTACCTCAACATTATTATGTGTATTTTTCTCTTTTAAACCTTTTTATTATTTCTTACAGCTCGAGAAAATACTGAATATCTCCTTCACCATAGGATTAATGCAAACCCCACGTTTTATTGTGTTTTTTGTTTGTTTGTTTGTTTGTTTGTTTGCTTTTTTGTGTTTAAAGGCCAACATGCCCACACACAAATTGCTAAATTGGTGCCTGTAGGACTGACCTTTCCTACCCCCGGTGTGAGCAGTCTAGAACTAAAACTGCTCTGAAATGTACAAATATGCTGTACTGTTTATGCATTTGGAAAAATATACCTTTCATCAGAGCTTTCATAATTGTTGGAGGGTACACAAGGAAGTAAAAGACTTAAACAGAGGGGACTGGAATGTCAGTACTGGAAACACGTTTCTCCAGTATCCACTGCTGAAGCATGTCAAATCAGCTCCATCAAATCTAAATGTTCTCTTGGTCAAGCATTTCTGCATTTGACAGGAAAGCAGAGGGGAAAATGAAAAAAATGGAGACCTTGGTTCTGTATCTCATGCTCTGTTAACCATAAATAATCTCAGTGAAGAAAAAAATGAGCTTTTCAAATAATGTAAAATATTCATAACCCCTGGCAGAGACGAACGTGTCAGTCTCAAATAAAAACAGTTTTCTTCTCCCCTTCATAAATACAGGCTGGCCTCATTGGAGGGGAAGAAACAAGTGAGTGAAAACATGAACAGAGAAGCAATACTTGACACTAGCAACAGGGGACTTCCTTACAAACACACTGAAGATACCAATGATGAGCTCATATTTATGACAGTCAGTGACTGTGTCTAAGTCTACTGAGAGCAGTGATGCCCTAAAATATTTACCAATACAAACACTTCATTGCTCTTTTATTTGAAACAGACCTAAAAATAGAGTCAGAATGCAGATGGTGTGTTAATTTACCCCCAGTTTTTTTGGCCACAGCCTCAGAAACATTTGGAGAGGTGTGGAAGGAATCAGAATCGATACTGTTCAGGTTAATGGCACTGGTGTTTTTGTAAGCCACCACATCAACTATTAATTACGCGGTGATTAGAGTCAGCTGGTGAGTATTAATCACAGCCCGAGGAAGTTATTGTCCTTGCGCAAGATGAGGATACAGCCGGCCCTTAGGCGTGACAGAGAAAGCGTAACAACAAAGCAGAAGAACGAGAGAGCCAGGAAGGAAAGAGAAAGTTACAGAGAAAGACAATGATGCAACAAAATAGAAAAGAGAATAATAGGATAGAGAGAATTTGGAAGAAAAGAAAGATAATAAAACAGAGGCAGAGAAAGGGAGAGAGAGAGGAATGAAGGAAAACAAAAAATCAGGTGAGAGTAGTAGAATGACATAAACTAGAAAAAATATAAGAAAACTGAATACTGAGAAAGATGGAGAGAAAGAATGCAATGTGATAAGGTGAAGAGATCTAAAGAAAAAAGAAAGAAAGAAAGAGAAAGAAAGAAAGAAAGAAAGAAAGAAAGAAAGAAAGAAAGAAAGGAGGGGTTGAGAATGTTGAAAGGAATACAGAGAGGATAACAGCAGAGGGATAGAGATGAAAGTATCTAGCGAGAAGGATTGGGAGAGAAAGAAAGAGGGCAGAAAGAGTGAGATGATGAAAGAAAGATGAGAGAAACAGAGACCAAGAGAGGGACAAGGGAAGAGAGAGAGTCAGGGGGGGTGGTAAATGTGGTACTACCAAGAGTAGGAGTGCGGTTTATTACAAAAACGGAGGTGTTCGCTAAGCGTTGTTGCATCTCTGCTGCAGAAAAACAATGCTACAACTTGATCGTCACCCAGAACCCATTAAACTCAGAGCTCATAAGAAGAAAAAAGAATTTACTCCTACTTTCTCTTGCTTTGCACACGGGGGCAATAAGACCAACATAGTAGTTTTAACGTGCTGATGATTTCTGGCATGTATGCCTTCCATGTTAATGAGCTGCTTGATAATCGTGCACAATCAGACTTGGATAACTGTAGCTACTTCTGTGCTTAAAACAGACCTTCTTCATATGGTTCCATCATTTAATCCATCATCTTCCCTGCATCTGTCTCCAGAGGCTGACAGTATCGCTGGTAATGCAACACTTATGCTTAATAAGGCTGTTGTAGCTATGCGCACGTTCGTGTGTGCTTTCAGGATTCACAGATTGTATGTAGAACAGATAAATGAGATAAATGAGTTTTTGTTGCGATTAACGGTAACCTTTTTGAACACAGAATTTTACACCAATTCATTCAAGGGACAGTTATAACATTCTCAATTCATTTAAAACTCAGACTGGATTTTAAAATCTTTGATATTTCTATGTAACAGCACACATAGGTATTCATAGACAGTCATTAATAGGATGAGTCTGGGAAATGAAAAGAAAGGGAATCGTGGATTTTGCAGAGGTCCTTTTTAAGATATGCACAGTGTCCTCAATCACTAGCACAAGCACTTTTTTAAAAAATTGTAAAAAGGGGTTTCAATTTATAATGAAAAATTCAGCCTGTAATTGAAATAAATGTGTTCAGAGAAAAGCCAGTCCCTTATTAAGAAAAATATTTTCAATAAAATATGGGCCACACTTATTGACACCTCTGGAAATATGGTGAACACAATCTAGCTTAAGCATGGTTGCAGTTTAAACTATATATTTTTAGTTGATTGGTGTGTGCATGAACTTTCAAGCTGTAATTCATGGCTTACCAGGGGTACAAATATATCATTTCCTTCCATAAATATGGGAAAATTCCCATAAAAACATAAGAGAGTGCACAAATCAAATAAGGGGAATTGTGGTGACCTTCAGAAGTCATGGAGTAGTTAAAGCTTCTAATCTGAAAATGTTAGAAATAGGACATTAATTACAGCTGTTACCTACCTGGTAGAGAACCCAAGTTTGATTTGCCCCTACCTACAGTGAGAGGGATAGAAAGAAAGGCAGAAATCCCTAAGGAACACTGTAGGTGAATTACAAGAAAAAATCTAATCAAGCCCCAAGTGCCACCATCAGATGCCACATCCATACCAAAAGATTATTTGGGTTGTGTGTCAGAAAAAAAGGCTTTTCTGTCCATTAACCACTAATGTAAGCCCCTGTATTTAGTAATACACTGCTACAACTTTGGCTGGAACTGTGTTCTATCAAACTCGAAATGAGAAAACAGATCAATCTGAGTGAGGTAGTCAATTAAATTCCCTGAAATGACCCTAAAGTCCTTTTTACTATCTTTTAAAAAAGTCGCATCAACTTGCTGTGGGGAGATTCCTTAAGACAGCAAACAGAAACTCTCATTTTGATCAGTCGGATCCAACCCTTCCCAGCAGCTCTGTTCAAATATTGAGATTTAATGCAGTTGTGCTCTTTAGGGAGAAGGTTCGAGGCAGAGAAATCCATTTCTTTGTTTGAAGTTTCACTTTTCTCATGCTTTTGCCTTTTACCATGTATTCTTCACATGTGATAATTGAGAGCCACACCTTCAATGCTGCTGCATATCAAAGCAAAGGACCTGAGCAAAAATATCTGATTTCAATTCAAGTAGCTGTATTGGACCTGCTTTTCTCCCCGTGGCTCAGTTTATTGCGTAATTACAAGCAGTATGAGAATCACTGATGTGGATCTTTATGCTTTACATGTATGTCAAAGATATATAAATAAATCTATTTATCTTTCTATCTATCTTTCTTATCTTTCTTAAATCTTTCTATAAATATTTGATTTATTAACATAACTTAGCTTTCTTTTTGTCCCAAAAAATGTTTGAATAAATGACAGCAAAAGAAAGAACACTAAGATCATTGATGGTTCCAGAACAGGAAAGAACACCAAGACGAACACAGTGATGAATTGGTGAAGTTAACTGGGACATTCTGCACCAACTTCAAGAAATTGATTGAAACTCCATTTTGGCTGTTCCTCAGTGAGCAGAAACGTACTGCCATCATTGATATCCAGTGAAGATCCACTACTATTTGAGACAGTTCCCCTGTTATATCCATAAATGTCAATAAAAAAGATCAACATTTCTAATAACATTATATATGAAAACATATATATGATGCATATGAATAGGAAGTACTCAAAATATATGTGAAATTTTGGTTTTAAAAAGTGTTGGGTGATTAAAGAGTTCAAACTTATTACTTCATAGACTATTAAAATGATATCAATAATTGATTAACAAGGCTATTGTCTACTATATGAGGACAAGCTGGACCAAATCATCAAATAATATTTCTTACTACTGCCATTAAAATCAGCCCACAATAACACACAACACACAGTAAGTACAACAGAGGATTCCTCCGCAGGTATAAGTCAGCAAAAAGTTGGCAAGCGACAAATCCAGAAGCGATGCAGTGCCACATTGAAAATAATATAAATAAGGCTGGAAAATGAGGGTGCTGTAAGATTTTGCTCATAAATATAGCCATCAACAATCACTTTCATTTGAGGCAGTTGCCAAGCGAACATCATTACCATAGACATTACTGGAAGCCGTGGACATCCAGGCCATCAAAGATGATCATCTCATAAATTCCACATTCCATATAATGGGCCTGTCACTCTGAAGGATGGGGAAGAATAATGCCCTGTGGATTTTTATCTTCCATAGTGTTTATGCTTATTAAGGCTAAATAGATTTCCTCTTGTTTATTTAATGAGCAGATTTCCAGCCCAAAGATTTTCACAGTCCTAAAGCCCACAGATATCTCCCTTTTATATAAAATATTTTCACCTTAACAACAACAGCAGAAACAAAGGTTTAAATGTCTGTGTTTTTAAGCCTTTGTCACTGCCAACAAAAGTTCATCATGAAGCTTCACCTTCAGGGAAGAGTGGTTTGGGTTGTAAAAGTCCGCCCACCAAGCCTGCTAATTGATTGTTTATTCCGGTTAGGGTTACGGCATGACTCGTAGAGGTAAAGCAGTACTGCCCTGCTAAATGCAGCTCTGAGAGATGTGGGTTCCTCGGTTCTGTAACACTGGTAACATCTGTTGGAAATATACACAATGCTGATCTTTAACAACCAGAGTCAAACCAAAATAATGTTTCTTCCACGACTAAGAGTAAAGAAATGATAGCAAATTCAGATGGTTCCAAATCAGTGGTTAAAATCAGCAATGATGAGAAACGCAGTCTGTAGACATTTCTTGTGAATATACATAAATGTAAAAAAACTGTATTCCATTGACAGTGTTTATGTGTTTGTATGTGTATGTGTGTGTGTTTGTGTGTGCATGTGTGTGTGTTTGTGTGTGCATGTGTGTGTGTGTGTTTGTGCATGCGAGAATTGGCTGATTGATACAGGGTTTCAAACCAAAGACATAACTGTATCATCAAGAAAATGGACATGTTGAACCATGTAAATTCCCTTGTTAAACATTTGTTAACTGTCTTTTCCCCTTTGCTTTCTTAAAGTACCGTTCAGTCCTGGATGAGGTACAGGAGTAGACCTGAGATGATTTGCATTAGTGTGGGAGTTAAACTGAGCAAGACTTGGTGCTTTAACTCTCCAAGGAGGAACTGTAACGAGTATTATGAAACAGGTGGGGGGATGGACTATAGGTTCATCGTGCATTTTACACATCGTTTGCACTAGACGCAGTGTTAAAAGTGTTAGTACTGTTCATTATGTGGTGTATGCAGTAGAAAGAACTGAGCAGAGCAGTGTAAAAAACACAGTGTTAGGGAACCCTCAGAACCTGCTACATCTACAGAGAAGAAAAAAGTCTATCACTTTATCTTCAGATCTCTTGGCTTGTTGTATTTAAACTATGGAAATATTAGAGACCTTATTATTATACTGCAAAGGTGCGGGAATAAAAGCAGAATATTGCCTAATAGACTTTTGGAGCTGGACTGAAGTTCTTCAAGGAAGTGACAAAGGAAAGATTAATTCTGGATGTCCTAGTTATGTTACTGCCTGGATGTTTAACCAGGTTTCTTGAACCAGGTTGTTAGAAATGAAAAGAAGGAACAGCTCTATTAATTTTGCACCATAATTATTAATTGTTTTAATTACACTATATGATTTAGGTGTACTTCTCAATTCAAGACAATTAAACCGATGCTGGGGCAGCGGTGGCCTAGTGGTTAGGGAGTTGCCCCACATCGGAAGATTGTGGGTTCGATTTCCTCACAAGTAGGTTGCCCTGAGGTACCCCTGAGCAAGGTACCGTCCCCGTCACTGCTCCGAGGGCGCTTTCAATAGCTGCCCACTGCTGCACGGTGTTTGTATGCATGGGTTAAAAGCAGAGGTCCAATTTCGTTGTGGTTCACGCTTGCTGTGCTGTGACAAGGGTTGTCACTTTCACTTTTCACTTTCAGTACATAATAGTTACTGTTCGCCACCATAGCCCACTAAATCTGTTATTAATTTAGTGAGTTAGTTACCCAATTAGAAGTAGATACCAAAAAACAACTTATATTTTAAAAAAGCATGCAAAAACATCAAGCAGAAAGTGGCCTATAGAAAACCAGTTAGACTCGCATCAGTTACCAATCAGCTTAGAAAGTTAAGTGTGTAGGAACTTAAGCTCATTCCTCTCTTTTTGGATTAAAAATGCTTAAACTCAAAAAAAATGAATAAATAAAAAAAGAGAGAGAAAAACAGTAAAGCAGTCCAAGAGCTGACTCAACAGAACAGAATAAAATTAAGCCGAAAGTGGAACTAAAGTAATTCAATCTAAAAGCTTCACCAGGGATAAAGCAGAATGCTTTCCTCATGAATGAAATTCCTGAAAAAATAGCTTGTAAATGTGTAAACGGTAATGGTGACGAACGCCATTAAAGCACCTATATGTTGAAATCTGGACCCAAATACATATATTTCAATTATACAAACCTGAGATGAGAGATCAAGTGCTCTGGCCTCCTAGTCAAAAATAGCTCAAAATAAAACTTCTCTTGTGCATCACACAAAAACTCAGCAACCAGCACCGATTTGAGTTGTGTCTTTATAGTGCTGCTGCTGATTGTTGGCAGCTGTTGCTCTGCACCTCCATTCCTGCCTGGAGGGGGATTGTGCTGGCCTCTGCTGGCTGGTGCGGTTACTGCTCCTTCCTTTCTTCGAGTAGAGTATTCTTTTATTATCCCACGAATGGGAAATTTGGGTGTTACAGGGCTCTTATAAAAGTGACAGATGTAAAAGATACATCTTCACACTTGGAAAACAATCTTGAATAATGAAATATCATTGATCACTTTTTAGGAAAACACTGTTTTATTACACTCTTGACCACTATTTTTTGGAAGATGTGTTCTTTTTCCGACTGTATCATGGAAGCACCCTAGGTCTCTAATAGGCTTTCAGAGAATGGAAGAAGTAGGAATAACCTCATACTCTGTGCATCTCAGTACATAAACCAAAATGAAGCTTTTCAGAGATTTTCTATTGTGCTCAACTGAGAGCTGTACATCAGGAGTCCGAGCTAAAACACTTAGAGAAGGTTTAGCTGAACCAGACAGAGAAAGAGAGGTATTTAGTTCCTTAGCGAGAGCATTTCTGACTGAGTTAGACTCTTTTGTTTGGCTCCAGCATGCTGCACCGACTCATTTTCTATGACTAAGAGGCGGCTGTAGCTCTGTTTACCTGCTATTATGACAAATGAGTACTGATTAATACCCAGAGTGCTGTGGGACTCTGGCCGGGCGCACAGCACTCATTACCGAGCCTGTGTTAAAAACGGCCAACAATTAGCCATTGTCCGCAAGGCCGTTTCAAACACCTGTGCTACCTCAGCCTCACACAGGCTTTCTAAACACAAATGTACATGTTTACCATTTAGTTTCTAATAATATATTGCAAGAAGAAAAAAAATTAAAATGTACAGTCTGAAATAATGTATAAAGTTAAAAGCTGAACCGATGAACTGAAGACCAGACTTATTGGATGTTCACTCTCTAAAGGTCTTATGTGGAATATATTAAACAGGAACCATTCATAATGCATAATAAAAATTCAGTGCGCTGTATTTGTAAATTATATCAAAGTATAAAAGTTCCATAATTTCATATATTATATATGATATTATATATTATTAAGGATATACTATCATGATAATTTTCCACTTTTTTGGCATAAAAGAGTATGTACCTTCCAGCTCATTCAAAGATGTCTTTTCAACAGTACTGGATTTCACATCCCCCATTAACACTGAAGGAGTGTTTCAGCCCGGACCGTGTAAGGAATAAGACAATCAAGTGAAGCAAAGGCATGGAAAAAAAACAATCTAGATTGGAAAAATGAGAAAGTAAGGTATGTGAGAGGGTTCTAAGTTTGAGACCAACCTGTTTTCACGTTCTCCATAACTCTGCCTGGATTCCCAAAGACATACACATCAGATGAGCTGGAGATGCTAAATTGTCCCCTAGGTTTATCAATGTGTTAATGTATCTGTCCTACTGTGGAATGACAATCTGCCCACCCAAACTCAACCACCACCACCACCATCGCTTCCCTGGCACCCTTGTAAGGACAGCTGACTCAAATAATCGATGGATACAACCGTTCTGTAGAATTTATTCCCCATCATCCACAGTCTATATACAGAAACAAATTGCTTTTGCAATGTCACAGAAATGAGCTCAAGCACTTGTATACAGTGATTTATTTAGCATATGATACCATCAATGTAAAGTGCCTTGGGGCAACTTTGTTGTAAAAGGTGCTATACAAGAATAAATTGAATTGAATTGAATGATACAAAGAGTTTAAAAATTCTATATACCCTTAAAGTCTGCATTTGGTATGAGAACCCTTATTCTTCAACACAGCCTGAACTCACTTAGGCAAGCTTTATTTTCATTTCTTACAGGGTTAGTTCTCCAGGTTTCTTGAAGGACATTCCAAAGATTTTCATTAGACGTTGTCTGTCTTTTGTTCCATTTTCTCTCAAGATGATTTCACACTGCTTCTGCCTCTGAAGCTGGTCACATACAGAGACTGAGCTAAAAAAAAGGGGAACCAAAATGTTCTTCAGGAAGCTTGGAGAACTATCCCTCAAAAATCTGCAGACATTTTGAGGGGTGGCTGAAAAGAGGTCTGCAATTGATATGAGTCTTATAGGCAGCAGAACAAAAGCAGCCAATTTATTAGTGAAAAATATGGAGGTTAAAGTGAAGAAGATTCTTCACACTCACACAGCCTTTTACAATAATAGCTCTGTAATGAATAAAAGTGTTTTTTTTGTTTTTTCATTGCAGAAATGTATTTTTTAATTTGTGGTTTTGGCAATTTGGAGAATAATCTTTCTTTCTTGTTAAACTCAAAAATAACTGAGAAGGTCACACAAAAAGGGCGACAAAAAGAAATGTGTTGACTACTTGTTCCTTTTCAATGAACGTGTTCAAAGGCATGATGTGTAAATCCATGAAACTCCGTTTAAGGTTCCTCACAAGTGGAATCACAAGTGAACCGTTTCCTCCAACTCTGAAGTCCTTTTATGTTTAATTGGTCTCCTTTGAGTCTCCATTAAGGAGAAAATGGGAAGACAAGTAGCATACGTTGAGTGTGAAGGAGAGCGAGCGAGAGAGAGAGAGAGAGAGAGAGCTGTCATCCTCACAGAAGATGCTTTATGACCTGGCATCTGGTGCACATAGTTAGTCTTTAGCAAAACTCAAATCATCCTCTCCTCATCACTGTCCTGCATAGACACAGCTTGAGTGAGGGACGGGGGGCACTGGCTCTTTCAGAATGTTACTTATCATAACAATGCAGCGCCAGCACTCCAAATATAAATGGGAAAATATGATAAGCTGCGATCCTGACAAATATCTGATTAAATGCCATTAGGATCGAGTGGGGTCATGAATACAAGGGCAACTGTGAATGCTGCTGTGCTGTTAAAAGCTAAGCATTAAGGTATAGTATACCCCATCATCAGAAATGGCCTTTCGGGTCGTGCTGGAGTGGACAAATTGTGATATCCCCTTCTCTTATTACTGCAGCTCTCAGTGAGGACAGAGGTTATAATGCATTAACACAGCTATGCATACAGTGGGTATAGATTAAGCTGCTAAAGAGTTTTTCCCAAAGCTGCAGAAGATTTTTTTTTTATGTTGTGTACTATTTGCCGCTTTATTCGCTGTATTCTGGGATTGGGTGATCTCTGCAGAGCAATTTCAGAAGCAAGTTTACTGTGCAGGCCCTGACTCAATATTTGAGCACAGACTGTACAAAGCCTGACATGCTGCACCCTTATCATTATTGATTTTAGTCACTACTGCCATCTAGTGTTTTAAGATACACGATAACAGATATGTTGAGCCTTTTTCTTTCTTTCTTTCTTCCTTTCTTACTTTCTTACCATCTTTTTTTTCCCCTGCTACTGTCCCTACACACACTCTCACTCTACTTTCTCTTTCCCTCTCTCTCCTCTTCTTCTCTCCACCTGTCCTTCACCCTCTTTCTTTGCTTTCTCTCTCCCTGTTTCTGACTCTCTTCATCTCACTTTCTCTTCTCTCTCTCTATCTTGTTTATTTTTTCATCTACTCTTCACCCCCCACCCCCCGTTTGCCTGAAAACCATTTCACGAGGAGAAGATTGCTAATGAAGAGCACAGAGTCACAGCGGCTTTGTCATGGATTGTGTGTGGCAGTGAGAGAAGGTCACTAATTAGGTTCAGTCTAAACAGAGAAACACACAGGACAAAACAGATCATCTGCTCTTTGCCAGGAGCAAAGTACTATAGGCTAGATCACATTGTGTGTGTGTGTGTATGTGTGTGTGTGTGTGTGTGTGTGTGTGTGTGTGTGTGTGTGTACATATATATATATATATACATTGTTTTTTGTTACCAAAGAGATTCACAATTTTAAAAAAGAGTGCAATTATCACATTTGTGACACAGCAAATAAAAAGTATTCCATTTGGTGGCAGAAGTAATCAAACTATTTAACACTTTTTCCGTGGATGAATGTGTAACAACCCACTGTGCGTTGCAGCAGCAAGGTGTTGCCCTTGCCACAAAATTTTCCCGGATTCAGTCCCACCAAGCATCTGTGCAATGCACTGAAACAAGAAGTCCAATGTGCATCGGAGCTGCCTTACAACTAACAGCACCTGCTGTTACCAGATACCAATATTTAAATGATTACCTATAGGCTAATATATTTTATTATATATCAGCCTGTAGGTAATATAGACCTTACACTAAATACAGCAAACCAGTGGGTGTTATCTTTTAGAGAAAGAGAGAAAGAGAGAGGGAGAGAGAGAGAGAGAGAGAGAGAGAGAGAGAGAGAGAGAGAGAGAGAGAGAGAGAGCACTAAATGTTTCCCTCACAGTAGAATAATGAATGGGGCATGGTTTGGGTTATGGTATTACTCAAATATTTATGATGAATATTGGGGAGTGCATGCCAGCAGAATTGTAGGACTTCCTGTGGAATGTGTCTGGGCCAATGAGTCTGGGCGCACAGTATGTGCCAGCCTACACAGTGCCCTCCTCTCTCTCTCTCTTTCTCTCTTTCTCTCTCTCTCTCTCTCTCTC
>CM029392.1:6710609-6758109 GCA_017165825.1 Hepsetus odoe
AGAGAGAGAGAGAGAGAGAGAGAGAGAGAGAGAGAGAGAGAGAGAGAGAGAGAAAGAGAGAAACGGAATGCATGTGTTTATGAAAACCATGCATGATTGCAGGCACCAGTGATTTTCAGCTACATTAAAATAAAGGTGGGGGGCTCTCTCCTGTTTCCCTCTGTGTGCGTGAGCTGGGTGGGAGTTCTACTGGGAGTGCTGGCTAGGGACTGGGAGTGCTGCAGAGAGTCTGTGATAAATGTTCTCTATCGGAAAAGATGAGGAGAGCCTGTCAGTCATGGGAAGAGGTGGGAAACCGAGAGGTTGCACACACACGCTCTAGTGTCAGTTCACACATGCCCGAGAGTTAAAAAATATCCTGTTGAAAAATGAGATCCATTATGGGCCTGACCTGTGGTGCACCGACCTTACCCCTTTGATAGGGGCAATCACCCTCATCCATAAACCACTCAAAGGCTTGTCCACCCCCAGGGAGCCAGATTCCATTAATGCCCAGCAAAGCTCACCACTTGTGCGCTGTTGAGTGCATTGTAAAACTGAGCTAGTCATGGCTTTAGGAGCTCCACCCACAGAGTTACAAGCACCAGCAGGTGTATACTCTACCCTAATGGTGGATGCTTCCTAATAACTTGTACAGATGGAATATATAGTAACATTGGCAAATTACTGTTACATTACATTGTTTTGAGAGGTAATCAGTAATGGGCAAATTTGTAATGTATACCTTATATTGAAATATGTATTTACATTTAGTTATTTTCATCAACATCAGCTATTAAGTTAATACAAACTAAAACACATACTTAAATCCTAAAATAACGATCACTTCTTGCACAATTTAAGTTTCAGATTGTGAACAATATAATCTTATCTAAAGTTCTCTCACTAACTAACTCATTTTCTTAAACACCTGTCCTCTCACAGGGCGAAAGGTGGGGAAACAACCTGGACAGGTCACCAGGCAGGGCAGGGCAGGGCAGGGCAGGGCAGGGCAGGGCAGACACACAAACACACTGACTCACACCTAGAGGACAATTTAGTTACTCCAGTCCACCTGACATGCATGTCTTTAGAACCAACACAGAAACGGAAGGAAATGCAAACCCACACAGAAACAGTCCGGACCGCCCCACCTGAGAATCATACCCCAGACCTTCCTGCTGTGAGGTTACAGCGCTACCCACTGCACTACTGTGCCGCCTCATCTAAAGTTAGATTAAATAAAAGTTTCTCCTAAGTGCTTTTGCTAAAACTAAATGAATGAGACTAAATGAATGTTAAGTATGTATGGTAATTTGCTGTCACAAGCCAGTGGCTTAACTCAACATTAATAAGCTCTTCTGAGGGATGAACAATCAAAGCAGCAGCAGATATGCTGCGAGTGACGAGTTACCACTTATTATAGATTATCAGTCTGCATGCATGCTTAAACAGGAGCTGAAAGGTAAAGTGTATGCGCAGCACAGCCAAGGAGCATTGCAATTGATCCAGAGGATGAAAAAGAAAGCAGCCTGGTCTGATGAATCAAGAATCACAAGGCAGTGTGATGCTCTGGACAGTGTTCTGGTGGGAAATCTTGAGTCCTGGTGTATAAGTGGATGTTATTCTGGCACATTTCTCGTACCAAAAGTTTATTGCAGACCAAGTACACCATCATTTATGTCCATGCTTTAACAGGTCAGAACTGCTTGATGGCATAAGGGGGACCTAAAAACATTGGGGAGGTAGTTTTAATCTTATGGCTGATTGGGGTTTGTGGAAATAAATGATTCATTGTCGATACATTTTTTCTGGGTGGTGACGGATATGGATCCTGTTTGTTCAGGCACAATCTATAGGGTGTCTTGTTTGTAGCAAACATTAAAATACACGTAAGATTTACAGAGAGAGAGCTTAGTCAGTGGATTGATGTTTATAAGATTGGTTATCTATTCTGTGTTAAAAAGGTACTTAGGAACTTGAAGAACCAAGACACTGTATACCACTTTGTTCCATGCAGCTTTTTTAATCAACTACTACTGCATGCCATGTGAAAATTCAGTGTTTTGTTGTTGATTGATTTGCATGCAAGTGAATAGTAAGCAGCTCTTTGCACATCTCTAATAATAATAGGAAGTCTGGCTTGCTGGACTTATATTGTTTTTAGGCAACTCTCATAAATGCATAAGGAGGCTACTGTGTAACGTGAAATTCATGAGCTGTGATGTACAAATGTTGACAGAGTACTGGCATTGGTCCATCTCAGCAAACAGGCTATACGTATAAGTCTCGGGATTGTGATGCCTAATGTCTAATGGGTGATCTGCCAGTTTGGCAGTGTTATGCAATTAGGGCGTATTCAAAGTAGTTGAATGAATCTTCCTTTCCTCTCTGCTTTACTGGATTTTCCCTGATCTGTAGCCCAGGATCTAGGTAAATACATTTAACAAGCTGGATGGCATGTGGATCCACATGAAAAACTGAAGAAAAATATGCAGATGCATCACTAGGCAAGCAGTATGTAAGCATGGCAGTGAGATCGAAGAGACACATCCATCCTATGCTCATACAGATTTAATGGAATATAACCCTATAATTTAGTCAATTTATTTTGCTTTGTATCTAACTCTACAAACACTTGCTGTGTTCCAGGCAATAAATATGAGGTGAAATGATACAGCACAATGAGGTTTGTAACAATAGCTGATGTGAAACAGCCATTCAACAAAGCTGAACTGCCCTTTCATTGGAAATTTCAAGCCACCTGTTATATAGTTTGGGACTTTTGACAAAGCTGGGATTGGCTCCCATATAGTTCAGCTTTTTAATCAGAATTTTTGCTCAACTTGTATATGATGCAGAATGTATTTGCTGCCCCAAGGTCAACCCCAAGGTAGAACAAGAAATTTGAATAAGCTGGCAAACAAGAGTCTTCAGTTTCGTGGATATTGCTGCTGTTTCATGTAGTACAGCACAGCTATTAATATCAGTTTGGAATATCTTAGCATGGCTCCCCAAAAGGCTTCCTAAAGGGAAATATGTCAGTAGCTGGGTGAAGTTTGTCTGTGGTTGACTGAACTCTGGATCATAAACTGATCCCATAGTGCAGCACATTTTGACATTGACTCCCCAGCAGTACTGTTCATATCACAATTTTACAAGTTACAGATGACCATGCATGTTGAACACAAAAGACTGCGCTGGCTTTGTTGGCGCCAGGCATGCTGTGCTTGATTGCAGGTAGCTGGTCCTCCACTGCAGTATGAATGAACATGAAACTAATGGAGCAGGAGTATGGTAATGGCCTCTGATGGCACGCTCATGGGGAAAGGGGATAATCACAGAGCCCTGACTAAACTAATGATAAATACAGCACTGTGCTAGGGGAGTAGCACTAATTTTCTTTGTGAATTTATGAATCCACAAGGCCACATGCAGGTATAGGTCTACTACTGGTTTCATTTGCTTTTGATGATAAACACAGTAATTGGTACAGTTTTCACCTCCCATATCAAATCGTCAGCAACAATACACGAGCAGATTTGTCCCTTCGGCAGGTTTGTGAAAATGATCTACTGCAATTACTGGACATCTGACGGTGTAAGAAACTTGTTTATTGACACATACTGCAATAGAAAGAGCACAAACACAAACACGCTCAGTGCAGAGGTATGAATATTCCAATTTACCCAGCTCATTAGATGGCTCTTCCTTTGGGGAAAGCTGTGTTTGTTTCATTCCAGATTATTTGCATGATTTATTATACCATTTTTTATTCAGTGATGTGAAAAAATGTAGTTGTCATGACGCTGACAATGAGGCCTTGGGGGCGTGGCAGCGGCAGTCAGCTTTATTTACTGCTGACATCAAAGGCCATGCTTTTTGGCCCTGCTTTAGTCTCTGCTTGATATTTAGCCAGCGTTGTAACAGTCTTCTGCACTGTCTGTTTTTAAATAGGACACATACGCTTAATTTAATTGTAGTGCATGTCCATAACATACATCTTTAGGGACAAATTTTGAAGTTTTATTGAATTTGGTAAACACAGGAAAAGCTGAAACCTTACATGTTTTTAAAAGACTGCCTAAATAGTCTATTCCAGAAAGAGCACATGCATTGAGGTATTAGTTGATTTGTAGTTTTAATTTTAAAAATGATATACAGTTGCACAGAGATCCACATACATACCTGTGGTTTTGCAGTTCTTGTAGGCATCTAGGTGTTTATTTTACATATCTTGCTTTGTCCTTTGAATAATGTTGGTTTATCCTTCCATTATCTGAGCCACTTATCCTAACCTGCTTAGTGGGGATGCTGGAGCCTATCCCAGAGCACACAACAAAATAAAAGAAAAGAAACACCCTTGACAGGTGCATCTCAGAGCACATAGACTCACACACACCATGACACCAGCAAGAGAGGCCTTCCTGTATTTTATTCCTGCTTTTGAATAACAAACATATTAAAACTGTAAGTAGATTCGGGTTAAAATCCCAAAATCCAGATCCAGTAGAACCAGCTAGAAAACTGCTGCCTGCAGACAGAAGCTTTCTACATAACCTTTCTACACGGGGCAGCGGTGGCCTAGTGGTTAGGGAGTTGTCAGAAGATTGTGGGTTTGATTCCCTCACCAGTAGGTTGCCCTGAGGTACCCTTGAGCAAGGTACCGTCCCCGTCACTGCTCCCAGGGTGCTTTCAATAGCTGCCCCCTGCTGCACATGTGTGTATGGGTGAAATGCAGAGGTTGAATTTCGTTGTGTTGTGCTGTGCTGCGTTTCACAATGACATGGGTTGACACTTTCACTTTTTTCATAAAAGTATCAACTCTGCTTGTTCACAGTACAGCTTCCTTACACCTCTCGCCGTACGTAGTCATTCAGTAATGAGTGAGTAGTTATGGGCAGTGTTATGGATCATAATCTACATGTAAATATACAGTGCTGTACCAAAGTAAGGGTGGCGGTGGTCTTGTGGTAGGGTACTTGCCTACTGGCCTATGGATCAAGAGGTCCCAGGTTCGAATCACACCTCTAGCACTACCACCACTGGGTCCCTGAGCAAGACCTGACCTAATTAGGACATGGAAGTCTCTCTGTAACCCTGTAATTAGGAAATGGAAGTCACTCTGGAAAAGAGCGTCTGCTAAATGCCGCGAATGTAAAAGTCTAAAGTCAACCCTCATTGCTTCATATTTTGTTTTTAAAGCCAGACTTTATGTATTGTTGGGGAACTACATTGCTTTCCATTTTTTCATCCAGTCCCTGTATATAGAACAATCTCAAAATTTTCTTGACAGAGAGCTTTGGAATGCCCAGAGAACTACCCCCGATGAGGAACTTACAAGAAAGATTGCCTAAAATAGTTCAGATTTTTGATGGATAATGGTGGTCATTCCAAAAATTGACTTTAACGCTCTGTGTTAAAGTGTGTGTGTGTGTGTGTGTGTGTGTGTGTGTGTGTGTGTGTGGGTGTGTGTGTGTGTGTGTGTGGGTGTGTGTGTGTGTGTGTGTGTGTGTGCGTGTGTTCAGAGGTGGACTTTCTCTAATGCTTCAGATCATATCCTGCTGTGTAACCTAGTTGATGTTCACATGACAAACTGCTGACTGGATATTCTTTCATCCTTTGCACTTTCTGGTATAGAGCTGAATTCATCCTCAGTTATGTCAAGACACTCGCAGCCAAGAGCATCAAAAAATCCAAACATCATTAAACTATAACCACCTTGTTTGACTGTGGGCATGGTTTTTCCATTGTGCTGTACTTGCTTTCTACCAGATGTAACAGGAGCCATATCTTCCAAAATACCCACTATTTGGACTTACCGGTCCATAGAACGTTCTCTGAGGACATGTTTTCTGGCAAATATCAGACAAGCAGTGGTTGCTTAGCACTTGTTTTCACGTTGTCACACTCCCATGGTTTCAGCTTTACCCAGTGCCTTTTTAAGGGTGGAACCTTGGGGCAGCGGTAGCCTAGTGGTTAGGGAGTTGGCCCCGCATCGGAAGATTGTGGGTTCAATTCCCACCCCAGTGGGTTGCCCTGAGGTACCCTTGAGCAAGGTACCGTTCCCATCACTGCTCCCCGGGCGCTTTCAATAGCTGCCCACTGCTGCACGTGTGTGTATGGGTTAAATGCAGAGGTCCAATTTCGTTGTGGTTCATGTGTGCTGTGCCGTGACCTCGCAATGACAAGGGTTGTCACTTTCACTT
Organism: Hepsetus odoe; assembly: GCA_017165825.1. NCBI lineage: Eukaryota > Metazoa > Chordata > Actinopteri > Characiformes > Hepsetidae > Hepsetus > Hepsetus odoe. The sequence continues at coordinate 6,716,798 of CM029392.1, forward strand.
TCACCAACTCAGACAGGATCTGCGCTGAGAAACAACTGGGGCTGCTTATGTATTCTTCTGGGGTCTGCTTTGACTTCTTGGATGAGTTATGAACCCTTAATTTTACTTGGTTGGTCATTTGCCACTGTTTAAATAATGTTATAAACAAAACGAATAAATAAAACGCGCAGAAATCAGAATTTTCCATGTAGAAATAGTTCACAATAAAGGACATTAATATATTTTGACATTAACTTACATTGTAAGAAATGTTTTCAATATACAAGAGTTTTTGTTCTCACAGTGACACACATGCTATATTGTGTTGTAATATTACATCATAAACTACTTTATATGCATATTACTGTGAATTTATCAACGTACTTTTTTATATGCATATGAATTTATATTTGTAACTCTCAGTGGCAGCTTGTCTAGCATCACCTCTTCACCACAGTGAAATAATTCACAAGGCCTCTTGCAGCTTATTGCTTTAATATGCCAGTGCTGCTGTCTCTTCATAAGATCACAAAAACCCATGGCCAGCTGATCTCCTGAGTACTTTGTTTATATCAGTAGTAAGTGCAGGAAAGCCTCAAGGTTCTTTAGTAATGAAATAAAAAGGTGCAGTGGAGTGGGGCCATTTGGTATGCACAGTGCATAGACCAAGCAAACCCCAAAATACAACAACTGGACACCTCAGGAGAAGATCTAAGCTTGGTTCATTTTGTGGCTCATTTAGAGGTGTCTGAGTTTGTCTGGTGTGGTCACATATGCACCGCAAAAATCATGACCCAGCAATCTTGGAACCATTGAATCAATGAAACAGTATTAAAGGTGGGTAAGATAAGCAGGTATTTTACCTTTTTTTGATCCTTATTAAGTCAATAATCTCTCATGTAATTACAGGAATTTAATCTGTAACACTTTATGCTATTTTATTACTGGGACACTGAAACATAAAGAAAATGCCCCTTAATATACCTTTTTTTATTATTATTACTAATTGGTTTAGTATGTAAACATAAATTAAGTAATGAAGCACTATAACTCATGTGCAAATACTCATCTATAAATCCTAAAGCAATTTCATTCCCTAGACTGTTTAATCAAAAGGAGTAAAAGTGAGGTTGGAAAATGCTCATTATAGAATAATAAGTTTTGGCGCGAACTTCATAAATGGACATAAGAACGAAAAACCTGGGAAAATATATTACAAGCCATCTCACAGAGTATAGTAACATAAAGAAAGTGCACAAGTTTTGTTGTAGTTTGTGCTTACTGGAACTTGCCAAGTAATCGGAATGAGAGCATTTAATGCAATTGTGTTACAGTGGTCTTTGAATGGGATGTCTAGCTCTCAGTAGTGAGTGGCTGGGACAAACAAGGCTGGCTGAGACTGTATTGCAGTTGTCTAGCCTGGGTGTTATAGTACAAAAAAGAGACAGGGCAGACATGAAAGGGAAGGAGTGCTGTCAAAGTGGGGAAGCGCTGTATGTGCGTGTCATGCGGCAGCCGGAACGCAGCACTGATGCTTCATCGGCATGACAACCTCCTCTCTCGTCCCTCCCTATTCCTGTCTCCAGCTCGCCACGACTGCTTTGCCTTGACACTCCATTGTACTCTCAGTCCCTGAGGAATGCAAACACCTCATTCCACAACTCCACCAAACCTGCAATGAGGCGGGTGGGAGAAAATATTTAACACACATTAACACACATGCACACCTAACACATGAGCGTGTCATTCGCTGGAAACAAACCTAGGCACAGATCAGGCAATCTACTCAAATCTACTCAGAGCAGCTGAATTTCTTTCACTTCTTCCTTTTTTTTTTCATGCTCTGAGCTGAAACGGGCCGAATATAATTGACAGGTTGTCAGGAGATAAGAAAAGGAGGAGGGCGCGCAGATGAAAGAATGATAGTGGGAAAAGGGGAAAGTGAGAATGACTGGAACGCAGCAATAGGAGCAAATGACAGAGAGAGAAGGAATAAAGGAAAGGAAGGAGAGAGGAGGTCATAGGAGAGAAAGAGAAAGAGGACAAGAGAGAAAATAGAAAGAGTAAGAAGCTAGAGAGAGAGGGGGGAAGAGAGAGAGGGAGAGAGAGAGAAGAACTAAAGAAAAGGAGAAACAAGAGGAGCAAGGAAGAAATATGCAGTGAAAGAGATGAAGAAAGCAAAGGAAGGAATGGGCAATACAGTGAGAGAGAGGATCCGGGAGACAGAAAAAATAAAAGATTGAGGAAGAGAGGGAGAGAGAGAGAGAGAGAGAGAGAGAGAGAGAGAGAGAGAGAGAGAGAATATTCACTACTGATGTACTCTAAACATGTCGGACGCCCCGCTGTCAGACTCGCTCTCTATTACCTGCGGATCGAAAGCACCAGAGGAGCATGAAAACAAGACAATGAGCTGCATGCCTGTGAGGTTAGCAAAGGTAAATGGCAATAACCTGCCTCTATAGGTAGCTCTGAGAGCAGCCTGTGAGGCGTCTCATTAGGCAGAGGGAAGCCCTGGTGAGAGACACCGATCTGCAGGAGAGAAAGAGAGAAAAAGAGAGAGAGAGAGACAGAGAGAGATACTACATGAATGCACGCAAGCAGCAGCCAGCCATGGGGCATCTCTTTGAAAAGTATTCTAGGAAAAGCTGGAGTGGATGGGCTGTTGCAATGGCTCGCTTATCGCCCTGACAGAGCTAATCTCAGACCTCGGCGGGGTGTCGCTTGGTGAGGAGGCACACTAAAGACTCACAGGCAATTAAAGCGAAGCCGAAAAAGCACATATGTCCTGAGAAATAAAAGAAACTATTGAATGAGAAATTGAATTTTCTGCACCGGCGCCTACCATCTTCTTCCCCGTGTTGTGATACAGCGGCCCATACTTTGAATCTCTTAACCTTTTCGGGCTAGTGGCGGGGATCATACCACTGGCCAGATTAGACAGTGACACATTTGTCAAGGGATGACAAATTAGCTGTCCTTACAGACGCCTGATTGCTTGACCTTTATTCCACCAGGGCTAAAGGGGGGCTGACAGCCCTAAGTGGAGCCGTTCTCCACAATAAAACCGAGGCAGATAGATGCACAATCCACAGTGTCTATAATAATTTGGTGCTATTCATTTGTGCAGAGGCTCAGACGAAGCGAGATGAGGTTATTTAGATTACCTGTTGTCTCCCTGGAGTAATTGAAAAACGTTGCTATCTCCTATAGCTGTGGCCCATAAAACTAGACAGAGCACATTCCATTCGAGCCCCCAAAAAAGTGTAATAAGCATTAAACATTATCACCCATGGAAATAAATGGCTCGTTTAGATGCTTTAGATTGAGCTCATTACTACATGTGAGAACTTCTCCAGAAGCAATGGCACCACCATTTTCTTTCTTTTTTTTTCCCCATTTGCCACTCAGCAACTCAGAGACCTCAGTGGCTGCGCCATTTTTTCTATCTGCATGCTGCATGCTATAAGCTGCAAAAACGAGTGGCTTTTTTATGCCCACTCTGTGCTAAATAAAAATGTTTTAGAGCTGGTATATTTTGTTCTGCACACATTTTTTGTCTTCATTCTCTGAATAACGGGGTTATTAATAAATCAAAAGATATTACATTTCACTGATAAAGGTAAGCCACACTAAATAACAACACCAGCTTCCCAAATTGTAGAGATGGTGCTAAACCAATTTGGGTACTAAGAGCAGACAAAGCTTCATGGGATATAAGCAGCTTAGATGGATGGGTGAGAGCTCACAGATTGGGAGCCTGTTTGGGACGTTTCACCCTGCATTCTTGTAGGTTTTTAAAACTTAAAGGTATATATACAGATGAGACATTATAAGGTACACATTGTATCAACACTCATAGTTAATTTTTTTAGTTCTGCTTACACCATGATTTACATATACACACGGTCGCAACGCAGCAGAATATATGTATTACAGTCTGTTATGGTACACTGCAGCGTACATAAATGACCAGCTGAGTAGACCATCTAGTAGACCATTTAGTAGACCATCAGTGTATATACATGGTAGGTGAATAACACAGGGGTTCATTGGGTGCAGAGGGGCAGCAGCGGCTTTGTGGTTAGGGATTTGGCCCAAGGATCAGAAAGTCATGGATTCGAATCCAAGACCAGTTGGTTGCCTTGAGGTACCATTGAGCAAGCTACTATCCCCATCACTGCTCCCTGGGCCCTTTAAATAGCTCCCCCCTGCTGCATGGCGAGTATGGGTGAAAAGCAGAGGTTGAACCTTGTTGTGGTTCGCTGTGTTCTGTGGTGTGCTGTGTTTCACAATGAAAAAAACAGTCACTTTCACTTTCTCTACATAATGTCATCTCTACATACTGGTGCCTCTCTTCGACTTTTGGAACTAACTTAAGAGCTAAAGACATGCTAAGCAGTTAAAGTAATAAATGTACGTGCATATATTTAAGCTTCGGGAGCTTTAGTTGTCATTTTCTAAAATTGTGTCAAATCTCACAAAGCTTGAGGTTTATGTACTTAAGATAGTTCCTAATGAGCAAAGAGAGAAACCACATATATATCATGGATAACACTGTCTGCTCACAGTGAGAAGGTTATTGATTCAGTTCCCAGCTGGGGCAGCCTGGATCCTTTCTGTGTGGAGTTTGTCTGTATAAGATTCCTCCGGGTCCTCTGGTATCCTCCCAGTTTCACGGTGATGGACTAGCAACATATCCAGGATGTTTCCCTGCCTTTTGCATAGTGAGCATTGGGAGATCCTCCAGCACTCCCTGTGACACTATTAAAGATAAGCAGCTCAGATGATGAATTACATATATACACTTTTGAACTCAAATGTTAAAAGGGGAATGTGATGAGGGCATTTTAGAAAACCTTCATTTTTTCATAAACAAAAAGAATTGAAATAAAGGGGACCTAGATAACTACAACTCATCCTTAATGGTCTATTTTATTGTAATCACTCTCATGCTCTGACATTGTTATTGTTTGTCCTTTTACTTCCCCATGCCTTCTCTAGGCTCAAAAATGCTCAAATGCTCTTGCTCAACCAGAGAGAGAGAGAGAGAGAGAGAGAGAGAGAGAGAGAGAGAGAGAGAGAGAGAGATAGAAGGTCATACCTATGGTGAAAAAGGTAATAACTGTGCAGCGATTCGAGTCAGCTCTCTGTGATTCACCTTATCAAAAAAAATAAAAAAGGCTGTCATGGATGCTGGGCAGATGCACATGCATGCAGATGAAGCGTTCTGAACAGGAAGCACCCTCGTCACCCTTTATCTGCATCAGCAGAGTTGTTTCCGTGGTGCTCACTCGAGCAGCGACACACTGATGCTGTCTGCTACTTGACTGTTTGATTGACAAAAGGTAGTCTCTAAAGACAAGAGCCGAGTTAACATGCAGCTGCAATGGCACATACAGGACTACACAGGACAGACTGAAGGGCTTGACCATTGATCTTTTGACCGCGTAGCATAAGCATGTTGCATAACTCCCCAGACGCCATTGCTTTAAATACACTAAGATGTTGAGTTCTTATCATTTTGTCATGATATAGATTAAAATGCATTATGAATTCAATGCAGTCAGCTAATGACATATCTATATTTATTTTTAACCTAAAAATAGTTCCAGCAGTTTTGGCAGTAACACTTTTGTTGTAAGTATGATTAGAATTATATAATCTGATGATTTTTTTTTATCCAATATAACCACACAAGAACAATGCTTTTCAACAAATCAGATCAGTATATTACAATATTATAAGGTAATAATAAAGTATCTTCTCTGTACAAATACCAATGTGGAATTGACTTAAGCTTAGAATCTACACTTGCGATCAGCCTCCTGTTAAATCCTCAGGAATGCCATGAAAGCTGAGGAAAAGTGCCATTGGAACAAAGAGCAAATTCACTGTACACAGTATGTGTGTGAAAGGACAGAAATTTCAATTTCATTTTGGATCTTCTATCATTTTTTCTCTGCTGATTCAGTGAGTGAGCATTGAATTACCATGCTAGTGTAATTGTGGGGGGAAAAAAGTGTGGGAAAAGGTGTTATAACTTTATCATTAGACTGCCGTTGAGTGTAAGCTCCTGGATGGGCAAATGAACCTCTTCGACAAACTTTCCTTGACGTGGCTAAAGACTCTTTCGCTCAGCCATGCCTGGCTTGCAGAGCCTCAACCAGAACAACTCCTTTCTGTTGGAAATCACTTTTAATTAGAATAAATCCCAGATTAGATTTCCGTTCTCTTTTCTACATCATTTGCATGAGAGCTTTTCAATACCTGGCAGCTCATTAGTGGTCCTTGGGGCTAATGAGGCCCAAGCCCTCTCATGGTAATTAAAGCCAAAGGCTCAGCCGTGGACAACCCAAACTATATGTCACCAAGACCTTGGATGGGGAGAGGGTGTTTGGCGTTGATGCTGATAGTTGATTGAAGGTTATAGGGTTGGTTGGGAGAGTGTGGCAGTGGTATGAATGAGGGACAAATGCCCAAATCTGTCCAACTGGACATGACACACCATCCATCTTAGACCTCCAAGGCCTGCAGAAGGATCAATGTCTGCTGAGGTGGCCAAACGAGCTATCTGCATCCACATTAGTATTCCTTGGTGGGCCTGGCACGTTTATTGGCCTCTCGGTGCAGGTGCCATGTCGATAGATTGATAAGACAAGGAAGACACAGCCCCGATGGGCTGGTGGTCGGGTAGTGATTTAACCTGCCTCGTCCACCACTCTCTCCTCCCTGCTGCTGTCTCTCCCTCTCAAGAATGCACAATCCTGTACAGAGAGTGTGATCACGGGAAAACCGTTTCAGTTATAAATCACGCTCGAGTGGACCAGCAACAACGCCTCTGTGACATTTTTCAGGCATGTTTTCCCCAACTGCCCCCTCCTTCCCACTGAAGAGGGTTCACCCCAATGCCAGGCATTAAATCATGTACATGCGTTTGACATTCAGTGTCATTATCGCAAAGCTGTGCAGAGACAGCCTCCCTTTATGGAGACTTAGCATTGCAATCAAGCAATATATACATTCCCTGACTTTCCCATCACCTATGCTTGTAACAGATTGAGATTATTTTTAACCCTTAGGGTTATTTTTAACCTTCATCATCAGAGTTAACAAAAGCATGGTCCGTTTAACATAACTTATTCTACCGAATCTTACTCTTTAAATATTTCTGTGGAGGAAAGCTGATTTTATTATCTTATTAATGTGTGATTTAAAATGTAAGCTTGATATAGTATGATTAAATATGCGGTTAATATTTACTATTTAGCCATTTTAGCATGTTTAAAACACACACACACACACACACACACACACACACACACACACACACACACACACAGCAAGCCCAGGCAAGGGGAATCAACAGCTTTATGCCTAGTGCGTGTCTCAGCACTCATAGGGTGAAAGGAGCAGAAACACACTGGACAGCTGTGACAGTAACATAACGTTGTGTAATGGATGTCATTTTTCATGACAACTTATGACAGAGCATGACATCTGCATATCAGAGTTCAAATAAAGTGTTATAGTGTTTTGTTTCCATAACATACAGCCCATTACCAAAATGCACATTGTCATGTTTTTTCCATTGTGACATCAGAATGTTTTGATGCATAATAGTGATATCTGAATGGGAATAGCGTTTGAATATTTAAAGTTCTAAGGATAAAATCTTTCATTAAGGATAAAAGGTTTTTCATATATTGTGGTTTCAAAATATGAACACTTTGGAGGGCCAGACTAATTACGACTTGCCAGGATTGAGTTATTTTGTTAATGGTGCTTCTCCATGCACAAAGCCTCTGACTCCAAATCCAAGCTTAATCAGTGGACCCCAGCCCTGACACAAGAGAATTAAAAACTCAACCAATTATGTTTCCTGAACAAAGCTGTATTTGTTCTATGGCAAATCCCTGAACCCTGTTAGCATTTCACCATAAACTCCATTTGTGACAGGTGTTGACCTTTAAACAAGAAGTGAGGATTTTCCATCACCAATTAGAAAAGCACTGCTTGTAAAAAAAGACCACAGGACTCAAACAGAAGACACTGATCTTTCACAAACAGCATTCTAGCAACAATTGGAATTCAAATTCCCTCCAGTTACCTAACGTTCTGAACTACCCACCATTATCCTTGAATAAGCATCAACTGCAGCCAAAAGTTTTTTGCCTCAATGTTTTTAGACCTTTTGGTCAGATGTTTCTATAGTCTAAGTATAATTACAAGCATTTCATTTTCAAAGGCTTTTACTGACAATTCCATTAAGTTTATGCAAAGAGTCAATCTCTGCAGTGTTGGCCTTCTTTTTCAAGACCTCTGCAGGTCGCCCTAGCATGTTATAAATCAACTCCTGGGCCAAATCCTGACTGATGGCAGTTCACTCACACACTCTCACAAAGACAAAAGTTGTGTACACACACTGAACAGGTTGCTCATCCTTCGTAAGGCAGACACACAGACATACAAACTCACACAAACAATCACACCTATGGGTGGACGGTGGGAGAACACCAGAGCACCCAGAGGAAACCCACTCAGACACAGAGAGAACATACAAACTCCACACTTTCTCACTGTGAGGCTACAGCGCTACCCACCACGCTATCATGCCACAAAATTAAATCCATTGCAGTTTTTTTACTGTTCATACAAAAACAATCAGCACCCACCAGATTGTGAGTAAGAGAGACAGACAGAAGAGCAAGAAGGGAGAAAAAATTAGATGATGTGTGTTGGGTTGGGGGGTGGTACTGAGATAGACAGAGAGAGAAAGAATAAAAGAAGAGCAAGAGGCAGAGAGAGAGGGGAGCATCCTTGTGTGACCAGCAGTTTTCGGAAACGGGGCAGGAGTGTGCTGTTAATGGAAAGAGGTGGATAAGTAGCATGTGGTGTTCACATGCTCACTTCCCTCATGATCAAACCAGTGAGAACAAGGACAGCTGCATGTCGACTGAGCACGTTAATGGCAAAAGTGCAGCGCTTTGGTACCAGAACCCACAAGCAAGCTTAATCTCAAAGGAAGATGTGTGTGTGTGTGTGTGTGTGTGTGTGTGTGTGGGTGTGCGTGTGTGTGTATGGGATAGGGATAGGGATAGTGTAGGGATTCCGCTGGATTTAATATCCATACTGGTTGTCAATATTCGCAAAAAGCACACAGCGCTCCACTGCCGCCGTCCGCCATTAAGCTTTCATGAAAGTAAAACTTAATTAGATATGATGACTAAACTCCGGGGATTGTAATTAGCCGAACTGCGTGACTGCTCACCAGTAATTAAATGTCAGTTTCCCTCAGTTCACTGGGCCTGAAAAAGTGTGGTGGAAAATGTCAAATGTGACAAATTCACCTGTGCCCTCAGGGCAATCTCTGGCCAAAAAAAAGGAAACAGCACCCCCTCCAAAAAAAATGAAAAAGAGTGTGGGAGAGAAAGGGGGTGGTCACGAAGTAGGTTAAGGATTCTGACAAATTTATACAGAGTATTAATTGACATTTCCCTCATCGCCTAATGTCATTAAGGGAGACCGAGGGCTTCCCGTTGGCCTGGACTGTTGACTGGTCATTTGCCATGTGTCTCAGTCAGAGGTCATACATTGGGGTGAAAATGAGGATGGCACTTTCTTATGCTTCATGTCTGTCGACTGTCAAGTACACGCGACCTACCATAGTCAGGTTGGAGGCACCGTGCCAGGGGAGAGGCAGAAGGGTACCTCCGCTGCATACTGCATGTGAATACACACATATTCATACACACACACCCACACCACACCTGCGTCAGCCAATGCATCAGCTGTCACATGAGGTCAGTGGGAGTTTGACAGCCAGAGGACATGAGGGAGTGTGGGTGTAATGTGCTGCCCTTATTGTGCCATAACTGAGGAACAACTTTATATCAGTCCCCGGTGAAAATCCTCGAGGTGACTTTACATGAGAAATGAAATAGTTTTTAAAACAGTATGAAGCAAAATTCAAGTTCAGCTAAATTAAAACATACCCTTACTGATCATAATACCTACAAATGGAGAGATATGCCTTTTCTTTTGCTCTACTGTTCAAAATATATATTTAATTGCACAATAAGTTACACATTGAATTACATTTACATACAATTTACTTTCTACAAGACAGATTCAGTGTTTTCATTCTGAGATTTTCTTAAAAATTGACAAAAGAACTGAATTTTTAAATGTTTTTTTTACAACTAAACAGGACTAGGTGGGAGGTTTTTTTAATTATTATTCTCCATTTGTACATTATTTAGTACATTTTGTACATTTAGTGAAAAGATGTTTAGATCAATGCAAGTTCAAGTCATGGAAAGCAGCTACAAAGCAACTACAGGGGGCTTCCAATCTGCCAATCATGACTGGGTTCAAAAGAATAATTTTTCAATTTTTCATTCATAGCCAGATAAAAACACAACTGTGGGACAGACTGAGTTAAAGAATATAGCATGTAGTGTGTGGCTCTTGCAACTTGAAGTTGATGAAGGTTAGATATCGGCTAACCCTGCGCTCTAAGGCAATACCTTAAATTGTCACTGTTGTGGTACAGAACCTTTTTTGACAGTGTGTGAAAGTGAAAGTGACTACCCGTGTCATTGTGAAACGCAGCACAGCACAACACAACGAAATTCAACTTCTGCGTTTCACCCATACACACACGTGCAGAAGGGGGCAGCTATTGAAGGCACCCGGGGAGTAGTGATGGGGACGGTACCTTGCTCAAGGGTACCTCAGGGTAACCTACTGGTCAGGGAATTGAACCCACAATCTTCCGATCCGGGGCAACTCCCTAACCACTCCCTGACCACTAGGCCACCGCTGTCCCAAGTGAAAGTGAATACCCTCGTCACTGTGAAACGCGGCGCAGCACAACAAACAGTGTGTGCAGGCTGGCGTAATCCCTTATTCAAAACTAACACTCAGTACCTGAATTAACATTTTTGACTTGTCTGTTTTGTAAGAAACTGATGAAAATGAAATCACATTCACATGGTCCCCTTTCATACCTGTAATGCTTTGTTGACAGAAACAAGGTTAGATAATGAGCTATGCTGATTCATTTTGATGCCTAACGATTTTTCACAATGTGAATATGTACAACCAGCAGTTACAAATGTTTGCAAATTTGTGCCATTTAGCGATTTAGAAAAAGAATCCGCAACGATAAAGCGATTTGCCATTTTCTCTGCCACTAAGAAAGGGCAAAGGTAACAAGACAAAAACAAATGAGATGGGCAGAGTTAATTGAAAGGTTGTCTGTGTGCAATTTCAGGAAATTAAAAATGTATTTATTTTATGATCATTATGAGAATACCTAAAGACATCATGAGAACATTTAGCACAGAATTAACAATGCAGACTCTAAAGATGCAAAAGACTAGTTTCAGAATTCCAGTTAAATGTAAGAGGCACTATTAATATTTTTAGCTTAAACGTGGATGTAGGTTGTGTCGTCATAGATTGAAGTTTGCCACACACAGACACCCTTTCAATTAACTCCTTATTTTTCTTCTTTTTCTTTCGGCTGCTCCCGTTTAGGGGTCGCCACAGCGGATCAACTGTCTCCATTTCTTCCGGTCCTCTGCATCTTGCTGCTTCAAACCGACCACCTGCATGTCCTCTCTCATCACGTCTATAAACCTCCTCTTTGGTCTTCCTCTTCTCCTCTATCCTCATCTATTCCATCTATTCCTCATCTCTTCTCTGGACATGTCCAAACCAAAGTTGCTTCTCTAACCTTGTCTCCAAGACATCTAACCTGAGCTGTCCCTCTAATATTCATTCATTCATTCATTTTCTGCCACTTGTCCCAAGCGAGGTCAACGGGGGGTGCTGGAGTCCATCCCAGCTCACACAGGGCGAAGGACAGGGGACACACCCTGGACAGGTCGCCAGCCCATCGCCGGGAGGAGCAAGATGGGGATGACACCTTGCTCAAGGGTACCTCAGGGCAACCTATTGGGAAGGGGTTCGAACCCCCGATCCTCCGATCATGCAGCCAATGCCCGAACAACTAGGCCATCGCTGCCCCTCCCTCTAATATACTAACTTCTAATCCTGTCCAACCTCGTCACACCCAACAAAAATCTCAGCATCTTTAACTCTGACACCTCCAGTTCCGCCTCCTGTCTTTTCATCAGTGCCACCGTGTCCAACCCATACAACATAGCTGGTCTCACTACTGTCCTGTAAACCTTCCCTTTTACTCTAGCTGGTACCCATCGGTTAAAAATTACTCCAGCCACTCTTCTCCACCCATTCCAACCTGCCTGCACTCTCTTCTTCACCTCTCTTCCACACTCGCCGTTAAACTGAACTGTTGATCCCAAGTATTTAAACTCCTCCACCTTTGTTACCTCCACTCCCTGCATCCTAACCACTCTACTTTCCTCCCTTTCATTCACACTCATGTATTCTGTCTTTGTCCTACTCACTTTCATTCCACTCCTCTCTAGAGCATATCTCCATCTCTCCAGGTTCTCCTCAAGCTGCTCCCTACTCTCACTACAGATCACAATATCATCAGCAAACATCATCATCCATGGAGACTCCTGTCTAACCTCGTCCGTCAACCTGTCCATTACTATTGCAAACAAGAATGGGCTCAGTGCTGATCCTTGATGTAATCCAATCTTTACATTAAATGCATCTGTCACTCCCACTGCAGATCTCACCACTTCCATCATACATATCCTGAACTACTCTCACATACTTCTCTATAACACCAGACTTCCTCATACAAAACCACAACTCCTCTCTAGGCACCCTGTCATATGCTTTCTCCAATGTAGCGCCTTCTGACCTTCTCTGTACTTCTCCATCAACACCCTCAGAGCAAACATTGCATCTGTAGTGCGCTTTCTCGGCATAAAACCATACTGCTGTTCACTGATCCTCACCTCTTTTCTTAACCGAGCTTCCACTATTTTTTCTCATAACTTCATGGTGTGGCTGATCAACTTTATCCCTCTATAGTTGCTACAGTTCTGTCTATCACCCTTATTCTTGAAGATCGGTACCAGTACACTTCGTCTCCACTCCTCAGGCATCCTCTCACTTTCCAAGATTGTGTTAAACAATCTGGTCAGAACACCCTTTCAAATAACTAAGTCTCTCAAAAGACAAAGCAACTGCAATTGATCATCCTCAAGTTAAAGGTTTTGTTTGTCAATTCCATTGTTTCATGCCAGAGTGTAAACTGACCATTTTGATTGCAGCTCCTAGTTACTGCAGTTATGATGATTCTGAAAGATTTAGAATTTAACCAACATTTAGAGAGCATTAGGAAACTTGACTGAACTGTTATTGATGCTCCATTTTGATCAATTGATTGAGTTGGCCACCCTTATTGGCATGGATGACTACTAGTGCTGTCATGGCTGCTCTGTTATATAATAGTGCTTATTTTACTTATTTCTCTGGCGAGATGGGAGCTAACTATGGAGCAGCTAACACATGATGTAACGCTGTTAACACATTTTAAAGTGGATTTTTTTCTATAAGAACCAAGGTCTCTTACTGCAGTCTGAATGAGAAAAGCTATATGCTTAGACGGGCAGAATTTTAGTTAATAGTCTGGTCCAATCCACACCATATTTAGGAAAAAAACTAACAAACAATCATTGAAATAACTGGAACTGAATACAAAAGGACAACCAGTAATTTTAAGTAACTTTTTAAGTAACCAGTAAGCTTGGCGATTGCCATCTATGTGTAGTCTTTCATATATAAATATCAAAAATTCCAATAATATTTTAAGATAACTGTAAAAAGCATTTTGAAATACATAATTGCAAAGTATTTTTCTGCTCCCATTAGGAAAATGTCCTCTTTCACACCGACTGCCTGCATGTCTTGTCTCACCACATCCATAAAACCTCCTCTTTGTCTTTCCCTTTCCCTTCTTACCAAGCATCTTCATCCTCAGCATCCTTCTCACAATATAATCATTGTCTCTCCTCTGCCCATGACCAAACCAACACAGTCTTGCTTCTCTGATTTCATCTCCAAATCCTCCAACCTGAGCTGTCTTTCTTATATACCTATTCCTAATCCTGTCCATCCTCATTACTCCCAACGCAAATCTTAACATCAAATTATTAAAAATGTGAATATTAAGCACTTAAAAAATGGTAAAATAAATATTGTGAACAATGGAAAAGATAAATATTCATTAATGACTTGTAAAGTCAAATGGTTGAGCTGAATTCAGTGTTCATGACAGCCTCAATTTGAATAACACACAGTGTAGCTGAATTTAGCATGGGCTTTGGGAAACACTCTTAATAGCCCATCAGGCCTATTCTGCCCTCACACCACTGCAACACAGAACAGGGGGCAACCTGGAGGCGCCAAAGGTGTCTATGTCTAATTCCACCTGAGCCCATAATTACCTAATTAATTTACTCTGACAGGATAGGTTAAACCCCCCTCTCACTGATCTTCGAGAACTGGCTGCCACGAGGAGAGCCACCTTAAATCCTCAGTGCCAGTGCTCAGCTTTATCTTGCTGGATGCTCCACCTAATTCCAAGATAGAAAAGATACTAAAAAAGCAACAATTCTGATATGGACTGCTTTTGTCGCCCACATTGGAGGAGTATTTACTGGGCCATTGTTAGAGATTGGAAGCAAAAAGATAATAAAATGGATCTTCAGGCTATGAAAGTTGATGAGATGATAATGATAAAAGCTTAACAAATTAGCAGAAAGAATTTAATTTTACACAAAGCTTTGGGTATGTGATTGAAAGAAAGCAGATTTTTTCCCCCATGACACACAGAGGTTTATATACACAAACCCAACACCCAAGCACACCTGGCTCAAGGTCAAGGTCCCAGTCACAGCCCAGTGCCCAGTCAGGATGGAGCAATCCACAGCCTTGGGTCTACCCATGACAAGTACTAAAATAAAACAATAAGAGTTTCAAGATAACAAAAATTATTACTACATATGCAAATTATTATTAAATTAGCCCAATGGTCTGGATGGCAATAACAAAGAACAGATCAACAGTAAAAACTAATCAAAAATAAAGAGCAAACAGTGTTTATATAACATGCAAGAAAATATGCAATCCAAAAGATGAATAAATGGAAGAATACAATATAATCCTTTTGGTGTATAAACCACTGATCCTAGCCCTGTATGTCAAAAAAGCACCATCCAAATGACTGCATAAATGGTTTTACAAGAAAAAAAAAAAAAAAAAACACTGAGCTGCATTCAGATTGTCCTGATGGCTGTAGAACCTGCCATGAATCTATTGATTGACATTTCCTTTACTTCAAAACCAAACTTTTTTTAAGAGTGTAGGGGGCTAACCTTAAGGATAAAAGCATGGGACAGAGGTGTAAGAGGCAAGCAGTGGTGAGCGTGGAGGGGTGAAATGACTTTTCAGTCTGGATAAGGGTGTTGATGCTGGAGGCCCACGGCGAAGGAGAAGATTGATCGCTGGCACGTCTTCACTCCGCGATTTCCCATCTCTCCAGAGCCTTAGTGCACAGGAGCCAGCACGGGCAAGATAAATCGACAGATGGTGGAGGAGAAAAGCTCAAGAATAGAGAAGTGGGAAAGGGAAAAAAAAAGATAAAGTTGTTGAAGAGAAGGGGGCTGAACAGTGAGGTTCAGAAAGGTAAAAGAAAGAAAGCACTCTTTTGGGAATCTGGGGAACAAAGAATGATCTTTTTATCTGTACCTTATTTGTAAGAAGCATGCATAGTCTAAGCAGCCATTGGGCCTTGGACAGTAACATGTTCTACATCCATCTGCTCCCTCAGCGATAGTTATATGAGCAGGGAAAATAAAACACATCTCAGGTTAGCAAAACACGATAGATTGCAAACTCAAGGTAGGGAATGCAGTGCAGAATTGCACTGTTCATCTGAAGAATTGGAGGAATAAAGTCAATAGGTACACTCTCCAGGGACAAATTAAAAAGCGTTCTTGCATGTGAATATTGATCGCGTTTGCATATACAAGCAATTGCGCTGCTTACAATATCCCATGCTGGCATGATGAAAAGCCCATTGAGTATGTGTCAGGTGCCACACACACGATCGCATTAGTGCAACTTGCCAGCCTAATTGTTGCAGGTCTGGTGTGACTGGCTGCTTTATCATGTGGTTTAATAGGATGAAGGGTACTGGGAATGAGCTTGATTTGACAAAGATCACTAGGAAAAAAACACTGAGACTGGATTTTGGATACTTCAGTAAATCACAGTCAAGTCAAAGGCTTCTGACAGTAACACACAAGAAATTAAGGAAACAACAGCACTACTCAGCAAAAGCAACAACAACAAAAAATAAAGCCACAAAAGTGTATAATTATACTGAGCTGCCAGCTTGTTGTTCCATGAATACAGTCACTGGTTGTAGCCCATCTGTCACACCCTACCCCTTCCATCAACAGGGTGGGACCACTTTAAGCAGAAGCTCAGATCTTATTGGGTTTCAGTGCAAAAATGAAAGAGTTTAATGAGTGAAAGCCTTCCACAAAAAATACATCAATTATCACTTTCAGGAAGGAAGGGTTTCTGCCAAGATGGGGGCTGAGGTGTCTGAGGGGTCTTCCTAATTCAGACCCAATTTAGATTTCCTTTTTTAATCGAACATGTTTCAAGTAAAGCATGATATTGACAATGTCCAGCTCTGTCTTTTCTTGCGTGTCCATGTTTAAAGTGGGGCATTGCATAAGCTGTATTGACCTAAAACTTTAAAAATGACAAAGGATGAATGTCTCAGGATCTGTTTGAAAATGGTTACCATTGATAAGATATATGCTTTAAAAACTGCTTTCTGTCCAGTGTTGCTAGGAGATACTGATGAGGTATTTTGCTAGTAAAGTGGACCTTTATGGAAGTCAGATATATTTTGGTAACACCTGAAAAGTACTAAAAAAGTACTTCTCAGTACTAAAACTAGTGATATATAGTGATACATAAAAAGTACTTCACAGTACTAAAACTAGTGATATATTTAAGTGTGCTTTTACAAGCGTATCAGGCAGTGGCGATGGGATTTTTAAACCACCTCACCGTTGAGTCAAAATAGTCTGCCCACAAAAAATCAAAGCAGCAATGTTCAGAAAGTACTTTAGGATTTCAAAGTAAATATTCATAATTCTTAATGAAGTGGGCCACTAAGTGAATGCTTACCTCATTATCCATGTTTACTAATGCATCCGTATATACAAGGCAAAAAAAAGATCTTTTAAATCTTAAAACTGGCATTTAATTAGCTTTTCTCTTTGATCTCATTAAGTCTAGGTTTTGGCTTAATCCAATACTCTTTAGTTTTCTTTTTTAATTTCTTTTAATTTATTACTCCTTCCTTGTGGAATATGCTTGTCCTTGTCGATTCCTATTTAGAATTGTTAGTTCCTTCTGCTTCTAGGTCATCTTCTTAAGTGATGGATGGCTTCTCTCTTACCTTCCTTAATATTAAAGAATTAATGAGGTTGCAAAGTGGATATATGCATCAGAAGCACATTGAATGTGAAAAGTGCCTGAATATTTGTTTTTCCTGTATAATTAATAAATTGTGCATAATATGTGTTAACAAACTTTATTACACAAAAGCATGAGGAGATCATTTCCATGTGGAGTCAAATATCTGAATGTTTTTAGAATCTTAAAATCTAAAGAAGAAATTTTGCAACTTGCCTCGTCTTCTCAGATTTATTCACATTCATTAGATCACTCCAGGGCCGTGTATAAGGGTGGGTATAAACGTGTGGGTAAGCAACAACTAAAAGGAAATCTAACTCAGTACTCATCTATTCAAATTGTCTTCATGTACCAAGAAAAAAGCACTGAAATAAATAGGGGTACTGTAAAAAGGTATTGCTCAGCAAGATGAGTGTGCTCTTACAGTTACAAAATGATGTGAAAATATTGATATGAAGGCATCCTTTCAAGTTTGAAATGGATTAAATTTTTTCCTCCACACTGACAAAGCAAAATAAGCTGTTGTTAATTAAATACACATAAAATACTGAAATATCTAATTTACATGAGTATTCAGAACCTTTTTTGTGATGACCCTTATAGCTGAACATCCTGCTTCTTTCAGTGGTCCTTAAGATGCTTCTACCACAAACGGAGTTTATATAAGGCTGCACAACTAAAGAATGAAATGAAATGAAATGTCTGAATCTGAAATGTCGGTTGCAACCCTAACCCTAGCGCTCTTTTCTAACCATTAGGCCACTGCTGCCCCACTCTTCAATAGTGTATCTAAGAGTAAAAAGCAAGCCTTAGAGACTTGAGAGGTGCTTTAATAGAAGGGTCTGAAAATGTATGTAAATGGGAAATTTCCTTCCTCTCACTCATTTTCTTAGCCGCATTTCCTGACTAGTGGAGCGGGTGGCACTGGAGCCTTTCCCAGCTCTCACAGGACAGGTTGCCAGTCCATCAAAGAGCAGGCATATATCAGTTTTTCAATTATTAACACATAGCTTTTAATAGCCCTTTATCCCTCGTTTGCTTTGTCATTAAGTGTTTTTTTGTAGATTGAAAAAAAGAACAAATTTTGAGGCTCTGAAGCAACACAAAACTAAAGTATCATAAAAAAATGTCAAAGGTTCTCAAAACCTTCTTTACACACCATATTCGAATCATGCTGATTATAGTCATTTCTGTAAGCAGGGCTCAATCAGTCAGACCTCGGGCCTCTATTTTTTGTGCTTATTTTTTTGCACTCTCTACACAACCCTGCAGGTTCTTTTGCTGTAAACAGGCACCTGCATGCTGACACACTGCTGCACATTCCATTTCCGATGCAGTCTGAAAAGCTTTTATTGTTCCCTCTTGATGTTCGCTGCTCTTGGAACATGCATGAGAGTGCAGCAATTACATCTGAATTACAGCTTTTTTGTAGCACTGGAAATTATTCACTTTTGACAGTAGGATATAATTGAAATATGCTGTGCATCTGAGTGACCACGCAAAGCACTACTAGAGCAAGAAAAGGCAGACTCTTTCGATTGTTATTTTGCCTGTATTTCTTGGCTGGAAGGCCCAATAACACAAGAACAAAACATTGAAACTTCTGGTGGAAACAATTTTGGAAATGAACTGAATCTTGCTGATTAGGACAATTCAGCATTGCATTGGACTTGCTCATATCCAAAAATACTGGTGAATGGCAATAAAAAGAAAAAGTACTTTAAAACATAATCGTATTGCCATAACAGTAGTAAGAGGCACTCTGATGTGAGCTTATTGTCTGTGCTTTAATTTAATTTCACCAGTATGTGCAAATAAATCAACCAAATAAATAAGTCTGAGTTCATTTTAAGCAAAGTGTGGGGTTTGCATTTGTTCAGTGCTAATTGGCTTTTGTTACTTGTTAGCTACATTAGACCCTTAACTCTAATGTATAAAGAAGCCAGTTTTAGATATCTTGACTGACTACAATAAAGTTGGGAATTCAGAGGAAAATAACTGCAACTGTTATGAGAGGACGGCCTGTGACCAATCGATGATTTTAAACATTTTAGCTCCACACATACCAACCAATTCAATATGACCCGTCAAACAATTTATAACTATATACCGTATATTACATGGCTTTTTGTTATATAATCCATTTTAACACTGTGGTTTGTCTTTTTGGCTGTAAGCCCCCCAATTGGCAATCAGCCCATTATAAAAAGCACCCTGCAAGAGAACAAATTTCAGTGAAAGTGAAGCTATTTGTCATTGTGAATGCACAGCAACGCACACAATGAACCACAATGCTTATTTGCATTTAACCCATGCAAACACCGTGAAGCAGGGGCCAGCAATATCCAGTGCCCAGGGAGCAGTGATGGGACCTCAGGGTAAACTAGCCTGGGACTTGAACCTTCAACCTTAATAGGGCCTAGTCCCCAACCACAAAGCCACCACTGCCCCTTTTTAAGGACATGCTTTTACAGTTTAATTTTGTCAGGCCTGGAGTGTGAGGATACCTCATGTATCGCACGTCCACCATGTCCGGGAGTTCAACCAAATAAATAAAATAAATAAATAAATTCAGAGAATTTTGACATAATCTCACCAAATGGAGCTGTCTCCAAGACAGAGAGGATGTAGCAGCAGTGTCCTGTCTGATAAGTGAGCTTTCTCATCCTCCTTGCACCCATCCCAGTGTAATATGAGTTGACACCTATTTGTGACATATGACTGTATCGCAGATTGCTTTAGGCATGATAGCATCTCCCATCCTCTTTCTGGCTGAGCTGGACTTGGCTAGAAGGAAAGTGTGTGCATATATGAGTGTGTGTTGGAATACACTCATGTGCAATTGTGGAGTGTGTTTGTGTGTTTGTATGTTAAAGGAATGCTTCATTGCTACCACAAAGCCCTTTGACTTGATAAATGGGTTTTTACTAAGTACTGAGAAATTATTCACTTAGGTCATCAATGTACAAAGGTGGCAGGTAGGAATTAGGCTGAAAAAACTCTGGAGCACTTCTTTAAAGAAGAGCTAGAGAAGGCCAGTAGATAATATGCAGCTCACATTAATGTTTAGCTATTGCAAGTTCACTAGTGGCATTGCTTTTAGCGTAAGAATGATGTCATTTAAATATCACAATGAGCCACAGGCAAGTCTGGACCACTTTCAGCCGTGCATAACACATTAAGACCCATGTAGCATGCAAGCATGGGTTCCTTTTAGTCATGCGCACCTCAGAGCTTATCTATTATCTCCTCTTCACTGCTGTATATGGGTTATTAGAGCCCTAATGATGATGATGAGGACCACTGAATCATAGCGAGGCATACAAAGGCATAAACAGCAGTATGTATGAAAGGCATTAGCATGCTGTGCTCCATAGCATGCAAAGCAATGGGAGGTAATTGGACATTATAAACACAGTGATGCAGTTCACATCAGTGCCCTTACATGCCTAATGGCTTTAGCCTTTAAGGCTGATTTTGGCATGCAGATGCACACACACACACACACCTACTCATGCACTTTTACATAAACACACACACAAATGCATGCACACACAGGTATCCATATACACAAACGTGAACATGTTCACATGTACAGTACACAGTTCAGGTAGAATGTTAAAAGACTGCCCGGTGAAGGGAATAACATTGATTATCTCTCTGCAGTGACAACTGCCAAGGGGTTGGGTATGTCAGGCAGCAAGTGAACAGGCAGGTCTTGAAGTTGTTGTAAACAGAAAAAATGGACAAGTTCTCATTCTGACCACTTTCCTCCATCTAAAATACTGTCTGATCCGAGCAACTAGGGATGCACCAGCCAGTATATTTCTTCGTGCCGGTCCCAAGCCCAGATAAATGGGGAGGGTTACATCAGGAAGGGCACCCAGTGTAAAACATTTGCCAAATCAATTTACGGACAACGAAACAAACTTCCAATTAATCACATTTTCTTTTATATCATATGGACAATCTGGTGGCCATGATGTACTATGGATAGAAGGCAAGCCGTTGGAGGCAGAGTAATGCTCTGGGCAAAACCTTTATTCATGTGGATGTTACTTTTACAGGTACTAACTACCTAAACTTTGTTGCACAAAAAGTACAGCTCTTCATGGCAGAAATATTCCCATCTTTCAGTTGGATAAAACACCCAGCCTAACTGCAAAGAAATAGACTGAGGCACCTACAATAAACTGTGATGTTGAGACTCCAGCAATCAAAGCAGATCTTCACAATAAATATATCTTGGCAAAACTGTAGGCTAAAACTGTAGGATGCAAAAGTTATAGGCTATGAAAGATGACTTGCCAAAATATTATACCAATTAAAGCATCCTTTTCTAAGTTAATGGTCCCACTATTCATTTGGTAGCAACGTGAACTAAACTGAAGCCATAATTCCAGACTTTTTTAAAGCTAAAAACAATAACATTTATCTCAAGAAAAGTCCCCCAAAAATGAATCCTTTACAAAACTTTTCAAAGGCAAAAGATTGAATGGTCCAGTGAAGTCATTGCTTGGATAAGGGTAAAGTGTCGAATTTATCTCCTGCTCATTTCCAATTCATCTTGATCACATCACTTCCGTATCCGAGGGAATATGCCGCTAATCAGATTTATGATTTATCCCATTTAAATTCATTCAGCTTCTCAGATGGAGCCTGCACATTGTGGGGGAGAGAGAATATTCAAGTGAAAGGAGCCTCAGAGCAATTTATAATCCAAAGAAAGACAGAGAGAGAGAGAGAGAGAGAGAGAGAAAGAGAGAGAGAGAGAGAGAGAGAGAGAAAGAGGGGCACCTGGGGAGAATGACCTCCATTTAAATGAATAAAGATGAGCTCCGTATATATCTCACTATTGTCCCTCCACTAATGATTATCAATTATTAAAAGGCTGAGTTTATGCTGGAATAATATGGTCATTTTATTAGCTCAGCCTCATAATTGGGGCACCTGTGTGTCTGTAATATTACAGCAAAGTAAAAGATTTGGGCCTCATTACTTGATTGTGTAACTTAACATGTCCAAGGTTAACTTTCCCTGATAACGGAACACTAAAATCATCCACAAGCTCTAACCACTGTTTCTCCAACTTTTCTACATGAAGGAAGTTCTCTGGCTTCATCTTCTGTGCAGGTCTCTTTCTTTCTTTCTTTCTCATTTTTGAAAATGTATGATATGTAGTTTTATATGACAGAGCAGTCTTCCCATCATTAGATATGTGCAGTTATTTTTTGAACAGTACAGTGTGCCAAAACCATGCATGTACAGTACCATTTGCTGCACCAAATCTGCATATTCAGTCAGATAATGCAACTGCCCAGGATACCAGGATCAAAATAAACCTTTCTGCCTGTCTTTCCTTAATGTAAACTAGAATTCACATGACTATTTTTTTTATTATTTTTATCATGTTCATTTTAAAACAGAATGTCAGCAAGGTAATCGTTAATAAACAGTGGCATTTTGTACTATGTAGTTACGCATGATCAAATTATGAACTGATCTGAGAAATAGGCATTATTTGGAATTCCATCCAAACAACACTGTTTACACAAAAGTTCAAATGAATAAAGAACTAAAAAGTTTATTTGTTTGTTTGTTTGCTTCCACAGTGTGCGTAGGGGTGGTGGTGGTCTAGTGGTAGGATACTTGTCAATGGACCTATGGCTGAAGAAGATACCAGGTTTGAATCCCACCTCTGGCATTACCACCACTGGGTCCCTGAGCAAGACCCTTAAGACCCCCTGAGTGTCTCCAGGGGGACTGTCCCTTTATTTAGGACATGGAAGTCGCTCTGGATAAGAGCGTCTGCTAAATGCCGCAAATGTGCATAAGGTTACCTCTACAATGTACATAACCTGTGTAAATTGCTCCAAAGACTGTTTGCAAGTAAGCCCAGATACGAGATGTAACATAATTCCCCGACACTTGTAGTCTAATAAATGATTTATTTGAAAAAGTTGCTGTTATATTATTAATATATGTCAAATTCTTTCTGAAGTAAGCCATACCCTCTATTTCCTACATTTAAAGCTTGCTTTCTCCTACTTCCAGTTACTATTAATATGTTTAAAGTTCGCAATCCTGTGTAACATGACAGTTGCGTTTGCACAGTTCTGAAAATTGGATTACCAAGCAGTCACCCACCAGGTGCGAAGAAAAGGCCGGAAAATGCTATTCCAGTGAGGAGCTTTAGCGACACAAACCAATCTGAGAAGCGTAACAGGCCCGTAGCGTGGGGATAAAGCCATGACATGACTGCTACGGTAAACTAGACTCTCCACAGCAAGAAGAGGTGTGAAATGAGGCCTGGGTCTTCTAGCACTGCAGGGTTTTATGGACCCTTCTGCCTGGCCATGGACACATGCTGAGACCATGGGCCTTTTGTGTTTGTTTACTATGTGTAAAAGTGTGTTTGAGATTAACCTGCTGCTGGTTCATTTTATTAACCAATGCCACAGAGAGATCTGCGGCAGAAGGTGTTTTTTTTTTTTTTAACACAAGTTTCAACAGAAAGCTACACTTCTAAATTGTCATATTAAGAACACACAGACCTATAAGAATATCCCAACATGCTGAATTAACCTCCTTACATCAATGTGTATCAAAGCTAGGAACATTCTTCCATCTTTCATAGGTTAACAATACTGGTTGTGCATTTGGAGTATGTATACATGCTGTAGTCATGTTAAACACTGATGTCACTCAAAGGATTTAATCAAGTCAAAGTCCCCACTGTAAGTGTGTTGATGTAACAGGGAGAAAGAAGACATCTGACTTTACATTCTGAAGTGGAGTACTGTGAGCCTGTCAAGATGAATTGGCTTGAAACTGCTAACAAAGCATTACAAAAGCAAGTACAATATAGAACATTGCCATGACATCCAAATAATTCTTGCGAAACAGCAGCAATACCAAGGCCCTGGCATCTTTACGGCACACAAACAATAAATCAAAGCCATGATACCTTTATGGCCATCTTCAAAATGTCTATGACCCACTGAGGTGAAGCTGACATTAAATGAAATTGTCACATCCAGAAGGTCTATATGTCTTTCTTTGTCAGCTGGCCTGGGGTTATTCTGCAGTTTACCCCCTCTGTCTCCATGAGGCTGTGTGTTTATAAAGTCCTCTGCGTGTCTTGTGTCTCTGGCCCTGTCTCTCACCTGTCTGAAAACCAGAAATCCTTCGCAGTTGGAGAGGAGGCCAGAGGTTAATCTAAAAGAGGACACAGTTCAACAGACTCACAGAGTGAACCATAACAGCCGTCTGGGTCAGAGGCTAAATCCGGCATCAGTATGGAGCCTCAGCCATATCCCAGAAATTCTATTACTGCCGTAATACAGAGATAATATAGTATGACACCTAGAGAAATTGAAGAGGGGCTGAGGAGGCAGGGAGAGGGATAGATAGATAGATAGATAGATAGATAGATAGATAGATAGATAGATAGATTTTATTTCGTGTTAAGATCTGGCAACTGCTTTTGTGTACTGGCTGCTATAAAACAGACAGCATGCAGAATTTTGAATATCTTAGCGCAGGAGTGTGACTGTGCAGATGTAAATTGAAGCCTGCCTCAAATGCACCCACCCTCTGCAAATCTGAGAGAAAGACCTGGCATGCAGTCAGATGGATTACAGGGAAAATAGCTTCCATCAAAAAATGATTACCACAGCCCTTATCAAGTACGCAAGCAATAAAGACACCAGAATGAGGGTGTAATTGTGAATAAGCAAGGCCCAGGCATTTAAAACCCCACCATAAAATGAAGAACATTCAGAATGTGATGCTGGCGTTCAAAAGCTCTTCCAGCAAAAATTAAAATTACATACGAACATGGCTAGCTCTCATTAAATGTAGATTTGTTTTTGTACTCGTTAATCTCATGATTCTGATTCCTCTCCTCTGTCAAGACTTGTTGGGAAATGTCAAGGTGGGAGGAAGGAGAGTGACTAAATCATAATATGCAAAATAAATAATCCTGCACGGATTAGATGATGAAAGCGCTTGTGTGCATAAAATAATAAGAAGCAGAGAAAAAAAAAAAAAAAAAAAAAAAAAAAAACAATACCTGAGGAAAGCTCTGCACAGCCATTTTGTGCCATGCAGTGTCTAATTAGCTGTCATTTTGCAATTAGGACTAATGCATAATAGCGCAAATGCCTTAGCGCAACACGTAAGCATTGTTAAATGATTATATGCATGGCTGCAGGGAGGCATGGTGGTTAGTTTTTAGCACTGCTGCTTCAAAACAATAAGGTCCTGGTTCAATTCTCAGGCGGGCTGTCCAAGTGCTCAGGTTTCCTTTTACAGTCCAAAGACATATATGTCAGGTAAATAACAGGCAATAAATTGCTCCTAAGTGCGTGTGTGTGTGTGTGTGTGTGTGTGTGTGTGAGTCCTGAGATAGATTTCTTTTTGTTTTTCTTTACAATTCGCCCTGTGTGGATTGACAAATGGACGGACAGATGCAGTTTTTGTCCTGCTTTAAGACCAATCCAGATTACACCAATAAACTTTACTGCACATGAGGAGACTCCACACTGGTAATCACAAATCAAGGGCCTGCTGAGGTGTTCCTGTAGGTTTCATGAGGCTTCAGGTGGATACAGTATAATGTTTTAGTAAAGAGACTGTGTATATAAATGTAGATATTCAGCTTTTATAAATGACTGACTATGGGAAAGACCGAATTTTTGTGTCGAAAAGTATCAGTGACTACCACTGACAGTAAAACTCACAAATGCAGCTCAGCTAGTTTCACTGAAAATTTGACATAAGTCAGAGAAGTTCACCTGTCCAATCGGTTCCACTTTATATCCATCACGTTAAACTGAGTATCTCAAGAAACAATTTCACTTCAGTGCTAGTTTGTGAGATTGTATCTAATTTTCAGTTCAATTTAATTGTATTTCCTTTTAGACCATCTATCTGTTCATGTGTTAAGAAATAATAATAAAATAATAGTAATAAAATATAAATATGATAGTAATAAAATTGTGGAAAGGGTGGGCATTGTGGAATATATTTTTAAAAAGTAAGAAACAGATTGCAGATTTTTCTTAATTTTTTCTATAATTTTCCAGAAACTAAAGTCATGCCAAAGCTTCATTATATAAAGCAAGTTTTATCTTTGCAAAGATTTCTTTCCAGAAGAAAACAGGGACTAGAATTTTGATTGCTTTCACTAGGCTAGCTGTAGGGCCCTTTCTGTGCTTTCTGTGAAAACATCATGAATATATCTCGAGCTTTGGGGGGCCTGTGTGTTAATCAGAGTGGCTATTCAAAAGGTCTGTTGGAAGAAGGAACTGAATTACTCATAATTAAAAATAGATTAAAATGACTCAGAATTAAGCACACAACTATTGCGTTACACAAAACACACAAATTATAAGGTAAGATGTTCTGCTTAATATCGTATAACACATAGAAGAAAAGGAAATATTCCTGGTGAAGCTTTGTGTAATTCAATATAAATTTGTCACTTATTGCTAAAAAAATCTGTCCAAAGTGTGTATTCCAAACATTTCAGTACATTTTAGAAAATAGTACTGAAATGCTAGAACTAATCTTTATGCACTTAGTCACAAATCATGTTTCCTCTTGTGTGAACTTTACTGTGTAGGTCCGCCTCATCTGATTGTACTAAAATCTAGGGAAGCCATGTTAACACTTTCAATTCATGCTCCTTAAACCATTTCTGAGCAGTTTTTTACGGAATGTCAGAGCACATTATCCTGCTGGGACAACACTTCCATCTGATCACAGCTTTGGAATGAAGGGATTAACCTGGTCAGCAAGAATGTTTGCACATGAATGCCAGGACCCAGAATATCCCAGTAGTATATAGCCCAGAGCATCACCCTGCCTCCACCAGCTTGTCTTTTGTCCACAGTGCATCCTGGTGCCATTTCTTCCCCAGTTAAGCAATGTTTGATAATATGAAGAAAAAAAATTATATTTTATTATGTATGTTATATATGGGTGGCAGTGGTCTAGTGGTAGGGTACTTGCCTACGGACCTATGGCTAAAGAGGTCCCAGGTTCGAATCCCATCTCTGGCACTACCTCCACTGGGTCCCTGAGCAAGACCCTTAACCCTGAGTTGCTCCATGAGGACTGTCCCTGTAGTTAGGACATGTAAGTCGCTCTGGATAAGAGCGTCTGCTAAATGCCGTAAATGTAAATGTATATTATTTAAACCAGATCACCTGATTCGGTGGTCATTCTGATGCCCATGTGCATGTGTGAGATGTGCATGCTAGCCTACACTCCTCAAGAGTATCCAGAGCCTTGTCCTTGGTTCACTAGTAGCTCTTTTTTGAATCACTTTTGATAGGTACTAATCTGCTTACTGGCAACACAATGCAAGTCTTGCTATCATTCATTCATTCATTCTCTCCCGCTTATCCAAGGTCGGGTCGCGGGGGAGCAGCTCCAGCAGGGATGCCCAGACTTCCCTCTCTCCGGTCACTTCTTCTAGCTCCTCCGGGCGGATCCCAAGGCGTTCCCAGGCCAGCCGAGAGACATAGTCTCTCCAGCGTGTCCTGGGTCTTCCCCGGGGTCTCTTTCCGGTGGGACATGCCCGGAACACCTCACCAGGGAGGCGTCCAGGGGGCATCCTAATCAGATGCCCGAGCCACCTCATCTGACTCCTCTCGATGCGGAGGAGCAGCGGTTCTACTCTGAGCCCCTCCCGGATGACTGAGCTTCTCACCCTGTCTCTAAGGGAGAGCCCAGACACCCTGCGGAGGAAACTCATTTCGGCCGCTTGTATTCGCGATCTCGTTCTTTCGGTCACTACCCACAGCTCGTGACCATAGGTGAGGGTGGGGACGTAGATCGACCAGTAAATTGAGAGCTTTGCCTTTTGGCTCAGCTCCTTCTTCACCATGACGGACCAATGCAGAGCCCGCATCACTGCGGACGCTGCTCCAATCTGCCTGTCGACCTCCCGCTCCATTCTACCCTCACTCGTGAACAAGATCCCGAGATAGTTAAACTCCTCTACTTGGGGCAGGATCTCACTCCCAACCCTGAGAGGGCACGCCAACCTTTTCCGACTGAGGACCATGGCCTCAGATTTAGAGGTGCTGATTCTCATCCCAGCCGCTTCACACTCGGCTGCGAACCGATCTAGTGAGAGCTGAAGGTCACGGCCTGATGAGGCCAACAGGACGTCATCTGCAAAAAGCAGTGACCCAATCTTGAGCCCACCAAACCGGACCCCCTCAACGCCCTGGCTGCGCCTAGAAATCCTGTCCATAAAAGTTATGAACAGGATCGGTGACAAAGGGCAGCCCTGGCGGAGCCCAACTCTCCCCAGGAACAGGTCCGACTTACTGCCGGCAATGTGGACCAAGCTCTGACACCGGTTGTACAGGGACCGGACAGCCCTTAACAGGGAATCCAATACCCCATACTCTCTGAGTACCCCCCACAGGACTCCCCGAGGGACACGGTCGAATGCCTTCTCCAAGTCCACAAAGCACATGTAGACTGGTTGGGCAAACTCCCATGCACCCTCCAGGACCCTGCCAAGGGTGTAGAGCTGGTCCACTGTTCCGCAACCTGGACGAAAACCACACTGCTCCTCCTGAATCCGAGGTTCGACTATCCGACGGACCCTCCTTTCCAGGACCCGTGAATATACTTTCCCCGGGAGGCTGAGAAGTGTGATCCCTCTATAGTTCGAACACACCCTCCGGTCCCCTTTCTTAAAGAGGGGGACCACCACCCCGGTCTGCCAGTCCAGAGGCACCGTCCCCGATGTCCATGCGATGTTGCAGAGGCGTGTCAGCCATGACAGTCCTACAACATCCAGAGCTTTGAGGAACTCCGGGCGGATCTCATCCACCCCCGGAGCCTTGCCACCAAGGAGCTTTTTGACCACCTCGGCAACCTCGGCCCCAGAGATGGAAGAGTCCACCTCTGTATCGCCAGGCTCTGCTTCCTCCTTGGAAGGCATGTTGGTGGAATTAAGGAGGTCTTCGAAGTATTCTCCCCACCGACCCACAACGTCCCGAGTCGAGGTCAGCAGCGCACCATCCCCACTATACACTGTGTTGACTGTGCGCTGCTTTCCCCTCCTGAGACGCCAGATGGTGGACCAGAACCTCCTCGAAGCCATCTGGAAGTCCTTCTCCATGGCCTCTCCAAACTCCTCCCATGCCCGTGTTTTTGCCTCAGCAACCACCAAAGCTGCATTCCGCTTGGCCTGCCGGTACCTATCAGCTGCCTCCGGAGCCCCACTGGCCAAAAAGGCCCTGTAAGACTCCTTCTTCAGCTTGATGGCATCCCTCACCCCCGGTGTCCACCAACGTGTTCTCAGGTTGCCACCACGACAGGCACCGACCACCTTATGGCCACAGCTCCGGTCAGCCGCCTCAACAATGGAGGCGCGGAACATACTCCATTCGGACTCAATGTCCCCCACCTCCCCCGGGACGTGGTTAAAGCTTTGCTGGAGGTGGGAGTTGAAGCTTGTCCTCACAGGGGACTCTGCCAGACGTTCCCAGTAGACCCTCACAATACGTTTGGGCCTACCAGGCCTGACCGGCATCCTCCCCCACCAACGAAGCCAACTCACCACCAGGTGATGGTCGGTTGACAGCTCTGCCCCTCTCTTCACCCGAGTGTCCAAGACATGTGACCGCAATTCCGACGACACGACCACAAAGTCGATCATTGAACTGCGGCCTAGGGTGTCCTGGTGCCAGGTGCACATGTGGACATCCTTATGCCTGAACATGGTGTTCGTTATGGACAATGATGAGCACAAAAGTCTAATAACAAAACACCGCTCTGGTTCAGATCGGGGGGGCCGTTCCTCCCAATCACGCCTGTCCAGGTGTCACTGTCATTACCCACGTGAGCATTGAAGTCCCCCAGCAGAACTATTGAGTCCCCAGGAGGGACGCTCTCTAGCACCCCCTCCAGAGACCCCAGAAAGGGTGGGTAGTCCAGACTGCTGTTTGGCACATATGCGCAGACAACACTAAGGACCCGTCCCCCAACCCGAAGGCGGAGGGAGGCCACCCTCTCATCCACTGGTGTAAACCCCAATGTACTGGCCCTGAGCCGGGGGGCAATAAGTATGCCCACACCTGCTCGGCGCCTCTCACTGGTGGCAACTCCAGAGTAGAAGAGAGTCCAGCCCCTCTCAAGGAGGCTGGTTCCAGAGTCCAAGCTGTGCGTCGAGGTGAGTCCAACTATATCTAGCCGGAACTTCTCAACCTCACGCACTAGCTCAGGCTCCTTCCCCACCAGAGAGGTGACATTCCACGTCCCTAGAGCCAGCTTCTGCAGCCGAGGATCAGACCACCAAGGCCCCCGTCTTCGGCCACCGCCCAGCTCACATTGCACCCGACCTCTTTGGCCCCTCCCACAGGTGGTGAGCCCATGGGCAGGGGGGACCCACGTTGCCTCTTCGGGCTGTGCCCGGCCAGGCCCCATGGGTGAAGGCCTGACCACCAGGCGCTCGCCATCGGGCCCCACCTCCAGCGTCGTCCAAGGATCATTCTCGTCATAAGAGGTCTGAAGAGGTCTTTGTCTCTTCCCTCACCTAGGACCTGTTTGCCTTGGGTGCCCCTACCAGGGGCATAAGCCCCCGACAACATAGCTCCAAGGATCATTGGGACACGCAAACCCCTCCACCACGAAAAGATGGCGGTTCGAGGAGAGGGTCTTGCTATCATAAAGATGCTTATATGCAGTCATTTAGCTATCACAATATGGCCCTTTACAAAGTCACTCAGATTCTCACGCTTGCCCATTAACACATCAACTTCAGGAACTGACTGTTCACTTGCTGCCTTACATATTTCATACTTTGACAGGTGCCATTGTGACAAGATAACCAATGTTATTCACTTCACCTGTCAGTGGTTTAAAATTGCAGCTAATTGTTTCATTAGCCAGAAATGTTGTTTTTTCATAGCATGGCATAGTTTATTAAAGTGAAAACATATTAACTTCTAAGGGCTTAATGTGTACTTTCACCAAAAGCGGGAACTATAAAGATTATTCACTTAGACATCTATGGCCTGTACACTCCACTAGCACTCATTAATTTTTAACTGGAAAGAAGTATTCATGACAAATGTCCAACCCATATCCCAAATGACCTGGGGTTGTGGTACTGGATATGCAAGACTTTAGAGACTTGGCCAGCATTTGGACTGGATCCATTGCTCTGTGCAGACTTTGCTGGAATGCCAAACATGGCATGGATGATCAAAGTTTTTGTTCCCTTATGAATTAAAGAGTATGACCCATCTGTGGAGGCTTAATAAGGTTTTACATGGAAAAGAAGGGAAACAGGAGATGGTCTTAGCCCCTGGGGCATACCCCAGGCTCTGTCATTACATCGGGCAGCCCTGCACAATAGAGAATGGCTTCTGAGTTGTCACATAGAAAACTTTCTAAAATAATACACTAATGCTATCAGGGAAGAGGCTTTTTTCAATTAACAATGTACTTCACTGTTTCACTCCATAGTTCCTCATTAGACAGTGGTGATACCTCATTAATATATATGTCAAATAAATACCATATGTTAAATTAGTACTTAAAAGAATTGGTGAGTTTTATTGTTTTCTATCAACCATGTGCACGTACTATATTATGCATTTGGTTCCATAATTATTATATTATAATGCATTGGATATAGCAGCCTCTTGAGTCAGTATACTTTTTAAATAAAGTTCCCTATTGACCACCAGGACAAAAGGAGCTTTTCCAGTGCATTAATAATCACAGCAAAATCATTTCTCCTTCCTTTATCTCCACACAGTGCAGGAGCTTAATTTCATTTGTTTGCATTGATTTGATGTTCACTTCAAGAGTGAGGAGGTGTGCATTCAATAACCGGTATTGATTAGATTCAAATGACCTTGTGGACACAAAGACCTCGCTCCAGAAAAAAAAAAAAAAAAACCTTGTAATTGCAACAGGGTGAAAAAAGCTGCGTGGAGCCGTGGAGGATTCATATGCTAATAGAAAATCAGGCAGAAGGGGCACACTGGGCTTTAGGGTCTAACCAAAGAAGTCTCAGAGCAGCACTGGACAGATGGACCCAAGCCTTTAATGAAAGTACACCTGGTGTGGCGCTTTTCAGCAGGCCATAATTAATCTTTGCTCTCATATTCACAGTCTCCGGGCCCCCCACTAAGCTGGGCTACTACCACTATAACAGCCAACCTTATGACAACACTGCAGCAGCCATGTTGTGAGAGAGGAGTCATTTATGAACACCTTGTGACCTTTAACCCTTGCAATGATGCTATTCCCATTGACATTGGCACATTAACTGCAGCCAAGAGGGCCAGATCTCAGTGAATGGAGAATAGCCATGAATGCACAGGAAAGGAGGATAAATTAGCAAAGGGATACAAACCCACAATGCACCAGAATATGCTTGATCTAGGTAATAAAGTAATGGGATAATTACACCCTTAGCCAGGGTCTGGAATTAATAACATCCAATTACCGCAGTGTTTTGTGTTTGATTGCTTCGCCATCTCTGGTACACACTCACTATTTGCAAACTGTTTCGTTTTCAATTGCCACCCTAAGCTAATAAAATATGAATGACGCATCTTCTTGCCTTACAAGCAATGAGGCACAAGTCTGTTTCATAGAGAGGGCCTGAAGAGAGCTCAAAATTATTCAAATTCCTTTTATAAAATATGAAATGGAAAGATATGTAATTCATTTTCAGTTAACAAGGATAAAGTCTGCCTAATAGTGTCCACTTCTTGTATTTACAATGATGTTGGTCATCAGACTAAATCTATAGCATCCCTCTGAAGTCCGTAGTTATTACTGCACTGTAAAGAATTTATCTTGCCATCTTGAGTGGTGCAACTGTCCAAACATTGGTCTTATCATCAAATCAAAAGTTCGGCCAGTGGTTTTGTCAAAGCAATCCATAGCCAGGATTCCATAACAGCACATCTGACTTTGCTCTCTCTCTACCCCACCATCATTTGGTGCAATGCAAGCCAGCACAGAGTTAGCAATCTGGTTAGCATTCTGATCTAATTTGATTTAACTGTCCAATCACTTTTGAACAGTTTAAAAACTGTTGTTTTTCTTCTCCAAATATAGGGGAAATTAAGGTGACTAAAGTAAAGGGAAGTAAAGGTGGAAAATCCCTCCTTTGAAATGGAGGGCTAGGCAATTCATCATCTCAGATTTAGATGCAATGAAAGGTTCAACACAAAAAACAGTTGCACCAGAAGCCCAATAAGTCCTGTTCTGGACTAAAATGCATCTTCGACCAAAATGTTCAAATTCATACCTTCAACCTTGTTCCAGTGAGCCATAAGTGAGAAATAATTGATAATAAAACTGAGATCTTTTGGTTTTGCAAGCAAAAACTGTGACTTCTAAAGGCATGACAGCTGCAGTGCCATAAGTCCTGCAATCTTTTAGAGGTCAAAGCGCGAAAGATGGAGGACTATAACTTAGTAATGATTAGCAATAAACTGCTGATGGATATGACACTGCTCTTTTTCCACAATGCAATATGGGACTGGGAACATCAGCACAAGTGTCATGGAGGATACATATTGCTTGTCAAGAGTCATTTCAATTGCTGTGTGACAAATCAGTCATAGCAGCTCAGAAATAAGCATGTATCATCTCAGCCCATGGAGGGAGATGCCTTGTACGGAGACAGCTCCTTGTCTTGTCACACTTTGCTGAGAGTGGCTTTGGGAGACGAGGCTATGAGGACTGAGGCTTGGAGATTATTCCCCCCCACCATCACCACCTCCCAACAGCTCATAGAGCCCATCATCTGTCACTCAAACCTGGCACAGTGGAACATGGGTGACAAGCCGAGTTCCCAATTGCACAGCGGAGTCTCCCCATTTCACATCTCACGCAGGCCAGACGGCCCAGCTACTCGGTGCACCGGCTTGAGGTGTCAAATGGCCACCACTGTGATATCAATGGGAACTTCAGCACTTCCAGCATTTTGACAGTGACAGATCAGATAGGAGGGAGAGAGGAGTTTCACAAGTGAGGGTAACCCAATGCCAGATCCACAGGAAGCCTGGAAAAAAGATCTGCAAGGAGACCCCAATTGCAAAGCACACTGACATAAAAAAGTGTTTAAAAATTTTTACCAATAAAAAAAGAAAAATACCTGCTCAAATTGCATGATGTGTGGATGTTCCATGTGAAACTTAGCTGTTGTCAGCAGGGAACAATTTAAACGGGACCTTTTTTTTTTTCCAAAACCTTTAGTAAATAATGTCAAAACATAAATGAACGATAGCCTTTTAAAAATCATATTTTGTTTCACTGTTTTCCCTAATATTTTAAATTCAGCAAATAAACAGCAACTAGTTCCAATATGTGTTCTCTGTAGATGTGAATTTGTTTCAGAAAATCAACCAAACCTCATGGATGCCTAGGAATGGTTGGAATGTTAGACGTTTACAGAATGTGAATAAAAAATGCAATTTAATAGCAACTTTTACTGGGGTATTGGTGGCTTAGTGGTCAGGCATTTGACCCCATGACCCGAGGATCCCAGGTTTGAGCTGCAGACCATTAGGATACCCTGAGGTACCCTTGCGCAAGGGACCAGCCTCAACGCTGCTCCCCAGGTGATGGATGTATAGCTGCCCATTGCTCCACTTTTGCAGATGGGGCAGTGGTAGCCTAGTGGTTAGGGAGTTGGCCCCAGGATCAGGTTACCCTGAGGTACCCTTGAGCAAGGTACCATCCCCATCACTGCTCCCCAGGTGCTTTCAACAGCTGCCCCCTGCTGCACGTGTTTGTGTGTGGGTTAAATGCAGAGGTGTAATCTTGTTGTGGTTCACTGTGTACTCACAATGACAAGAATGGTCACTTTCACTTAAAAAAAAAATGCAGAGAATGTTTTTTTTTTTGGTGCAGTACAGTTTTGGTGCAGTGTGTGCTGTGCTGTGGTGACAATGACAAATGACAAATATAAAAGTCATTTTCACTTTCATCAGTAATCTGTAAGTTCTGTAAGGAACATATTTGTGGCCAGAGCTTGAATAGGTCAGTCAACTTGAAAAGCAGTAAAAGCACTTATGCAGATAAATTGCACACCTTCATTAAAATCTATCATAGCTTTATGTATGTGTGTGGAGCCTATTTATAAACTGAATGTGACACAAAATCATTTACAGAAATTATCTTGGCATCCAAGAGCTTTGCTCAGTTTTGTGGTCTCAGAGCTGTTGAAAGAGAATCTATGGCTACAAGTCAGTTGAAGGGCATCACATACATGTGAAGGAATTTTGATGAGTTGTTTGCTGGGGTAATTTGTCCTCTCATGCTCAGAAAGCGCTGAATAAATCCTCGGCTACAGAAAACCCTTCCTATGTTCAAGCCACCAAAAGTATTAGATTAGATACATCAGGTCCAGCCATTTTGAGAAATCGTTTCCCTGATGTTGCAAGGAACCGCTCTGAAGGTTAATGTCCTTCCAGTCAAACACAATTACACTGCCAGTCTGCAGGACGTGGCAGAGGGAAGGAGAGTGCTGCCGGCCCACTGGGATTACAGAGACATTGAGCTAATGACCCTGCCTCATCGGGAGGACATACAGACAGTGGTCAGCCGTGTGAGTATGCTCAATGGGCCTCCTGTGGCTACTCTACTAGAAGTCAGGAAGAACATGCTAATGCAGAAAGAGGACAGAAAGAGATGCAGGCGTGAGTCCGTAAAAAGAGATTAGAATTATCAGAAGATGTTTTGGTCATTTACAATTTATTTATTTATTTATGTAATTGTAAGAAATGATCCATTTAAAAGTCTTATAAATTACAAAGATGATAAACATAAAATAACAAAAATAGATTAAATTGAAGTCACTCGTCTTTTCCTTTGAATACACACACACACACACAACCACACACACACACACACACACACACACACACACACACACACACACACACACACATTCTTTGTTGTTTGCTTGTTTGTCCTCTCTTACTCTTACAAGGACACTCTCTTTCTTGTAACGTAAGCTGCATTCAGAATATCCCCAGAGTTTGAGGAGTGGGCCGATGTGTCCCTCAGTGAGACCATGAATGATGAGAGGGGTGTGCTGGGTTGGTGGAAAGGTGGATCTTTAAACTTGCTTGTTTAGTGTGCCTGAAGAGTGTCAAACTGGCAGCAAGTAGCAGCAACAGCCAGAGGAATTTTAGGGCAGGGAGGCTATCAGCTGAAAAGTGGATGTCCTCCGTCAGGAATGATCTGCAGTTCTGCAAAAATACACAAACAATGAACATTGAAGATCACCCCAGAAGGAACAGTAAGGTTTTTTTATGGTTACCTCATTAGGAACAATCCTTGCACTACCGCTATAGTCAGACAAGCATGGATTATCAATACCTGACTCCAATTAAATAATTTATCATTGACACTTAATCAGTGATTTAACCCAAATGTTAACATTGCGTCCTAACATTTAGCTGTTCAGAGCACATTGGAATGAGAGCCCGATACATTCACAGAGAGCTTTTTAACCTTAAAAAAAGATGGAGAAAATTGTCCAAAAAGTCCGAAGTCATCTGTAGAATTAATGACAATCAACAAACACATAAAAACACACGATCACTAATAAGCTGGTAGGTTTCATACAAATGTAAGCATTTATGCTCGCTCTTATGTATGTGCATGATTATTTTTACTCACGACTCCACAGATATATGCATATGAAAGTGAAAGTGACAACCCTCGTCATTGCGAGGTCACAGCACAGCACACGTGAACCACAATGAAATTGGACCTCTGCATTTAACCCATGCAAATACCGTGCAGCATTGAGCAGCTATTGAAAGCGCCCGGGGAGCAGTGACGGGGACGGTACCTTGCTAAAGGGTACCTCAGGGCAACCTACCTAAGGGAATCGAACCCACAATCTTCGGGGGCAACTCCCTAAACACTAGGCCACCGCTGCCCCTATTTACTATTTACTTTCTGTGCCATAAAAAATCTTGTATCCTTGAAATAATAACTTTAGATAATAACTATAGAGCAAAGGCTTGTATATCAGTATGAGGAGATTTCATTGTAGCTATTTTCAGCCATTTGTACTGGTTCATTCATGATGAAATGTTCACAGTTTTTAACAGGGGGCTGAGAGGCTGACTACAGGAGCAGAGGAGCTTTTTTGGGGAAAACTCAGCAATCAAAGTAGCGAAAGCAGACAGGGGTGAAAACAGAGGCAGGTGTGCATAAAATA
Organism: Hepsetus odoe; assembly: GCA_017165825.1. Taxonomy (NCBI): domain Eukaryota; kingdom Metazoa; phylum Chordata; class Actinopteri; order Characiformes; family Hepsetidae; genus Hepsetus; species Hepsetus odoe. The sequence continues at coordinate 6,754,470 of CM029392.1, forward strand.
GGCAAATTTATGATTCAGAAAAATCGAACAAGAAAAAGAAGAAACAATCAAGAACACTAGTTTGGCTTTTGCACAGCCAAACTAATGGGGCATTTATGCAAAGGTTAATGAGTATAGATATAAGCAACTCTGTGTGTGTGTGTGTGTGTGTGTGTGTGTGTGTGTGTGTGTGTGTGTGTGTGTGTGTGTGTGTGTGTGTGTGTGTGTGTGTGTGTGTGCGTGTCAGTGTGTGTGTGTGTGTGTTTATGAAAGGACAGAGTCAGGGCAGAAATCCAGCATGAGAGAGTGAATACCAGAGTACATGTGATTCTCTCAAGGGAGGAAAAGGGTAACACATTTTAAATGATGTAGCAATTACCAGACATGTGCAATAGCATTACTACAGTTATTACTCTGCAATGAAGTGGCACACAGTACTTATGAGTGATGGCTGTTGCATATCTTGGTGGTGTTTGTATATAAGTACAAGTTCAAGCTAAAAAGATGCTTAATAGTGATAAGTACTGCCAAAATGCATCAATAAAAAGTGAAAAGTAGGTAAGTACAGATAGCAGAAACACAATAAAGGTAGAGTATGTCAATTTACAGAAAAAATCCATAACGATAAATCAAGCACTGAATGTCTTCTATGATTATTTGACTATTTTTTTTGAATTAGAGACCTTTATTGTCACTGTACCATGGTATAATGAATTCACAATGTTTTCTTTGTTTATGGGAATCTGTGTTCCTGAGTGGTGCTCCATGGGGTCAGAAGGTGAGATTCAGGGCTGTGGTTTTATTATAATCTCTTCCCAGCAATGAAAAATGTACACATTTAGGATGCCATTATGTGAATTTATTTGCTTATAAAGGTTATGTTAGGATGCATTAATTGTAGCTTATTCTAACACAGTAGCAAATATTTACATATATGCTAAAAGAACATAGAATTTTTTTTTTTTTATTAAATTTTTACTCTGTTGTAAATGTTTATTGCTGTGGTTAATTTTGCTTTTTAATTTCCACTTGCTATGCCATTACACCTTGGGTTGAGCCTGTCAAACAATGTACAACTGTTTTAAATGAGACCACCATTCATATATCAAGAGATCTGTCATTTTAGTGCATCAGAAATAACAGTATAAAATAATAAATAATCTGCTCAAAATGTTTTTTTTTTGGTTTTTTTTAAGCATCTTTTCCTTTGTGAGTGGATTCTTTCCTGGCAGCTCTTCACAAGAAAACCTATTGACACTACTTAAAAATAAAGCGCTGTCACTTTTTCACATGAAAGCATTCAAATGGGATGCTTCAGATAGGATTTTCCAATGTGGATATTTTGTTTTTAGGGTTATTCTAAATATCCAGTGGCAATGAAAGACAATATTGGCTGCTTCCCAGCTTATCTTAGCAAGGTAAAGTTTCCATTGATCGCACCTCTGATTGTGTGTCCATCAGGCAGACTGACCATGCTGACATCCCTGATCACCACACAGCACTTTCCCCTACAGCTCCTGCACCTCTGCCTCTAGGCCCTATCGATCCTTCCTGCTGTGCCTCAAGCTCACAGATCACTCACCATGATGCCTTTTATGTTACAAAAATTAATTGAATGAGGGAAGCCCTATAAGAGTTTGGAAGGAAGCGAGCTGCAGCCATGCCGGCAGGATTCGAGTTGTGATAAAACCAGCACAGGTCTGAATCTCGCCAGGCCCTGGGGCAGGGGATTATAGAAAGAGAGAGACATATTCCTCTGCTCACACCACTAGCCCCCAGGAGCACAGGCCAGGTCCACTAATCCCCATAAACTGGCTTTGGGGAGCAGACAGATAAACACAAGGGGTCCACATCCTGCCTGTATCAGCTTGCGACCTGCATTGCACCACTTTCACAAACACAAGCAGGGGGGAATAATTACATCCATGAGGGTGCATAAATTAACCACAGCTAGTGCAGATCTACAGACTTTGATGTTGGATCAGGCCTCTTCAAGTTGCAAGTTTGAGATGAAGCCCTGATGTGTTAGATTGATGAGCAACGCTGGGATAAACTGTGATTTCCATTTCATCATCATCAATAAGCGTCTGGTTCCAAGGGGATAAAATTGCTGGAAGGAATTTATTACACTAATAACAAACACTTTGCACGACAGGCTCGTGTTATGTTGATGGTTTAGAACATATCGCCTTTCACATTGGCTGGATTTCTGAAATGATGGAAATGGAATGAGTTAAAAAGAAAGGTTATAAACAGCACATTGAAATTAACTTCTCAACCAAGAAAAAAGATGCTTGGAAAAATGAATAAGCCTTGGGGAAAGACATTTCAGTGAATAAATGAATCTAGTCAAAGAAACACATTAATTATAAACTCTACAAGACATTCTTGAGGGATAAACCTACTTTTGCTATCAGAAACAACCTATAATTATGTCTTTTGTAGTTAGATATGTGTGCACTGGTAGAATTTTTATGAGGAAAGTTTTTACCTTTCACTATTGAATATTTTTCAAACATGCTGCAGTTGCAATGTCTTTTTACTACATTCTCCATCTGCCGTTTTTTCTTTTTTTTTTTTTTTCTCTTTTTTCCGAGTCCGTTCACAGATAGACAATTCTCACAGTCTGAGGATTTCGTTTACTTTTGGATAGTGATTTCTTTTTTCTTTTCGTCCTCTTCATTTTGGTCAATTGGTCTTAAGATAAAAAGAGCTTAAAAAGATTATCCCCCAGGCTTGCATGCCATTATCATTAATCAGTGAATATTGACTGCTCCGTCCTTTTATATTTCAAGTTCAGGGCTTGGTTAATCCACATATCCTGGCCAGAAAGCACACACACACACACACACACACACACACAGACACAGCATGCACCCACAACTTGAGAAAGCCTCAGTGCTGCTGTGCACTGTGCCAACCAAAATCGATTCACAAAAAAAGCTGCCCTCTCTACACCTCATTGCTAGCAGATAAAGATAAAGTGCAGCAATGGTTACAAAAGTGATAAGGCTTGCAAATGTAATTGATTGTGTTTGGGATTTGTCTACATTCCACTGTTTTGTAGGTGGTTAAAAAGGCTGGACATGGGCAGCTGAGGTCAGAATTGACCACTCTTGGCTCGATGTTGAAAATCTGAATGATCATGGCTTTGAACTGACCACCCAGAGTTCTGACAGCACTCCCTGCCTAATGCAACTCAAGTGTGAATATTGCAATGGATCCTACGTATATATCACTTTTTTTTTTTTTTTTTCTTAAAGGCATTGGTCATTGTAGAGAAGAAGGTGAACAGAGGTGTGGTTCATGGTCATATCACTCATCAGTGATGACTTAATAAAGTATGCTCAAAATTTATTTGAGTCAAAAAATATATGTCATTTATACAATCTCAAGATTGATCTTCTTCTGCATGAATTCCCAAACTTCACTGTAGCCACGCCTCACTTAAAATAAATCAATGACGGCAGAGATCTTACATGAGAACATGTGGGAAAGCAGGCATTAATCGTGTGATTTAAAAAAAAAAAAAAAAACATTCATGGTGTTGGAATGGGCCTTGTTTTAGTGATTGGCTTTGAAAAGAAAGCTGAGTGATCTGATTGGTGCTTACCCAGCAAAACCAGGCCATAGATCAATCAAAAATTGCAAGTCATGCAAA
>CM029392.1:6760609-6836139 GCA_017165825.1 Hepsetus odoe
TCATGTACTCCTCGTGTTGTTAACGTGTCTTCCCTTCTGCCAGGAGTATAAAATGGTCAGTGAGGAAATTTTCTGTGCAGCTGCGCAAGGCTGTCTAACAATATGATCCCACAGACAAACAAAAGGCTTTCATATTCCTATTAATTGGCAATTATGCTAGACACTGACTGGCCACTTTCCTGGAAACACTAAGCTTACTGGTTGAAGACAGTAGTTCACAAGTTGATGCACAATTCATATGAATCCTTTAGCCCTTCATCAGTAGTTAGTATCATTACAAAGTCAAGTCAATTCAAGTCAGTTTTATTTATATAGTGCTTTTTACAACTGCTGTTGTCATAAAGCAGCCTTACAAAATCTGGGTCCCTAAAACTAGAGGAAGAAACATTACATTTACATTTGTGGCATTTAGCAGATGCTCTTATCCAGAGTGACTTCCATGTCCTAATTACAGGGACAGTCTCACTGGAGCAACTCAGGGTTAAGAGTCTTGCTCAGGGACCCAGTGGTGGTAGTGCTAGAGGTGGGACTCAAACCAGGGACCTCACCACAGAAACCTTGAGAGGAACCAAGACTCAAAAGGGAAATCCATCCTCCTCTGGTCAACACCGGAGCCACTTCTTGCTTGTATTTCTTGCTTTTAAATGGTGAACCACTCTGTATGTGTGATGTGTATAAAAGCTTCAGCATCACCAACACCACTGTGCCTGAGATGCTAGCATCACACACACATCTATGCCATTAACAAAGTTGTCAATTTTGCCCCAACAACTGATATCCAACTGATAAATTGTTATACATGAAAAGCCTAAATCTCACATTTTATTGTACTGTCTTCTGAGGGCAATTTCGATGAGTTTATGTACCAAGTTACAGTCATAATTCATTTTTATATAACCATTTTTCAGCCTTACTCACCTTACCTTACAATTAAACAGGCTACATCAATGCAAGATCCCTAAAGAGGGAGTGAGGTCTCAGTGTAAAAACTTTCCTTTTGAATTAAAAGAGCTTTTTACTTTGAGAAGTAGCCTCAGTACAGATATGGCCAAAAATGTTGCAAACTTGGCCCTTCTTTTTCAAAACCTCTGCAATTCACCCTGATGTTGATCAACACAGCCACGTAATTTTCACTTTTGCCTTATGGCGATGGAGCTCTATTACGCTTCACCAAACTGTTGTGGTGACAAGGATGGTTGGGAGAAATTACTTTTGGAGGATGTTTTGGTACCATTCTTAATGCAGGGCTGTGTTTTAGGTGAAATTGTGATTGAGCCACTCCCTTGGTTGAGAAGCAGCTGCTTTTATGAATGTTCTCTGTATGCTTTACAGTTGGCATGATACAGGGGTGAGGGTAGCGCTCACTTTTTCTTCTCTGGACAATCTTTTCTTCAGATGCACAAAACAATCGGAAAAGGGATTCATTAGAGGAAATGACTTTACCCTAGTCCTCAGCAATCCAATCCCAGTAACATTTGCAGAAGATCAGTCTGTCCCTAATGTTCTTCATGGAGAAAAGTGGGTTCATTACTGCCCCGCTTGACACCAGTCCATGCTCCAAAACTTTTCACCTCACTGTGAGAGCAGATGCACTCACTCCTGCCTGTTGCCATTCCTGAGCAAGCTCTGCACTGATGGTGGCTTGATCCTGCAGCTGAATCAACTTTGGGAGACGGTCCTGGTGCTTGCTGGACTTGCTGGACTGAACCTCTCTCCTTGAAGTTCTTGATGATTTTATAGATGGTAGATGGTCAGGTGCAATCTTACCAGCAGTAATATTTTTGCCTGTGAAGCCCTTTTTGTGTAAAGCAATGATGACTGCATGTTTCTTTGCAGGTAACCATGGTTAACAGAGGAACAACAATAATTTCTAGCGCCACCCTCCTTTTAAAGCATCCAGTCTGCTATTCTAACTCAATCAACATGACAAAGTGATCGCCAGCCTTGTCCTCCTCAACACTCTCACCTGAGTTAATGAGAGGTTCACTGAAATTATCTCAGCTGGTCCTTTTGTGGCTGAAATACAGGGGAAATGGGTTTTCTGGGATTAAGCTCATTTCCATGGCAAAGAGGACCTTTGCAAATAATCACAATTCATCTGATCACTGTTCATACTGTATCAGAACTTCTCAGAACTTTTGTACTTCTGTACATAATGGGTGTTTTTATCTGCCTTGACTTATCAAATGAAAGCAAAAATCATAAATGAGTTAGTGAGAAGATTTTGTGTAAGTAGGCATCCTAAAAAAAACATGGACCCCTATGAAAATAAAAGGTCATGTAGCACATCTCGTGTTTTTTGTTCAGCTTCTGCAACAATGATGATCATTCCTAACCATGTACCACAGTGACAATGCATAGCATAGAGCCTTCAGGTGCTCTGCATTGACTACAATGAGGCACCCCAAGCATTCGAATGTAATCCACCAGAGATATGAAGCCAAAATGAGAAATGAGAATGAGAAAAGGTACGTGCTTCATAATTCATGCTCCCTGTGGGGACTGCTCTGTTTGATAGAGAGGCATTGTGTGTTTTGTGAGGGAGCTGACTGAGCTGTGCTCCAGGTGATGGGGCAGAGGGGCAGGGAGGAATGGAGAGCAGCTGAGAATATGCTGGTCTTGGTGTCAGAAAGCCAACAAAGCTTCAAACAAGAACCACCAGAAACACTCTCCCCTCTGATAGCACTGAGAGTCCAGGGTGTCTTCTTCAAAGCAAATGCACACAGTGGGTACAAGCTGAATCCACTTGCCTGTGATGGACTGGTAACCTGTGCAAGTTGTGAGCACTGGGAAAGGTTCAGGTCCACCTGCACCTGTGGTTACAATAGATTCTTTGCTTCAAATAATAGTATAATATCTCCCCTTCAACTTTTTTTTTTTTATTGGTGCAGTGTATGGAGGTATGCAACTGGCCACACGGGATCACTCTCCAATGCAAAAGGTCCAGATGCAACACATAGGAAACAATGAAGATTGAACATTTAAATAAATCATGGCTATTTATCTTTATTTACCCTTAAAACCTTGCCTGGTACTTAATTTTGGCTGTAGGTCTGGGAAAGTGTCCACTCTGTGGCACTGACCCCTGAGCAAGTCAAAACATCACACTTGAACGATGAAAAGACTTTTAATTATTTCATTTTGAGAATGAGGCATTTTTTTTTAAGCATTAAATAAAGCCTGATGGACATGTCAATTTACATGCATTAATCTGGCATCTGGCAGGAAGTAACAGCATTAAAGTTGCTAATGAATACAAGAAGTGTATTGGGAGAAAGATGCTGAGGATTGTAATGGTGGCGGGGTGCAGGAAGGACGCCAATGCAGAGCCAGGAGTTTGGAACATAACTTTATTATCTATATTTACAAAACAAGATCCAAGGACGGCAGTTCTAACTAAAACCAAGATACCAGATTACCAAGTGTACAAAACCACCATACCGTGTAGGCTTAGCCTAACGAATGAGCCGTGCTCTGTTCTGACTCATCGGGGCTTAAATAGCAGCCCCAATGAAGCACACCTGTGCCTTCATGAGCTCAGGTGTGCTCAGTCAAAACAGAGCGCCCTCTAACGTGCCCAAAACACACCTCACCTGTGACAAGGATAGAGTTGCCAGGTAAGAAGTGAAGAGGAAGACCAAAGAGGAGGTTTATGGATGTGGTGAGAGAGGACATGCAGGCGGTCGCTGTGAAAGAGGAAGATGCAGAGGACAGGAAGAACTGGAAACATGACCTGCTTTGGCGACCCCTAATTGGAGCAGACAAAGAAGAAGAAGAAAACAGTATATATTCCTTTATAAAGTCATTTTAATCTTTCAGTTTAATATCTAGATTATTTTTAATAAATGGAGGTATTGGAAGGTTTATGCACATGAAGTTGTTGAATCAACTCACCTGGTCAAAGCTGATAAAATCTAACTTTTACTAACACCTCCACTCATATAATATATTCTTTACACCTACACACATTTCCTCTACTACAGATTACAATATTAGTAGAAAAAGGATTTGGGTAAACTGAGGTATCGATTAATAAGGTCTTTGTTCTAATACTGTCATTTCTATACAATTTCAATGGTGACTTTATTGTGTGCAAAGCATGCTTAGCATATTTAGTATTGTTTCAAAGCCATAAAGTACTTGGTGGCCTTTATATTAAATCTTGTGAAATACAATGGAATATAAAAGCAATAAAATGATCTCTGAAGGTATTTTCTCACACAGCAGTAAGAAAGATATCATTTCTTTCTTAAAAACGCTGAGATAAGGAAGCCTTGGAGTAGAAGGAGAAACATCTGTTAAGTGTAATATATGTTAATGTAACTTGATTGTTTTGGCAATTAAACCATTTCTTTTTCTTTTCCTTCTATTTTGAATTTTTAACACAGATTTGTCTCATCAGCTACCAGACACCAAAGTCAGACAGAATTAACAACATGGTAGAGAAAAGGGAAATGCTATCCTGCCCACCTAGAGAGGGAAAAGTCAATGATGCGTTCTTGATCCACTCTGGGATTATTTTGGAATACTTGTATTAACGCATTCATTATGATAGGTGTAAATAACAGCTGGGGATTTTAAGTAGTGAAAGAGATCAAATTAAAATTACAAGGCTGTCATGAAACACTTCAGTGCTGTAACACTTTATTGAAAGATGTGAATCGAAATGACCTCTTTCCCTAACTTTACGCTCATGATGAGCAGTGAAAACAGATTCTACTAAACCTTACACGCCTCATTATCCACACATTACATAACGAGGAATGCAATTTGAAAACATTTTTGATCAGATCATAGTGTTGCTCTCTATTTTTCTTTAGCAGACTGAACTGGCATTTGGAAGACAATTTCTTAAACCTATGTAACTATTTCTCTTCTTGGTAGATCAAAGAGGGCCAATCTACACTGAAAATACATGCATGCAATCACATGCAAAACTAAATCTAAATCAATAAATAAGAATAAATAATGAGGAAGAGAGAGAGAGAGAGAGAGAGAGAGAGAGAGAGAGAGAGAGAGAGAGAGAGAGTTGCTATAGCTGTTGCAAAGGCCATAAACATTTTAATTTCAATTTTAATCCACAGAAGTGTATTCTCTTTAGAGAACTTCCACCTATTTTAATTTAGAAAAATCAATGAAACGTCATGTCTCCCAAAATCCATCCATTTTCTTGTCCCAAGCGGGGTCGCGGGGGAGTGCTGGTGTCCAAACCAGCGCACACAGGGCGAGGATGGGGGACGCACCCCGGACAGGTCGCCAGCCCATCGCAGGGAGGAGCGGGACGGGGACGGCACCTTGCTCAAGGGTACCTCAGGGCAACTGTTGGGAAGGGGTTTGAACCCCCAATCCTGTGGCCAACGCCCTAACCACTAGGCCACCGCTGCCCCTTGTCTTCCAAAATGTTGTGGCAAAAAAAAAGAGGTAAATATTTAACTTCTTAACAGAAGCTTCTGACTTTTGCAAGAGAATATCTTTTGGTTTATTTACTTGGCACTAGGCAGTAGCTAGGACTAGGTATAACACAGCAAATCAATTCCATTTTTATCAAGTATGGCCTATTGCTCCTATTATTTGAAAGAATATTCCTTTGTGCAGAATGAGAAAACAAGGTCATAATATTAGATGATGGAATTTGTATCTAAAATAAACAGATCGGTACATTCACTTGATACGGCCATAATAGAGAAGGTTTAAATGTGTCCCAGAAAAGATATTTTAAAAAGAACAACGGCAACGGCAACATGATAAAGTTCCAGGAATGTGAGTAGGAAAGCAACTTTTACAGTCTAATCAACTCAAGAGAGTAGAAATAAAAATAGTGATCTTGTACACAATATGCAAATAGATACCCAGCCTACCTAAAACCCAATGGTTTCAGTCCCTGCACCCCATAACGCAGCTTCACGCTGCAGGGCACCGAGCACAAACAACACAAACAAAGCACAAACAAACATTTCCATCAGCATTTTCAAGTTTGATTACTGACCCATTTAAATGACTCCCATTCCAGCAACATGAATTGATTCAGCAACTTAACATTTACAGTATTTTTAGCTCCAGGCTTAGTGGTTTGTCCTTTGCATAAATTCCACCCTGACCTGACTTGTCACTGCAGCAAATCGAAATAAACAAAGCTACCTCGCACAAGGCCAAACAAAAGCCAGACGAACAAACCCAAACAAGCCTGCAGGGGCAATTCATTTGAATAGGCCAACTAACCAATATCATTTAATTTACAATAATTCTCACTTAAAGTTTTCCCAAGCAGCACAAGGTTGCCAAATGACATTTAAAGTCACACATTTCAGTTGTTGTTTATTGCAATACAATAATTATAAAATTGGATCCACATTTGCAAAAAATTGCTCAAAGTCTACCAAACAGCTTTAACATTAAAATAAACTGACATGTGAAGGCAATAACATTGATTATCTCATTACAAAGGCACCTGTAAAGGGCCTGAAGGTGTGGAAAGCAGGAAAAATAGGTTAGAGTAAGGATATGAGCAACTTTGAAAGGCTTAATTATGATGGCTAGAGTACTGTGTGGGCAGTGGTGGCCTGGTGGTTAAAGAAACATCTCCCAAATCAGACGGTTGTGAGTTTGAGTCCGCGGCCAGTATGTTGCTCCTAGGTACTGTCCCCATCACTACTCCACATGTATGGCTGCCACCTTCTGCACTGTATGTTTGGTTCAATGTAGAGAAGCATTTTGTGGTGGTCCACTGTGTACTGTGCTTTGTATTCACAACGACAAATACTTTAACTAATTTCTAGAAAACAGCAGGTCCTACAGAGTGTTTCTGATAATGATAATGATTAATGACAGCTCACCACCTCAAGCTCAACCCTAACCAGACTGAGCTTCTCTACCTGGAAGGCCATCAAACACTGCAACAGGACCTTCACATCTCCTTTGGCAGTTCGCTTCCCGTCCCATCTAGAACTGCTAGGAATCTTGGTGTCACTTTCGACAAAGAGCTCTCCTTCTCCTCTCCTGTTCTTAATCTTCCTAGGTCCTGCCGACACCTTCTCTTCAACATTAGAAGAATCCGTCCTTTCCTCACCACCGAGGCAAACCAGCTACTGCTCCAGTCTGTGGTCATCTCGAAACTGGACTATTGTAATTCTCTTCTGGCAGGTCTTCCACTGAAGGCAACAAGACCACTACAAATGATTCAAAACACTGCTGCAAGACTCGTCTTCAACCATCCCAAGTTCTCTACTTCTACTCCTTTGCTGCGGGACCCACACTGGCTCCCAGTGGCTGCTCGTATCAAGTTTAAAACTTTAACTCTTGCTTACAAGGCAGCCTTGCACCACCTTGCCTGACTGCTCTTATCAAACACCGTGTCTCTTCTCGTCCTCTCAGACCATCAAGCAGTGCTCGTCTTGAACCCCCACTGTTGAAAAAAAGTGGAAGACATGCATCAAGACTCTTCTCGGTTCTGGGCCCTCAGTGGTGGAATGAACTCCCCTTGATGGTCAGAACTGCTGAGTCCCTTGCTGTTTTCAAACGTCAATTAAAGACCCACCTGTTCATGGAATTTCTCAGGGAACAATCCTCCCAAACCATCTACTATCCTACCCCTGCTCCTTCTTTCCTTAAACCTCTACTCTCTCTTTCCTGTCATAAAAAACGTGTAAGGTATATACTTGTCACAAGGGCTCTTAGTTTGTTGCTTTGTTGGAATAGCTAATCAGCAGTTGCCGATCTGAGCTGGTTACCAAGATGATGATGATCTAATGTGGAAACAAAGCACTGTTGTAAGTCGCTCTGGATAAGAACGTCTGCTAAATGCCGTAAATGTAAATGTAAATGTGAATGATCATTAGTAATGATTGTAATGATTAGTAACAATCAAAATGGTCCAAAGAAGGACAATAATTGTCATATCTAAAGATGAGCCTTTCCCCATGAAAATCTGCTCAAGGCTGGATATGCAGATACTTTATATACTTTTTTCAAGATGGTTGAGCATTAAACTTGATGGATGGAGGAATTAACTGAATACTTTGAAACGTGCATCAATGTTTTCATACTACCTTCTTCACAAAAAAAAAAAAATGTTAATAAAAAAAACATTAATTCATGCCCTTTAATTCTGGTAAGGGGTGAACTCTTACAGCATTAGCCTTAAATCAACAGTGAATATTTGCTTTCTGTTGCAACCAGAGTCAATGAAACTCAATGAAATACAATGAACTATAGGAGAAATATAGAAGAGTATCACTGGAAAGTGTCCAACTCAGTTACCCTGAAATTAGTGGCAGTTAACGATTGCACATCTCAGTGTTTTCACCATAACTAACCTCTATAACATCTAAACGCAGCTGTCGTTTTAATGCCAGGCAAGTTCAGACATAATCGTTTTATGTGATATTATTTGGAGGCTGTCAAAGCTGTAATATCACAGATGTCTCATCGGATTTCTCTTGGGCAGATCATTGGGCAGCGTTGCCGAGGGGAATTCTAACAAGGTCATCAGTGAGGGGGTTTTTACGCATTGTTCGTTATCTGTCGGGTACAGGCCGAGACGTTAACAAAGCTGTCAGCTTTGAGTTAATTCATAGATCATTTCTGTCCTCCGCAGTACCATGTTCGCCTCTGTGTTGCCACTTTTCAAATGGAGAATCAGTCTGTTTGAGACAAGAGCCTCCTATAAAGAGTTTTGCAGCTTCTGCACGTTCCTCCTGCCGGGGGAGTTCATGTTCACCCTTCAACTCTTTGTTTCACACTTGGGCTTTAGAGTATCTCCTCACTGTGCAGATTATAGCCTCTTCCCTACAATTAGGCTCATAATTGACCTCTTGGGACCTTTTTCAGAAATTTGAGAGACCTCTTTGCCTTTGTCTAAACGGAGGGGCTTGTCTAAAGGGTTTGTACAGGAGCTAACACTTGAGAGTGTATGCAAAAGTGAGTTTGCATAGAGCCATAGGAGCAACACATTTGCATGGTGAGACAGGAGGTTAATAGCCTGTAGGCCCTGCTGTGACTGAAACAAAAAAATAATTGAATTGAGGAAAAAACTGACATGCAGATTTTCAAAAAATGTAACACCAAGGCTATAGTCACACTAGACATCCACAGTTCATGTTCCTTTGCAAAATGGAAATTGCTGAGTGTAACCCAGAAAATTTGTTTAGTTCAATTAGCAACAAATTAGCTGTCCATTAACAAGGATACAGAAGTAATCATTATTATCAGGTTTGTCCAGCACATACAACAGCTACTCAATCAGATTGACTTCTGGGGAATCTGGAGCCCAAGTCAACCTCTTGAACTCCTGAACAATTTTCAGCAGCATTATCCTGCTGAAAGAGGCCAGATGGCATTCTGGAAAGCCGGAGCTATGAAGGTGTGGTGACACCTCGACAATGTTTAGGGAAGCTGGTACACATCATCAGCCTTAGGCACCACTAACCCTGCTGCTGGTTCACTGGTTGTCCTTTCTTGGACAAATTTTGTTATGTGCTAACCCTGGCATGTATTGGGTTTTGCAGTGTTTTCTCTGGAGTAATAGAGCTTTACCTTTGAGAGTTGGAGTGAACATTGCCTCACAGCAGTGCTCAAATGCAAAGCCTTCTAAGAAAAGTGGAGGCAATAAATACAACAAATGGAAGAAAACGCAAACCTTAGAAATGGATATATGATATGCATACTTAATTCTTACAGCATCTTTACCTTATATTACTCCTGTAATAAACAATTGATTGAGTGTAGAACATCAGTGAGCTACACATGCATAAATCATAAATCGATAAAGCTGATGATGATGTTAGCCTTCAGGAAATGGCTGTAGATCAGCACACTTTCTTGCTGGCCTCTGTTAAACTTTTTAATGGCATGGTTAAAAGGAGTCAAAAGCCAGTCAGTCATGTAGGCAAGTAGCCGATAAAAGCATTTCTTAGAAGTGGACAAGCTTGCTTTCCAGAATCCTGGCAAGACTACATGCAATCGTGGCAGGGAGTGCTTACAAACACGCAGGATTAGGGCCCTGAGAAACAGCAGTGCAGCTCTTTATGCACTGCTAAAAATTGCGTTCCTGAAGGGCACTATGGAACAAAACCAATACAGTGACATCACTCAGACCCCTTTACACTGTATAATCCAACTTTCTGTGTCATGTCAGTTTCAATGACTGGAATTAGAATATCAATAGTAAATTTGCAAATTTGATTTGTATTATTCTAATGTTTTGAAAAAAAAATCCCTAAACAATTCTTTAAAGCAATGCTACAGATTAATTATATTTGTTTCCCTGTAGAACCTCCCAATGGATGGTCCTTTAAAGAAAGCCTCCAGCATTTTCCAAGATAATCTTTATCTGCCACATTTGCATCATACAGTCGCCTACCACATATCATAGCTAATCATAACCAAACAGAAAAAGAATAAAGCTTATACAGGTATAGTTCATAACTAAAGTAAGTTAATAAATAGATTTATAGGTTAAAAAACAGGGTAAATAATTTAAAGAATGGATGTGAGTTCATGGAGTGTTTAAAATATTAGTTTTGTTGTCTTAATTCCATGCTTATAGTGAAGACAAAGTTGTAATACTTTGTTTTAAAAGGCAAAATAGAAATGTTGTATTAAAAAATGTGGTTGAAAGTTAAACCTAGAGGACTGCTCTAGTGCTTTGAAGTACCCACTGCTTCACACTGCTTCACACCGCTTCACACTGCTTCACACGAAGGGTGAGGCACATTTTCCCAAACTACTACAGACTTCCAGTTAGCCACCATACTGGACTCAGGAGAGAGCTGTGCTGAGTTTCATGGAGCCCTGGAGTGAGCTCGACTTTCCTTTCTGCTTTCCTTTCTGCTCGGTCTGTGCATATTAGGCCTGCAATGTATGTCATGAGGTGTAACGTATTTTGCTGGCTATTATTTCTCATAATAAAGGTTTTAAAAGCCCATTATTTATGTTTTTTGTGTGTTTTGGTGCACTGAATGTAAACATTTTAAGTTAAGATATTATTGTTAGGCCAAAATATCCCAATGGGTTTGTCTGAAAGCTACCATGGAAACCATTGACTGGTTGATTGGCTGTTTGTTGATTAAAGTTGTCAATAGTAAAATAATTTTGTTTAAAAATCACTCATTATATTTACTCATTGTTTCTAAGTGTAGCATTACCCATCTAGCCTTTCACCAACAGGGGGCAGTATTTCAGTGAAATATGAGGTGAGTGACATGCTGGAAAATGACTTTTAAAAAACTTTAAAAGACTTTTAGAAAAGGACTTTTAAAAAAAGGAAATAGTAGAATTAATCATGATGGCAATGTACGCAGCATAGCTCCATCGTATTAACAACAGTACAGCAAGGCGAAGCTACAAGAATTAAGCAACTACACATAGATTCTGGAGTAGCCACACTAGTCTAGGGTCACCATGCCAGGTCTCAGCCAGAGGGGTACAAAAATCCCTTTCATTATCCGTTTGAACCATGGAGAACTATTGGAGCACCTGAGCTCACAAATGCTCTTCTAGTTGAAGCCAGATTCTCAAAGCAATGTTTAAAGATCTTGTTTTAACCTTTTTCAGAAGAGTAGAGGGTGAAATTGCAGCAAATGATGGACTGTTAACACCCTCAATTTCTGAAGAAAGGTTGCGTGAGCAGGTGTCTACCATTTGTCTAAATTATTTGTCTGTGGTAAGCAATTGAATGCTGCAGATGGCAGACATTAGGCTGAAAAACACTGGAGTGTTCATTTCAAGAATGACGGAAAGGTCCTTTATGGACCCAAAAGGGGTTCTTCCGTCTCCAAGGAACCCCTTTGGCACTTTTCGTTTTGCTGTGTTGCTGGAAAGGAAGTAAGATCACTAAAAACAAAGGTCCTGCTGCAATGTGCAACAACTCTGTACTCATCCTTTGGTGTGTCAGAACATCAGGGCCTCTCTTTGTCACATTTCCGCAAACCTTCATTGAACAGAGAATGCTTTCCTCAGACACCAGAGGGAGTTATCAACAGGCAGGGAATCAGTCTCATCTTCCTGCATAATGAGGAGGTCTATTTCAGGAACATCAGGTGGCGTGTTTCTTATTTTTTTATATTTTTCTTTTTTTTATTGTTATTTTATGGAAGATGAAATGTGATGTTTCTATTCCTGGCTTTGTGCTTCGTATCAGACCACACCAGAAACAAGAGCGGTGGGAATTCAGCATGAATACAGAAGCATAATTCAAAGCTGCAGATACAAAACAATCTTGTTTGCAGTGAGGGTGGGTGGTGGTTGGGAGGGGAGTTGAGTCGCTGATTCTGCACTGTGATTCTTTAAATATGATGGTATTTCAATTGCATTAAATATAGACAGTGCCATAAATAAAGGAAATCCACAGCAGTAGGAGAGATTTGCTGTTGGCTGTCATGTGTTTTCACAGGAACAATCTTCCATTTCAGCGCTACATCTTCCAAAGGAGCAGCACTGAAATAAACAAAGAGTGCAAGAGCTTTGTGGGTGTAACAAAGTCATAACAAATAATTCCCTTTCTATCACTTTCTGTCTGCCAATAAAGCATCTGAAATAGCTTTGTGTTTGGGGACAATTTAAAGATGAAAAAATATATCGGCAATAACCTACAGAAAAGCGCCAGAGCACTCGGAAGGACTGGAGAAATTGGACACTGAGATGAGTAGAAGCACCATCATGCGACCAAAGGGTCCTTTTGGTAAACAGTTTTCTATCTTTGCTGGACGAAGTTTCCTCAAAGTCACTGCTGAATTGCAGGGTTAAACTGAGCTGAATTTATAAACCGTCTGAAAAATATTACAGTCTTTGTCTTCAAGCTGAGGAATATTATTTTAAGTTGGTTGGCAAATTGGTTACATTTGGATCAAAAATATTTCCTAATAAGTCTTCAACTTTTCTGTTTAAAACAAAATATTGTGTCTCGTATGATTCAAGGTCAAGAATGATATTTTGTTGGTTATCCAGTCTCTACTGGGTTCAGAACTGACCTATTTCTCATACTATCATATCCACAACAGACAAAAGAAAACACGCATGTATTTATTTATGTTTGCATTCGAAGTTATTAAAAAGGACAGATGCAAGAATCTAAAAAATATCAAACATCTGTGTGTTGCCATCATAATATTCATTCGGGATTTTAGAAAAACACTATTTCCTGGACCAATAAGGGGGAAAAAATCATTAAAATTCCCAGTATCGTTTTATACAACTAGTAGTTAAAAATGCTTTTCTCAAATAATAATTCACAAATAATAACTCACAAATATCCTTGTGAGTAACCTGTGCTTCACTAATTAACTACTCATTTAATCGGGGCAGCAGTGGCGTATTGTGTATAGAGCAAGGCCCCAGGATTGTTAGGTTGTGGGTTCAAATCCCAGACCAGTAGGTTGCCCTAAGGTACTCTTGAGCAAGGTACCGTCCCCATTACTGCTCCCAGGGGGTTTAAATAGCTTCCCCCTGCTGCATGGTGTGTATGGGTGAACTGTAGTGGCTGTATTCCGTTGTGGTTCACTGTGATTCACAATGACATGCTGTCACTTCACTTCTAATTTTCCAATTTTTCCTCATCACCACAAAAAGGCTTTGTTAAAAAAGGGCTGTGTATTTTTTGAGCAGGTAGCACAAAAAAGTTTCATATGTAGCAAAATTTAAATGCACTATGAAAAAAAAATTTTTTTCTTCTTTTTTATCTGTACATTTGTAATATGCCTCCTAGGTGTGAGTGTGTTTGTGTGTCTGCTCTGGGGTGGACTGGCAACCTGTCCAGGGTGTTCCTCCGCTCTTTTCTCTAAGGCCCCTGTGGAAGTAAGTGGTTAGCATAATTGAAAGGATGGAGGGAGTGAACTTTATTAGAATGTGTTTTGAGACCGATAAAAAAGATTGCAAATTTTATGTATTAATTGATTTATTTTTTAGGGTATTTTGTCAGTTGCAGTTGCTCCCCAGTCATTTCTGACAATGCAGTCAGACTATATTGGAAATTTGTTCAAAAAATAATAATCTAAAGAAAAGCTTTTCCTCAAGAGCATGCAGCTTAATGTATTTCTGTTGGGAGTTTTTTTCTACTGTTAATCAATTTCCTGCAATTTAAGGGAATAACCAATTATTCCCAAATTACTCCTGGCTTATTAAAGAGTATGAGCTGGTGATTTATTAGGGCATTTGCACATTCACCAGTGCAGTCTGTTAACATGCCCCTAAACTGAAGAATTCACCCATTTCCTGTGAAAACATGTGCCTTGCACTCTCCCTAATGGATCTGGTCTGGAGCGAGCACTGACGCTCGAGAGATTGATGCTCGCACCTTGTATGGCATCGAAGGAGAAGCATGCTATGGCAGGCCCAGCTGTAAGAAGGCAGCAGGGGGGAAAATACACTACAGGGATTTGCCTCACAGTTTCTGCCCAGTTCAGGCATTCAAGTGGTCAGTACATAAGAAGGGGCAGAAAAAGAATACAGAGTAATCACAATAATGCCATGCCTGTAAAAAAAGGGGGTTTAACACATTCACTCAGGGGAGAATGGGCAGAAAATCATCCTGCCTCCAAACAGAATGAAACCCATTATGTAATTTCAAACCATTTGCAGCGTGAACCCCACAGAAGTATTTGGAGACATCCAAATGGCATGTTTTAACTCTTTATATATCTCTCTCTTTTGCCCCATCACTCTCCTTTTCCCCACTTTTTTCTTTTTCTCACTATCTGCCATTCTTTCTCTTTCTAAGTCTCTCCTTCTTTCTCTCCCTTCTTCACTTCTTCACTGACTCATCGTCTCCATCTCCTACTTTTTTTTTAACCTGTCTTTTTTTCTTTCTCACATTTCTCTCTCTTTTTTCTCTTCACCTCATTCTCTCACTGCTTCTTTTTTTGACTATCCTCTCATTCTTTCTCACTCTAACTCCCACAGGCAGCAGACCTCAGACCTCCGGCATATAAATTACTTTCCCTCCCACTGGAGTCCATTTCTGGCGATCGCTTGCCCACATGAGTGCTACTGCCCAATCTGCCACCACTCGAGAGCCGAAGCCTCTGGTCCAGCCTGGAGGCTGCATCAGACTGGAGTACTGTACAAGAAAAAAAGTGAAACATAAGTGCACAGTTCAGGTCCTTCTACAGGGCATTGGTTTCCAAACCACTATCACTACTACAACTTTTGGGCCAGCTGTCAGCGGACAGCGCTTAATGAAGTCTTCTTACATTTATCTCCACACAATGAACGCCAACCTAATTACATATTGCAGTACACATGAAAAAGAAATGAGTTTCTCGAAAGAAAGACAACGTATATAAAGTATTAAGCACTCACTCAAACTCATCCCACCGTGGCCTTTGACTGAAAGGAGTTTACACTGTCTGATGACCCCCTTTGACCCATTAACAATTGAACATTTAAAGGAAAATTCATTTAATGAAACCATTTCAGAACATTCAATCAAATGGCAAATCAGCTATACTGATTTTTCTTCTTCTGTTATTCAAGCAGAAAACTAACTTCTCCTCATCTCCCACTCGGGGTAATGGTTGTTTCTAGGTGTAGGAACCTAGACAATGTTCCTAGGTGATGGAGGGGGGGGGTGTTAATTGGGCACCCGTTTGATTAATGCTTTCTGTTGTTTTGTAATGTGTAAAATGAGCTTTGGTTTGTGAAAGTTACTATAAAAATATAATGAATATTATTATGAATGATTATGTATTAAATAAATATTATGTTTGCAAAAATAAATTTGTCATTAATGTCAGTATATGTGATTTCTCAGCGATGAAATTCCAGATAAAATATGTTTTAGCTGTCCACAGGAAACTATGTATCTCTAAATTTTAAAAAAAATGGCTGTTTAGATTTGAATAAACATGAATGTGGCCCTTTTTTTATTTACAAAATGAACCGATATATCTGACATACAGTAGCAGACACAGACACACACTCACACGTTGCACTACAACTACAGCAGGAGAAGCAGTAGGTGAACCCTAGCTGAATTAAACTGTTTTGACATGAGGAGCAGTAGCGTGTGCAGAAGATGGGGAGATAACACTGCAGGTAATTATTCTGCATCCTCGTGTAATTTGCAGGGCATTGTCCTTTCGCTTTTGTTCTCTGATCAATACTCAAGCGAATGAGCAACAGCGTTTATTCACTATTAATCAGTCAATGCAGCAGTCAGTGCAGCAGAGACGGGTAAAGGACGCCTGAGCTGAAACACAGCCGGTTATCCGTTCAGCAAAGATGGAACAGACAGCAGCTTTAAACGGAGTTCAAATCTGTCTGCTTTACTACATCATGCAGGAACTGCGTAAAAGCATTCCTTCTTTTTGATCTGTTTAGAATTATCATGAGCTGTTTTATTCATTTCTTTATTTTTTAATCAGGATTGATTTACACATTTTTATATATTATATGATGTGGGAGAATCCCAGGGGGGTCTAGTCCTGGCCCTGGAGATTATACCACCCTGGAGACTTCAGATT
The DNA here is from genome assembly GCA_017165825.1 of Hepsetus odoe. Classification (NCBI taxonomy): domain Eukaryota; kingdom Metazoa; phylum Chordata; class Actinopteri; order Characiformes; family Hepsetidae; genus Hepsetus; species Hepsetus odoe. The sequence goes on from CM029392.1 coordinate 6,777,064, forward strand.
CAACAATATCCATATAGCAGGGCTGTATATGAGTTGCATAAGCAGGTAGCACTGGATTTTATAAAAGCTGCAAATGTTTTAGCACAAATCAAGAACATAATTTGCTTCTCAATAAATGCATCCCAATGAGTGAAACACGTTATCATTTCAACTGTGGAAAAAAAAAGCAGAAGCAGCATGTTAAATTTTCCACTGTTGATTTTGGGAAGCATACAGATGATGTATTTTCTTAGCATTAAGTCAGAGTCGCTACAAGCGGTGTTTTTACCACTCAAATAATTTATCTGCATCACTGCACAAGCACAAATGCACGTATGAATGGAGGTTTAAGTTTCAGAATGGGCATATTATGCATATTATTTTATTGAGCTAAGTACAATATTAATATGTTAATATTAATATAAACAGTTCATTCTATAGGCTAATGGCATTATATATGGTTTCTTAAAGATGGCAAAGAACGCTGGCTCCGCTTTGTTGATTTTGTGACTAAGTTCAACAGAAAAATGAAAAGGTTGCTGGCCTAATTTATAGGCATAGTGTCACTCACTCAACGTTAGGATATTTTGTACTTTGTGGGCCACTTAAAATATAAAGATTTATCTCTTGCTTGAATTGATTGTGCAATATTGCATGAATGATGTGCAATATTGCAATAAAATTGTCACACTCTACAGCCTCGCCTGAAGGCCTAAATTCTCTGGTCCCTTTGTGTTTGATTAGAGCTGGTGCAAAACCCTGGAGGTAGACACCAGAAGAATGATTGCTCCTGGTCCTAGAAGAACTTCATCCAATGCATCCAATGTTCTCTATCAGTTAATGGGCCAATATCACGGCCAGCTTCACTTTCCACACTTTTATTGCAAAAGTAATTTCAGATATTAGCATTACTAAAGTATTTAAACCATACTACATAGCAATACAAGTATTTGCTTTATTTGCATGATTTGTTTTGTTAGCAGTGGAAACAGGAAATAGAAAACAGTACTGAAGAAGCATGTGACTTAAACTGGGAAACCATTATTTTCTCATGCAAACGGTTTGGCTGCAGCAGCAAGAAATGCTGTAGTTTTGAAAGAGTGAATGAAAAAGTCATGAACAGTGCCTCCGTCCTGCTGAAGCAGAAGTTCCAGCCGTGACACTGTCTCCAGGAGTGACAGAGTTTAGTGATGGGACAGATTTTTTCCAAATTTGGCAGGATAAATCCAGGATGTGGCCCTTTTCCACTGCAGATAAGGCATATCACTGTAATGAAATGTTCCTGCCTATTTCAGCAAGGGGAGAAAGCTATCTTAAGACAGGTTGAATGGCTCCTTGTGTGAATACTCTAGCTATGCACAGGGAAGACACTGACTGAGATTGACATCTAGAGCGGCCCTGTATAAGAGCCTGTACAGACAAAATGCCTTCAGGCTGAAATACGAGTTTTTTTTATATATACATAATGCAGTTTTTTTTTTTATATACCTGAGACAGCTTGGGCTTGGGTTAATAACAAACATTTCATTTCGTTTCATCACTTCCCTGAAACTGCAAGCTTTGGCAGGAGCACTCAAGAGCCATTAGAGGGATGCGGGTTACTATTATCTAAAGCATCCTTTAGGAACAAAAGTTTCTTAAAAGCTAGTCCACCTGTCTACACTAGAGCAAATGCATAAAAATGGGTTATTATTACAATTTTTTTCCCAAAAAATGAATGTAAGTTTTCTCTGAAATGTTCTAGAATGAGACACATTTATCAATATTTTTACTAGTTTAATATTAACAAAAAAATAAAAAATAAAAAAACAAGAATATACTGTATGTACATCAAGAAAAATAACGATATAATCATTGCATGAGTTCTGTACCAGAGAAAGGCTAGAAAGCTTGTCTCTATTTAAATGGACCTCCTGTAAGTTATTTTACATAGACTCCATTTAACTCAACCCATTTAAGTCCTTGCAAAGATGAACAAACACAGCAGGGAACAATAATAAGCTACTCCTGCTGTGTGGGGGAAAAAAAAAAAAAAAACAACCCAGCCAGTTCTTCAGAAAACTTCATGGCAAGAAGTCAAATGAAACAATGCTTGAGATTGAACACCTTGTATTGTATGTGATGTTAAATAGATGTATTAGTTCAATGTGAGATAAAGATATTGTTAGATGTTAGCTAAAGGCAGGTAAGCTCATAAGTTCCCAACCCTGATCCTGGAGCCCCCTTGTCTCATTCGAATTTAAGGGACGTAATAATATGCAAAGGCTTATTAATTAGCTGGTTAGGCTTGTTGAAATCAAGAATGGGAAAGGAATGGGACTCCAGGACTAAAGGTGGGGGCCTATGAGCCATGAGATATTTTTTTATTCAGTTTTTAGACACAATTTCTTTTAAAATACACACTGAAAATACACTTCAGTGCATTCAGGAAATTTAGGTTTTTTGGTTAATGTAACCACTTTAAGATATTGTTCTTTGCATGCCAAATATTGTAAGAAATGAAACAATAAAAATGTGTTTACATTTAGCAGACGCTCTTATCCAGAGCGACTTCCGTGTCATGATTACAGGGACAGTCCCCCTGGAGCAACTCGGGGTTAAGGGTCTTGCTCAGAAACCCAGTGGTGATACTGCCAGAGGTGGGATTCGAACCTGGGACCTCTTGAGCCACAGGTCCATAGGACCACTAGACCACCGCCATCCACCATATAAGTTGCTGTTCTGTTCTGATGAAGCATTTATAATGATTTGTAGTTAAACTGATGTGTAGAGTCTTAATAAAATCAGTGTACTTTTATTCATGTTCAGACCTGCTCACACACAAACACATGCATACCTTTACAGCCTCCTGTGTAAACTCTCATGGCACAACCTATCGTGGCAATGGTTTGAGTCCAGAGACATTTATTTCTTCACAGTCCTTCTTATGATGCCCGCTCTCAAAGCGAGGTAATTCTGTTTGTTAGAAAGAGCAAAGGGGCAAAAATGAAAGTGTAAATCTAACAATTCTTACGCAGCAGCCTCTGGCAGAGCCCCCCAGGATCAAATCCAATTCTAGCGAGATACACATTAAGCCCTGTCACTCACAGTGCTGCCTTCAAAAAAAGGAAAAAGAAGAAGAGGCATGTTGATGAGACTGGTGGAGAGATTCTCCCAGGACAAAGCTTTTCTTTCCCAAGCCCTTACACATCTTACCTTCATTCTCCTGTGCACACACACACACACACACACACACACACACACACACAAACAACCAATAACAAACCACTAGCATGACTAAACAATTCAATATATGATGCTATGTAGAAACACTACAGCTCAGAAATTTTGAATTTCATGCAGTGAGGGTAAGCAGATAGCTTTGTGTTTGTTGTTTTATACACCTCCAGTGAACATCATATATCCATCATTTTTTTTTACTTTGTATTAATACACTATGAGTGGATATAATTCTAACATAATATAAGTAAATACATGCGAGCATCAAAGGGAAAGATATTCAGACAGTTAATAGCACAAACATATACAGAATAAAAATGGGAATAAGCTCATATTTGTGTTGCAAAACTGAAAAGCAAATAGATGCTACTGTTACTTAAAGACATCTAAATTGGTTGAAAAATTTCACACAAGAAGTCATCAAGATTAAAGGCCTTTAAGGGAAACATTACCAGCAATACTAAACAGTACTGCGATGGGAAACCAGCTTAGATCTAGATCTAGAGAATAGAAAATTCCTGTTAGAAAGAAGAAGGCAGTCTCTCAGAAGGAGTTTTTGGATGACCATAAAGCAGCAGAAACGGCAGTTGCCTCAAAGAGAGCCTTAGAGACCAAAAAGCAATGGATTATGCCACTATCATCCCTCCTCCAACAAAAAGAATCCCTTGACTGAAAACAAAGAGATGCATAAGAAATATGTTCATATCATATTTTGGTTGCCTAATTTCATTCATTCATAAAGGGTCAATGTGTCTGTTGCAAGGCCTTTGGATGTTTGTTTCTCCTCATTGCTTTGTAATTTTTTTAATCCATTACACGTTAGGCTGAAATGAACATTTACATTTGCGGCATTTAGCAGACGCTCTTATCCAGAGCAACTTCCATGTCCTGATTACAGGGACAGTCCGCCTGGAGCAATTCAGGGTTAAGGGTCTTGCTCAGGGACCCAGTGGTGGTAGTGCCAGAGGTGGGATTCGAACCTGGGACCTCTTGATTGATAGATCTGTAGGCAAGTACCCGACCACTAGACCATTGCCACTGTAATTGTCTTTTTAATGGTACATTGTCATGTTATCTGCCTTGTCATTTGCTGCTGTAGGGCAGTGGTGGCCTAGTATAGGCTCCAGGATTGGAAAGTCGTGGGTTCGAACCAGTAGGTTGCCCTGAGGTACCCTTGAGCAAGGTACCGTCCCCATCACAGCTCCCTGGGTGCTTTCAATAGCTGCCTCCTGCATTCACAATGACAAATATTCACCTTCACTTCACATATCACTGTTTGTGCAGTGGTCGACTCACAGCGTGAAGGTACGATTCCCATTCAGGGCAGATTGGGTCTATTCTGTGGGGAGTTTGTGGATTAGTCTTCCATAATCCATGCACATCAGGTGGCCTGGAGAAGCTTAACTGTCACTAGGTGTGACTGTGTCTGTCCTAGGATGGACACATGACCACTTTCACCCTTTGAACTCTGCAACCCTGGTTAGGATTTGCAGCTCAGATATCGGATATATGGATAGATAGATATCCTTTTTTTAAATACAAGGCGATTTAGGTAATTGTATCAACATAGCTGTGTGTTCAAAGATTAATCTACAGCTCTTTTCATCATACCGGACATATGTGACATTTCTTCATAAGCTTTTCATATGTTATTTATAGAGTATTAGCAACTACGTCAATTTGTTTAATACATATATCTGCTGGAAACATCTGCCAGGCACATCTGCTTACACTGTCAAAGCCCTGCATCCTAAAGCACCATCATCATCATCTTCATCCTCCTCTGGAACAATGTATGCACTTTTCTGTTTTGATGCTGCAATTAGCTTGCAGAGAATCCACATGGAGCGTGCAGAGCCTGTTTACTTTAAAGCTGGACTTTGCTAATTATCTTCACTACACAACTAATTACGCTGCACTTCAAAGATGAGGCTCAGTCTCTAGTTTTCAAGGTGGACTGAATCATGACATTTATGGATAACTGAGTAATGACCATGTTGCCAAGGAGAACAGGGTACAGTTTGATTACTAGGCAAACACAAATCTAGTATTCAAGGCAGAGGACAAACACAAAAGGAGCACCTCGGTACCAGGCTACTTCCAAACATTTGTTTTTGCCTGATGAATCCAGTTGCAAAACACAGCCTAAAAGACTGACTCGTGATGAAAGCTAGTGTATAATCCATTTTCTCTATCTAAATATTTATTCGGTTTGTTCATCTTGTAGTGCTAACATCAATAGCTGCTGCAGTGTTCCTTGTTACAATTTGGAGGGCTCCATTAGCATAAAAATCAATTCTGTGCGTAAGTAAATGTAGCCCACCAGCAGAGTTTGGCAATGGAGAGGAAGCTCATCAATAACAAATGAGCCAGGGCGCGCCTTTTTTTAATCAGAGATATGATTACAGATCGAATTAGAGAGATGAAGCACACGTAACGAGTTCATCCTGTTCGTGATGCCCGAATACGTCAGCATATTTTAACCTAATCTCTATCTGCCACATCTGTAAACTGTGGCTGATTGCCACATCTAACAAGGAATCTAAAAGCTGCTTTCCTAACAGACCGCTGGGTTAATCATTGTGCTGTCTTCAGGTTATAACATGATAGTATGTTTAACAGCACAGAAAAAACCCTAAATTATATTTTTTCAGCTAAAATTGAAATGCATTTTGCAAGTACACCCCAAAACAACATTACAAAAGTGAAACATCAGTTTTGCTCACCCTCTTCTAAAGAAAACAATAAGTGTTGTTCACTAGTTAGATGCAGTCTATCTGCACTGTGAAAATCAAACCCCAGATACTCACAAAGCCTGTGATAAATTGCAGGTTGTCTCTTTAGCCAAACTAGATTAGAGATTTAAAATTCAATTAAGCAGCTTTATTTTAGTGGTTCAGTGAAGGAGGGTCTTTTCATCCTAAGGACAAGGGGAGTACACAGAGACTAAAAGTCATATATTTGGTCCTGTGCCTGCCTACCGTTTCCCACTGCATTCTTTTAACCACCTTTTGCTCGTGCATTATTCGAAAACTGAAAGAGGAATTCTTTGGTGTTAACGGGGAAGTTGGGGAGGCTTTTTCAGCCAGCTGAAAAAAGTGGACTTTGCAGCCAAATGCTTTGCTTGTATGTTTGCTGCTTGAAAACAGTGGAATGAAGCACCATCCCACTACGTCATGAGGAAGTGAGAGAGTTAGTCCCTCGTTGTCCTGCTGAAAAATTGGCTTACCTACTCTCTTCCCACAAATGTCTTCTTTTCCAGCAACTGTAGCTGGATTTAAACGTGTACTAACATTACATAACATAATATCCTATTTAATGTCATGAGATACCATCAAAAGTTTTTATTAAGAGCATCATATTCATTTCATATATTCATTTTGAATGAGGGGGAAAGGACAAACTGTTATGATAGAGCTAATGTTTTTATTACCACCAGGGAAAGCAAATGTTATCACTGTTCCCAACTTGCCTATTTTTGATTAGCTACAACAATGTATTCCCAGGGTAAACTGGCCACTCAGTGTAAAGTAGCAGACACCTGGGCTCAACTGTTTTTTAATCATTTTAGTTTCTTCCTCCCGCACCAACAGGCCCGGGGAACCGTCGGAAACCTGGCCAAGACTGGCACTGGGGGTTGACACTTCCCCCACCAACGAGGAATTCCCAGTAGGTGCGATTGTGGGTTACCAATAGGTTGCCCTGAGGTACCACTGAACAAGGTACCATCCCAGTCACTGCTCCCTGGGCGCTTTCATAGCTGCCCACTACTGCATTGTGTTTGCATGGGTTAAATGCAGAGGTCCAATTTTGTTGTGGTTCACTGTGTGTTGTGCTGTGACCTCGCGATGACAGGAATAGTCACTTTCACTTGTTCACTTTCAATATTACATTATCTGCAAGCATGCAGGTTAAAAGGCAGAAACACCCGAAACAGGCCACCAATCCATGACAATTTAAGCAACATTTATAGAAAAAACATTTATAGAAAAAACCAACAGGTAGGCAATGTATAACACAATTCAGTGATCTGCAACACTGGGAGGAAAAAATGCTATCTGATCAAACTGCTGAAAAAAATCTGCTCAGATTTCCAAATGATGCTGCTATGGTAGGAAAAGAAGTCAACCACAGGAACGCTCAAATGGAACTTGTTGAATGTCATACAATATCCATCCACCCAATTACAATTTACTCTCGTTAGTTTGTGCCCTGTTCTCCCCTACCAGCTCCAAATAAAGAAAGATACAATTTCTCATTAACAGCATGGATAAGTCAATTATTTTCCCAGTATAACAAACAATACAAGAGCTTGTACATGGCTTAAACAAAAGAATCTACCTTTGGGGCAATTGTGTGGCTCTCAGTATCCAAACAGGTGAGTAGGGTTAGAGCTTTTGGAAATACAAAATAAATGAATAAAAATGACTAAAGATGGGTAGTCAGACTGTCCAAAAAAATAATGTGGCCTGTTCTCTGAGTGGATTTCTAACCTGTACTGCAAATAATATCCCGTACAGCCACCAAAACAAAACACGATTAACAAATGTTTGGGTTGATGCTCTATGCACTAAGAAAGCTTGTTTCAACATAGTGGCGAAAAACATTTATTAATGGGTTTTATTAGTGGGGCAACATAGTTCTCTACAGAGAACTCCAAAGCAACAGTTTTGCATACTTAGAAAATTAAATACATTTAACCATTCAGACATTGTCATTGTTGCATACTAAACAACTGCTTTTGCTACATATCCTTTAGATCTTCATAGAATCTTCTCTTAAGTTAGATTTTCCATTTAAATTCCACAGGCTGGACCGACCTAAACTGTCGCTGTAGTTGACAGCCAGGTCTCTGTGTCAGTTCTGCAGTTCTGCTTAATGTCAGCATACTAAATGGAATCTGAAAATAAACTTAGCCTTTTGTAAATCCTGTACTTTTGATGTTTCTTGTCGACTTGTAGGCTTTTGTTTTCGTTCCCTCGCTCTCTTAGGGAGCTGCAGGTTAGCTAAAACACAGCACATTAATATTTATTCGCCTGCTGCCTACCCAATATTATGCCGAGTTTCTCTCGCTGCCACTTGAGAGGGAGTCTCTGAGGCAAGTGGTGAAGTGCTTTCCACACTCCAAATATGACTTAAAAAGAAAGTGGAATTGTTTAATTCATTTCATTCCATCGTTTACATCTCCAAGATGGAAATGGTATCCATTCTGGCTGGCCTGCTCAGACTCAAACTCGGATGCAAAGTTCTGAGGAATGTAGTGTGAATGCAGCATCTCCGATGTGGAAAGGGTGGAGGTTCTAAGGCTGGACTCGAAATGAAGGCTTAATGACATGAAATGAAATTTAAGGAAATGCCATGTGACCTCACTAATGCTCTCGTGGCTGAATGCAATCAAATCCTCACAGCAATGTTCCACAAGCTACTGTAAAGCCTTCCCAGAAGACTTGAAGATGTTATTGCTGCAAATTGGTGGATCCAATTCAATTACTTGATCTTGATGCTCATGGTCGTGAACCATGAGTCCAGTGGAGTGAAATAGAAAAGAAAGAAGAACGGGCCTGCAAAAGATTCTGCGGCACATGACATCAAGGTTGGTTAACCTTTTCCTCAACGCTGCAGTTGATGTTTCACACTGAAGCCCCTGCAACACTTTTGCAGTGTGTGTGTGTGTGAGGGATTATAGAGCCCCTGGGTTGTCTCTGGGCTTCACCTGCTGACTTCGATCAGAGCAGCTCAAAGCCCCTCTCCAAACGCAGCTAGGCCTCCTGAGTGCGTCCAGGATAATTAGGGCACTTTCTGTGCCGTCAAAGTCATTTGATGACACTGATGTGGTAGATTGATATTCATGCTCCACTTGCCGCCCTCTCCACCTGAGCGTGGCGCTCACCTCCCCGTGCAATTAGTATCTGATAGCAAAGAGAGACGACAAAATTGGCACCCGCACCATATTTGCATTCAGCGCCGCACATTCGACAAGGTCTAAGCTCCACAATCAACAGCTAGTTTGGCCCTTTCGACACGGTCAATTTCAAAGATGCAGATGTGAAAGAGTTTAAAAGTTCCTAATAATATCACTGATCAGTGGGGATTTTGGGCTTATGAAAAATAAAAATGGTCCTGCATACTTAATGGGCAAATTTTCACCAACTTAGCTAAGATAAATACTGCTGATAATGTCACGAAGTAGAGGCTTTCAAACTCCACTGGCTGTGCAAAGTCAGACACCAGCCAGAATGTCAAGTTCCAAGCCCAGGTTGTGCATTTTTCAGCACCAGGAATGGAGCAGACAAGATACTTCATAAAAAATTCTAGACTCAGAATCTATTTGAAATATTGTAGATTTCATTGTTTCCACCCTTTACCTTCGTTCATGATGCTTCGATTTATTTGCACATACTTTTATTTAAAGATATTTTTACCACTTCCGGTAAACACTTTCAACATCGTCTTAGATGCTGCTGACATCTTCAGCTCCTCCTGATCCATTTAATCCCAGCTACAAATTCACACTCATTAGTCTATAAAACCTCTTTTCATATCTGACATCTCTTTGTACATTTTCTCTTTCCATTTTTATTTTTTTCCTTATAATGGCTTCTTGAACAGCTACACATCCTTTCAGACCCACAGTGCGAGGAGGGAGAAAACGACTGAAGTTTCTAATTGAAGCTGGATGTTTCTCTGAAAGCTTTAGATGCTGACGCTGTGATGGGTTCAGTTTGGAAGCAGGTATTCTGTCGGGGGTCTGATTTCAATTTTTATTCCACTTTTAATGTTTTGACAAAGTTCTTCATGTACTCTTGGTTTTCTAATCCAAGATTATCATCTTGTCCTCTCTCCTTGAGGCAGCTAAGGTGTTTGGTAGTATCTTAGAACGGGTCAAAGGTCAGTTTTGTCGGGACACCACTGTACCACATGGAAGGATGTAGGAGTTAACATGGCTGTGAATAAACCGGGAAATCAAGCAGATTTAATGCAGAACGTGCTGATGGTTGGGGTGATCTTTCTGCCCACTAAACAGAACAGCCATGAATTAAATCTTTGATGTTTGCACAGAACTCAATGTATGAAAATATATTTTATAGAAAAAAGCTTTAAAAATTCCATAAATATGTTGTAACTACAACACACCCTAAGGAACCCACCTGGGATGCTCAGGAAAAGCTTTCCATATTCATGAAACCACAGTGCCATCAAGAGGAAAAACCCTGAACAGTCCCATAAATCCAAGCTGGAGAAAGTGAACAGTATTAAAAAAAAGAAAGGAAGAAAGAACCCTTGTTTTTCTCTTCGTGTTTTATATGGAAACAATGACTGAAGGCTCTTTTGAGGTTCATATCTTTTGCCTGTTTTATTATCAGTGTATCTATATAAAAAAGAAATCCCAGCAACCATTCAGTTATCAAATAAAAGAAACTTCTATAATGTATAAAAAAGTATACAAACATCTACCCTTGGCTACCCAGAGGACAACTAAATGAATGTAAAGGAGTATTTCACTAAACAGTCGTGTCTAACAGTATTTAGTAAAAAAAAAAAAAATAAAATAAAATAAAATAAAATAAAAAATAATAAAATAGGCAACCAATAGAGATCCACCAGAATGTGCCCTAAGTGACAAATTACTTTTTTTTCCTTTTTCTTTTTTTTCTTTTTTTTTTTTTTTTTTAATAATCATCCACTTAATATAAAGTAAAGATGCAGATGCAGACTTCCAGATGCAGACTTGTTTCCTTCACAATAAATTAAACACAGGCACATCGCTCAAAATTGATCATAAAAAGGTCCCAAAAGCACAACCAAACCATCATATTAATAAAAACCAAAATACATCTTAAGCAAAACTGGTCAAACGACACAAAAATTGAAATGAAGATAAAAAAAAAATAAAAAATTAAAAAAAGGAAAATGTCTGGGCAGTATGTTTTTTTCTTTTGGTTTCATGAGAACAACGCACTTTCAGTTTCCATAACAACAAGACTTTTTGTGAGAGGATCTGAAGAATACAGATATATATTTAGTTATATAAATATATTGAACAAAATAGGCTAAAACTGTTGTAAAAAACATTATCAGTACAAAAACATTTAATACCAAATGGAAGTTTATGCATATAAACTTCAATAATTTAAACGATAAAAAATGAATTAAAGAAAGAAAACAGTCTCACATTATATTCAAGCCCTGATCGCGCATCCTTTCCTGCTTGAGCTTCACACGATTCACTTTTTTCTGCATTAGTGAGGAAGACGAGGGGATGCTGAAGGTAATTCATCAAAAGTATAAATACTACTTTAAAAAAAAAAAGAAAGAAAAAAAAAAATGAAGAAGAAGAATTCATGTACATTACCCACTGCAGTAACTCTACAGAATAAGTTAGCATGGGGCCATTTACAGTTATTTACAGAGTATGTTAAATAAGATGAACACTTTAGTGAGTGGAAATCAAAATGTCAGACAAAGTGAAAGACGTGGGCATAGTGAGTGGCAGTGCGGTTGGCAGCGGTCACTCAGCACAGTGAAGGAGAAATGATCAAACCTCTCCACATATTTAATAAAGCAGCAGTGGAGGAAGAAGAACGGAGAGGCAACAGACAGACCACAGATTCGCACAGAGGCCACAGGGGAACTTCAGGGGGGTATTTCACAAAATGAGGCTGCCCTGCTGAAAAAAAATACAACTTTTCATACTGGACAATCATGATTTTGGAATTTATCAGACCAACCCTCAGAAGTCACAAGTTACTTCTGTTTTGCTACAGTAAAGATGCAAATGCATATTAAATAACTTCGTAACGCCAACGTTTTCTCAAGATTTTGCAAGAAATGGTTAAAATGTGGTAAAAATCTGCAAACAGTTCATAGCTTTTTAGTTCAAGCACAATTTATATTGGTTTAAACAAGAAATCCTCTTTTGTGTAATACCCCCGAGGGACCTCTGAGTAAGTCCCACCCTGGCGTGACAAATACTAAGGCTTTAAAAAAAATAAAAAATAAACTGCATTCCCAACTTTTGTCAAGTTGTATGGGTCAGTCGATGTCACTAAGGTCACTAGAGGGCTCATCCTGAACTCGACTCAGGTGGTTCATCGCCCGGCTGAAGGCGATCTGAACAGCTTTGCGGATGGCTGAGGTACGTCCCTCCATCATTTTGATCTTGTCAATTGTCTTGTCAATCCCAAGAGGAACCATTTTGGATTTAGGAAGCCATTGCCTAGAGATAAAGCAGATGATAATTACACCAGAGGGAATATTTCTGATTTTTTGAAAAATGTAAAAATTTTTAAAAATCTTTTTGACAGGGTGCAAAAAAAAAAAAAAAAAAATAAAAAAATCTCATTCTGTACAGCACAGCTCGCAATGAGCCACAGCGAAATTCAACCTCTGCTTTTTACCCAAACACACACGTGCAGCAGTAGAGCAGTGATTGGGACCAGGGCAACATACTGGTAAGGGAGTCGAACCCACAAACATCCGATCCAGGGGCCAATTCCCCAACCACAAGGCCACCGCTGCCCACCGCTGAACAGCTGTGTAATGACTAGCAGGTTAGCTGGTTGAATGTTTCAATGGGCTAAAACGAGAACGTTTAAATATTCTGCAATATTTAGATTAAAGAAAAGTCTGTTCCGGGTATGGAAAGTCCGATTAGTTCAATTTTCATGCAAATAAAAATAACCTTCTGAGGAATTTTATTTGTTGGCTAATAAACGGTCCTTTTGAATGCAAATTTCAAAAGCTATATAGCCCTGGACAAGCCAATTGATTTTCCCCCACACACCCCACACTCGAATAGGAGTTGGCCCTAGATGTAATACCTTCATTAAGCGGAAATGATTATCAGCATGAAATATTGTTCAATTTATCCCTGAATTTAAATTCTGAATTTATGGTGGGCTCTAATGATGTGTGGGTTTCTTTCTCGTTAATCCAAAGCACCTGATACTTCAGAGTTAAGTTTACATAAATGCTCAATTAAGTAATATCACATAAACGCATTATTATTATTACTCTTTATGTTTTTAAATAAAACTTGAATATTAATCGGCTTACAATGAACAAAAAATGAGGCTGCGATTGTGCGAAGTAGACAAAAACAGTCAAGGTATTTTAAGTCATGGAAACTCAGCTTTTTGTCCAGGAAAAATCAGTGAACATGGCATTGTACTCAGAGGGAGAACCCTGTATTGATGCAGATTTTCAGCAACTTCTTGTTTTTCTGCATCAAAGACCGAATAAATGTAGATGATATTGTAACCTATTAAACGAAACAATTAATTCATCAAATAAATGTAACATATGCTAGGGCTTTTTAAATTATATATTTAAGAATAAGATGAATAGCTTTAATCCATCCCTGAAAGGAAAAAAAAAAAAAAAGACTGACTTAACTCTGCAATTTAATGCACGCCCATCTTTTTGATTCTTTGTAGTACTCTGTACTCTCATTTGATATTCACAGCCATTCTCCACATAGCTAGCAGCCTGGAAACTTAACAGTATGCACAGAATGAATGCTGAGTGCTAAGGGCCCTTTAGATCTCACCAGCTGCGTTTGTTGTCGAAAAAGAGTACGAGGAAGAGCTTCTCTTCGGACTTGTACTGCATCTGCTCTCCGATCCTGAGCACGTCGAGAGGGGGAGTAGGAATGGACACCCCGTTGTGTTGGCAGCCAACCCGGGGCATGTGAGGGTCGATTATCTACAAGAAATAAAAGATTATACAGGTTACAATCTCAACAAATGAAACTGCATAGCGCAGTTATTTAAAATAGAAAGGTTGAATGGTGCCATCTAGTGGACACAGAAAATCTGGCCATCTCAGTAGTGGTAGGCAAGGTCATTACATCATTATCGTGAAAAACAAAAGATGCATCTTTTTCCAAGAATATAATGCACTATGAGAGAGCTAGAGAGAGAAGAGAGAGAGAGCTAGACAGAGAGAGTCAGTTTCCTGCACGGTGGAAGAGGGGACACTGAAAAAAGGAGCCATACGGTCAGTTTTGCATACAAGCATGCTAACACTCACCAAGGCAGGATAGGAGGGATATCCGCTACATTTTGCCCAAACTAGTTTAAGAGGTTCCAGAACAACTGTCGCAGCACTAGCAGACATCCAAATATTGTTGTTGCCAACCTCTATGGAAGCAGGAATAACGACAATGAAGTTAGGAGGGGTTCACTGCACACAGAGCAGAACACTTCCAAAGCCATGCTTACAGCAGCAGACCATTAATCATAGAACACCTTAGAAAACACATTAAACATGATGCAGATAAAGATTTATTCCAGTAATACACTATAAAGACTGACTGGCCATAATTTAACTTTTTGATTCATGAATGAATCAAAGTAAACATGACAGTTCGGTTACTCAAATAAATTCAATATAGAAAAATAATATCTTTTAAAAGAAACCTTCTTGATAAATCAACAGTAATTACTTGTCAACTTGCATGGAGATAATGTTTGATGGGAAGTCTTTTAAATGGTGTTGTGTCTTTTTTTTTTTTTTTTTTTACACATTTTCAGGTTCAGGATTTAGAAGCTGAGATTCAGTTTGATTTTTAAAGTTTAGTTCTGGTTCTCTATAGCTTAAAAAACACACAACTTCACTGGTTTAGAAAAACAAAGCATATTCAGCAGAACGAATGTTTCTAAAATGTGTTGTTTGAATGTGGCTGGGTCATTGTTTGGTTCACCACCTATTTTACTCCGACAGGAAGAACCAGTACATACAAAATTCTGAACAGCCCTGATCAAGTGACGCGTTTGCTGATTGTGGCATGCGTGAGAATAAGTTAAACATCTACGCAGAAGAGACAAACATGAAAAATTCAGCTAATTCTCAGACCAATTTCTATTCAACATTGAACAACGGATCTTTAACAAATATTTTAATGACAACAGCTCTGCCACTATGAAATCTAGATGCGTTCTAATAAAAGAGCGGTGTGCAGGTTGAACTCTCACCAGTACCTCTCACAAAGACACATCACCTGTACACATGGGAGCTAAATTCCATACATTTTTAAAAGTAGGAAACTTTCCATGGGAATTAACTGGAATAAACCGAACTTTCACCTTTGTGAAATGGCAAGTTAGCCTACAGTAGGGAACTTAAGTAGAGAAGAAACACATCTTGGTTAAAACAACCAATTTAATGCAAATTCTGTTGAATTTCTACCCTGCGCTATGCATTCCACCTTTGCATGCACAGATCATTTCCAGGACCCTGCAGCACTAATGCAGCAGGAATTTTCAAGACTCCTGCACCAAAAAAGCAGGATGGTTCTAGAACCCTGCAGCACTACCGCAGCAGGTCTGTTGTAGAACCCTGCAGCACTACCGCAGCAGGACTGTTGTAGAACCCTGCAGCACTACCGCAGCAGGTCTGTTGTAGAACCCTGCAGCACTAACACAGCAGGTCTGTTGTAGAACCCTGCAGCACTAACGCAGCAGGTCTGTTGTAGAACCCTGCAGTACTACCGCAGCAGGACTGTTCTAGAATTCTTCGGCTCTACATCACTACAGCACGTTTTGATATAATATTACATTACAGGGGTAACTATTTTTGATCTATGGCATTAATATTTAACTGCAATTTATCTACTCAGATAGCCTATTTCTTATTGTTAATCCAGCACCAAATGTACAACACTTCTAAAGACCATTTCAACTGTTGAGCCAACTATTTATATAGAAAAAATGTACATGACCCTGCACATTTAGGGCTTTTATGAGCTTACTCATCTCTTATTTTTACAGAACAATGGCAAGCAACATCAAATGTTTGGATACATTTCAGTCCAGCCAATGTAAAAGGAAAGACCGGTGTTAAGAATGCTAAGTATGTAGCCCAATCCAAAATGTCTTCTTTTATATGCATTAAAAATATTTGCATATGTCTGCTTATGCCAAAATAAAAAGGTGTGTTTATCTATGATACATATGTATATACATGTATTAATTACCCCACATTTCCAATTGATGCATGTTAATTCCTTTACATACCAATCGATCTCAGTGGTAAGTTTCCAGTTTGAAATGTTTCCAAAATACTCCAACTAACTTCACATGGAAAGTTTCCATCAATTTGTCGTAAAGCTTCTTTGCAAACCCAACTGTACCACCCAAACGTCTGTGTACTCACCAGCAGCGAGTCTAGCGGCTTTGGCAAAGTTGCCGTTCTCAATGCAAGCAATGAGTTCGCTTTTGTCATCCACAGTGTTTCTTCGGACAAGTGCTGGCTTTCCTTTTCCACACTTTGGAAAACTCAGTGGAGTGCTGTTAAGGAGAAAATAATGCAGTAAGTCCAAAGATCTCCAGATATTGATGAGTACTAACCAATACACAAAAACAACTGCAGCTCAAGGCCATTTTCATTAGTTACAGAAGGAAAAGCATTTTTTTTGTGACATGATCTGAAAACACCAGATGTTTCACAACGTATACATTGTCAGTAATTAAAGTGGGGGAGAAAAAATAAATAAAAATCAATCACCAGGCTGAAAATCATCCCAGGTGGGAAGAGGCTGATGGGGAATTGGACGGTGCCAGTGGGAGAGGTTGTGTTCGACCCTGATGCTTGGGGATTTGGGGATGTAGGTGGTGTCTGGCATTTTCATGATGAATGGACCAATAAAAAAGGGCCCACACAACAATAAATCTTACATCAGCACACTAACATCTGTTAAGTTCAGATGTTTTTTTTTTTTTTGGCATTCTACATTATACTTCTGTTAGATGTTTTATGATAGCGACTACATGTATTTCTGGACATACTATAGCCACTGAACTGACTTCGTTAAAGGATATAACCTACAAAAGAAATGTTTAACATAATAAGGAGAAAGAAGGTAGACAGTGAACCTGTCTAGATGAATAGTCTTAAAACTGCTAACAAAGTATCACAAAAGCATTACAGTACAGGATATTGAAAGCAATATTTATTCCTTTGACCCACAGCTCTGATCAGCTTATAGGTGTTCCCCATTCAACTCACTGGAAGAAACCTATTCTGCCCCCACCTTTCACATAAAACAAGAAACGTGCTCCATCATCCTTTAATAGAACAAATAAAATTAAGAAACAAAGGATACAAAAATAGTGGAAATATTTAATTACCTTAATTTAATCTTAATATGAAAAATGTGATGATACAACAGTCTTGATTGCCAAGGAATTGACCTTAAACAAGGATGTCTTAGCTTAATCTGCATTGTGTGGCTGCGGCCATTAACTGTCAGCCCAGCAGCCTTTAGTATTCTTTGCTTAAGCAAAATCATTGCAGCTGGGAAAGACATTATTTCCACAACCAATCACAGATCAGAATGTGTAAACACTTTCAGCCCAGTACAGACCTTCACTATGCACAGCTACACAACAATTGGGGGAGGGTCTTATCTAAGATCTAAGACTATCTATATTAAGAAAATGTGCTATGCAAAACTAATTCAGTATGAGAATAGACGCATGAGCTTTAAAATAATTAAACAAACAAAGTAACTGAAATGACGGAAGGAGGAAAATCAAGAAAAACAGAATATCTTTGACAATTTTGGAATTTGAAAAGTCCCTGCAGCCAAACAAAACAAAACCTTGTAAAATGGGTTTTATAAAAGGATGGTTTGGAAGATCGGTGCATGCTAGAACAGCAATAACTGGGCTGACTCACTAGCCCCTTGCAAAACAGCTTTAAAAAAATATATATATATATAAAAAGTCATTAGAACCTATAGTCTTACACCTTATAGCCCCAGTGAGTGAGAAACATGAAAAAAGAAAAAGAAAAAGAAAAAAAAAAAAAAAAAAAAAGAATCACTGCTAAAATAAAGTGTTCCATTCTGGAAATTCAGTGCTGCTGCAATACCAATGTCCTCTTCTTCAAAGGTCAATGAAGCCTTAGACACAAAACTGAACACAAAATTTCACATGTGCAATATATTTGCTCAAGAGTCAACGTAAATATTTATTGTCAAACCCAAGAGTGTGTGGGCCAATAATAATAATAATAAACTATTTTTATATTGTTTTGTTCTGTATTAAGACCAGGCAACCCAAGCAGAGTTTGCAAGCAGAGCACATAGCTGTTAATCTTCATTTTCAACTCATTTGTACTAGAAAAATATTAATATGTAGTTGAAAAGATAACAGATGTTCACCAGACATGATTATCTATCATAAACCTCAGGCCACAGAATTATTTAAAGTTTCTGTAAGCAAATTAGAAGACATTGTGTATGAGGAACTTGTGTTATCGAACTAGATTTATATATGTATGCATATGCATGTGCGTGTGTGTGTGTGTGTGTGTACCTGTTAGCTCCCAGCAAGCTGCCGCTGGAAGAGATGCTGGATTCAGAAGCACACCTGCGGCGAGGCTCCTGCTGCCTACTGGGACTTAACTCCTTCTGCTGCTCGAGAACAAAACCGTTTGACAGGCCTGAGATGGAGAAAACAAGACAGAGCGAGGAGGAGTCAAAATACATAATACAATCTGCAGTGAGCACAGCAGAACATGCCTGAGGGGAAACAAATTGCAGTCTACAAGCTGGCTAAAGTTAAGAGCAAATCTGAACGCTACAATTTCATTTGATGTCTTTTCCCTTGACTTCCTTTCTCTTGCTTTTATCACCTGCACTGTTCTTTACACGTTATCAAAGTAATGCAGCTTACACCATTCATTTACAGTTCTGTACAAAGTCAAACCATCTAAAGCAATTCATCTGGGCAACAGTATCACTATTAACAAATTATATAACATATCAAATACAAATAAAAGTTTCACTGTATTAATAATTTTTTTAAATGCCAAAAAAGTTACTCAATTCTTAAGATGGGTGAAAGAACACAGGTTTGGTTCCTCTTCCCCAGGAACTGCAACTGATAAATCAGCCCACCAGCACACTGGATTATATAAAAAATATTTATATTAAATGTCACTCAAAGTTTTCTAGACTGTGTTTCAATGAATTTATGTGCTAGTGAAGGCAAAATAGAATATCAGATATCAGCAGAAAACATTTGTTAATAATTTATTGTGCGTTTTCCTAAATCTGTACTTTCAAATGAAAAGCTTTAAATATAGTTTTCTCCTGTTGCCCAAGACATTTGCACAGCACTGTATTTATTTCATATCTAGTGATTCTGATCCTGCTTTGACTGCTGCTCTCTTGCATGCACTACCAGTGTCAGGGCATTTGGCGATTAACTCCTCTTCCCCCTCGCTGCACCTGCTGGCACTGTGCGTTCTCTTCCTGGTGTGGAGCAAGGTCTCCAGGCGGGGGATCACCACAGACAGGAAGGTCCTGGTGTCCAGCTAAGGACAATCCATCTGGGCTTCCCTGCCTTGCACGGGTTTAAGGGGGGCTCATACTTTTAGACTTACGGAAAAGCACTGACGTCCGTCTGTTTACCGGACCAGAGGGCTCGGCTAGGATCGACGTGGCTTCTACGCTGACATCACCATCTTGAAGCAGCAGTTGGTCTCGCGAGAATCCATTGAGGGTCTCCTTGTGGGAAGGGAAGGTGTCCTGATGACCATCAAGCTTGCCCAACTGCTGTTGCTCCAAGCTGGGCTCGATGGGTTTCAATGTAGGGGGCTCAGATGGGCCGTCAGTGTTTGTCATAGGGAGGTGAGAATCTGAGGGCTCCAACTCCGGAGGAACTGATTTATCTGCTGCAGAATTACCAGAAATTCAATTAAGTTTCTTGCCATGAACAAAAATGAAGGCTTTGTATCTTTTAACTTTCTTTTAAACGTCTTTAAACCACTCCAACAGACAGTTTTGAACACATGGAGGCAGAATTTGCGAATTTGAACTAGTCATTTATTTCCATCTTGCCCTCCCACTACTCCTATCCATCACTGAATGAAACATCAGAAAGGTTATAGAACATTACCCTTATAAATGCACTGATCGGCTTCACTTTAAGTGTGAAGTAAATAACAGTAATTAGCTTGTAACAACCCCTTTACAAAGAATGGGTAGACCGCAAGTCAACAGTCAGTTCTTGAAGTTGAGGTGTTAGAAACAGGAAAAAAATAAAATAGTCAAGTCTGATGATCTGATAGACTCTGACAAGGACTATACAGTTAGGACTAAATGACTTATCAAAAAGGTAGATCTAAATTGCTTTAAGAGTGAATGCTGGTTATGGTAGAACAAGCACACACTGCATCACAGCTCTGCTCACCACTGAAGGCAGCTACAATGGACATGAATGCCAGGGCCAAAGGTGCCAACATTGGATGTTACTTTAACAGGTTCCACCTTCCTGAATACTTTTTACAGAACAGGTACACCCCTTTTCAGCCGCAGTTACCTCTAAAGATGGAGGCCTATCTCAGCAGGATACTACACTCTGCCAAGCTGCAAAACGAATCAGTTTATACTTCACCCCACCTAACAACCTTCCAAACTTAAAGGATCTGCTGAAGATGTCCTGGTGCCAAAGACACCTTCAGAGGTCCTGTTGAATCCATGCATGTTGAGAGTAAAGTCATCATGTGCAAAAGTCTAAGCCCTTCTGGCACTTTCAGCTATTCTGATAAAACTGTTTATATTCCCCACTTCCTCACAGAACACAACCAACTTAAACCACAATCAGTAGTGGCAACTTCATGAAAATGTTTGCCCACTACAAATGGGATATATTCTAGCACATACTTGTCTGTTGTTTTTACTCATCATCAACCTATATGTTTGGCAAACTCTTGTTTTATCAAACACTTTCAATAAGCATTGGAATGCATGGCCCAGCTCCACTTGACTAAAATGGGGCAGAAGATGGGATTCTCATAAAGGCTTGCAATTGCTTTGTGAGGCAATTTAGACACCTCTTCAGATCACTAACACTTATTACATAATTAAAGCAACAGTTC
This sequence comes from Hepsetus odoe, assembly GCA_017165825.1. Classification (NCBI taxonomy): domain Eukaryota; kingdom Metazoa; phylum Chordata; class Actinopteri; order Characiformes; family Hepsetidae; genus Hepsetus; species Hepsetus odoe. Next base: position 6,798,151 of record CM029392.1, read on the forward strand.
AGCCAAAAATCTAATTTATACAGCACTTAATCCAAATGTAGTCAGTGAGCCAAGGTTTGCTTTTATGCCCTGGAGCCACAAAGCTGAGATTGCTAACAAGTAATAGAGCCCTACACTCCTTCAACTCACATTTCTGTCTGTATGCCTAAAAAAGCACTGAGCAAAAGACACATACAGTTAAAAGCTGGCCAGTCAGTACATTTTTAAATAGTTAAACAAATAACAACATTATTACTGTTCACCTATTCATTTCCAGCCCAGTATTTTTGCACCTGGGATAAATGAAAAATGGCTTCAGCCTCTTTACATAGGTGACCTTAACTTTTGCACAGTACTGTACATCACACATAAAGCACAAACTAACCTTCCTCAGCTGAGCTGGATTCTGCTGGTGGCTCCATTGCTGACCTTCTCTGTTCAGAAGAGAGTGCCCGGTTGCTCCTCAAGCTCATCTCCATCCTCACATCACTGATGGTCTTCTTCAGCAGCTTTAGCCGTTTGCTGCGTGACGGGCTGGACTTCATGGCCATGGTCAGATCCAGCTTCTCAAGAAGTTCCTTCAGCTGCTCATCAAGCGACAAGCGCTGCCGATTGGCTGGAATCAGCAACCGGTCCACTGAGGAAATAAATAAAAAGCTAGAATTCCACTTTTCAAAAAGTGTACCCTGTGCACAGTGATATTCAAAATGTCAGTGCTTACCTTCTTCCCACGAGAAGGGATTAGGTGCCTCATGATCAGGAGGTTCAGGTGTATGTATGCCACTGTCAGATTCAAAGCCAATATGTTCCACATGGCGTCGTGTCTTCCTGAGCAAGGCCCCGCCCTGATCTCTTAATCTCACAGCTGCCCGGTAGAAGTAGGTATCCTTGGCATTGTATGTCAGACAGTTTGCAATGATGAGGTTGAAATCTGCCTCAAACTCATCTAAGTTCTTGTAGCCCTGTGCGTCTAAACGTTTCCTCATGGTGGAAAAGTCCATGGGGTTTTTGATGTGGTCTAGATAATCAGGTACCTGCAAAAAAAAAAAAAACAAAAAAAAAGCAGGCCGTTTGTATCATAAACAAACTCCAGTGTTTTTCATGAGGCAGAAAATTACTACTTGCTAGTATTACGTGGGATGAAAAAGATATTTAGCTTGGACAACCTCATGGGAACTGTGCCCTGTGAAACAGAGCTTGCATTACAATAATGTTACATTGATCAAGGTGTCTTCTTTGGTATAAACAGCACGGATAATGATTTACCAGTTTACTTCTTCCTGTTCTCTAAAAAAAAAAAAAAAAAAAAAAAAAATTACCACACACTGAAAATCTTGGTGTTGAAAAGTTTAAAAACAAAAAAGGTTGTAGTACGTAAAGTGTCAAGAGGTAAAACTGTATAGGATTCATAATTTTTATTTTTATAAGAAGTGCTTTCACACTTCTTGCCATTGAAAAATCAAACAACATATTCAGTTGTACTCCACGTTTCAGTTGTATAGAAAATATGAGGTCTATTGTGGGAAACTAAAACATTAAGCTTTTCTGTGCATATTGTAGGTACTGTCAGTACTTGACCAACATCACATTTCATTGTAGATATAGCATAAAAGAATTAGTACAGTGCGTTGGGTGAAAAAAACAAAAAAAAACACACACACACAACACTGTACTCAAAGTTTTGTTCAGGATTAAGATTTTTTTTATTTTTTTTTTTTTTGTGAGACCACACTTTCAGTTCCAAAAGAAACCTTAGATTAAACGTTGTTATACATAAAGCATACCATGACCAGGAACACTCCTGCATGGTTTGCACACTTACCTCCTCAATGCTAACAGGGTGTGCAAAGATTCTGGCTTGGTCTTTTTCCTGCAGCTGGTCCAACACTGACCTTAGCAGAATAGTAAATGGGGTGAGCTGCAGTTCCAGTATAGACTGCTGCAGTTTCATCTGCATAGATAACAAAAAAAAGTTAACATCCTTCTAAGTCACTCTGAACAACAGGATTAGCTAATTGTACAGCAAAATTAACTGAACCGGTAAACCATGCCTTTACCTCTTCTCTTTTCAGTTTCTCTCTCTTTCTGATCAGTTCCAACAGCAGTCGGGCCCTCTCAAGGTCGTGCCTTAAACGATGCCACTCCTTTAGCTGTTCCTTCAGTGCCCGGCTCTCCTCCTCATTGTGTTTCTGGACAAATGAATCACAGAATTAAATATTACTTAACATTTCAATCCACTACACCTTCAGTCAAGCAAAAGGTGTTCCTGGACTAAGCATGGCTTACTTACAGGCTGTGCACTTTTCTGGGACTGAAGGCTAGAATGGAGTCGCCTGATGAGCGGCAGTCCATTCCGTGATTGTCTCTTCAGGGTCCAGTACTTCAAGACCAGCTCGACGAATACTTTCTTCCTCTGGAGAGAAACTTGATTAAGGATGGTGTTTAACCTGTGGGAGATAAAAGATATTAATGATCTATATTAGAGCTTGGCTCTGTCCTTTGAGTGACGTTTCAAGGGGAAAAGTACCCTCATACTTTAAACTTTAAATCTAATATGAACACATGCTGCTGAATCTTGGATCCAAAAATGGTGCCAAATGTTTGCCACTTAAAGTGTGCTTCATAAGCTTTGCACCAGATCCAAAATGAATGCAGGTAACAAGTAAAGCATGCTTCTCGATAAGTTACATGCATTATACAATCTGCACTCCACAGGCCCAAACTCTGCAACCAAAGACAAATGGTACTGAACCCAGAGAGCAGTAGCACAGGGGCAGCGGTGGCCTCGTGTTTAGGGCCCCAGGATTAGAAAGTCATGGGTTAAAAGTAGACCAGTAGGTTGCCCTGAGGTGCCCTTGAGCAATGTACTGTCCCAGTCACTGCTCCCTGGACACTTTCAATAGCTGCCCCCTGCTGTGTGCGCGAGTGCATGGGTAAAATGCAGAAATGTCATTTCATTGTGGTTCACAGTGTGCTGTGCTGGGTACTCACAATGACAAGAATAGTCATGTTCATGTCACTTCAGAAGCAGGAGTAATAGGCTACAAAGCCTGGGGAGCATTGCTGGGGACAGTAATTTGCTCAAAGTACCTCAGGAAAACATACTTCCCCAGGACTCACAACCTTCTAATCATCGGGCCTAGTCCCTAACTATTAGGCCATTGTCAGTTTTCTATGCTACCAACACACCTCATCCATGCTTACCTGTTAGGTGTAAAACTAGGCACAGACTTTGTTGGCACTGCTGCCACAGGTTCTACAGTCTTTTTGCCTTTTATTTTCTTCTGCCTTTTTTTCAGCTTGGTTCGGCCATTTTTTTCAGCCGCTGTCTTACAGAGTCCGTTTTTGTTTTTGGCATCATCATAAATGTTAAGGGGCCTTCTGACTGAGCCGTTGGGAGTGTGGGCCCCACAGTATGCTGTCTTCCTCACAGAGAAGGTGGGGGTACCAGACTCTGTCATTTCTTTGATGGGTTCCATTTTCATAAAGAGTCCAGCCTTTTGTGCACAGCTGACGTGGAAGGCAGTGTAACAGTTGGCTTTGTGGCATTGGATACAGGCACCGATGCCCTTCTCCTTGCAGAGGTAGCAGGTGAGCTTCCAGCGGGCAGGGGGGATGTTTGCTACACCGTCAATGGGCTCGATGAAGACTGTGTTAGTAAAACCCACTTCAGGAACCCATAAGGCGCAAACCACATGTCCCCAGCGGTCATCTTCTGTCTTCTTAACGGCACCACCTTTGTTTGGGCAGAGGATGCAGTCCGCAGGCTGTGTCGGAGACTGGAGGCAATGGCGGCACAGCCACTGGCCCTCAGGAATGTATGGAACTCCATAGCACTCCTGATGCACAGCCAAATTACACATGTCACAGAAAAGAATGACATTGCTGTCCTGGCACTCTCCATCCACACAGATGCAGCATACAGCATCCTCATCCACCAGGGACTGCAGCGCCTGCTGGCCCTGGCTCTGTAGGAACGATTCCTTCTCGAAGCGGTCCACAAGGAACTCAAAGACGTTAGGAGAAACCTGGCTGAATCCTTCAGTTTTTCTCTTTTCATTGACCAGGTCCAGCCAGGCATAGTCCTGCTCGTCCATGTCATACTCCACCTCCTCATCGAGCTCTTCCGAGGTCTTCTCCTCATACTTATAGTACTGCAAAGGCCTCCGTGGCACCGCCGGCAGGTTATACTCCACAGTGCGAAATTTGGGCTCAGGAAGCGTGCAGGCTGGCGCCTGAGCCTTCCGTGCGTTCAAAGCGGCATTCTTTTTCTGCTGGCTGATTTTGAGCCGTGCGGACCGCAGGGGGGCATGCTGGGGCTTCTCTGTGTTCTCCTTATTGCTGGTGCATTCCATCATCTCCTGGGCCATGGGGTCATCGTCAGTGATGACCTCCAGTTTGTCGAAGATACTGATGCGTTGCATGCGGCCATCCACCTCCAGCTCTACCATGCGCTGTGCCTGTGCATAGGTGAGGGTCTCCCGGTTCGGAGAGGGTTTGATGGGTGAGGGCGACCGCTGCGGAGCAGAAGGTCTTTGCTGTCGCACCTTCTTCCTCATAGTGGACCCTTAAACAGCTGCAGAGGAAAACAGAAGAGAGTTGACAGTGTAAATAACTGACCAGTGTTCCCACAACATTATTCTCCGGTTACAACAGAACCATCACACAACTACACAATTCTGTACATCTACAGTGGTTTCTAATATTTAAAACCATATGTACTGCCTAATCTAGAACCACCTGGACCGGTGCTCCTAGTACAGAAAGAAGTCTATAAGGCCAATGTCCTGCTGAAGTTCTGGGCACTAGATTATCACGACAGGAGCAGATCTGAATTCTGCATGCTGCTTTGATATCCACTTCTGGAGAACTTAAGCCCACTGAGCACACTATGAACATACTATAAGGACACATGAGATCAGCTGGGGCTTTACAACTAACAGTTAGCCCACCCACTGAATGAAGTCCATGGAAATGAATGAACGTCCCTACTAGTTGCTCAGTAATAACCTTGACAAGCACAGGCTGGACCGTGCTTCACTATTAAGAAGGTGAAAAGGGAAGCGTTTCTTAGATGATTGCTGTTGTAGATTCTGAAGCCTGCTTCATGCCACAAAGTGGGTGTTGTGGTAAGGAGGGGGGCGGGGAAGCTCTCCAAACCCCAAACATAAACCGTGTTTATCTCAGTAAGTCTGGCTGGCTCAGATCAGCCTGCAGTGCGCTTCCTTTGTATTGATCACGTCTGAGCACCGACACAGACGCGAGAAGCAGGCGGGCGCATGTGTGCAGCTACAGAGGCAGCTCGCAGTAATAAAACAAACGCAAATGGCGACAGACGGGTGAAGACCTTCAAAGAGGTTTCTCGGCCCCCTTCCCGACGTGTGCGTGCACGCAAATACCAACGAGCACCCCTGGCCTAAAACGCGGCTGTTGTTGTGGAAGGGCAGTACCTCGGAGCAGCTTCGCTTTCGGCTGAGAGGAGAGGAGAGGAGAGGCGGCGGCGGCAGCAATGGCGACAGGGCCTGCTCGGCTGCGGCGAGTCCGCACACACTGTTCTCATCCACGGGGCGCAGTCGGAGCTCCGCCGGGACACCTGCAGCGGGGACACCGCGGTGAAGCCGTGAGCCCCCAGACTACGGCACCCGGAGCGAGTTCCGCCGGCAGGAAGTACGCGTAAAAGCCATCTAAAGGCAGGAATGATGTCCTTCTTCCCCCCGTGAACGATGAGCAGCTGCTCCTCCTGCTGCCCCTGCCGCGGCTGCTACTCGCCCCCAACAACAATGCGGGCGGATACTACACAACGGCCCACCCGCCACGCACGACGTGATGACGTTTCACACGCCGTGAAGAAGCGCCTCACGTAGCCGCCTGGCTTAGTAGCAGTGAGGACGATTAAATATAGACACAAAAACATATAACTGAGCATAATTATTATAACATTATTATATAATATTATCATATTATATACTATGACATGAATAGATATGTATAGAATAGATAAATTATAAGCTTAATTCTTGCTCATATATATATATATATATATATATGAGGCGAGAGTCACTTATAATTCTCTATAGTAATTGTGTGTGTTTGTGTGTGTGTGTATATATATATATATATATATATATATATATATATATATATATATATATATATATATATATATATATATATATACACACACATACAAACACACACAATTATTAGAAAATTCAATACTATTATAGTATAAATTAGCTACACAAAATGCAACACAATGGCAACTGTATTTACCGTATTTAGTAGTAAATACTGTGTGGCTGCTGAGTGGCTAGTAGAGCTGGGATATACTATATAATTGCAAAAATATATAATTAACTTTTGTATATATAATGTTTTAGTATATGTGTTGTAACAAAATATATATTATTATATAAAATACTAGCTTGAATGTTAAAAAAAACTGTTACAATAACCCTAGCTCAATAACATACATAATAATAATAACTAATACATAAGAAATAATAATAATATCAATAATAACTCTGCTGAAGTCTATGGAAGTGAGGATGAAAAGGCCCGAATCTGAAGAGCGGTAAGGCTTTTTTAGCCGCACCCCAGATGGCGCCTAGGTGCCCCTGGAGAGACCCTCGGGTCAAGAAACCCCGTATGTTTGGTTTACCAACACGGTGAGGTTTTAAACGCGTTGCTGTTGAAAGTCACTCGTGTGTGTGTGGTGTTGTGTCGTGTATGTCGGCAGTGCTAAAACAGTAGCAGCGTGTGAGTTCAGGCTTGTCCACGGCTGCTCGGCTGATGAGTCCTCTCTGGTGGGCCGCGCTGACCCCACCGGCCGGCCGCAGAGCTGGGTTTTATTTTTGTTGCCCCTCGGCCGCCATGTTGGAGGTGCCCTAACAACCCCGAACCCCGCCCCCGTCTGACGTCACGAGAGCGTGTTCCTTCCGTGCGCCGCTGAGCGGAGCTGAGCCGAGCTGAGCCGAGCTGGAGACAAAGCGGAGACATGAACCCCCCTCCCTCCTCCCCTCCCTCCCTCCCGGGATCAGCCGGACCTGCTCACCTAACTGTACAATAAAGACACCGAGCGGCGACCCTGGAGGTACGGGATCTCTTCCTGCTCACACGGGTCCCCGTGAGCGGCGGTTGATGCAGGATGCGTGCGCGCGCGCGTGTGTGTGTATATATATGAGGGGAGGAGGGGGCTGATCCAGTTCTGCCACTGGTTCTAGCTCCTGTTCGTGCGGCCAGCAGGACCTGGTTCGGCGACTCTGGGTCTCCATGCTGTGTGGCCTAGCTGAGTGAAGAGGGACTCGCTCCCCTCTCACAGTAAAGCTCGTCCGGAGGACTCCAGAGTGTCCCGGAGTGAGCTCCGGCTGTAAGTTGCCTCTGTCAGGGCTGTGAATCCATGTGACAGTGCGGCTGTTCCTGTTGTTTTTGTCCGCGCTTCGCTACCGTCTCTCTCACACACAGGGCTAACTGGCTAACGCTGCTAATAAATGGCCAGCAACTACTACACTGCTGCTCGGAGAAAACTTATTTTTAAACAAAAGCGTCATCTTTTAGACCGTCGGCGGTTTTCTAGTTTACTTCTTAGTTTAATCGGGAAGAAATCCGTTGGCAGCGATGTTAATACGGGGTTCATTTAACGAGTTTGGGGAAGTAACTTAACGTCTTTTGCCTCAAACGTCCACACTGTCTTAGGGGTAAAAATAGGTGCTCGTTTTGGCTTTATTGCTGGAAAACAGCAGCTTCTGTGGGCCACGTTTGGACAAGGTTTACTAACGATTCCGGAAAAGTTAGCTACCCCCTGGTAAAGGTGGTGAATATTTCAGAAGAGGCGAGGGGGGCTAACGCTAGCAGAGCTCCACACATAAACAGCCGAGCCGAGCTAGCTGGGGTTAATTCACCCCCCCCCCCCCCTCACACACACACACACACACACACACACACACACACACACAAAACTAAGGTAAATATAGGTACTCCTGACACTTTTCTCTCATATTTGCACACCTTACAACTGTACATTTGACTTGACGGGCTGTGTTGGTCGAGTTTGTGCGATGGAAACCCTCGTTAGAGGGAGAAGCGGCTGTAGCCTCGCTGCTGCTGTTCCGGGTTAAGAGCAGTTCTGTCAGGCTGGAAACCCACTCGGCAGAAATGATTCAGCCTCTCTCCCTGCAGCCGGTATTACCTGTACTGACATTAATGCGTGTAACTGAGTGTTGAACGAGAATCAGCGGTCACAGATGATGAGCAGGCCACTCTGAAACTTGTGGCACATTTGATTTTAGAGCCCTTTCCCATTTTTACACACACACACACACACACACACACACATCAGGTTTCATTCAACCGTGGAGAGGTGAACTGTTGTTTTTGTAGATTTAGCCTAATTATGTGGTTTAAATGTCAGTGATTTGTTGTGGTTTGATGCGAAGAGCTCGGTTCAAGAGAAACTATTCCAAACTCCTAACAAGAGCAAGAGATTTTGGAAACTTTTAACGTCCCTGAAAGCTTCCTCACAAAGTTGTCGTTTGAAATGGTGAAGAACAACATCTCGGACATTAAGGACCTGCGTACGCGGGGTGCTTTTAGACAAAAGAGTCTTGTTTCTTTTCAGAAATTATTTTACCATTATAAACATGATAATACACCTTTATAAACATAACTCATGTAGGTTCACGGATCTTGTTGGATTGTAAACAAAACTGGCTTTATTGGACATGTTTCTGTCCATCACCACTGTAAAGAATAGTCGGTAAATTTTATCTACGGTGCTTTTTAAAATCAAACCACTCAAAATGCATGTCTGAATAGTGCAATCTGCAGAATTCCTGTTTAATTTGAACTTGGCACAGAATAACTGGCTCCTCTGTGACAAGCACTCCTCTTTATTCTCTTATTCTTTTTGATTTGCAGATTCCACAAAGCAAGCAACGTTCTTACACTTTCCTAAGCGGACAAATCTGATGCGTCTTCCTCTCCTGGATTTGAAAATAACTCACCACTGTAAATATTTGGACGGATGATAGAAGAGACAGACACACTGATGACACTTGAACACTTCCCAAGCTGTGTTCATTAGAGAAAGATTATTTCCTAGCAGAAATTTAGTCTGCTAAAATGGATGGAGAAGGAGGTCTCTCTCCTATGACTTATGATGTGCACCTGGAACACAATGGTTCCTTGGAGAATGACAAGAGAAAAGAGGCCAAAGGAAGCTGTTTAAAAATTGAGGGGCAAGACGGTTATGTATTTAAAACATGCCGCATTACTCCTCTTGAGATTACAGATGCAAAATCCTCTGATTCTCCTACAGACTCACTGGCAAAAGACTCTTCGACGTCCTTATTCCTCAAGGGGGCACTGGATAATGCATCTTCTCAGGTTGATGGACATTCAGGGGATAGTCCAGAAGCAGAGAGCTGCACCAAGCAAGTCTGTCCAACTTCTCCAAACATGTCAAACAAAGGCCAGAGCACTGAAGTAGTGGAGGACAATTCTGCGAACGAGACAAGTGTACATATCAAAGAGGAACCAAATGAAATAGGTGATAGTGCTCAGGAGGATGACAAGCTCTACTTTGATAGTGCAGTAGGTCCCTTTTTCACTAAAAGTATTGATGATGACTATGGTAACTTACTAAGTGGTTACTCAAGTACTTTTTATGATTTTGCGATGGATGCTGTCACACAAAGCCTTCTGTCATCCATTAGAAATCCTCTTAATCCTAGAAAAAAATCTCCTGCATGGAACCATTTTTTCATATCACCTCGTGATAGTACCAAAGCAATCTGTATGTACTGTATGAAAGAGTTCAGTCGGGGTAAAAATGAGAAAGACCTCAGCACTAGTTGTTTAATGAGGCATGTGCGAAGGGCTCACCCGACTGTACTTTTACAAGACAGTGACTCTTCAAACTCTTTGTCCAATTCTGCCTCATCTTTATTACCTCCCATTAAATCACCAAATAATGGAGAACTGGCAGCTAGCACTAAACCCCACTTAAACAATCACATCTCACCGTCCACCTCTTTAGCAGAAGCCACAGATGTAGCATCCAAAGAGGCATTGCAAAAAGTCAAGGCAAGCACGGAATCCAATGCGAAGACTGACTCTGGCACAGTCCCTTCCCCACATTCCATCAATATCAACAGTGATGATGCCATGGATGTAGGGTCTGATTGTTCAGGCTCAACCCCCAAAAATTCAACTTCTCGAAGGCGTTCGGCTGTGTGGAAACACTTTTATCTGTCTCCTGCAGATAGCTCAAAAGCAGTGTGTATTCACTGCATGAATGAGTTTAGCCGTGGTAAAAATGGGAAAGACTTGGGAACAAGCTGCCTAATACGCCACATGTGGCGGGCCCACAGAGACATTGTCATTGAAGAAAATGGACAGGGCTCCACCATTCCCCCACCTTATACCACACCGCCAACACTACTGTCACACCCACAGCAGATGCAGGACCCAGTGGAGATCAAAAAAGAGCCCTGTACCTCACCTGAAAACATATCAGACGAAGTGCCCAATGATGATGGTGAAAACATGGTTGTAAAGATGGATGTAAATTATGACCCATTTCACTCTGGACTGGAATCTACACTCAATTTGTCTTTTGATATGAAGGGTGATGGCATACCTCCATCGTCATCCTTAGATGACTCTGCTGAAGGCTCCAGCCTAAGCCAAGACCCAAGTTCAGTTTTCCAACAAAATAAAAAAATAATGAAAAGAGTCAAATCAGAAGTGTGGCACCACTTCATGGTCTCCCCAGTTGACCAGCTAAAGGCTTTGTGTCGATACTGTCCTTGTGTCATTAGCCGTGGCAAACGCGGTGACTTCGGCACAAGCTGTTTGATGCGGCATCTGATGAGGCGACATCCTGATGTCCTCAAGAACCAAAAAAGCACAAGTGTCAGAGCGCCTTCACCTCAGTCACTCCAAACCACTCTCGCTGCAGAGGAAGAAATGTCAGCAAGTACAACTGACAGCCCTGCTAGTGAAAATAAATCACACACTCTGCCTGTTTTTAGCAAGAAGACTTCAAAACTGTGGAATCACTTTTCTATTTCTTCTGGAGATCCAACAAAGGTGGTCTGTTTGCACTGTAGCCGCACAATTAGCAGAGGCAAAAAAACAACAAATTTAGGCACTAGTTGCTTGTTTAGGCACATCCAGAGGTTTCATGGACATGTGCTTGAAAATAATAGTATCTCAGGTGATGTGTCATCTGCTGAAATTACGGTAAAGCAGGAGCTCATTGACACTGCTGCGTATGAGGAAAATAACAAGAAATTCGATGATTGCCACCCAGTAGCCAAAAAAATAACCAAACTCCTTGCTGAAATGCTTGCACTGGATCTTCAGCCATCAGCTGTGGTGGAGAACATTGGTCTGAACCGATTACTGGAATATCTCCAGCCACAGTATTCTGTGCCCTCTTCATCTTACTTCACCAGCACGGCCATACCAGAAATGTACGAAAGTGTAAAGGAGGTCGTTCTGACGCACCTAAAGGAGGCAGAGGGTGGAATTATCCATTTCACAACAAGCATATGGGTGAGCAGTCAAACTCGGGAATACTTGACTCTCACGGCCCATTGGGTGACGTTTGAGTCACGTGTCAGACCTCAGGGCCAAGATTTCCACTGCTCAGCTCTGCTTGGTGTCTCCCCAATAGACTGTGATTACAATATGCTAAGCATACAGAAGCAGCTCGAGTATCTTTGGGACACCTGGATTGCTTCCTCAGGCCTGCAGATTGGATTCACTGTAACTGATAATCAAGCCATAGGAAACGTGCTGGAGGACAGTGCTCACACCATCATGCGTTGTTTTGGTCACAACATAGACCTCATTGTTAATGAAGCCATAAAAAGTCAGAGGATGGTCCAGAACTTGTTGAGCATCGCACGAAAGATCTGTGAGCGTGTACATCGTTCACCAAAGGCCAAGGAGAAGCTGTCAGAACTGCAAAAAGCTTACAGCTTGCCTGAAAACCAGCTGGTCCAGGATGTTCCCTCCAAGTGGAAGACCTCATATTTCATGCTTGAAAGGTTAGTCGAGCAAAAGAAAGCCATTGATGAAATGTCTTTAGAGTGCAATTTCAGGGAACTTATAAGCTGTGACCAGTGGGAGGTGATGCAGTCAGTTTGCAACGCTCTGAAACCCTTCGAGGTGGCCTGCAGGGAGATGAACAATCGGACTGCCACATTGGGCCAAGTCATACCACTCATTCATATCCTCAACCGAAAGATAGACATGCTTTTCGATGAGACCATGGGTATTGACAACATGCTCAAGTCTTTGAAAGAGGCCATGGTGACCAGAATGTCTCCCACACTTAATGACCAACGCTATATATGGGCAACTATGCTAGACCCTCGGTACAAGACCTCCCTGTTCACTGAGGAGCAAGCAGAGCAGTGCAAGCAAGACCTCATACAAGAACTTGATAAGGTATCCTTAGCTACCTCTGCAGAAACGAAACCTCCATTGTCCAATGGTTGCAATGAGGTCCCAGCTTCTTCAAACAGCTCGGCCACAAACAAGGACAACTTGTGGGCCCTGATGGATGACATTAGGCAAAAGATTAAGCAAGAGGAGAGACCAAAGTCATCAGAGCTTTCTGTTTTGGAGTTTTTGGAGGAAGACATTCTTGACCAGAGCTGTGACCCTCTGGATTATTGGAATCTCAAGAAGTTCTTGTGGCCAGAACTTGCCAAAGTAGCTATACGTTACGTGGGCTGTCCACCCAGCATCGTACCAGCAGAGACTCTGTTCAGCACATCAAGTGTGAACTGTGCCCTGAATCAATCCCGACCATTGTTAGAAAATCTTGAAGGACTCTTATTTTTAAAGGTCAACCTTCCTTTGATATATTTTCAATACTGAGAGCATTTTTTAAATGTGTGCAAGCTTATTCTTAGACCCTCATAAACCAAGGACCAAATCAGCTGATATGGCCCTTTAATTATTTTACACTGAGGTTTAGATTCGCTATACAGAGCGTATAGATAACGTTAATTTAAATAAATGCTTTGTATGTGTACTACTGTTCAACACTTGATAACTGGAGTTGGTCTTCTACCTGGTGAAAAGTGTTTTCAGGGAGGGAGGGAGTGAGGAAGTATGAATGCTTAACTAGGTTGTAGCTGTGTGTTGCTGTATGGTTGTTTTGTGTGTTTGTTTTTGTTTCTTTTTAAATGGCCAGATTTTTTCCGTCTTCTCTCTCTTTGTGCCTTATATGAACTACTTCAGGTCAAAATGCTGTAAATATTATTTGACGTGTCAACCACGTCATGTCTTCTCAATGATTATGTATAATAGAATGGGATGCTGAATACCTTTTTTCTATTATTAAATATGAACCCATGGCCCAAAAAAGAAATGCTGTGACTGAAAGATGTTTAAATGTTTGTAATTTAATCTTTTCATTGTGATATTGTGGCTTATGGTACTGTCCATTAGAATTAGTTTCTTTTAAACTTGTTAAAATTTCTTAACATTATGTAATATAATGCTGTAATTTCAGGGTGAGCAATCTGTTTGAAAATTTTGCAAGCACAAATGTCTTTTTTTTTTTTGTTTGTTTTGTTCCCTGGGGTTAAGTTATGGGTTAGTCAATTTAATGTACATTTTATAAATATTGATTTCCAGAAAAAAGAAAAAAGACAAAAAAAAAAAAAATTTGCTAAAGAGTAAGCTTCCAGACTGGAACCATGCGATTTACGTGGTCATTTGTTAATAAAAGGTTTACCCTTAAATACATTTTGTCTTGCTTTTAAATTGAAACATTTTTACAGCAATGGCTTATGGATCCTTATGGCATATTTTCTTGTCTAATCTTTATGAAAGCTTTTCATTCTTACCAGGACCTGGCAGAGACTGTTTGCCTTTAATGTAATGGCCAGAGTGAAACTAATTTTACTTGATTGTGAAGCTTTTACGTTCTTCCACAGGAAACCTCACCTGCTCCGGTAAAAGCATTTTACTCTTTGTAGAAGGAAGTGGTGAACAGATGACCAAGCCGTTACACAACCCCAGGTGCCTCTTGGAAGGCAAGTAGACGTGGGCCGCAAACCAGTTTTTCTTGAGAGTCAAAAATATGTGCAGGCTCAAGATAATCACTATGTTGGTTTAACTCCATGTTTGTCACCTTTGCATTGACAAGATACACCGGCAGTTACAAAGGGAGAAGCCTTCCTCCACAGTACAGGGACAAGCTTTGCACATTTAAAAAAATGTATCAGTTCACTGTATTTTACCACATACAAAATGATAATTAGCCGAAAGTAAAAGTCCATCAGCTGGGTGGAGAATGTGGCAGTTTTTCCAAGATCACCAGCTTACTGTTCAGTTTAATGCTGAGTGGCGGAACCTGGGATAACTTGAGTTCCATGCGTTCATATCCCTGTATGAAGATCAGAGGTCGATGAGAGCCACCCAGCAGTGCTATCTGTGTGCGGTTTGCCTCCATCAGTATGTGTGAATACGTCTTCATGAGTGGATGGCCAGGTGCCAAGTCTTCTCGTTTGTCATATCTGGAAAAACAAAGTTATGTGTAATTTTCATATTTCTGGCATTTTTTCAGCATTTTGCCACTGTATGTTTTGATCCAGCCAGGTAAGCTTAGAACATAAAGGAAATTATGATACAGATGTTCATGGATAAGGTAGTTGTTTGATACTTACTTCCATTTACTGTTAAGTTCCAAGAAACGGGAGACTCCAGTCTGTGCGGCAAGTACATCTATGTGTATAGACACATCTAGGACAAGCCATATATACACTCTTAGATTTATATTGTTCTCATTTCACAGGGTATTTCTCAGCCTCATCAGCTTCTCTTAAAACGAGCGTACCTGACGTGGCTGGCACTAATGCATGCAGTTCCTGCATTGCTTTGCCTCCTGGGTAGTTGTGATGTGAAACGTATAATGAAACACTTGAGTAAACAGCGTTTAGCAGCAAATGTCCCATTACAACAAGAGATCCCATTTTATACACCCATGACTTCTGGTAGTTGTTTAAACTGAAAGAGAAAGAAGATAAAATCCAGATCACTTTTCCTGATAAAGCAGAACTGAAGACACAGTCCTGGATCTCAAGTACTAAACCACTGTACATTTAGTACACCTATTAACTTCATAATACCGCCAATTAAACCAGCCCCTTCATAAGCTCATTAAGCTAGTTTTGTGTAAAAAATCCTTAAAAATGAAAATGGGCAAATAATCCTGTCAGTTCTCCAATTACATCTGTATATTTTTAACTCTGAAGCATACTTGAATAATACAATGCTGAAATCTGACATTTGCGGATGCACCAAAACAAAACACCCCAAAAAATAATCATAATTGAACCAAATCTAAAGACAGTGCAATTTAAATGTAAAATAAACAGTAAAACCACAACGTGTAAAGTCCCATGTAGTTGTCTGCTGTAAAACAGATTAAAGGTTAAAGACAAACTGATATTCAGCATACATAAAGGTGCAGCCTCGAGCTGCCACTATGTTGAAGATGGGGAATGTGTAGATAATGAAGCGCAGCTCCTTGTGAGGTAGGAGGGAGTATAACAGGATAAATCCCATCGTGGGCAGCAGCAGAGTCCGCACTCGTCTGTCCAAGACGCCCAATGGGACAAAGAAGATAGATGCACCAAGGGCACGTGGGACAGCAGAATAGAAGTACCAGAGAAAGGGTGCGGTTTACTGGGAGAAGGGAGTCGAGGAAAAACAAATCAAATGGAGAGGGTGCAGTCTCATTGTGCAACTGTCTGTATGTTGCTTCTGGGCCGTGACCTAGTGTTTCGGGACTAGGCCCCAGGATCGGAAGATCGTGGGTTTCAATCCCAGACCAGTAGTTTACCCTGAGGTACCCTTGAGCAAGGTACCGTCCCCATTACTGCTCCCGGGGCGCTGGACATAGCTGCCTCCTACTGCACGGTGTGTATGCGTTGAATGTGGGATGGTGATAGTCAAGTGATAGGATACTTGCCTATGGACCTCTGGACCAAGTGATCACAGGTTCGAATCCTACCTCTAGCACTACCACCATTGGGTGGAGGAAGACCCTTAACCCCGAGGTGCTCCTGGGAGACTGACTGTCCCAGGACATGGAAATCGCTCTGGATAAGAGCGTCTACTAAATGAAGTAAATGTAAATGAATGCTTTTCATTGTGGTTCACTGTGTGCTGTGCATCACAATGAGAATAGTCACTTTCACTTCACAGAAAATTAGGAAGTGTGCAGGGACTATTTTTGATGAGTTTGAAGGAATCTCTGCCCTCCAGTCAAGAAAAAAGAAATAAGGATGACTTAAGCTGCAATAGTACTCATCAAGGAGTAGAAAGAAATTTGGCAACGATGTGTCCAAAACAATAACCAGTTTAATCTCACTGACAACTGTAGAATTATATTGGAAAATGGAATTCAGGTACTATGGTCAAGGCTATGGAGAGCAATCAACCATTTACCCAAAAAAAAAAAAAGAAAAATGTCTGAGGTGCTTATACAGGCTGAAGTTGAACCCACAAAATACTTAAAAATTTCTGTTTTCAATTGCATTCATCGGTTTATCTGTGACCATTTTTTCATTGCACTACCAAAATCTTTTATTAAGGCTGAAAGGATATTCCCCAGTTGGAGCTTTTGTTCAAGATGGTGTTGAACCAGAGCACCTGCCCTTCAGGCCACAGCAGCCTGTTCCAGAACAAAGAGTCAACACTGACAGTGAGGCCTGCAAACAGAGATTTAAAGGAACCGCTCAGTGAAAACATTCATTTACACAGAAGTTCACTCAAGAAACATTTAGTGTACAAAAGTGGCTTCTTAAGTAAATATTCACCTAAATAATGTCCAAAATCTCTCTAATAGTAACAGGGAACCAAAGTTTCTGCATTCCATTTATCTGTTAACACCTAAACACAAGAGGTTCAAAGAGTTCAAAAGAGGTTTCTTTACAGATGGTTCCCAGAGTCACGTCTATAATGCTTTTATACGTAATATTAAGATAGTAAGTGCAAAAGTATATGAACTTTTCTTTGGGAATTGTTTCGTACTGTAAAACAATAAGGCATAAGGCAAGGTTCCTGTGAGGTATTTACTTAATTTTGCAGACGTTTTGAAATATTAGTCCAAGTCAACAGACATGTGATGTGGTTTAAGGTACAGTGTAACCAACTTCCCTTTGTAACTGGACTGGGATCGCAGCTATGTTACTATTCCATTTCCCCTTCTCATTCACACTTCATGTGGACATTACAGATTGTTTTTACCTAGAAATTCCTGTTAATCGTGTCTTCTTTCCAATTAAAAGTGAAAAGCATCATCTGGTTACAATGGCACCTCTCAAGGGGTGGGATATTTTAGGCAGTAACAGTCTGTTCTTGATTTGTTGGAAGCAGGAAAATTGGGCATAAGTAAGTATCCAGGCAGCAATGATTGGATTTGAAAATTGAAAATGCCTAAATGAGTGGGTCACAGACCCACTGGACAAACTCCATGGAGGCACCATCTCGCAACATACAGGAAGTGCTGCAGAAGAAGAACAGAAGTGCTGCTGACATCAAGGTGCCAGATACCATGGCACACCATCAGAGGTCTTGTGGAGTCAATTTCTCAATGGATCCGGGCAATACCTGCACCGAGGGATTGACCTAATAATTGGGTGGTGCTTTAAATATATGTCTCAGAATCGAATGATGTGAGCAAGTCAGAATTCTGCACAGCACCTGTTGTCTAAAATGGCTCCTCTCAGCATTTAGATCTCAGTAAATCACCATGTCCTAAACCACATCAAAAACTATCGAAATTAGCCAAGACGGAATTTGGATACTATACTTATTATCCACATCTGGTGTTTGTGAAAATTATTTAGATTTTTCACCAAACCGCTGCTTTATGATTGATTATCCACACAAAACCCACCTTAACAAATTTTAAAATATAATTACCCAGTGACAAAATCCCAGCAGGCACTGCATAGTAAAGCAACTGCAGAATACCGAGTTTCCTAGATAGAAGTGACATCAGCAACATCAGCCCGAGCAGCAGGCACAGCTCAGAGCGGAACACAATGATGACAAAAGCAGAGAGACAGATGAAACATCCCTGCCTTTGCGCCATCCAGGATGTGAAAGCCAACAATACTGAAAAAACAGTAAAGAAGTTCGATTGGTTGCATTTAGCATAAAAAGAAAAGTGTGAAGTTCATTTTGCATTAAAGTATTTTTAGGCGAACCCTCTGCTATGATGAACTGTTAATTATAATCTCATACTCAGTCTACATATAGCACTCTAGGCTTTTGCCCAATCTAAATACGCAAAGTTGCTCGCTGTCATTCTGTCAGATCTGAAGGCTGCAAGTGCATAAGCATTAGACTGGGCATAACTAATTCTCATATATCATCTTATTTTCCAGGGAATATTTACCTATAGGCAGAGCAAATACATTAGGAAGAGTCCTTGTGCTGTAAAACATCAGGTGGAACTGTGACGTGCAGATAATGCAGAAGACGCCAGCTACGAGCGATCCAAACTGCTTCCTCACTTCTTTTTGCATGTGCCACAGAGTCAGACAGACACACAGTCCTAGGACACCTCGCACTACAGAGTACAAAATATTGTTTTAGGCATCAGTCACATGTATTCTGTCCGAATAGTCAGAATACAGGCTGGCTGCTGCAGGCTGCGTAGACTGATACACTAATACAGATATACATGAAAGAGGGTTGGTGTTCATGACATTATGAAAACAGGGAATTTAAATCAGACTGTTTTTGCATCTTTGGTTCCATATAGGATCCATTTTGTGTATTATTAGAAAACACATCAGTATTTAATGATCAGTACAATCATCCAGAAATGTAACGATTGATACAATGTAAATTATCTGATTGCTAGTATAATTAATTCTAAACTAATAATCAAAACAGCCCAATAGCTGATTTCTGCATGCGGACATACATACCAGCAATCTGTGTGTAAAACTTTGGCGCCTCTAGGAAAGACAGCAGACCAGCCATGGGCCCACTAAGTGCAGAGATAAACAGAGGGCCCAGGAAAGTGCGCGGCACCACTCCAGGGAATTCATGATGATCATACTGAAAAAAATAGAACACAGGGCTTCTTATTATAGTCCTTATGGCAGATTATGAATTTTTCTTCAGTCTATTCCAATGAGGAAATGGAGTGCAACTAATGATTCAACATCAATATCTGACCTCACTTGTGCTCTAACAGCTGAATACAACCAATTCCTTAAAGCAATGTTCTAACACAGTGTGAAGTCTTCCTTTAATACATTATCTTGTATCAGCACCCGTCAAGGGCAGTAAGTAGGTGGTCAGTTTGTAAAGTTAATGAGTTTGAAGGAGCAAAATTAAAGGATCAGAATGATCAGTTTTGTTAACAGTATTCAGTGGTAGGAACACACAATAAGTGGTCCAAAAATAAACATCCATTGAGCCATGGATTAAAGCCCATTGCTCAATGATGTGGAACGTGAAGGCTAGCTCTTCTAGTCCAAACCCCCAGAACAGCCATTACCTGCTAAAAAAGTTCATACAGGTTTGATGAAGTGTCAGAACAGACAATGCATCACAACTTGCTGCTTTTGGGGCTGCAAAGACACAGACTGATCAGATTGCCTGTGCTGAACTCTGTCCTGCAGCAAAAGTGCCTAGACTGGGACTGTGAGCAACAAAACTGGACCATGAAGCAATGGAAGAAGGTGGCTTGGTCTGATAAACACAGTTGTCCACATGATGGTGTTGGTTTGTTTCAAGAAAGGGAGAACACCATTTTACTATGTAATGAAGGTGGACCAGTGGAGGCTCTTCTGAAAACTTGAGTCCTGGCATTCACAGTGTTACTTTAAATCACGCCAACTACCTAAACATCACTGCAGCTTGTGTACACAAACTTTCATTACAACGCCATTCCCTAAAGGCAGTTGCCTCTTTCAGCAGACTAATGGCCCCGTCCTAAAACAGCCAATGAACAGTCTGAGTTTTGGCCTGGCCTCCAAAATCCAAAGATCTCAACCTGATCAAGCATCTGTGGAATATGCTGTATAACCTAGTCCAATCCATATGAGCCCTTTTTCACAAGGATTTAAAGGACCTGCTAAAGTCTCTGTGTCAGATAGCACAGCACACCATCAGAGCTCTAGTGGAGTGCATGTCTCAACAAGTCGGGTGTTGTTTTGGCAGCATAAGGGTGATCTACAAAATATTAGGCAGGTGGGTTTAATGTGGCCGACTGGTGTACTAAGTAAGCCTGTTTCCATCATTTTCGAAAGAAAAATAAATAAATAAAATACTGAGAAACTTTCTTGTTAAAATGACTTAACATTTCGCTGTAATCAGATACTCTCTTGTTATTAAGATTTAACACTTAATATCTAAAAACACTCTTATAATTATGACTTGACGTTTTCGTTATGATTAGTATTTCCATTCTCTTATGAGTATTTCCTCTTTGTTAAAATCTCATAATAAAAAAGTCATTATTGTTATTTAACATCAGGCAACAAGAAAGAAAGTATCTTGTTTTTATGAGATTTTAATGACAACATATTTCGGTATCATGACTTTTTAATGTGGCAGAAAAAGGCTTTCAAAATGCCCAGCTTGGTGCATGAACCATGAATTCAGTATGTGGAGTGAATGAAAGTGTAAAACCCTCCCGGAAGTGTGAGTGGTGGGGAGGGGACTCTTATTATACCTTTGATTTCCAAAAGTTTGCAGAAGAAATTAATGGTGTCACACCGTGAACTAATGAAAAAAAGCAAAATTCAGAGATTTCTGGTAGGCTGAAGGGGTTAAAGATGTGAGAAAGAGGAAGACAGGATGCCAGCAGAGCTTGTATTTTGGACTGTCCTGCACCTCTCCAGGACCTCTCCATACAGCAGGGCTGATCAACAGACAGAACCTCTCAGCCATTGGTTCAGCTCAACCCCACACTGCCGCGTCTTACCTTTTCAAATTCAAGTCTGTAGAAAAGGATATCGTGGACTGCTTGTAAGTTAAAACTCTCTTCGACTTTGGTGAAAGGGCACGCAAACAAATGCAGAGCAACTGCGAACATGAAGAGGAGAAAGAGAGGAAACTGAGGAATACCTCCTCTCCGCGCCATGACGGCACTGCAGACGTACTGAGCATGCGCAACGGGTGGAGAGGGTTTTTTAAATTTTATTATTTATTTATTTATTTTTATTACAAAGTAAGAGTCCTCCTTATTCTGTTCTGTGGAGAAGAACATGGCCATGATTTTCCTTTCCGATCCCATTGCAGGCAAAGCCAACAGCAATTAGGTTTGATATCATACATATGCATTTTTTTGTGACAATTTTATTTTGTACTGTTCTAACAAATTTNTTTTGTCCTGATTTTCTGTGGAAGGAAAATCCGTCCCTTTAACTCCTGGACATGTCTCCTGTCTAAGACTCTTCTTTTCTCACAGAGGCGGGAATAAACGCTGCTGTCCTGCAGGGACGAACCCGTCCGGCCCCATTTAATTCACTTTCTGTCTGCAGCGTAAACCTCGTTTAGCTCATCAGAGCTGGAATTAGCCGAAGAATTAAATCAGGTTTTACAGCAGGAGACTGCAGAACCGTGGAGCTGAAGATCAGAGATAATCACGAGCTCAAAATCCTGAGGGTGAACAGGTTCTTCATCATAGTATTATTATTATTATTATTATTATTATATATTTTTTCTTTTTTTATGTTTGAACAAGGAAATTGTTTAACATTCATAGAACCTTTCTTGAGTATGTCCGTTATGTTGAAACAGAAATGCTGAGCTGTTATTTTCCATCTGAGAAATTTCAAACCTATAATAAAGCATCTCAAGAGCATCTCATCCATAATAGATGTAAGTGATAGAACTTAAACATGTACTTCAGTATCACTGCATTTATTAAAACAGCATACTTCAGTCCAATCTTTGTTTCAACAAATTGTTCATTTCAGCATCTGGTTAGTGAAAAAAGTGAAAGTGACTACCCTTGTCATTGCAAGGTCACACACATGAACCACAACGAAATTGGACCTCTGCATTTAACCCATGCTAACAAACACCGTGCAGCAGTGGGCAGCTATTGAAAGCACCCAGGGAGCAGTGACGGGGACGGTACGTTGCTCAAGGGTACCTCAGGGCAACCTACTTGTGAGGGAATCAAACCCACAATCTTCTGATGCAGGGGCAAATCCCTAACCACTAGACCACCACTGCCCCTTTACTAAGTAATCTTTGTAATGCCAACCAGGGACCAGAAAATGGAGCTCAGACTTTTATATCCCTTTAGTTTTAACCCTTGTTGTTAGTTGGCTAGGGGCAGCAGTGGCCTAGTGGTTAGGGCATTGGCCGTATGATTGGCGGATCAGGGGTTCAAACCCATTCCCAATAGGTTGCCCTGAGGTACCCTTGAGCAAGGTGCTGTCCCCATCATGCTCCTCCCTGCGATGGGCTGGCGACCTGTCCAGGGTGCGTCCTTCGCCCTGTGTGAGCCAGGATGAACTCCGGCACTCCCCCGCAACCCCCCTTTGGACAAGCGGCAGAAAATGACTGACTGACTGTTAGTTGGCTTCATCTTTAAACAACCTATCTGAACTAACATGTTCTATACTTTATGGCCTTTATATCAGTTTTGAACAACATAGCATTTGTAACTGAGACTCCATGCTTTCCAAATATCCATGACATATTACACATACTATGTATTTATTTATTTGTTAACCCAATCAAGATCTTACATGTTACTGTTGTTAGACATAAATTACAGAAGATCATTTGGATTTTAAGCATTTTTAATACATATGATCAACTTTCCACTATTCTCATCTAAAGTCATGAAAGTCATAACTTTATAATCATAGTGCTGTATGGAGTTATCAGCATATAATTAATAGATAATGAATGGTAAATTACAATTCATAAGAAGTGATCATGGTTTAAGCAACCTCTCTCGACGGTTCCATCGAGTGTATTTGTGCATCTGTCCTGTGATGGACTGGCGACCTGTTCAAGGTGCAGCATACATGATGGGTGGATGGATAGATGATAGATGGATGGAAGGATGGATGAAAAATGAAAACAAAAGAAGGTGGGCTGCATGTTCATTGGCTGTATGTGTTATTTCTACCTATTGATGTTTGGATTATTGTTCCCAAATTATTGGATTATTTGTATGTTTTTTATTTTGGAATACAAATTTTTGAACTTTCCATTGATCAAATTTCAGCTTTTAGTGCAGTTAAAAAAAATCATGAAACTAATAAATTAAGTGCAGATGCAGTACATCAAAGCCGAATCGACTTTCTATTATTAATTCATTTGGAGCAGAAGCCCCGCGCGTGGCGGCATCGCATTGGTGGGCGCGCTGAGTGACCGGAACAACTGACCAATCAGGAGAAGCCACAATTGTGTCGAGGGAGGCGAGGCGGAAGTATACATGTGTGCTGACACCGGCATGGAGCTGTGCATGTTTATCAGTGTGGAGGACTTTAAGCTCTGGGCTACTTGTTGACAACACAGTGAAAGCAGAAGGCCTTTTGGCTTTGTCTTTCCTTTTTCTTTTTTATCATGACTTTTAAGGTTTAGTTTTTAGTTGCCACAGGTCTCTCGAAAGACTAGGAAGATGCTGCTTTCTGAAACAGTCAGCCTTCTCTTCTGTGTGCTTTTAATTGTAGCTGTCGGACCTGTCAGCACCAAGGATGCCAAAGCTCTGTGTTCAACGTGCAGCCAGGTCGTTGAGAATTTCAGTAAGGTATGTGCCTTTTTCCTTCTTCATTGTCAAGGATGTAAATTCCAGCCATCAACTTTGCCATCAGTCATTGAACTGGATTATTTTGCCTTATTCATCATCAGGGCTTTGAGAGAACTGCCAATAAAAACTTTGGTGGTGGGAATACTGCATGGGAGGAGAGAAAACTGTCTAAATATGAGACCAGGTGAGGTTTGTTTTCCTTACAGGGCTTCGGGTCTTTTTTGCAGCACACCTTGCAGTGTTTCATAGGGGTGGGCGATATGTCAAAAAAAAAAAAAAACGAATACCTTGATACTTTTAATGATTATTGACATTTCACAATGTGTTTTTTGTTTTTTGTTTTTTTTTTCTCAAGGTTTGAATGGAAAACCAGTTGTACCAAAAAGATGGGGATACATACATTTTTCAACAGTTCACATATCATTCCATACCAAATCCGATTAAACAGGGCCCATGATGCTCTCTTTGTAAAGAAACATGCGATCTTTACCTACTGACGATATCCCGATATGCTCAGTAACGAATACTTTGATGTATTTTATTACTATAATGATAAATGTCATCACATTGCCCAATCCTAGTGTTAAAATAAATCATGAAACTGTAGTAATGCAATTCAAAAATTTAAATAGTATTAATATTGGTGGTTAAAGCAGATGCATCCCTTGAACAGTAAAGTTTGCAAAGACCAGCCCAATCAGCAAACTAGTCCAGCACGTTCTTAAATAATCGTCCTGCCTCCCGGTTGTGTCGTTAAAAGCGTCGTGCAACATGATTGCATCATGTAGCTTCTTTTAAATATTGCTCCAGACATCAAGAGAATATTGAAATGAATGAATCAAACGAATCAAATTAAACACGACTGTATCATTACATGCCAAAATGCAGTGAATGTATCCGTTTTTATGCCTTTCAGTTTTGTTGATGTTATTCACTTTTGGTGTTGGTCTCGTCTCCAGTGAGATTCGACTGATGGAGATTCTGGAGGGCTTGTGTGACAGCAGCAGTTTTGAGTGCAATCATATGGTGGAGGAACATGAGGAGCACTTTGAGACCTGGTGGTTCAAGAGGTTAGGCCTTTTGATTTACTGTATTGACTGTGACTTTCAATGTTTGGCAGCACAGGTTGTTTGAATGTAACATTTTGCTAACTGTTGGCAGAAAAACGAAGCACCCAGACTTGCATAAGTGGTTTTGCATTGAAACCATTAAAGTGTGCTGTCCCAAAGGAACGTTTGGACCAGACTGTAACTGTAAGTGTGTGTTTTGAATTCACCTGTGTTTTGAATTCCCATCTTGGCTGTATTTTGTGATTTTTTTTTTTTTTTTTTTTTTTTTTTTTTTTTTTTTTTTTTCTTTCTTTCTTTCTTTTCTTCTTTGTGTTTTTATTCTTTTTTGGGGCATTATCTTTGTACAGCATGTATTGGGGGAGCTGACAGACCTTGCCATGGCAATGGTAGATGCGATGGTGATGGGACGAGGGGAGGAAATGGCAAGTGCTCTTGTGACTCTGGATATGAGGGAGAGTTTTGCCTGGATTGTGCTGAAAGATATTTCAGTGATGAGAGGAATGATACCTTTTCCCTGTGCAAAGGTAAGAAATCCAGATTATATGCAGCAGATAATATAACATGCTTCCTCATATATCCTATCTTTAAGATCAGATACATGTATATGATGGATCAGGTAAAATTTATAATTTTTCAGATACTTATTCAAATTTAGAATCAAAAGATTGAAATTAGGACCTGGTTAGTTTAGGTGCAGTATTAGGTGTTGGCATCAGGGTAAAAACAGAGATTGTGCTGTGTTCCTCTGTTTAGAGTGTCACCCATCCTGCACTAGCTGCTCTGGCGCTACTCCTCAGGACTGTGAAGAGTGCAGGGATGGCTGGGAGGAAGACCAAGAAGGAACATGCACTGGTGAGGGGGGGAAAAAAAAAAAACTTTTAATTGAATGACTGCAACATGTAAATGTCTTTCCTAGTATAATTTGCTCATATTGCATTTATAGTGCTTCTTGTTGTTGTTTTTAGGATCTAATTTATTGTATTAGTGAGTCCTTGATGGCAAATGATGATAAATGGCAGACGTATAATGTTTGTCTAAATTGTTATGCAGTTATTTCATATTGCATATATATCAGCTGCCCTGGAGCACCAGGGGTTGGTCAGAGTAAACAGAACATTTAGGATCAGTGTCGTGGATGTGAATCAAGCCTAGTCTTGCACTCAAAATCAGTTGGTAATGGAACCTATGTTAAAAAAAAAAAAAAATCAGCATTGACCAACCTGTATTGAATCACTTTTAGAAAATCTTATTTTAGTTTAAGATTTTCCTTAATCGATTTCTGCGATTAGTAAGAAACTCTTGGCATGTGGTAGACTTTTGTGAACATCTATACTGCAATAACAGTTAATAAACAAAATACTGTGCAATATATGCTGCCCTATGTTTAATTCCATAATTGTTAGGAAGTGAAATTCTACATAAAAAATTATTGGTATAAAATAGGTTTTTAATCGTTGCATGTTTAGCTTAGACATTCAATCACTTAGTCTTGATTTTCTTTATTTTTGGTTTCAGACATCGATGAATGCTCCAGGGATCCTTCTCCATGCAAAGATACCGAGTATTGCCTAAACGCCGATGGGTCGTACACCTGTAGTGGTATGGAGCAACATTCCTGTCAATGTCTGTGTTGTGTAAAGTCACTGATTTTGCTCATCCCTTTTATTATTTTTATTTTTTTTATTTATTTATTTTTTTTTACACAGTGTGTGACAGCAGATGTTCTGGCTGCAAAGGTCCAGGGCCTGGGAACTGCCTGGCCTGCTCGGAGGGCCACAAGGACGAAGAGGGCACCTGCACAGGTATGTACTATTCATCTGCGTCAAATCTAAAGGGGACGTGTGTTTGCTTAGGGCCTGTCTCAGTTGGGAAACTTGATAATGTTTCCACTTATTGCTCACACATTTTACTTTCCATTCCTGATAGATGTGAATGAGTGTGAGCTGCCTGACGCAGTGTGCACAGAGGAACATCAGGAGTGTGTCAACACCATAGGCAGCTACAAGTGTCAGTGTGCCATCGGCTTTCAGGAGCAAGATGGTGTCTGTGTTCAACAGCCAGAACTAGGTAACTTCAAATACATTCTCCCTAAAGCAGTGGTCTTCACACCAGGCCTAAGGGCCTCCCATGTGGTCAAACATTTTGCTCCACACTAGATCATAGTACTTACTGACATAAAAGGAAACGTGGACTGTCTGGGGGACCCTGAAGACCACTGACTCTGTCTGCAATATCTGTTTCACAGTGTTAATATATTTTTTTTTTATCTTTTCTTTGCACAGAAGCCTGTAGGCTCCTGCTAAACATGGCTGTGGGAGTGCTCATAAATTCTAGTACCACTAGTACTTACAACCTTGTTGCAATATATAGTTATTAAAAAAAACATTACTTTAACAATTTATTGAATTCAATGGTGTAGTAAAATGCATATCAGGCTGATAAATCTCGTTTGTTATGCTCTTCAAGTCCAGGTAAAACTTTTCTTATTTTTTTATAGGATGGTATTCGTCTTTCATCGTTTTATACAATTTGATGGGTTACTTTTTGTAGGTTGAGGAGGTCTGTGTTCAAGTGTGTGGGGTTTATTTTTTGTTATTTATTTATCTTTTTAAATATAGCTTCAGGCTTTGCATTGTTCTAAAGCAAACCTCTACTAAAACTTTTTGGGTTCCCTTCGTTAAGAGCAGAAAGTCCTTCCCTTGAAAAGATGGAACTGAAATGGTATATGCAGAAATGCAGTGTGGAAGAGAAAACGAAATAACAGGAAACAGCTGGTTATTCTCTAGTCTGTATAAGTGAAACGCAAACCCCATTGAAAGTTTTAAATGATTTTGGAACAGTAAATTACCTTTGTAACCTTTATGTACACGCAAATACAGATTCACAGTTGGTTAATTATGTCATATTTTTGTGTTATTAGAGGAGAGTCAGGAAGAACCTGCATCTGACGCCGAGGAGTCCTTCACTACCAGCAGTGTAACAGAACATGATGACCTGTGACATGTTCCTGCAGTACCTGCTATGAGCACCAGGGGTCAACAACTGTTCTAAAAGTATGTTCAGAGTCATATGGGGACACAGCACTTACTGTACATACTTGACAAACTGCACTTATTGACTGGCAGAACATGGACAGCTTTTTTTACTGTGGAAACTGTAATGTCCAGCCCAAGCACAACCACCCACTGCTACCAAACGTCTGTTGTTGTCGTTTGTTAACTGTATTCAGGCTCTGTTTGTTGTTTTTTTTTTTTGTTTTTGAATCAAAAATAAAGTCATTCCACTATTTCTCAGTCTATGGCATCAATGAACATCATGAAATATTTCTATCAAATATTCTCATAAATGTTTGAAAATGTATTTTAGATTTTCTGGTACTCACTTTCATGGAAAAATAAGACTTTTTTAATAATGTTTCCTTGTCCTGTTTCTGTGATCTTCCTGTCCAGCATTGCTTACACTGCATACGTGACTCGGAAAAGATTTATTGTTAGTTGAATCAGACGGGCATTTCACAAATTTCATAATGTCCATAGTCACCCAAATCATTTCTGTAAATACATTCCCAAATTCCAAATCACATCCAACCCTATAATGAGGTGGCGCTTTCAATAGCTGGCCCCTGCTGCACGTGTGTGTATGGGTGAAATGCAGAAGTTGAATTTCGCTTTGCTGTGCTTTGCTGTGTTTTGCTGTGCTTTGCTGTGCTGCATTTCACAATGATGAGGGTTGTCACTTTCACTTTCACTTTTCCAGTTGAAAAATACAGGAACAACAGGGCCTGGAGGACATTCCTATACAAAGTAGTGTCTTATTTTATAAACTATTCCTATAGCTTTGGGCTCTAGTTATTGGGCTAACTGTTCCGATATAGAAATGCTGCTTTGTATGTATGTAAAAGCTGTATTTGTTTTATGCTGCTCATGGTTGGGCCCTGTAACCACAGTTGGGTTATGTGAAGGTTAAGGTTAGATCTGAGGAAATAGTCATTTTTAGTTTTTTTTTTATTTTTTAACTGATTTTTGGCTCTTATATAAGAATTAAAAGAACAATGCATGTATAAACATCTGTTCACTTTAGGTTTATGAGAAGGTCTGGCTTCATGTTGCTGCATGGTTAAGGTTAGGCAT
Source organism: Hepsetus odoe (assembly GCA_017165825.1). Taxonomy (NCBI): domain Eukaryota; kingdom Metazoa; phylum Chordata; class Actinopteri; order Characiformes; family Hepsetidae; genus Hepsetus; species Hepsetus odoe. The sequence goes on from CM029392.1 coordinate 6,827,106, forward strand.
GACAAAGTTGTAATATTTAGATCTGGAACTGATTCTTGGCTCTCGAAGAAGATTAAAAAAAAAAACATACCAGAATGAGTTTATGTATAGAAGTGTTCACTAATCTTAATCTGTTAGTTCAGACAGAGCAGAACAAAACCGTACACTGACTGAATCCTCTGAACTGACTTACGCAAAATATCTGAAGTGAAAATTCAGCAAAAAACCATAATTCTAAATCCTGGGTGCCCAGCATTTTTTTTCCAAGCAGGGTTTTTTATTCCAAGCAAGACAGAGTGTTCTCGTTGGAACAAATTGATTGCTTGAAGGAATTTCTGCAGTGTTTACAAATCTATATACACACACATTATATATATATATGAGAGAGAGATTTTTAAACACTGTAGAAATTCCTTCAATTCACCTGCCTAAAACGTTTGCACAGTACTGTGTGTGTATATATATTACTATTATTGTCCTATTGTCCCAGTTTTCTTTAGTCACATTCCACCTGCTATCTTGTTCTCCACCAGTCACACAACGCTTCAAATGAACTTCTTTTCAGAATAATCCAGCAACATTAAACAGCTCAACACTGAAGGAGAACAAGAGTAATCAGGTGTACTTCTGCTGTACTGGAATGAAAACCTATCTTTGTGGACAAAATTGGGGCCAACCAAGTGATTGGTTGAGCTTTCTGTTTTGTAACCACTTGATGGCACTATAAGATCATCTTCACAAGCTACTGGCTGTTGGAACCGTAACAGTCCAGGGCAGCACATTACCAGGACTGCAGTTGGCCACCTTGACACTGTGCAGTATTTATCCTTAGTGTGATTAATAATCTTACAGGAAGTGTTAATGTGGTTTTCTGAACATATTGTTAATTGTGTTATTAGTATGAAATACTGAGTAAAGTATTAACTGCACTGCACGGTAACAATGTTAAAAAAAAAGTTTGAACAGTAAAAATTGCATAGCTTTTATTGGTGCTATAGGGCCATTTTTTCAAAGAGTGTGAAAGCAACAAAAATAAAAGGTTTTCTATCACAGATAACAATAATCTGCTGTAAAAAAAATCAGAATCAAATCATCCATTGCCTGGATGAAATCCTTGAAGAACCCTGTTCTTAACTTCAAGAGTGATCATTTTGATCATTTTGTGATCAAAATTTTAATTCAGTGAAAAAGCTTAATAATCTGTTGAAGGCCAATTATATTCAATTGCTTGAATATATTAAAGTATTACTAGGCTGGGGATCATACCCCACCACAGTGGATCATAACTCTCTCACACTGTTTGCTATACACAGTCCTCTTCAGTGTTTCTGCTGAAGGTCCTGCATGTACAATACTTTCATGAATCCTTAGACACAGGATTAGCTCCTGAGACACATTTTGTGCATGTTCAGGCATGTAGAGGTAAAGCTTTCTGCCGTATATGTGTATAACCCCCCCCTCCCCAATCCCACACATACACACAAAACGTCCCACCTTGTTTATTACCTTCAACATCCTCCTGTCTGACTCACATTCCTGTCTGAGGCTTGCATGAGTGTCATTGTGGAATGGAGATGGAGGAATATTGCTCAGACCCAGCAGAATAAACAGTTGTGTAGTAAATTCTGTTCCAATTGTTGCCCTTAAGTAGTAGTTGAAAGTTAAAAGTGGCTGTGTGAGATTTATTTTATATGTTGTGGTAAGCCTTCGCCGGCAAACCAAGTTCAGGCTGGGGTGAACCAGTTACCATAAGGACAAAAGCTCAAACAGTGCAGTATATTTACTCGAGAAGAGCTGTCACTACTGATTACCTTGAATGAGGTCAATGTAGAGAAAGTAAGAATGGATTTAACTCAACAATTACAAATTATGAGGTCCAAGGTGGAAAGTTTCTTTATTGTCATCCTTCACTGTCATCAGCAAGAAGTACGAAGTGAGGTGAGACTACATTTCTCATGGACCAAAGTCCAACATGAAACATAATGCAACCTGCAACCAAGAAAAAGAAACAGTATATGTAATAAGATGTTAAAATGAAAACACACTAAACAATATTGCAGACAGTATATTGAGGTAATTATACTACTGTATTGAACAACATGAGTATTAGCGTAGCAGCATAAATGTAGAATCTGGACCCCTGAACAACGTGTTTTGGTACATAGTGAAGCCTAAAAAGAGGTCTTTAAAGGGGTTTAAATCTAGACACAAGCCCAAAGTACACAAAGGTTCCTGTATGAGTATTTCCTCAGTCTCTCACTCTCACTCATTTTCATAGTCGCTTGTCCTTATAAGGGACGGTGGGTGGTGCTGGAGTCTGCCCCAGCTCTAACAGGGAAAAAGTCAAAACACCCTTGACAGGGCAGACACACAGACGAACATACTGACACACGCTCACACCTATGTGCAATTTTTGCATCTCCAGTCCACCTGACATGCATGTCTATGGATGCTGGGAGGAAACTAGAGCTCCCGGAGGAAACCCACTGGAAGAACATGCAAATCTACACAGAAAGGACCCGGACCGGCCCACCTGGGAATCGAAACCAGAACCTTCTCACTATGAGGCAACAGCGCTACCTTTACCGGCCTTTTTTTAAGCAGTCTTTCTATGTATAATCTGATATGTAATCCATCACTAAGAATTCAATTAGGCACAACTCCAGACATTCCATTCAACAGCCATGCTTTACTGATATGGGAAAGAGATAAAGATACAAGCATGTTTCTATTGTTATTTTTCAGCAAATTGAACAAAAAAAAAGTTCACCCAAGCATAGTCATGAGGTCTCATGCCTGTTCTTAATCCAGGTAACATCTGTGTAAAGGCATTTTCTAGCCTCTGCTGGCTCCCTTCCAAACCATTATTGCCTTGTGCTGTACAGGGGAATTGTCAATAGAAAAGCATTTCCATTGGTAGGTTCCATCGGCAGTCAAATTTGAAAACTATAACTTAAGCATCAACATAATACTGTTTCATATTGCATGTAGCCATTCCCACACAGGGGCAGCAATGGCCTAGAAGTAAGAGACTAGGCTCCATAATCTGAAGGTTGTGGATTTGAGTCCCAGACCAGTATCGCCCGAGCAAGGTACCATCCCCAACATTGCTCCCTGGGCACTTGATGTTCTGTTCATTCATTCATTCATTCATTCATTCATTCATTCATTCATTCATTCATTTCAGTATTTAAGATCCAGATTTTTCTAGGCATCTCCAGTTTCACCTCCGATTGGTCTCCCCCAGTCACACAAAGCTACAAATGCTGGGAGGGTTAAGTATCTCCAGCACCACTTATTTATTTATTTATTTGCAAGCTGCTGCTAATTCAAGGTCTTTGAACAGTTTACAAACATGGAGGAGAACACTAACTGCCAATGCTTTCGGCTTAAAAGTGCACATACTGTCTTGAGTTAGAGAGAGTTAAAAGAGAACTCTGCCTCAGATGGCAGTGGGATCAGCCAGGATCAAACTCACCTTCTCCTGATGATAAGGTCAGCATTTGGTGCTGGCTTACTTGGGAACCCCAGGTCATCATTCACACTGTGAGAAAACCTGAGGTATTTAATGTTTATTCATGTGCCAATCACTGATTAATGATTCAGTAATTATTTAAATTGAGTAATTCTGTTATATTGATTATGACAGCCCTATAAGTTCTTTATAACTTTATAGAGATATGTATTAGATTATTAGCCTATTTGCCACCAATAAATCCAATTAAAAAGTTTTAATCACCAGGGCTCTTCTCTTTGCCTGCCTTTTGCCAGAAATGATTTCACTGATCTGCATAGCGGCTGTTATATTTCTTTGAAGTAAGGTAATGTCCACAGTGAATTAAAACCATGGGTCAGCAATAGCCCACAGCATACACACTCCTCTATTTCTTTACTCACACACCCTCTTTCTTTCACTCACACACCCACAATAGAAAACAGCTGCTTCATGTGCTTTCATTTAGATCTCTCTTTTCTGGTGAAGCACTCTGCACTGCACCCCTCAGATGTGGTTGTCCCGTTTCCAAGACTCAGCTGGAGCTTCAGCCACCATCAATAAAGGTGAACAAATCTTTGGCCCTGCAGGGCTCAGCTAAGCGCAGAAATTTGGCCTCTCCTGAACTTGAGAACAAAGGCAATGCAGTAGCCCAAGGTGGACACCAGCTTGATGTCTGAAAAATCACTGTCTTTTCCCTGGATGGGAATCAAAGCCATGCAATGGTGGTGAAAGTACTGAATCCTGGAGAATAATGCCAAAAACAAAAAACAATCATTCAACATAACGTAACATGACAATTCAGTTGAAAACAGCTTGTTATGAATTCTTTGGAACTGTGAAATCATAAACATGAAAAAATTTACATATGATCCCCCATTCAGCCAATAGCAGTTTAGGCTGCCCATAAGGAGTGTTGCTATTGCACTAGACCTGCTTTTTCAACAACGCAAAAAGGCAGAATGTACTATGCAAGTCATATACCTGGAGCTGTCAAAGTTACAGCAGCCTGTTTCATTTATGAAGAGATAAAGGCACTTTGGAAATCACAAATTTGATCAATAAACCAATAAAGAGGGAAATATAAAAACTATGCAGAAATGCACAACGTTGAGCCTTTAAGAGGCTGAAGAAGTTTTATCTGGTTCACTTTGTTCTTTTCCTTTCCTTGAATCCCTCAAGCAGGTGCTCTGCACCTCTTAGAGCTGTGATTAAGCATTTAGATCTCACGCTCACTCCAGTCACTGTTATGTTCTGGGGAGGCCGGAGGGAGGGGTTACTGGCACCGTCTTCGACAGCCACTTTGGAAGAGATTTTGCAGATGAGAGAGATGGAGTGATGCATGCTTTGTCTGCCTTTGATCTGCAGCCTGCTGTGTACGTCTCGTTCTGATCTCTCTCTCACCTCGCAGTTTAAACACCCAAACAGCTCTGATCTGGCCTGATGCTTTGTCTGGTGGCTTCATCTCAAACACGCACACTGACGTGGTTGTGGTCAGTGCAAGTTGCAACTGATTGCCCTGAGGGATCCCAGGGCTCATCTGCTCTAACTTGTTGTTGTGGTGTCTGGATGGCCCTGTCTGGAAGAGTAAACAAATAACTCAAGCAGTTAGGGCATCAGAGCCTGAGAAAACAAAAAATCTGATTCTAGAGAAACCCCCCCCCCCCCTCCCCCCTTTTGGATTCTACAAATTTCGCAGCAAGAGATGGTTACTTCAGCTCCAGCAAGTAAAAAAATGTTTACAGCTGCCTGGGTCTATGAGAAGCTCAAACCAGTAGAACTATTAGAAGGGAGGATTTGGGTTTGGATTTTCTTGGGTCACTTCTGGACAGGTGCAGAATGACAGGTAACATCACTGACAGGTAATGTTAGCAAAATTGACCTCATTAACTGTCAAGTGGTGTGATACTGTATATTCGGCAGTAAGTGTACAGTCCATTCTTGTAGTTCATGTGTGTAAAATTATATACATTGCTGCAGATTTGTTTATGTATTCATTCATTCATTCATTCATTCATTTGTTCATTTGTTTGTTTGTTTGTTTGTTTTACTACATGGTGGCCTCACAGTGAGATGACCCTTTGCTCAAATCTCAGGCAGGGCAGCTTGGATACTCCCAGTATGAATTTTGCATTTTCCTTCCATGTCTGCATAGCTTTCTGTCAAATACTTGGTTTTCTTCTTGCAGTCCAAAGACATGCATGTCAGGTTGACTGGAGATGCTTACGTATGTAAGTGTGTGTGTGTGTGTGTGAGTTCTGCCCTGCAATGGATGGGTGACCTGTCCAGTGTGCTTCTTTACCATTCACCATATCCTATGTGCCCTGGGAAAGGCTCCAGCACCACTTGTGACCCAAGTCAGAGTAAGTGGATACAATGATAAGTGAGTATCACACATCATCAATCTGACAAAACAGCCATCAAATTGTATTACGCATATGATTATTATTAATGTGGCAATGACATTGCAGTATCCCTCAGTAAACATATTTGAGTACCTTGTGATACTTAAACAGCAAAAAAGACAAACAGAATAATTTATCCTGTTTAACTGCATTTAGTGCAGACCTGGGCATGAAAAACTTTATTATCTATTCCACCCCATCAGATGTCAGAAAAACTATATTTCACTTTACTTGTATAGTGAACAATTATTGCCATATTGGCCACCCCAATCTGAGTTTGGTCAACAGAGTTATACTTTGAAGCTGACCTCATTAGTCAGTTTCTCATATCACTTGAAGCATAAGAAAAACAGTTCAAGAATGTTAAACCATTTTTCAAGGCAAGGTGTATTTATGGTGGAGCTGGAACAAAGGTGTTGTATTTGTAATTCTTATAAACGTTTTAGTGATGTTTTGAGTGATTTCTCAGACACATCCCTGGAAGCCAGTATGAAGGTTATGTTAATGCTTTGAGGTGTATCAAGCATGTTTTTACAAACATCTGTCAGTGCTATGCTGGGATCCACTACCCTAAAATACCTAAGCAAAAGGGGGTTTTGTGGTCATAAACTGGAACAAATGATTGGACATCACCAGATCGATGTTTTTTTTAACTGCACAGCAACAAGACAGGTGTTTCTAATAAACTGGCCAATGAGTGAATGACCTGACGTGTCAGACATTAAAAAGAACATAAACAGCAGACAGACACGTGTTCAAAGTGATATTCTCCAAATCAGCAGCTGGATATCGCAGTTGCTTTGGGCTGTCAGCCCTCTGGAGGAGGATAAGTGGGAAAATTTGCCTTTTCCTCCTTACAAAGTCTGTTTACCATGAGCGATGGCCACATAAAAGGATGTGGCGGCCACAGTCATGGAACTTTGATATTCATATTTTCGCTTATTAAACAGAATCTAATGTGGAGCAGAACTCTCTTCATTTGTGCTATCAAGGCACTTTCATTTCCTGAACAATATTAATTCATATGGTTCTGTTTTATCTCGGGGCTGACCTCAGAAGAGGATGGGCAGTAAGATTATTTCTGTCTGTGCACTCAGCTGGGCTCAGCGATGGAATTCATGCACCATCCTCATGACTCCCACCAACCGGTACCTGCTGTTTCACCGCAGAGCACGTTTTCTGTGTATTTACAGTTTGGAGCAACGAGATCTCAGCTGACGAGAGACATCTTTTAAAAGCTGTTGTTATTCTTCATGGCTTCCTGAGGAAAGGTCGTGCCTGAGATCAAGGGAGGCTTGGAGTCTTGGTGATTTTCTCACAGATGTGGGTGATGCAACCAGACCAGCTGTGGTTTCTTTATGGGCATCTGCAGGTCAAATATTTTTTTTTACATGTCCAACCTGCCAAACGTCCACTACCTGTGTGTGGGTAACATCTTCGGTTGTATTAGAATGTCATTATAAAATCTGCACCAAATACATTGAAATAAAACTAAAATAAAACCAAAAGGGGGTGTGCAAATGTGTGGGAAGTCTATTTGAACAATTTTGCCCTTATCCAATCAAGAGTAAAGCATAATAAATTATTTGAAACCAAACAGGGTATTGTAGATCATCTATGGGCTTATCTGAATAATAAGAAGATAAATGACACATATAAAGCATTTTTTTATCTAGACATCTAGATATATTTTACATTTATGAACAGAAAAGAGGCTTCCATCAAACTGCTCCAACAAAGTAGGAAGCATGGAATTTTCCAAAATGTCTTGGTATGCTGAAGCCCAGTATCCTTTCAGTAGAGCTAATGCCTGGCCAAGTCCCTGAAAAACAATCCCAGCCCTTCTCCACCAAACTTTCCAGTTGGCACAATGTGATGTGATAGGTATTGTTGACCTGGCAGCCAGCAAACTCAGACTTGATCATCCGACTGCAAGACAGAGAATCATGATTCATCCCTCACAGAACATGTTTTCACTGCTCCAGAGTCTCATGGTGGCATATTTTACACTACCCCATCTGACACTTGGCATTGCACTTGGTGATGCAAGGCTTGCATGCTGTTGCTTGGCTATGGAAACCTGATCCACAAAGCTCCTTGTGGAGGCAAAAAAAAGGTTAAAACTCAGTAGTTAGGTGATATCCTATGGCAGTGATGGGGGTTAATTCAATAAGGTTTATAGAATGACTAATACTTTCACAAATGTTTCTCAACCTGACTGCATGACAATAGATGTTGCTTAAACACATGAAATTAATGATTAAGATATGTGTCCAAATATGCAGGTCCATGTAATGTATATTCCAGTCCAGTTTAATAATGAAAAAAACAACAAGACACCAGGCAGGGTTATGAGAGACACAAATATGACAAAACAAGGGACACTCACAGCACAGCCAACCAACTGACACGAACCCTAAAGAAATATAAAGATATGAGACAAGGAACCCCTGACAAGGGGAGGAGACAATGAATAGGATAAAGGTGATCAAAATAACAAGGGCATAGCCAAGGCGGACCAAACAACAACACAATAGCACACAAACAAGAGCACATGGGAGACGTAAACAAAAACACAGACAAGACAGCAAGACGTTACTCATATAAAACAAATGACTGGATCTCCAAAATGGTGACAACAGGAGAAAAGATAAACCTTCACTCTTAAAGCAACAATACTTGTTTAACATGGGGCCATTTATACTGATCCATATACTTTAAAACAGTTACACAATTTTGTATGTTTTTGTAGCTTTAAGTTATTTTTTTATCCAAATAATGTACAAACCAAGTAAGTAAACAAGGCTACCAATAATTCAAAAGACAATTAATAACATTTCTCCATTCCCACGAGGTACCAAATACGCTTTAAAACAGAGGTGCCAAAATGTTCTTTAGTGCAAAATCTTGGACTGTTCCTGAGAGAACCATTTTTTGAAAATGAGATATGCAAGTTTGAAAAGTATATCTGAATGAAATAAATAAAGAAGCATAATCCAGACTTTCACTCTCAGTCAAGCCAACAGCCAATTAGGAGGCTTTATTTTTATGAGTGTAAGAATGTGCTTCAAAGTGGACCTTGTGTAATGGCGTGTAATGTTTCATAGAAAGAGAGAGAGAGAGAGAGAGAGAGAGAGAGAGAGAGAGAGAGAGAGAG
>CM029392.1:6851888-6991888 GCA_017165825.1 Hepsetus odoe
TATATATATATATATATATATATATATATATATATATATATATATATATGGTTGATGGTTAGGTGCAATCTTACCAGCAGTAATATTCTTGCATGTGAAGCCCTTTTGTTGCAAAGCAATGATGACTGCACATGTTTCTTTGCAGGTAACCATGGTTAACAGAGGAAGGACAATGATTTAAGGCACCATCCTCCATTTTATTTACACCCACAGTGTAAGAAGGAATGCTACCACAGGTCATTCTTACCAGCAACCATCAGACTCCACAACTCAACATAACATTATCTATTTAATATTACCCATTTAATATTATTATTATTATTATTATTATTATTATTACACTTGCTTTTATTTATTTATAATTTAATTATTATTATTTACTATTATTATTATCATTATATTCGCATTGTGTATATGGTTATCTTTCCTATCTTTCCTGTCTTTACATTCTTTATTTCTTTGTTAATTGAGATGTAAATATGTATATTTCCTCATTCTTTATATATATTTTTTTACATATTTTTTATATTCTTTCTTTCTTTCTTGTTAAAGAGCCCTGTAACACCAGAATTTCTCTTTCGTGGGATAATAAATGATTATTCCATTCTATTCTATTCTATTCTATTCTATTCTAAAGCATCCAGTCTGCTATTCTAACTCAATCAATATGACAGAGTGATCGCTAGCCTTGTCCTCCTCAACACTCTGACCTGTGTTAACAACAGGATCACTGAAATGATCTCAGTTGGTCTTTTTGTGACTGAAATGCAAATAATTGCAATTCATCTGATCGCTCTGCATAGCATTCTGGAGTTTAAATAAATTTACATCATAAAAACTAATGCAGCTTTCTGAAAATTAATATTTGTGTCATTCTCAAAACTTTTGACCACGGCTGTGTTTATAAAAACTAAGCTGCGTTAACAGCCTGTTTAATTCCTTTTTCTTTGTGATGTCATAAAAATCTAATTTACATATATTTACTTATGCAACCTACAGACCCATCAACTCTGGCTGAAGTAAAAGAGAGAATTTGACCCTGGACAACTTTATTACTTTTAATACATTATCCATTTATTCATTACACATTGTCTAATGACTGGGAAAGTCTGCCTTTTTTGAAAGTGCTACTCGGGGTAAAGGGCCTTGCTCAAGGGCTCCAAAAGTGTGTGGAAATCAGATAGAGCCAGGTGCCAAACACCTCCCCAGAATAGAGCCAACAGCATGCTAATTTCTAAGGAATACAAGAGGATGGAAAAAAGGGTTTTTACATTGTGATGTAAAAATAAACTCTCTTTTTTTTATTTAAACCCACACAAACAAATCATACAATCCATATAAGGAGACCTGAGGAGGGAAATGAAGTACTAGGAAATACAAGATATGAGCCCCGCTGTTGCATCACGCAAAACCTTGTTTTTTTTCACCACCCTGGTCAAAATGTTCTGCAATTACCTGTTTCAAAATCTCTGAATGGTGATTCCAAACATCCGACACACACAGACTTCCTTGTTTGAAACTGTAAACATAGTAAGCCTCCAAACTGCACAAAAACATTTATGAAATCCGACACCCAGGTCAGAACACCAGGAAACTAGTGAAGCCCTACAAATGTGTCATCAATTTTCTTTCATCATCATGACTCGCTGCCAGTAGGAGCTCTGATCGCTGAAGGTTATCTGTAGAGCCGGGACATGTTGTTACAGTATTGTGTAGCACAGGACCGCTGGGTACTTTGTCACAAACTCTGATCAGAGAAGCATTTCTGCTCTTGTTCCTCATGCTATCTTCCAAAGAAAGCAAGCAAGTCAAAATACTTACTGCTTAGCAAGAATGATGAAGCAAATTCTTTAATGCCACTAGATTACTTGGAGCCTTCTCTCTTGACGTAATAGATGTAACCTCATTTATATTGCTCATATCTGGTATATAGTGGATTCTCGTTACTGACACACAAGTAGCCTCGATTATTTGTATGGAAACATACACATTTGGAGCTAATAATGTAACTGCATCATTTTAAAAATGAGAAATTAAAGACAGACAGAAACTACATATGTTCTTTCTTACATGAAATATTTGTAAATCTGAGTGAAAGTAACTATTTCATTATAAACTAATGGGGGAAATTTAAATGTGTGTGAGTGTGTGTGTGTGTGTGTGTGTGTGTGTGTGTGTGTGTGTGTGTGTGTGTGTGTGTGGGAGTGTGTGTGTGGGAGTGTGTGTGTGAGTGTGTGTGTGTGTGTGTGTGTGTGTGTGTGTGTTATCCCTTCTTTTGAAAACAGAGGTTCCCATCTCTTGAGAAAAAAAAATTTCAGCACAATCTGAAACTCAAAAAACACATCCATAATATCTAGAATACTTTAAATTAGAGGACTCATTTAATAATGTAGTAACATCAGAGATTCAAATTCAGCAAGGGAATACCTAAAAATAAAAACTGAACCCTTTACAGCTCAGAATAAACTCTGAATAAACAAAGCTCAGTCTGACATTGGAATAAAGAGAAAACTATTTTTGACATAGCATGCACCTAAAAGTGAAGTGATCCATTTACAGCAGTTTAATATAAAGTCTGCCAGAATAAATCATCAAACAATTCAATTAATATAAAAACTAAAATCACTGATTTCATTTTGTTGCACACACAGTCAACATGTGGGTTTGTGTTTGTCAATTTTTTTACTTAATTGACACTAACGCAGAGTTCAGGTGCTGCTTTCATATGTATCACTGCAGCTTCGCCTCGTAAGAGGCAGGCATGGCTATTTCTTAACAAAGTGTCACTAAAACTGTTCACAGACTTTTGCAGCCATCGTGGCCTTTCTGCTCATAAGAGAATCTAGCAAAGGCTGGCATCCTACAGGGTTTTGTTTTTGGTCACCAAGCTGAAGACTCTTTCACAGTCTGTGTTACTGTGAAAAATGACAAGGACACCCAGCACGTCAGGAGAAAGCTTTGCTAAAAGCTGATCTCCTCCTGTTGTTATCAGACCAGTCTCTAAGCCTCATCAGTCCACTCTGGGAAAGAATACCATCATACAGGCTTGGGGATTGAAAGAGCCAGAGATTTATTACAACATCATCCACTGTCACATCCATGGGCAAGAGACAAGAAGAACCTGCCCATGAAATGCTCCAGAGGAGAAAATGTAGGATCTATTCAAGTCTCCCACTTGACGTAACTTTATGAGCATGTAAACTGCTACTGTGAAGAAGAAATCAATGAAGAATCCAGTCAGCTAAAGAATTCTCCAAGATGAAGGTTACACTGGGTCTCAACGAATACATGTGTCAATAAATAACATCTCATCAGTCACCTGGTTTTCTCTGTTTCTGTAAAAAACAGGGCTACATACTGTTAGCCTCAGCCTTCATTTTGACAACATGTTTAGCTTTAAAGAAGGCCAGTGAATTTTTTTTAATCTGTAAAAGGTAAAAGTAAGGTTTGAATGCAAAGTTCCTCCTTCTGAGGTGTTTGGCTAATGGATGAATCAAAACCTTGCAAACCTTCTCTGGTTTTGTCTGGTTTAGAGAAAACTAAATCAAATCAATATTTGGTGTGACCACCCTTTGCCTTCAGAACAGCATCAGTTCTTCTAGGTACACCTGCACACAGTTTTTGAAGGAACTCGGCTGGTAGGTTGTTCCAAACATCTTTGAGATCTAACCACAGATCTTCTGTGGATGTAGGCTTCCTCACGTCTTTCTGTCTCTTCATGTGATCCAGACACACTGGATGATGTTGAGATCAGGGCTCTGTGGGGACCAGAAGAACTGATGCTGGTTTGAAGGCAAAAGGCAGTAACACCAAATATTGATTTGATTTAGATTTTTCTTTTGTTCGCTCACTTTACATTTTGTAAATTGATCAAAAATAAACTCTCATTTTTTATATTTCTGAAAGCATTCTTTGTTTACAGCATTTTTTCCACACCTGCCTAAAATATTTAGCACAGTACTGTATAAAAGGTGACAAACTTTTATAAAACTGGGCACAAACTGTTCAGAAGCAGCAATATACATGAATAACTGAAAGTAAGTTGTTTCAGTGACGACATTTTCCATAAATATAGCTCCATTCACTCTGAGCAAGTTTTTCTCAAGGCCGAGGCAGACAAAAGCATGGCTACCTTGGACGAGTCATTCAGACAGCACTGAACGCTGCCTCAGCTCCATTCCAGCCACAGCAACAAGCAATTACACAGAACTCAGAGCTGGGACTGTAAGATGTTTCATGTGTAAAGGTAGCAGTCCTCATGCTGAAGCAACGAGACAGCCATCATTATTAATATCTTGGTGTTTTGTACATATATATTAATATATTTAGTATATTAGACTATATATTAATGTTAACAGTGATGATTCAGTGTTTGTCATATTGAAATGAATCAATGCTGAAATATACAGAAGTGGATGGAAATTGTGTTTTCCCCAGTGTTTGTTCATTGAGTAACAGCCCCCTGGTTGATGAGGGGTTGTAAAAGAGTAATTACTAGAGAAATCACAGGTTGTTGTCATAAATGGTTACCCTGTTTACCTCTGACCGATCCAGGTTGACTTTAATAAACAAACAGTCCTTCTTACACAAGAAGGGAAAAAGTAGGGCAGCTTTATCCTTTTTTTTCAGATCCTTTTTTTTCTCCAAATGACCACATTTCATTTGACCTACTTTGCTGTAAATAACCTCAGAAACCCTCACACTAAGTCAGCATTTGCCCCCTTTAAATGAAACACATGGTTTGGATTGTTGATTACCTGCTCTGTTAGTGTCCTGCTTTCTGACCATGGCTGATGACAGCGTGCAGCTTAGCTTACACAAATACAGCACGAATAAGACCAAACTCTCCCATCCTTCATGATGGATTGAATGACAAATGCAATGTCACTCCCACCAGCTACTGTGACGGTTTCTTTGACCTAATTTTCTGAGGCTGTAAAAGAACCAAAGGGTATACTTGGAGGATATTCATATCCTGAATATGACCCAACAAATGAGCTATTCATATCAGTATGTTCTTTCATAGTAACTGTAGGGAGGTTAGCATGCTTTACAAATTTAATTCAATGTAAACAGAATTTTTCAAAATAACCTGAATAATTTAGATACTCATATAAATTATATTTATTTGATATGCATATAAAAGGTCACACTGTTAGGACAGACTGGGAGCATGTACATTCATGCACTTGGTAGATGGTCTGGGCAATTTATGAGTTAATCATGTTCCAGATGTTGAAAAGTGTAGCATTAGGAGTCTTGCCAAGGGAATCATATTGATGTAGCATGGTATGGAACTGTAAATGAAACCCATTGTGGTGTGTAGAAGGCAGTTTTAATATATGCTGTGTATTAAAGTAGTTTTAAGTAGTACCCTAAGTAGTAAAAGTGCCATTATTTGTTGTAGAACTATTATTTGCATTATCCAAACCAACCCATTAGCTTTTAAACTCATTAGTTATAAACATTTAAAACTTTATTTGAACCTTGCAACATAACATTACCATAAATAAATAAATAAAAATATAATAATTACATTCATTAATGTTAACAGTGATGATTCAGTGTAAGGCAGAACTATACAGGGCAGCGGTGGCCTAGTTGTTAGGAAGTTAGTCCCAGGATCAGAAGGTTGTGGGTTCAAATCCTGGACTAGCATGCTGCCCTGAGGTACCCTTGAGCAAGGTACCCCATCACTTTCAATAGCTGCCACCTGCTGCACGTGTGTGTATGGATGAAAAGCAAAGGTTGAAAATCGTTGTGGCTCACTGTGTGTGTGTGGGCTGTTAATGTCAAAAGTTAACATAATAAAATTAGGCAAGATATAGTATATCAAATATGACAATTAGCAACATGACGACATGAATTAGGCTGAATAGTATTTTGGTCAACATTCTGGAAAGCTTCTGGCAACCATTGTTACAAAAGAGAGCATTAGTGGGTGGGTCATGGATTACTGACAAATCCTGTGTGTCTGTGCACCTACACTTACTGGCTTATTAGATAACCTGTTATTAGACCTAATAGACTAACCTGCCTTATTGGTGCACCTTGCTAGTGTACGGTTTGAGGCTACAGCTAATTTGTTACTATATAAAATTTGTGTTAGTCATCACATAGCCCTTTTTCAGAGCTTAATATTTTATCTGTGATGGTCCAATAATATCCCTTTTTCCATTGATAGATGGGGTAAAGGGTGGGCAATAAAAGGATGGGCAACAATCAGTAAATGTAACCTACGAAGTTCACATACATTATTTATTTGGTGTTTAAAGTTTAAGGTAGGGGCATCATTTCTTTTAGGAAAGGAGGAAGAGCTGTTGCATTTAAATGAAAACCCAACATTATCCCAGGTGTTATATGTCTCCTATCCCCTCCAAGAAATTTGGGAACAATAAGAACTTATTGTTAAAGGTAAGCAGGCTCATCTCAGGGAACAGTGTGTTCCTGTAGAAACCTGATCAGTTTCCAGACAAGAATGCCAGGATGAATTAGGCTGTTTCAAACAGATTCTGTAAACAAAGAGAGAGGCAGAGTGAGCTCACCTTTGTAGGCCAAATATGACAGTAGAATGACGGCAGAATGATTCAATTATGTACCTTTCCATGTGATAAACAATAAATGGACCCTTTCTTGGAGCATTCCACATTGTTTAAAGTAAAAATGTCTGTGGGAGAAAGTTGATAACAATAACAGCCTGGTTCAGCGTATCTTCTGCCTTACAAAAAAAGTAGCAACCCAAAACAATCTCATGTAGCACCAGTTTCGGGCTTGGTGATTACATAAACAATCAGGTAGGACATTTAGTTCCAGTTCACAGGAACACTTGAAGGTAAATGTCAACATAGAAGTCAACAAAGCAGTGTAGCCTGTGACTACCACTGTACTGTAACCTCTAACTGGGCAATGCTCTGAAAAAAGATGAAGGTCAGCAGGCCATGACCTGTAAAGGCACATTGTAGAATGGATGAAGATGCTTATGTAATGGTGGAGGTTAGTTGGTGGAGCTTGTGTGGCCAGGGCCCAGAGCTTCCCGCATGGCTGCACACCATCCCATGGGGTCGTTCACGCTTCACTGGCCTTCAAAGGGGTCAGCGTGTGCCTGTGCTGCTCTGTGGTTTTCCACTGGGAGAGCAGTGATGAGGAGGACAATAGTGATGGTGATGATGGTTACAAGGACAGGTTGCTGTGTATTGAGGTGCTGGGCTCAGATGGGATGAATGACCTCCATGCGGAGACTGAATCGGGCAAGGTTGGCCAAACCATGTCCCCAAGCCACATCTGGATGAATTAATTATTAAATTAGTGCCTAAATCATAACAGAACAAGTACAATAAAATTTGGTCATCATGGTCAACAGCACTGAGTTTCACAAATGAATATTTTCATAACATTAAAGCGCTTAGGGAGAATTACCATGAGCCACAAGAACAGCATCACCACACCATGGCATAGACTTTACAGCTGAGAGTTTTGATGATGTTGATAGAGAGCTCTTCCATAATGTCTTCCAAAATCTTCCATGTGTGTTCAGCCAGGGTGAGACTTGGCGCCTGCAAAGGTAATAAAATTTGATTTACATTAGTTCCATATTTATCAAACCATTTAGTGACTCCCTTATGCCCTGTGAAGGAAGGAAGTGTCATCAAGGAAAAGACCACTCCCTTCAGGATAGGTATGTTTTATCACATGTTAAAGGTTATAAATCACCTTTGCATTGATTTGCAGGGACCTGTCCCTCAGAGGGACAGGTGAAGCCCAACCATGCCATTAGAGCCACTAGACCCCTACTGTAGGGGTCATGGATTCGGGCCTGTATTCTTTTCTGGGAGAATATCACACATTGAGTTGCCCACTTGTGGAAAACATGGTGAAGAGTGACTAATTTGATCACATCATTTGTTCCACATCTCTGTGGATGCCACAGTGTCTTAATCTCTCAAACTCTCAACTGTGCATTCATCCCTGTAATGAGGGGTTTACAGATCCTGCCCTTCTTTAACTTTCTTCTCTGTGTTGTTGTGGATGGATTGATTTTGCTGACACAGTCTGATCCAGTCCTACCTGGACATTCTTAGTCATCTGAGAAACAGCTGCTTTTCTGATCACAGTCACACAGTATCACAGTCACTAAACTACACTCTCAACTACAAATCCAACTTTATTATTGATCTCATTAGCACTACATTCAAACCATATAGCAAATCCTCTTATCTTGACTGACATACACTTCAGTTACTGTTTCTACTAAACACTAGCCAGTTGAGCAGTCTTAATGATGAATGATACACCCATTAGTACCAAGGTTTTTTGAATTCACTTAAATGTTTTATTAGATCATGCAGTGCACCTGTTTGGAAGCATCAGCACTTGTTATATGTTTCCACCACTTATTTATCCTTTTTAAAAATAAGTCAGCCATGTTAATATGCAGCAAATTGACATTAAAAGTGCGCAAAAGAGGCAGCATTGCAATATTATCAACAGTAGTGATACTAACATTAGTTACACAGCAGGAGACCAGCATACATGGATTTTTGCCTTGATGGTCTGTGTTTATGATTTCAGCATCTTTTCCTTAACATAGGAGTGTGGCTGTGGCTGGTCTGTCTATTAGCAGCAAACCATATTGGCTTTGTCATTTACTGGCTCATCAGGCAGCTACATCTGTCCTCCGGACTATCCAACATGGCAGCTTCTGTTCTCCCACAGCAGTAATTTGGTGGTGCCCAGAGCTGACTGGCTTTGATTCATCAACACTTATCACAGGGTTTGCTAGGCTCTGCTGGTCAAGTGCTCTTCTCTGTCAATGTTCATTTTAATCACGGCTCTGTAAAGCATGCCAAATTAGATCTGCTCCACTATAAAGAGAGCACTCAAGCTACCCACATGAATGGTTAAATGGTAACCATAAATGATCTCAATTTTTCAGTTTATTTTTTAAAACAAACATTGTAATTCCACACTGTTATCTATAAAACTGAGCAAAACTAAATATAAATTTTAAGCATTTTTTTCACATGGTGAGATACAACTGCCATCTTGCAACTATGCGACTGATCTTCATAAGGTGCACACCTAGGGGTTCACGGATACAGAGAATAGCACTAAACTGGGATGTTGGTGCTGCTGACCCACCACTCTCACAAGATCACTCAGGTTTGTTGACGTTGGTGTGGGTAGACACCGGTGTCTCTCATGTTTGTAAAACTCTCAGCTCTGTCCTTTCGAGTTAGGCTGTAATAGCCTATAGTCTGCACACTGTGAGTTCAAAACAGAACTAATTTCTCTCTTTCTGTTTGGGCTGGATGAGTGTCCACCACCTGAACGGTGGACAGCTTTTGCATTTCCTAGTCCATCAATTACCGTGACGATTTGCTGAACTTCAGACAAGCTAGTCCACCATCTGAGCTGACTGTCTTCCCATCACCAGATTTCTCTCCATACCAGAACTTCAGATCAGCTACATCATACTAGATCATCTGCATGATCTGCAGCCACTAGAATTCACAAAAGCTCCACCCACCTAAACAGAATCACCACTATTAGCCAATTGAACTTCCAATTACAGACTCTAATGGACTCTTTTATAGGAACTCTTTCTTTACCAGAACTCATTGCTAAATCTATTAATTTATAAAGTGCACTTTCTCTTCCTTCTCCTTCATTATTTCCGGTGTCGACCAGAGGAGGATGGGTTCCCCTCTTCCCCCTTTTTTCCTCCTGTTTAAGGGAGTTTTTCCCTGCCTCTGTCGCTCTCGGCTAATAGCAAAGTAAAGCTGCTTTGTGAGACCAACAGTTGTAAAAAGCGCTATAGAAATAAATCTGACTTGACTTTATGGTTTATTTAGTTAGCCTGTAATTTAACAGGTTCACAGGTCAAAGTGGTTTGAGACAAGTGTGAGTTTTAGGCATGCGGTTTACTCAAGAAGCTGCCCCTGAACCTGTTTGTCCTTTCTTTGAGAGACCTGTATCACTTACCAGAGGGCAGCAGATTGAACAGGCATTTCTTTGTAATAGACTCTTGTCTTTCAGGTTAACTAAAGGACAAATTTAAAGTGTTCTCCAGCTAAAAGCTAAAATCAGTGTTGTTCTGTGGGGTTTTAGATAAGCTAATGATAGCATAATTCTCAGACCCGAAATGGCCCATGTTACGGTAAAGCTTTGGTTCCACTTAAATGCTGTTAATATGACACTTGTTTAGAGGATTAGGACTTTTCTGAGTCACTGATGTTAGACTGACTAAACTACTAAACTAAAATCTTACATCATATGATGTGTGTGTTACTTCTGCCATCACTGAGCCACTGGTGTGCATTGCTTTACTGCAATATTTTTCCTAATCATTGTGGTCCTGACTGTGTTCTATCTGTGCACCTATCTGTGAAATACCACATCACTTATATGTGACCACAACCCGCACTTACAGCCACACACCCACACACCCACACACACACACACACACACACATACACACACAAACACACACATACAAGTTTATTTTGTTTTTGTTAGGTAGATGTGAAAATATTCCAAAGTTTAATTCAATCATTAAAAAGAAGTGTTTAAGTTTTAGAGAAGTGAAGTAAAGGGTTGAATGTTGGGTGAATCTGACTTTTGGAGCAGTGATTGCACAGGGGTCAGGGATTATATTGCGGTAACCTTGAGCAAGTTACTGTCCCCATTTCTGCTCCCTGGGCAATTAATATGATGGCCAACTTAAGCAGGCAGAGAATGCATTTCATTGTGGTTCACTGAGTTCTATGTTGTGCTTCACAATGACAAAATAGTCACTTTCACATCACTTTCGCTTTTGGCATTCGGAATTATTATTCAGTTGCAAGGATTAATTGAGAATGAATTGAACTCTGAAACCAATATGCAGGATATGTAGATAAAAGTGGATAGAACTGAAGTTCCATTCATCTGTTGAAGGGTTGAAATTAACATGGAAATGGTGAAGAGAAGGCCATTTGCAATCACTAGATGCTCTCACAGGAAACAGATGGAGGTCTTTCACTCCTTTTCCGAAATGAGGAGGGAAGGACAGATTTTCAATGAGTGGGACCATCTTAAAAAGAAAGCTCGTGAAAGAGAAGAACACTATGAACTGTGGGAAAAAGGGGGCAGAACGGAACTTACTTATCCGTTAATTCTTTCGCTGAGGGGGAGCTCCCTCAAGCATCAACCGGCAGAGGAGCATGGACGCAACCATCTGGAAACACACAACCCTGCCTAACTGGGTCACATACACAGCTCCAATTTGCTGTTGCCATGGGTTCTGTCCACCACACACAGAGAAGCGCATTTGTTTTACAAGCTTTTTTAATTCACAGGCTCAGGGAAGTTATTCCATGGCATCAGAGCCTTGCTCACATTGTCATCAGCCTAAAAAGGTTTCCATTTTTAGTCATGATGTCTGGCCTTGGATTGTGCCAACCATTGCCAGAGGTCTGTGTGTATAGTTACTTTCTATCACTTCAATATTGGAATGTATGAAGCATAAGTATTGTCATCCGTTTAATGCAGTGGCCTTTTCGTTTCTAAAGGCTCATACATTTATCATGATGATGCATTGTTCCTGCTTTCATCCTGAATAATTTTTTAGAAAAACATATCTCGATGCTTTTGGGATAAAAGGGAAGGCTACTTGTCTTGCCTTGCCTCATTCAGCAGAAACTGTCACAAGATTAAAACGTGTCACAATTTCCATAATATCCTCACTCTTTTATTTTGTTAAGGTGTAATAATTTCACTATTACCATCCTGATTTCATGCAGCAAGCTGTGAATATGAATGTAAGACTGCATATCTAGATATGGCTTGCAGCTGACTGAAGATGTAATGAAAACTCTATGGAAATGATTATTTTTCATTAGAAAATGACAGCTACTTTATCTGGAAAACACTAAATACTCACGCTACAAACTGAGCTATTCAGTCTTGGAATAATGGAGATATTTTGGTTTTAATTCATATTTTGCCCAGGCCGAAAGATACAAGAAGAAGGTAGGGAGTATCTTAGGCTTACACAGCAGACACTGGCCCACTTTCTACTTCACCTTCAAGGTAAGCTTTAAAATGCCATTGGTAGAAAGGAATTGGCAACCTAACACAAAAGCAGGTGGTGGATTGATATATGTGGGAAAACAAACCCTAAAAATATGCGGAAGCCCACTGGGTTTTCATATTCCTTCCACAGCTGCAGTTTCTGTCCCATAAACTCCCTTCCAAGCAGCAATATATGTTCACAACCCACCCCAACCTCTAAAACTGGGTGACAGTCTCCACCCCATTTCTATTGTACACTTTGTTGTTGTTTGTTGTTGCACATGTTGTTGTTTTTTCCACCATTTTGGAAAAACTGACTGGTTCTTGTTCTTCATGCTAACTTTGAATTGGCTGTAGGGTGACAAAATGCACTGTATTTAAACAACAACAACAACAACAACAACAACAAAACAACAACAACGTCAATAATAATAATGCTTATTGTTGTTGTTGTTGTGTTATTTGTTGTTTATTAAACACATTGAAACAGTTTAATAAGTTTAAATCTAAATAAATAAATACATTTTTTAAACGTCCGGGCATACGTTTACAAGTTTTCTGAAATGGACACATATGAAATTGTGACCAAAACTACAAAACACCAGATATAAAAACGACAACAGCACATAACACCTAATGGCAGCAGCTCAAAGTTTCTTCCATCATTGGAAAAGTGGCAGAAAAACAAAACACTTGGCAGTTCAGTTCTTCCCACCCAGCACATGCAAGTTAGCATTACTTAGTGAAACTTTAGTTTCATGCAACTAACCAATCAAAAAGCTTAAAGCATGTCACCAACCACACACTAATATTGCAAAGTCCAACACAAACACAAAAGGAAATAAAGAAGTCTCTTGAGCTGATGCTGCTTAGTTGCATTGTATTCTAATTTATGTTGCTGTGATGTGATGCATGAAAACATAAAACTGACACAGATGCAAAAGTAAACTATATAACAGCCCATATGGTTTTATCAAGCTAGAAGGATACAATGTTGCTAACTATTGGAAAAATCTAATGTGTTAAATGTTATCATTTTTTTTTAACTGCATTAGTTGGCTAAAAGGTGCAGATACACCTTTATACTTTGAGTCCCCGAGGTGCTCTTTTGCATTTTGTGCAAGTGTGTAGTCAGAGCTGGTTTGTAATCACAATGACTGACGCTGTAAATCCTCACTTTTCATCTTTGCTTTTCTGTTCCTTATGCCTAAGCTTTGCTTTCCTGCATGGCCTGATCACTTTGAAGCCCGGGTTCCCCTCTAGGTCATGAAAGTAAATTGAAACAAGGAGGCTCAGGTTCAGCTTGTTCTGTTCAACATGTAGAACGTGTGGTTTCTGTCCTCTGTGTGCGTAGTAACATACCGTACACAGTACATGCATAACTGCACCACAAATCAGGCCCTTCACTTATGCAATAGTCGCTCATCATATCATAACTGCCTTCGCCGGGGGCATGATAAAGGCATTCCTTCCATTTTCACAGCACAATAAACATCTCCCCTCCCTTTTGCTTCATGATTACAGCTTTGCATTTGACCCTGTTATTACATCTGGAGGAGGGTTAGTCATTGCTTCTCTCTTTGCCCTTGTTTATAGAGAACTCATCCAAGGAAAGGGAACATTCATCCTTATTTACAATAATAAGCCCACCAAGAGGTATAGTATGCGCTTATGATTGATTTTTGTGCTCCTTTTGAATGAGCCTTTTAGGTACATCACAGCAAAACAATGAGAGAAAATTATTTTATGTACAATAAACTGTAAAAGTTAACCCTTAACCCTTCAAAGTGATAACAATAGCATGATGTAAGTCAATGTTAATTTTTTCTGCCTCTTGTTGTTGCAACAAGTTCTGTTACAAATGTATATCCTAACCTGTAAAGAAATGCTAGAATTGTACAATGGAAAATTTACTGTGCTTTTGTCTAATAGATTAGATTGTCTAATAACAGAATATCCTATGTCTTACAGAAATGGTAAAATGCTGGTTTAACAGAAATTAACTTTTAATTTTCAAAGCATTTCAGGAACATTGCTGGTACTTTGTGCAGACTTGTATGTCTGAATGTTTGTTCAATACAGTAGCTGCGTAGGCGGATAGCCCCAGCATTCCTCGTGGCTTATTAATTTCTGTTCATTAGTTTTTTATTTCTTCATCCATAGTTCATTTTACTTAAGTTGTTTTTATTTGTCATAACATGTTATTCCTAAACCAAAGGTACATTTGATTTATAAGTTCTTCTAACCATGATTGTATTTTGTGTTTCATTCCATAGTGTTATGTAAAAACAGACAATGGGTTTCTGTCAGCTTTGTCTGGCATAAATGCTTATAATTACTATGATGAGTTGTGTACAAGGTGATTTTGAAAAACATTATAATCCTATATTTGATACATGGATTTTATACACTCTGGAGCCAAAAAAGCAGTGACACACACTCTAATGTTTCATCAAACCACATTTTGCTTTGATTATGGCATGCATTCAACATGGTAATATTTCAATAAGCACAACATGTATTTCCATCCAGAGTTACATTGTTTTGTGTTCCAAAATCTCGTATTGCTGAAGGGAGGGTCACATCGCTGCATAATTACTTCTCCAGCAAGTCCCAAAGATTCTTACTGGGGTTAATGTCTAGAATCTATAGTAGCCAGTACATGGATGGACCATACTCCCTGATCCACAATTTGAGCCTGACATATCCTGTTGTGATCTTGGAATATGCCTGTGCCATCAGAAAAAAAAAATATTGATGAAAAACCTGGACATTCAGTATATTCAGGTAGTCAGTTGACCTCATCTTTTGAGCAGAGAATGTTGCTAACCCTTGACCCGACCAACTGAAGCAACCCCAGATGGTAACACTTCCCCTGCAGGCCTGTATGGTAGGAACTAAAAATGACAGATCCATCCATTCACCAGGCTCTCTACTTAACCTGATGGGTCTATCTCTCTGGAGCAGGGCAAAAATCGACACAAAAGCCCACATGATCTTTTTAATTGTTCCAGTGTTCAACCTTTATCCTCCCTGGAAAATTGAAGACTTTTACCCAGGACTGGCCTCACTGATATGTGGTTTTCTTGCACTGTTCCCAGCACATTGAGTTATTTTTACAATGTTTGTGTGGAAATGCTTTTAATGAAAGACCTGCGAGTTGTAATCCTGGGCCAGAAGGATCACCTGAAGTATTCTTGAGGAAGATACCATCTACCAGCACTGCTCCCAGGCAGGGAATGTACAGTGTATCCAGATAGTATTCACAGCACTCCACTTTTGCACATTTTCCTATGTTACAGCCTTTTTCCATCCATCCATTATCTGCCGCTTGTCCCAAACGGGGTCGCGGGGGAGTGCTGGCGCCCAACCCAGCGCACACAGGGCGAGGACGGGGGACGCACCCTGGACAGGTCGCCAGCCACTCGCAGGGAGGAGTGGGACGGGGACGGCACCTTGCTCAAGGGTACCTCAGGGCAACCCACTGGGAAGGGGTTCGAACCCCCGATCCGCCGATTATGTGGCCAACACCCTAACCACTAGGCCACCGCTGCCCAGCCTTTTTCCAAAAGGGATTAAATAAATCTTTTTTCAGTACTTTGTTGAAGCACCTTTGGCACCAATTACAGCCTCAAGCCTTTGTGAGTATAAAGCTTCCAGCTTGGGACACCTATTTTTGGGCAGTTTCTCCCATTTTTCTCCTCTCAAGCTCCAGGTTGAATGAGGAGCATCATTGCACAGCCATTTCAGATCTCTCCAGGGATCTCCAATCGGGTTCACATCTGGGCTCTGGCTTGGCCACTCATGGACATTCACAGAGTTGTCCTAAAGCCACTCTGGGTTAGCCACTTTGTTATCTTGGCTGTGTGCCTAGGGTCATTGTCCTTTAACCTGACTAGTCTCCTAGTTCCTGTTGCCATAAAAACATTTCCACTTCATGATGCTGTCACCACCATGCTTCACTGTAGGGAAGGTATTGGCCAGGTGATGAGTGAAACCTTGTTTCCTCCAGACATGACACTTGGCATTCAGGCCAAAGAGTTCAATCTTTGTTTCACCAGACCAGATAATTTTGTTTCTCATGGCCTGACAGTCCTTTAGGTTCCTTTTGGCGGGCTGTCATGTTCCCTTTACTGAGGAGTGGCTTCCGTTTGGCCACTCTCCCATACAGGCCTGATTGCTGTGTACAGGCCTGATTGGTGTGGAGTGCTGCAGAAATGGTTGTCTTTCTGGAATGTCCTCCTCTCTGCACAGAGCGATGCTGGAGCTCTGTCAGAGTGACCATTGGATTCTTGGTCACCTCCCTAACTAAGGCCATTCTACCCTGATCGCTCAGATTGGCCATGCGGCCAGCTCTAGGAAGAGTCCTAATGGTTCTTAACTTCTTCCATTTACAGACAATGGAGGCCAGTGTGCTCACTGGGAACATCAGTGCTGCAGCAAATTTTCTGTAGCCTTCCCCAGATCTGGGGCTCGATACAATCCTGTCTCTGAGGTCTACAGACAATTCCTTGGACTTCATGGCTTGGTTTGTGTTCTGACATGCACTGTCAACTATGGGACCTTATATAGAAAGGTGTGTGCCTTTCCAAATAATGGCCAATCCACTGAATTTACCACAACTGGACTCTAATCAAGTTGTAGAAACTTCTGAAGGAAGATCAGTGGAAACAGGAAGCACCTGAGCTCACTTTTGAGTGTCACGGTAAAGGCTATGAATGCTCATGTACATGTTTTATTTTTGTTTTTTAGTCTGAACAAATTTGCTAAAGTCTCAAGCAATTTTTCACTTTGTCACAATGGGGTATTATGTGTAGAACCTTGAGATAAAACATGAATTGAATTCATGTTGGAATAAGGATGTAACATAACAAAATGAGGAAAAAGCAGAGCGCAGTGAATACTTTCCAGATGCACTGTATGGCTTCCCACTGCTGAATCGCGTGTATGGGTTAAATTTAGAGTTAGCATTTTGTTGTGGTGCATTGTGTGCTGTGCTGTGGACATGATGACAAATAGTAATTTTCACTTTCACTCATTCACTAGATTCGGCATTCTCTTTAGTTGTTTTCTTTGCTTGAAGCAAATAACGTGATCCTTCTGAAACAGAGCAACATCTTTTCCATGACCACAGCATATCTCTTCCAGCATGGCTGTTTAAGAAATAAGAACCTACTCACTGAATCCTTTAGGAATAAATAATTTGTTGCCAGCTGAAACATATTAATCACAGCAGTACTATTTCAATGGAAGGTTCTTATTTTTTTGCTTAGTTAAATCCAGCGGTTGGATATTTTAAGGGCAGGCAGTGTGTAATAGTTATAGTTAATATGATCTTATGATCAAATTCAGTATTATTGTTTTTTTAATGAAATATGTATTAGTAAAAGTTTATTTTAAAAATGTAAACAGTATGATAAAAAATTATACACTGTGTGCACAATTATTAGGCATGTGAGTATTTTGACACTATCATCATTGTTGTGCATATATTCCAACTCCAAACTGTATAGACTTGTTGATTGGATTTAAGCAGATCAGGTGATGTGTATTTGTGTAATGAGGGAGGGTGTGGCCTCACGAGATCAACACACTATATCAAGGTGTGCATAATTATTAGGCAGCTTATTTTCCTCAGGCAACCTGCAACCTGCAAAAAGGTAAGGAAGGCTGAAAACTGACCACCACTGAACAAGACACATGAGTTGAAACATCAAGACTGGGCCAGATCTCTCTCACACCTACTTCCAGTAGATTTTTCTGCAGGACGATGCTCCATCCTCAAAATACCCACTTAATAATTGTAACCAGTGTATACTTTTAACATAACATTTATCTGTCTTGTAAACAACTCTTTCCTGTAAAAACAATCTGTAAATAATGTATTTTAAGATTACACTAATGTGCTGTAACCATGAATTGCAGTACCATTTGTGGAAATAAACAGCACTATACTGCAGTTCACTTTAAGTACACATCATGAACAGCTGCCAGCTGTAATCGTTTATTTTAATAGTAGTGGTATTAAGATTTGAAGTTGATGAAGTTCACAAAATGGGCAGCACTGTCACCTCTCAGTAAGAACGTCCAGGGTTCGATTAGCATTTCTGAAGACTTGCATGTCAGATGGATTAGAGATGCTAATTTGCCCCCTAGGTGTGACTGTGTGTGAGTATGTTCATCTGTCTGCCCTGTGATGGATGGTGCCCTGTTCAAGGTAATTCTTCAGCTTTCACCCTATATGTCCTGGGAACGCCCCCCGTGTTGGCTGATCAGCTTTGGGGCAGTTGTGGGGCCTAGTGGTTCAGGACTAGGCATCAGGATCAGAAGGTCGTGGGTTTGAATCCCATACTGATAGTTTGCCCTGAGGTACCCTTAATGTTCACTGTGTGTTGTGCTGTTTCACAATGACAAGTTGTCACTTTCACTTCATAGGCTCCAACACTACTCACAGCTATGGTCTAAAAAAAGATTTTGTTGTGGATATAATCTTTTTATGACACTTTTTTTCACCCAACATTCATAGGACAAAAAGCATAGAAACACCCTGGAGTCACCAGCCCATTCAGGGCAGACACTCAGACATACACACTCACACAAACTCTCCAAACCACTTGACATGCATGACTTTTGACCGTAGGAAACTGCAGCGCCCAGCAGAAATCCATAAAGATATGAACAGTATGTGCAAGCTCTGCACAGAGGACCATCCTGACTGCCAGTCAGGAATCAAACCCTGCGCGGCGACACTACCCCCTCAGCTCAATATGTAACAAAAAATTCTTGAGTTATACATCAAAATGAATGACACAACAGCAT
Organism: Hepsetus odoe; assembly: GCA_017165825.1. Classification (NCBI taxonomy): domain Eukaryota; kingdom Metazoa; phylum Chordata; class Actinopteri; order Characiformes; family Hepsetidae; genus Hepsetus; species Hepsetus odoe. The sequence continues at coordinate 6,870,759 of CM029392.1, forward strand.
GTTTAATTTTCTGACACTGATACAGGACTTGGATGAACATGTATAAGAAGACCAACATGCTCTAATGCTGTACTTAGTTGTAGAAATACACAGATACCTTATACAATCAGTAGAATTTAGGTCAGATTCATTTTTTCTTCCCCTCAGATATCTGACCAAGCATTTCTGCAATTACTTCCTCCTGAATGCATGTGTTCATTTGTGACTGCAGAAAGGCTTTTACAACAGAAGACACAATGCAACCACTCTTGACATGTTAACAGTACTGAGTAAGTAATCCATAATAAATAAAATGAGGGAATGCAGGCCTACATGTTCTTTGAGGTCTGCTGAAAAGAACAAAGGGATTTCTATTCTTCTCAGCAATCCCTTCATCTTCTGGCCCTTTTGACATTTTGAATCCAGGGGCTTGCTCATTGCATTTTAAAATGGTTGAACTGCACATTCACAAGCACATAAATCTGAGCACATAAACCCTTTACTCCCCATAAGCTTCCTTTATTTTGTGTTCACATTGAAATGACGGGGACTTTCCGAGTGGGAGAGTCAGAATATTTACCAGAGAGATGAGAGCTTTGGTGTTAAACCTCAAACCAAAGTCATAGCACCTTCTCTTTCTACAAAAAATAGCCTGACATCATGCTGATGTGTCACACTGATGTGTGAGGTGTTGGCTTGCCACTAACATATTATTAACGCTTCTCTTTACACTCTGTTTGTGTGCGGCTGTGTTTTGTCGGACAGCCTGGCAACAGCAGTGAAGCAAGTCCAAACAGAAGCAGTGCTGGGTCTTTATGACCTGACCTGTCGCGCTCCCTTTCATATCCCATCTTCCACATTTTTCCTGTTTGCCCCGTATACACACACAGTGCTCCATCTGCTTCTGTAAGCAAGAACAGTGCACTCCTACATCTTCATCTCACCTCCATATAAAAAGCAGGTGAGCTTGCCATAGCACATAGTGTGATAATTTCCCACTGAAAGGTCTCATGAAAACTAAAAATGATGTTTCCAGGAATAAAATCTTTCCCAATTAATGTGCATTACAGTTAAGAACATTTTTGGACTCCCATTAAGCTACCTTAGTCTGGATATGAAATGAAATGACATTGAAATTCCTTCTGCTGGCACACACACACACACACACACACACACACTGTGAACAGTGAGCAGTAAATCTGTCCCCTGCGTTTAACTCATCCAGGAGTACAGGTAGTGAACACACACACCAGGAGGTTGGCTGCAATGCAGCAAATGGAGAGCAGTGATTGGGACAGTAACTGATGGTACCTCAGGGTAACTTACTGACTGAACCCACATCCTTCTGATCATGGGGCCTAGTCCATTGTCCCTAACCTGCAGGCCACCACTTCCCCATCAATGTCATGCCTGACAATCCAACAGAATAGGCCAAAAATGAAATCTTATTAAATTAACTTGTGTTTTCAGGTAAAATGACCTTTAAATACACAAGGCTCTGTTTCTACAGTGACAATGGAGTGGACGTTTCTGCCACAGATTTCTATTTGGGGACACATCTTTTGTAACCTGGTTGAGCATGAGCAGGCCAGTGCAGACTGATCATAGTTCAATCCATTACTGCCCGTGCACATGTTTGGTAAATACAAGTTGTCTGGTGCATGCTGGTGTTCTAGACTAAGAACTAGTTTTGCCTGAGCTTTCATAAACCGAACAATTGGTCCAGGTGTATTTTGGTGATTTTCCACGTTACCAGGTTTAATTTCACAAAGGAAAATGTAAGGATTGTTTGTGTCGTTTTTGGTAATTTCCCAGTTGTAAAAAAACACTTTCAGTTTGGAGCTTCAGTTGGAGCTGAACTGATTCGTTAAGTCAGGTGTGTAAGAGCAGGTGAAACAACAAAACACTTAAGACAGGGGAACTCCAGGAGCAGGGCTGGAAACCACTGACCCGGTGCTCCTCTGCTATTCTGGTTCTGTCTGCCTCTCCCTGGGCATCTCATCTATCTTGTCTTCTTGTTCTTACAATCATTTTTTCTTCTTTCATTGCTTTTTGTCTTGCCCTATTGTTTTCCTTGTCTCTTATTCTCTCATTTCTCACCCTTTCCATCCCTTCACATCATTCTCCCTCTCTCTCTCTCTCTCTCTCTCACTCTCTCTCTCTCTCTCTCTCTCATTCTTTTTCTTTTCTGCTTTTCATTCTGGTAGGTTCTCTGACTGTCTGTGTGCCACCCACCTCTCAGTCTGTGCACTCTGAGGGTCCACAGGCCCATCTGGCTCCCTCCTGCTTGTCTGTCAGGTTGTCAGTATGACAGTGGCAGCAAGTGCCATAAAGAGCTAAGAGTATTTCAGCTCAACCCTGATCTACAGGCACTTAGCACTCAACACAAGCCAGCACTCAAGCTGTCACTCATTTAATATTCACACTCGGAGGCAGGAAGGAAAATCAGTAATGTCCAAATAACTGTCTGCTTATCTCCGACTGTTTATTTCAATGCAAACAGCAAGTGCGGGTGGGGCTGATTGTTATTTAAGCTTTATGTTTGATTTTAAACATCATTAAACATAAACAGGAAAATCGATCCAGGATCTCATTAAGCCCCTGTCTTGAGGTCTGGTTTGATCCTCAGAGAAAAATATTTTACAGATCTAATTGCATGATTTTACTCGTTTGGTCTTCATCTAATTAAGGAACTTTGATATATGACATGAAACACTCCTCTGATAAGATCTAAGCTCTGAGAGAGAAACAGCATGGCATATGCTCACTGAGTTTAATGGCTGTTTTATGGTGAAGCAGAGACAGAGATCTTTCTCTGCTACAACAGAAGGCCTCCTGATCCAGATAACTCAGCCATTTACATGTCAAAAGCCTGGGGGCTCAAAGACAATGCATTTTACCCAGGGCTCTAATTTCAAAACAGATGTCATCGTCTTGCTATGGCCTTGTGGTAATAAAATAAAATAAATTAAAATAAAATTAAGGATTGCCATAATTTATTATGCCATTAAACTTTAAAAAAGAAAATTATGTTCTGAAAAAAAAGCTATAAAATAAAGTAATAAATGATGCCTGGTTTGAATGTAAAATCTTAAAAACAAAATTATCATTAATGTTGAAAGTTGTTGGAATTAAAGATCCTTCACATATTCACCTTCAAAGCTGGTTCTATAAAAAAACTATCTATCTTAACTGAAAGTAGTTCCTATATGTCATCACTTTCCTGGCACTTGGTGTGATATTGCAATGGAGTATACTTTTCATTTAAACTGTAACCAAATTTATAAGCAGGTTAACAGAGTTCTACTGTGCATGGAAACTCCCCTAATATATGTTATAGTAATTTTCAGTGTCAGAAATCAACATTGTTTTAGTATTTAATCATATTTGACATTGAAAACTAACATAATATGACAGAGGTCAGCTTCAGCTACAAACAATACTTGTAATAGAAAACAGAAGTGAGGCAGACCTATAATAACTGATGGACAGATGCTGAAGATGGTAGTGGAGTATTCATCATCCGGTCTTGAATTTGGTGCCAGATGACGTATATATTTAGTTTTAAAATACATTAAATACAGGCCCCTCAAAGAAAGTGTTGGAACAAGTAGTTCAATTCTCAGCTCTATAGTTATGGTTTTTCAGGGTTTACTACAGCCTCTTTCAGTGGTTTGTTTTATCTTTTCAGTGTAGTTTGTTCTGTGGGTTTGCTCTCTTCATTCTCCACTTCAGGAGATTGAATGCATGTTCAGTTTGGTTATGATCTGGTGATTGGCTTAGCCAGTCCAAAACCTTACACTTTTTTTTTAATTAACAGTGCGTTTTTTGTAAAAATTTATTTTCTAAATGATACAGTTTCTAGAAATTATTTTGGAAATTCTTTTCTATAATTTGGCAGGCAAAACATGTCTGTAAACTTCAGAATTCATTCCTCTCCTACCATCATAAATTACATCATCAGTGAATTATTGAGTGAGATATTGAGCCTGTTGCAGAAGCAGTCATGCAAGTCCAAGCCATGACACTACCTCCACCATGTTTCACAGATGAGCTTCTATGTTTTAGATCAAAAACATGTCCTTTCTTTGTCCACTCTTTGGTCTCTCCACCATTTTACTAGTTTAGTTTCACTTGAGTATATTAGAGGGACAGCTCAGGTTAGACGTTTTGGGGACAAAGAGAAGTAGATAAGAGAAGCAAGGTTGCGTTGGTTTGGACATGTCCAGAGGAGACGCAAGGATTATATTGGGAGGAGGATGTTGAATATGGAGCTACAAGGAAGACCAAAGAGGAGGTTAATGGATGTGCTGAGAGAGGACATACAGGCAGCTGTAGGAGGAAGATGTAGAGGACCAGGAGAAATGGAGACTGCTGATCCTCTATAGCGACTTCTAACAGGAGCAGCTGAAAGAAGAAGAATTGTTTGTTATTACTCTGTAATTATACTCTGTTGTTAGTTTGCTATTTATAAACCTTGGAGCTGACAAACTGCTAGCCCATATGAAAGTCAGAAAATCTACATCATATCAGATTAAGTCATTCATGCTATTCATTCTAAAAACTCTAAAAAGAGGAAGATGCAGAGAACAGGAAGAAATGGAAACTGATGATACAATTTTCATTTACATTTGTCTCATCAGTTCTTGAACCTAGCTTAAGAAACTTTTTGGAACATCTCATTCCAAATTGTTTTTGGATGGGCTGGATTGTGGTACCATGCAGCTCATGGTGGTTTGGCTTTTAAACAGCAACTGCAGTCTTCACACATGAAACTGAAAGTTTATCGAGAAAGAAACTTTAGATATCAAGAGCTGTTTATAGTTTAAACAAAAAAGGGTCCACCTGTCTAACAAAAATCACCAGCCTCTCATGTTCCAAAACGTCTGCTTACTTAAAAAACTGGGTGGTCAGAATAAAAAGGTGCTATGTTCAATGTAGCTTAGCATATCTAGGAAATAAAAGCTTATTATTGGATATCTCATCTCATATTCATCATTTGCCTTTAGTGCTTAACCAAAACAAATGAGTAGAACTTGCTCCTCCAGAACTTTTGGAGGGGAATGTATGTAATGTCACATAAGACATTCTATTCAAGGCATGTGATCAGTTCACACACAGCTGATAAATTACCCTATAAATCCAGCCCGTAAGAGCAGTACATCACCAGAGGGGGCAGTATGTTCCCATCAAAGCCTCACCCCAACAGGTCTTGGAAAACACACTCATGGGGGCCCGTCAGGAGCCTGTTACTCACCAGCCACACAACTGATAATTAAACTACTCATGTTGTGGCCGCTATTAGATGGAAAACCAATTTGTTAAATGCTGCCTGTTGGCACAGCTGAATCGTTCACTTTCTTCAAAATTAAGGAGGAAACAAGGACACCAGACATGAACATTCTCAATGTTTCCAGCAAACCGAGAGGTGACGCATGCCTCTTGCTCTATAGCTTTTATGAACTAGTTAAATAGTTACTTGTAGACCCGCTATATGCTGTTAAGGAACATACATGAGTGTTTATTCTGTCCCAACTAGAAAATCTCCCAGCCCAATGTTTTAAATCAAGGTAGATCAATGAAACACGACAGAATGTTCTGTACAAATAATTTTAATTGAAATGTTTTTGTAAAAAAAATAGGACCTCCATTGTTTCATACAGTTTTAACTATGAGAAATAGAGAGAAAGAACATCTAACACTGGACTATAGAGCCAGTGACAAGAATAGCCCTGTCCCATCCCAATTCGCTTAAACGCTTCCATCTAGCAAATGGAGATTACACAGACCAGAAACAATAACAATGTAATTTTGATTAGAGCCATTTCAAGGCAGCCAATGACCAAAAAAGAGAAGTTAAATAACATTCTTAGCTCTTCCAATTTAAGTAAACCTTGTTTTATTCCTTTTTACATTGACAACAGCTTCAGTGCAACCACCATCTCTTGTCCAAATGTAAAAAAAATTACAACAGGAATGCAAACAAAAGGCCATATAAAGGTATGCAAAATTTGGGATTTAAGCATGAACAATAAATAAAAATAAATAGCCACAGAGTGTGGAATGTCTACATGTTACAAATAAATTAAATGCAAAGAAGAAAAACTGTACACAAAAAAAAAAAATAAAAAAATGTGTACACACACACGCACACACACACTGTACAAGATTACTTTATTTAAAAAAAAAAAAAAAAAAAAAAATGAATATTGCATTGATTGTGCATTTTCACACCCAGGCCCCCCACAACCCAGGAGCCAGGCCAACATAGTATCAGCAGTGGGATGAGGAGCAGAAGAGTGAAAGGTAGAGGGGAGGGGGGGGGGGGGGGTTTATATACCCTCAGAAGGTACAGCGGTTATACTGAATCTCTATGCACATTCAGAAAAAGAAGAAAGAATAAGTTTTTCCAGACAACCTGTGTAGGCTAAAACGTGACTAAGCAGCGTTAGAAGGAGACGCAGTGAGTGAGTGCGTTTCAAGTATTTCTATTGGTCACCCCCTCCCCATCATAAGACCCTCCCCCAAAGCTGGCTGGTCATTTGCAAACAGTCGTCGAAGGAGCCTACTGCCATGCTAATTTCCAAACCAGCTTGAAGGAGGTGAAAAAGCAATGATGAAAGCCCCCAAATAGCAGCTTTCAAAAAGGCACTCCAAATCAAAAATTAAAATATTTAAATAAAAAGTTCTCCAAGCTCTATGAGAGCAGCCACATCTGTGTAGGAGGCTTGCCAGATGCATAAACCAGCCTTGTAACAAGAACAACAATAATAATAATAATAATAATAATAATAATAATTAATAATAATAATAACAATAATAAATAGTGCTGGTAAGTCCGCCCAAACAGCAAATGTTCCCCATCAGGAAACAATTTATGAAGAATAAAAAAGAACAAATAAAAAGATATAAAGGAAGAGCAAACTGTAATAAATTATGATTCCCTACAAGAGGAAAAAAAATTAGATATCTGCAAGCCTGACGATGGCAGGGTAGCAGATCAGAAGTCCAATTGAGCCTCAGCCCCTCCCAAAAAAGGCCTACTCTCAAAGGCTCTCCTTGCTGGAGCTCATGCTGGAAGAGTCTGTACTGATGGTCCGGAGCCGAATGTCACTTTCTTCCACTTTGGACATCTCTGCAGGACGCATCCATGGGTGCTCGAATATCTGCTCCAATGTGGGTCTGTCTGATGGTCTTAGTGATAAGCACCACTTGATCAGCTGCTGGCATTCTGTTGGTAAGACAGCAAGTGATGTCTCAGCATTTTTTTTGTTCCATACAGACACTCAGATTCACAACAAATAACTACTAATATGAAAAGAAAGCTGGATTTCCATTGTACAGTGTAGTGCTTGTACATGATTCAAATTCTTATCATTTATAATTCTCATGAATAAACTTCAACAACTGTCCAAGCCTACGATATGATATTTTAGGTATCTTGGTGAAACTCCTTTGTTGTAACTTTTGCTTTTTGTCAGAAAAAAATGAAAGGGCAGTTGCCATTCAAGTCCAGCACAGAACACCCTAAACACACCTGCAGAGATTCGCCTTCTGAAGTAGAGGCGTCCTCTGAGAATCTCCTCATCCTGCTCAAACGGGATGTCTCCACAGACCATGTCGTACAGCAGCACCCCTAGCGACCAGATGGTTGCTGAGCGTCCGTGGTATCTGTGGAAACGGACCCACTCTGGCGGACTGTACACTCTTGTACCTGTGAGGCCAGACAGAGAAACAGACACAGTTATAAACACAGACATCTCTCTCACACACACACACACACACACACACACACACACACACACTGCCTCTTCACTGTAGATCACTCTACTCTACTCTGCCTGTGCCAATGCAGCAGCTGACTCAGAGCTCTATCAAGATTTGAAAGGAAACTGGGGAGTAAAAGGGCAAAAAACAAAGGGGGAAAGAAAAAGAAAGGAGAGGGGAGAAAAAAAAACAAAAAAAAAAAAACAACTCTCCTTGATGGAAGAAAAAAAAAATGGCCACATCACTCCCAACTCAGCTGTCTGCTCCTCCACAAGCCAGTCCTGCCCTCCCTCAGCAGGGCAGGAGGAGCTGTAAACTGCAAGCGCAACGTGAGCCGTCACGTGAACAGTGCTCTCAGGTTTCACAACACAGCTGTTACGTGGCACAAGATCTGTTTAAAATCGACCTTTATGTGTGTTCTTTTCTAATTACAGCTTGCAAAGTTTATATATATATATATATAAATTAAAAAATTCAAACACCATTATTTGAAAGGTCCTGCATGAATATAATTCTGTATTTAGTGAGGAAGGTCTGCAGAATGCACATGCCAAAAGCTGCGATTATAAAGGAGTAATGAAACTGTCAATTTTATACACCAAACAATACATAACAAATATTAAACATACATGCACACAATGTGAATCCCAAAACAGGGTATAGGTCATTAATAATACATGCTATTGTGGGGGCAACCCCATCAAGCAATTCACTTCCACGCCCCACCCCTAACCATTAACTCCACATGAGGGGAGATCTGAGCAGTGCATTATCTGAGTCTCCCTACCGTCAAAGTCTGTGTACACCGTGTCCTTGAGAAAGGCGCCCGAGCCGAAATCAATGAGTTTGAGGTCTCCGGTCCGCAGATCCACCAGCAGGTTCTCGTCCTTGATGTCGCGGTGCACCACCCCACAGCTGTAGCAGTGGCGGACGGCCTCCAGCACCTGGCGGAAAAAGCCCCGTGCTGTGGCCTCGTCCAGGGCGCCCTTCTCGGTGATGAAGTCGAAGAGATCCTTTACCAACTCCGGCCTTTCCATGACGATCAGCCAGCCGTCTGGCCTCTCGTACCAATCCAGCAGCTTTATCACACCCCGAAAGGAGCAGCCCACCTTCTTCAGCAGCACAATCTCCAAAGGCACCATGACGCCGTTCTGAGAAAGAGAGACAGAAAGAGAGAGAGGGAGAAAGGGAGGGGGTTATTAAAACTCCAGATCTCCTGTTATTATAGTATGCACATAATAACAATAACAATAACAATCATAATAATAAAGCCTACTTACAATAGAGCCCCATTCTGTCACTCTCTCCTTGGCCACATGCTTAACTGCGACCTAAAGAAACAACATCACTCCGATCAGTCACAGATCTCTTTGAAAACCGAGTCTAAAGGTTAAAACCACACAGTCCTGAGTGTGGAAGCCCCTCTTACCGGTAAACCGTCAGAGACGCGACTGCCGGCGTAGACCGTCCCAAACCCTCCGCTGCCCAGAACCGATCCCACCTGATAGACCTTCTCAAAGGGCTCCGGCTCCACTTTCACTGCAACAACCAAGTAAGAGTGCACATAAATAACAAGCCCAAATATCACTCTAATGTTCAGACCAGCACAATCTACTGCCAGAAAGTAATAGAAAAACAAAAAACTCCACTCCAGGATTTCGTTCCGACTGCATAGACACCTTTACCGCGGACCGGACCTCATCAGAGAGATCCGGCGGTCGGAGTGAAATCCTGGAGTGGACTTTCCGTCCTGAACCCGAAAAGATACCGATAACTCGTCCGCCAACGGTGGCATGAAGAGCACAGCAACCAAAACACTGGCATGAAGGGCGCAGACAGGTCAGTTTAATGAAATATAAGCAGGCTGGATAAGAAGTAGCCGCTTTATTTAGGTGGTTAAAGTCCAGAAGTCAGTGCACTGTGTGTCCTCAGGTTGAACTGAATGACCGACCTTTAGAGGGTAACCAGACAGAGATGTTTGAAGGAGTCATGTGGCAAAAATTGTGAGATAACGCGGGGAACTGAACACTGAGGCAGTTTGTAAACTTACCAGGCTGGAGCTGGATTTTGACCGGCAGGTGATCCATGCTGTTTGGGTTGCAGATGTGGGAAAAAGAGCCGAATTTCGACAGCAACATATTTCAATGCATGTAAAAAAAATATATATATATTTGCACAAAAAGGAAAGAGACTCTGTGCTGCTTTCTGAGTCCAAAACCGTGTTGAGTGAAGCAGCGGTGGTGCTGGATGGGAAGGCACCGAGGCGAGGCTGAGTTCGGGTCCCGGTGAAGGGCGCCCTCCGCGCCGCCTCTCTCTCACAACACAACCGCGCCGGGCCGGCGCCGAAAAAACAAACCACACCAGTATAATCCTCAGCGTTACAATCCAGTGATGCTCGTCCTCTTGAAAAACACCAAGGTCGGACGAGGCGGAGTAAGAACACAATGTCGCCTCAGATATGATTAAATATTCTCTCAGTCGTGCTCCGTCTGTCTGAGCTTTGGCGCGGACTGTCCGACTCCTATAACGCCAATATTTTGACGCGCGTGCGGATAGAGATCCCTCCGCCGTGCGAAACAAAAATGTGTCTCAACGGCGAAACCACCAATTACTTTACTAAATAATGCTTAAGAAACACTCTACAAGAGGCCTTCTGTATTTTTAAAGGCAGTGCTCGCTTAACATAATCGTGTTTAATTCCACGTAAACGGGAACTATGTTGACTGCGTGGTGATACTAGTGTCTAGGTGGTACGTGCTGCGGCAAGTTGCAAATCCAAGCGTCCGACCAATGAAATCGTGTTATGTAAATACACAAATTCTCCTCTTATCCAATAGAGAAGAGGAAATTATCATAAATATAATTTCGACTGTACGTGGCGCTGGTTTCTAAGATACGCTCAATATTTATTATTATTAGTAGTAATAGTAGTAGTAGTATTCTTCTTCTTATTGTTGTTGTTCTTGTTGTTGTTACTTAAAAGGACACAGTGTTGAATTAAGTGTTCAGGTGGGGATATTACGTTTAAAATGCAATTCCTATGATTAATACAAATTCCATTAAAAGTGAACACAATAGGTTGAAAGTTGGATAAAGTAAGTTTACAGAAAAGGGTGCTTTTAAATGAGGAATTCAAAATGTTTGTGAACCTATAAAAATGTTGAGTAATGTGATGAAAATATGTGAGAACAAAATTTAAAAAAGTAAGCATACAACTGAAATATTCATGTGAGTCAGACTTTGCATGCTCTGCAGAAGATGGAGATGTTTGTGTGTTAGGTTTAAAAAGAAGTAAAGGACAAGCCTGAGCTACACTTAGCCTTTAGAGGGGGCTAATGGTGGCACTCTGGTGTTCTGGAACACACACAAAATAACACACCATGATAACACACATATCTCTAATTCTCCATGTTATTTACTCAAACCAGGGGCATATTTTTCCCATACACTTGAAAGGTGGGAAAGCTATTCAAGAATACAAATTTGTCTAAAGTGTAACTCATACACGGCCGACCTTTATCCTGTTCGTCTTACAATGTGTGCCGTGATTAATTTATGAGACTTATATCTGCTTTTTTAGACACTTCTGTGTAGTTTATTTTCTTTCTTGCACACTATTCAAGGGTAGAAAGCAACGTCAGTGTTTGTCTGTTAGTGGCTGAGCCTGTGCTCAGTTCATTATGTGCAGAGTAGTTTGGGATTGCCTTGGGTTAAATAGGGTTTATTTACTAAAAGGGATGCTTAGATTACACCTGGAATTATAGATTCAAAATACTTGTTAAAAGCTCATGCAATTTATTAAGCACTTCAAATGATACATGCATTATATCACTTGTGTTTGAACTTTTGCACTCTCGTGTTGCACTCTGCACTTTACCAATAACACTGCTACACTTGAATCTACCTGGGCTGCTTTGTTCCGAACACCACGGATGAATGTACTGTCTGTCGTGCCGTCTGTTGTTGTCTGTCCTGTCTGCACTTGTTGCCCTGTTTTGTGTACTGTTTTGTGTATTGTGTCTTGTGTCCTGTCTTGTGTGTGGCACCAGGGTCCTGGAGGAACGTTATTTCGTTTCACTGTGTACTGTGTATATGGCTGAAATGACAAAAAAATCCTACTTGACTTGACTTGAAATAACTAAGGACACATATTATTTTAACTTATCCAAAGTCTTTGAAGTCCTAATATAGATTTTTTTCCAACCCTCTGCTCTATCCATTCTTGTGCTGACCTTGGGTTGTATTTGTAAGGTGTGCACTTGGCCTCTTTTTTATCTTACCTGTTCTGATAAGCAGTGTATACACCGAAGGGCAAAGGGACAAAAAGAGCAAGATCAGAGGTAGCAATGAGCCTTATCTTACCATTCAGCAAAATTATGTAAATGTAGGTCTGTAAAACATTCTGTTGAGTTCACCTTAACTCTTTGTGGTGTCTTTCTAGACACAGAATAATGAGGACTAAAGAAGGAATGAGGGTTGGCCTTTGGAAATTTGTTGTTTAGACATAACTACACTAAAAGTTTTCAGGTTTGGACATGCTGTGTTATTTTGCCAGTCTTTCTGTCTTCAAGTAAAGGTTTTAGTTATCAAATGGTTTTATATTTGTTGTCTATAAACTTTAATAAAGATCTCCGTGTATCTCTGGACATATATGGATCTTGAATGAGCTCTACATTGGTTCCTTAGGGAGGTCTCAAGTTTTTAGAATGAATAGCATGAATGACTTAATATGATGCGATGTAGATTTTCCGACTTTCACATGGGCTAGCAGTTTGTCAGCTCCAAGGTTTACAAATAGCAAATTAACAACAGAGCAGCGTTCTTCTTCTTCTTCTTCTTCTTCTTCTTCTTCTTCTTCTTCTTCTTCTTCTTCGGGCAGCGGGGGCCTAGTGGTTAGGGCGTTGGCCGCATGATCGGGGGTTCGAACCCCTTCCCAATAGGTTGCCCTGAGGTACCCTTGAGCAAGGTACCATCCCCGTCACTGCTCCCCGGGTGCTTTCAATAGCTCCCCACTGCTGCACGGTGTTTGAGTGTGCATGGGTTAAATGCAGAGGTCCAATTTCATTGTGGTTCAATGTCTGCTGTGCTTTGACCTCGCAAAGGGTTGTCACTTTCTTCTTCTTCTTCTTCTTCTTTCAGCTGCTCCTGTTAGGAGCGGATCAGCAGTCTCCATTTCTCCTGGTCTTCTGTATCTTCCTCCTTCAAAACAGCTGCAGCTGCCTGCATGTTCTCTCACCACATCCATAAACCTCCTTTTTGGTCTTCCTCCATGGCAGCTCCATCCTCAACATCCTCCTCCCAATATAATCCTCGTCTCTCCTCTGGACATGTCCAAACCAGCAACCTTGCTTCTCTAGCTTTGTCTCCAAAGCATCCAGCCTGAGCTGTCCCTCTAATATACTAATTTCTAATCCTGTCCATCCTCATTACACCCACCGAAAATATCAGCATTTTCAGCTTAGACACTTCAAGCACTGCTGCATGTCTTTTCATCAGTGGCACCATCTCCAACTCGTATAGCATAGCTGGTCTCACTACCATCCCGTAAACATTTCCTTTAACTCTTGCTGGTACCCATCTGTCACACCTGAAAATTGTCACCGTCTATTCCAACCTGCCTCCACTCTCTTCTTCACCTCTCTTACTCACTCGCCGTTACTCTAAACTGTTGATCTCAAGTATTTAAACTCCACATTTTTCACCTCTGCTCCCCGCATCCTAACCACTCCACTTTCCTCCCTTTCTTTCACACTCACATTTTCCATCTTTAAACTAACTTCAGAGCATTGATTATTTTATATATTTAGCAAAAGTGGCACAGGTGCACACATACCATTTACATTTATGGCATTTAGCAGACACTCTTATCCAGAGCATCTAACTAAAGGGACATTCCCCCTGGAGCAAGTCGGGGTTAAGGGTTTTGCTCAAGAACCCAATGATGGAACCTGTGATCTTTTGGTCCATAGCCCAGTATCCTACCACTAGACCACCACCACTCCACACATTAGTGACTGATGTAGACATACAGATTCGTATGTAAATAATAAATAAAAAAATAATGTAAAAGTATTATTATTCAAATAATTATATTAAGTATAGGCTCTGAAATGTGCTCTGTGTATAATACAAAAAGTCCACTTCACACCGTGTTAATATAATGCATAAAATATAAAAACCACTTTAACACCAAATGCAATTAAAACATTAAAAATAATTATCCTTTTTTATATTGTTTCAATTTATGTCTCATCACATCTTTTACATAATTTAAGTCATTTTCATCCCCCGTTGTTTTAAACAAAAGGGATCAAACAAGGGATTGTGCTATTGTCCTATCTCTAGAAACTATAAATGGATATTTGTTAAAAGTAAAAGTTACAAGTTAAAAAAATAAATACTCAGGCAAAAGATAACTGAAAATTCCATTTAAGTACACTGACCAAAAAAGTAAAAAATTGTTCAACAACATTTTTTTATATATAGTACAGTTTGGGGGAAAGCATCTTTTTGAAGTATTCCTGTCTCCTTTATAATCCATCAGAAATAGAACTGAATACAGGCCAACAGCTTCCGCAAAGGAATGCTGGAACTGCTCCAAAAATTGCGGTGACTTGAATTGTTTATATTTTATTTCTCAAACCACCCAAATTCACCTCAAATTTGCCTCAGCATACTTCACAACTGCAGCATGCCCAGCTGGTCCACCAACCCTGCATGTGAACATTGCGCATGATGTGGTTGCTCAATGCATTCGTGGGAAGTTACGATCAATTCTTTATTTATATATGCCAGGCCCTTGATCTGGCTAGAGAAAGGCTTGTGGGAAGCTCCTAGCTGTCTGCCATCAATCCTCCGGGATTCCGGGGATACTTGATATTTTCTTTTTTGCTCTAATTACTGCGTTATGAGAAGAAGCAATTGGGCTGGAATAGTTTGATAAGGGTCTAGGAGCACTTTACATCTGTAATTTGATGTGCCCTTTTCTGGATAAGCATAAAAACCATGAAACCACATAAACCAAGGAGTGCAACCACATCAAAGGTCAGAGGCAGGCAGCTCTCTTTTTAGCCTTCACAGCCACATCATTTGGGGGATTGACTGAAACCTCACCAAGCTGCTCCTGCTGGAGCTTCATACCAGTGGACCAGCTTTTGCTGGGAACTATTCACAGGAGTGGCACATGTTTTAGGAAAAGCCGTACTGAGTCATCCGTCACAATGGCATTGTAATTTAAAACCAATGAGGGATAAAACTAAGACCAACAACAGTATGGGAAGCAACATGATGTTCTGATCATGATCAAGGCAGGATTTTTAAAAAGTTGCCTGAGGAAACTAATGCATTTATCCAAATGTGTTATAGAAAAACTTTTCATCATAGGTAACAAAAGCTGTCTTGATGTTGCATATTTTATCAATGTGGTTGTAAAGTTTGCATTTGAATCCAGTCAATATAATACAATGCATTTTTCAGTGTAGAGTTCTATGTTGTTAGTTGTTATTTTGCATTACAGAGTCCTCCGTCTGTCTGGCTGTGGAGGGTAGGTTCAGGTCATGCGCCTTGTCCAAGTATCCATGTGGATTACAGTCTGGACATAATGTTACATAATGCTGTCAGGTCCGCTTACAGATAATCTAGCCGCCTTGCGTAACTATTCATTAGGTCACTTACATTTCCTCCCTTCACACATCATCACTGTCATCCCACCTCTTGATTACATACTTTCGATTGTTTGAAAGAGTATGGCAAAAATCAGCTCATGCCTACCCTACATAGCTTGTCCATACTTTTGTTATCATTTCAAACATGGGTATGTTCTGTACCATCACTAGACTGTCAAGGTACACTCAAACATTATGGAGTACTTTTGCATGGCTGTAGCTTAGAACTATGCTTTGCTGATCACTGTTAATTTACCCAACTTTCCCGAAGGATCAGTGCAGCTTAACACTTCAGTAGAGCTAAGCTAGCTAGTCATCCCTCTTAACATGGCTTAGGCAGGAAGTGGGCTGGCTGGCCCAATAGCTGCTCTAAACACAGTGTGCTAATGGAAAGTTGTAGTGCATTAATGTTAAAATTATTTCCAGAGGAATGAAATGCATCAGCTTTTTACCTTTTCATTTACTTTCATAAAGTTGTACGCATTAGAATCCAATCTTTGTGTGTTTCAGAGTGCTTTTAAAACCCACCAGCCAACTTGGCAATACCCTCTGCCACGTGTTACCCCAGAGAATCCCCCAAAGTGTTATAGGATGAACAGTTCTTAAATGTGTGTTACAGATTTCATGTGTCACCCCCTGTGGACGAGGGACTCCTTTCATCTTCCTGCTGAGACTTAAAAATTTCCAACAGCTCTGTTTAACAGGGCTTCCACTTCTAAGTGAAAACACTTGTCTGGCCATGCAAGCTCGCTAGCAGGCCATCCCGTGCTCCGTCTGCTTTACATAAATGCTGCAGGAAGGGATGGAACATGCCGGAAGGCTTGTGTTGCGGACCTAATAAAACAAAATCCCATTTCATCATTTGGACCACAGCAAGGTTAACTGCGTTAGCATCACTCTCAGATTCCATTGCCACACTGCATGTCAAGCAATGGCTTTTGCGCCATTTGAAAGCATGCCAGTAAAAATTGTGGAGGGTCTGCTTTGGCAGGATGGACATGAATTAAAGATGCAAAATAGGTGCTACCCCTCTGGCTACTCTTTATTGTTAAACTGAGGAACCTTTGTTTGCAGTGGAGGCTATTAGAAGGGAAATTTTGTGGATGTATTTTCGTTACTTAACCTCTTAAACCTTCAGGCACCGATATAATCCACACTTCTGTGTGATGCACAGTGCCCTCCATAATGTTTGGGACAAAGACACATTTGTCCTTGATTTATCCCTCTACTCCTCAGTATAAAACTTTAAATGAAATTCAGACATAATTAAAGTGCACATTTTTGACTTTATTTTAAAGTTATTTGTGTACGTTTCAGTTTCACCATGAAATTACAACAATTTTTATACATAGCCCCCTTCTTTTCAGGGCACGATAATGTTTGAGACAACTAGCTTCACAGGTGTTTGCTTCATTCAGGTGTACTGGTAGGCCAAGGGATACCTCCACTGCTGATGACAGGAAAACCCTCCCTATGAGAAAGTAAAATCCAAAAATGCCTGTCCAACAGGTCAGAAATAGTCTTCAGGAAGCACATGTGTCAGTTATCCGCAGAAGACTTCTTCTTCATCTTTCAGCTGTTCCCATTTAGGGTTCGCCACAGCGGAACATCCATTTCCATTTCTTCCTGTCTGGAAGAAATCCTTCTCCTTCTCCTTTGGCCAACAGTAGCCCAATTTCCAACAGCACCCTTCAGGCTAATAGTACTGGTAGCGGTCGTTTTTAACCCGGGCCTCGACCGATCCGGTATGGAATTCTGTTTCGTTGTCCACATATTGCCTTGGCAAAAGCCCTTCCTTACCCTCCCCATTTTTCCAGGCTTGGGAGCGGCATGAAGAAATACACTGGCTTGTGCATCCCTAGTGGTTGAGTTTATCTGCAGAAGACTTAATGAACAGAAATACAGAGGCTGCACTGCAAGATGCAAGCCACTAGTTAGCCACAAGAACAGAATGGATGAATTACAGTTTGTGAAAAAGTGCTTAAAAGGACCTGGAGAATTTTGGAAAATGGATATTTTATGGACAGATGAGATCAAGATTAACCAGTATCAGAGTGATTGCAAGAGGAAAGTGTGGAGAAGAAAGGGAACTGCCCAAGATCCAAACCAGACCAGCTCATCTGTTAAGCATGGTGGTGGGGTGTTACAGCTTGGGCATGTATGGCCGCCACAGGTACTGTAACACTTATCTTCAATGATGATGTAACTTTTGATGGCAGTTCAGTTTTGATGGTGCAATGAATTCTGAGGTGTATAGAAACATCTTATCTGCTCAAGTTCCAGTGAATGCCTCCAAGCTAATTGGATAGTGCCTCATTCTGCAACCACGTAATGATCCCAGACATTCTGCTAAAGCAACATGGGAGTTTCTCAAAGCTAAAAAAGGGAAAATTGTTGAATTACAAAGCCAGTCACCTGATTTAAATTCAATTGATCATGCCTTCCATATGCTGAAAAAAGAAATGTAAAGGAAGGTGAAGGTGGCTCCAGTAGAGGCTTGGCAGAGCATCAGAAGAGAAGATACTTAGCACCTGGTGATGTCTATGAATCGCATGCATGCAAGGGACATGCAACAATATGCATGGAAAGTGTTGGAATTACCACAAGGGGAAACTGAAATGTATGCCAAAAACTTAAAATCTAGAATGTATATTTTAATCATGTCTGAATTGTCTGATTCAAATTTTTTACCGAGGAGCAGAAGGGTAAATCAAGAAATTTGTCTTTGTCCCAAACATTATGGAGGGCACTGTAACTGCATTACTTTCATTTTAGTTTTATTGCATTATAAGTATAGTTTAGTATAGAATAGTTTAATAACAAAATAGGGATTAATAGGGGTTAATTTTTTTTGCTTTAAAAACATATATTTCTGATTCAACTATGATTGGCTGAGTCATGTAAAATTAGTATGTTCCTTGTAAATCATAGTCTCCTGTCAGTTTATGGAAGATGATTTTGCCAAAAACTGAATGATATCATGAGTGTGATGTGGCTGAACAGCAGGACATTAGAAGTTAGAGCATAAACTAAAGCTGTGACAGTGCTGGGAAAAACAGTCATGGATCTGCACATTTAAACAATAGAGACCTCAAGTGACTTATAGACGCTAAAGATTAAGATTAAAAAAGACGAATTTACTCTGCTCTGCATTATACCCAATAATTTTGGTAAAATCTCTTTAACACACCACCTCTTGTGGCTTATTGCATAAACATAGCACAAATGATTTTGTCTTTTCACCATGAGAGCACACTGTGTCCCTGAGTAGAAAGGAACACAAATTCAAAAGTCCTCTTTGTATAAACAGGGAACTCTTACAAATAACTCTCAATTAGTGTCTTTGTCTGTTTTAAAGGCAGAAAAGGGGAGACTTGTTTTATGTTCTGCTCCAGTGGAAAGTTTCTTGCTTGCCTTTTCTGGTCAGATCGAACAGATGTTTTGTAAAAAAAAAAAAAAAAAAAATCTGGCTGGCTGTTTGGTGCTCTCATGACCTGTCTCAGATACTCTCAGATACACAGTTTCTGTCTGACCTGTCGCCTGTTCCAGAGTAAACAAAGCCTCGGAACCTTCAGCACTTTTATTGACTGCTAAAGTTGATATGGGGGCTTCAGCTACAGGCTTTTCAACCGCATTTTCATTCTCTCTGCTTTCTTTCTTTCTCTTTTCATTTTCGCAGATAAGGATATGGAACAACATTGGAAACCAGTAGCAACCAATAGAAATGTTATGTTATCAGATGCTAAGTAAATAATGTTTCTTCCTCTCCTATTTTGAAGTTACTGTTTCTGAGATATGGACATGTTTGGCGTCATCTTTTCTTAAAATAGTGATAATATGATCTTGTGAAGAAGTTAAAATGCATGCAAGAAAAGCTTTATTTCTTAAGAAGTCTTTAGTCTTGCATTTCATAAATCAACATGGCTCTTTAAAGAATTGTTAAATGAAAGATTCTGTAAGGGGTATTTTTGCAGCTTTATTTTTAAAATTGTTATGATATCCAGTACTGTGCAAAAGTTTTAAGCAGGTGTGGAAAAAATGCTGTAAACAAAGAATGCTTTCAGAAATATAAATAATGAATGTTTATTTTGATCAGTTTACAAAATGCAAAGTGAGCGAACAAAAGAAAAATCTAAATCAAATCAACATTTGGTGTTACTACCTTTTACCTTCAAACCAGCATCAGTTCTTCTGGCCCCCACAGAGCCCTGATCTCAACATCATCCAATGTGTCTGGATTACATGAAGAGACAGAAGGATGTGAGGAAGCTAGATCCACAGAAGATCTGTGGTTAGTTCTCCAAGATGTTTGGAACAAATTACCAGCCAAGTTCCTTCAAAAACTGTGTGTGAGTGTACCTAGAAGAACTGATGCTGTTTTGAAGACAAAGGGTGGTCACACCAAATATTGATTTGATTTAGATTTCTCTTTTGTTCATTCACTGCATTTTGTTGATTGATGAAAATAAATGATTAACACTTCCATTTCTGACAGCATTCTTTGTTTACAGCATTTTTTCCACACCTGCCTAAAACTTTTGCATAGTACTGTATATAGAGTGCATATCCCCCCCACCTCTCTCTCTATTTCTCTCTCCATTTTTCTCTGTCTTGCTTTCTCTTTCTCACTATCCCTGTCCTGATTTCTGTGGTAAGTGATGATATACCCTGCACCGCAGATGCTTTGCGTGAACCTTCACATGTTCATGTAACCTTTGATCACCCACCATTGTTTGCTATGAAGGCAGTTAATGGCCACATGTGGCCGCTGGGACTCGCCTGTGTTATTTTGTCATGGGCTAATCTAATAAAGTATCTTACAGTGTCCTTTCGAGTCACACTGATACGGGAGCAGATGTGTGACACCGATACCATTCTGGGGGAAGCCTTCATTCAAATCCTTCACACCCAAATGACCTTTATGAAGTGAACAAATTTACTGGAAACCGAACACCACAAATTATGATCCATCTGCACCATGTTATTAATTATTGATGTTGATTGCTAAACATTAGGGGGTGGAGATGAGAAGCTTCTCACTCTTATTAGCATTTCAAAGCAACGTTCCATTGCTTTACAACTTGACTGACACCTGAAAAAGGGGGGGATGCCCTTTTTTTAGTGGTGAAGTCAGTTTTCTATTAAAGATACTCTAAATTTAGAAGGAGCTTCAGTGTGAAAGACTTTGTACTTGCTGCTTGAAGCTTTGCTAGCTGCAGAGTTGTGAGACAAAATCCCACTTCAATCCAGCTCAAACTCAGAAATGTACACAGCCAAATCACCACTAAGTGAATCTAAGTTCAGATTTTTTTATTTAAACACATTTTTTATACCTGGATAAAAAGTATTTCGATATTTGAAATGGAAGTCCATGAAATCTCCTTTTAATTGGAGATTTTTTTTAATTATACATTTAATATAAACACCATTTTTCCCCATTACCACTGATAACTTTCTCACGGAATAACTACTAATGCATTTATATACTGGCTTTTTCAAAAGCTGCCAACTTAGAAATCATTTCTAGTTTTCTTTCAGTCTTAGTTTCACCCAGTTCTTGTTTTAACCTGATTTTAGACAGAATTCTGCAAAGATATTTACCAAATGAAAACACATCACTCATGTTTTTTAAAAAATAGTAAGCCAATACTTATCCAAAAAGAATTATTTAAAATATATGTCACTTGATTAAACATTTTGTCATATTTATTTTGCACCACTGTAGGTCTATTCTATGTAATTATGTATATTTGTATAATAATGTATATTTGTATAATAATAATAATAATGTATATTTGTTGTTTTTTTGTTTTTTTTGTTTTCTAACTGCTGCTTTTGTGATGACCTGGTGCTTTTAAATGTGCATCTAAACAGATGATCATGATTGACTGAGGACAAATGAATGAATGAGGACAAAGGAGGGTTCAAGCAATTTTCCTGCTCAAACACACCTGATTCAACTAAGCAGTTAATCACCATCTCGCTGCAATCTATGCACCCAATGAGAGCATGACTTCTTGTGCTCTACACTTGACACTTGCTCACAAATGGCTGTGACATTGATTGAGGTGTCTGCATCGTTGTCAAATTATTGCCACTTTTAACACCTTTATGAAATGCTTTTTTTATTGGGAACAAGTAACAAATGTACACTGTAACTTTTCAGGCTTTGCTTTGTCAACCTAAAAGACTAATCTAACCTAACCATTCTTAAAAGTAAGCACAAAGATATGCAACACGGCTGCTCCAAACTAGGCTGTTGTCAAAACCAACCCTTGAGCATATTTGATTTTGCAAAAAGGTTATTTTTAGTTGTAAAATAGATTTATAAAAACTTACTTACCTTATTTATATTTTGTTGTGACTTTTTGACCCTCAGCCCAAACAGGCAATTTGCCCTGGTAAGACAAAACGTTTGGGCATGTCTGCCAAAAAAGACCCTAACGTTGCCTAATAGAACAAAATCCCTTTTCTGTCCTGTTATGGTTAAGATTGCATAGACCTTTAAAAAGGTCTTAATTGTATTTGCTTTATCTGTCCCTAGACAGGCTATTTGTGGTCGACAACTGGAAACAGGATTTAATGCATCAATGCATGTAGCGTACAGGCCATCAGTTGAATAATTTCTTGCACAGTTTTACTGTTTACAGACTACTGTTTACAACAATAGCAAAAAATTGGTTTCAGCTATAAACAACATCTGGAAAAGCCTGTTCTAAGTCAATACAAATTGGACCTTACTTTTTACCACAAAGATCAAATGTTTAGCCAAGAATAAATGAACAAATAATCAAAATTTATAGGCTACTTTTAGAGTGCCTCATCAGATATACATTTGGTTTACTTGGTTGGATTTATTCGCAATCCTAATTTAGTAATGGCATTTATTACTGTGTTTTGTTGTCAGGCATAGAGTAGGAAGATCTTAAAATGATCTCTGGCTGGACATTGATGCTCTAAGACCATTGGCAGTAAAGGTATTGACCTTTGCGTGATAACTGAACATCAGGTGCCGTTTACAGGTCAGGTCTAAATTGCTATTGACTTGTGTAATCTCTGCTTGCTCTCTTCAGAGCTTGCATGTTGCTTGTTCAATGTGATATGGCAATGGAATTGTAAGCCACAGATGAAAGGTAGATATTGAACTGACCAGCCTCATGTTTCCCTCACAAATACATTACACTTTAGTACTATATGTAGTATGATCTCACCACAGAAGGTCACAGATGAGTTAGCACTTGCTCTGAAAAATTTTAACCCGCTTACCCAAATCATTACATCAATCTTTTAAAACAATTGGAAAAAAGTTTTCAGAATAACACTGTAAAACAAATATAGCATGGTTGGCATGGCATCAATTTGCTACTTTACTTTTAGTTACTTTTAGTAGATCTAATCTGCTGTCACCGCAATATAAAAAAATATTTTCTGTATGAGTCATTTTGTGATATCTTTGTCTTGTTTTGCATCAAAGCATATGGCTGATGTAATCAATGAAACGTGACTCTGCTTTTCCATACTGCAACACTGTACCCATACATACTACACATGTGTGTCTAAACTGTACCAGGTTTACTCTGTACATGAACAAAATATTGATTGAGCCACGATATTTAGTTTAACCTCTAAGCTCAATTTGGTTTTTGCACTCTATAGTTGAATTACAAGGAAATCCTTGGAAAGGAAAGCACAATTTCAATCATATTTATCAAGACATGCAGAACTGAGAGCACAAGTTCTGTCATTCCAATTTTTCATTGCCATGGCAAATCCTTGCTTCTGACTTTTCAGGAGCAGAGGAAATAGAATTAACATTCTGAATACATTCTGAATGCATTCTTAATGGTCTAGTTATTGATTTTTTTTTAAACTGTAAAAGGAAGATAACATTTTCAACATGTTCCAAAAAAAAGTAAAAGTGTAATGACAAAATAAAAGTAACTTAAAACTAAAAAAACAATATATATACAGTACTGTGCAAAGGTTTTGGACAGGTGTGAAAAAAATGCTGTAAACAAAGAATGCTTTCAGAAATATAAATAATGATTGTTTATTTTGATCAATTTACAAAATGCAAAGTGAGCGAACAAAAAAAAATCTAAATCTAATCAATATTTGGTGTTACTACCTTTTGCCTTCAAACCAGCATCAGTTCTTCTAGGCACACTTGCACACAGTCAGGGATTCTGTAGGATTATAGTCGGTGTCTGATCAACCAGTTTTACCAAACAGGTGCTGATGATCATCAGTGTCACACGGAGGTTGAAACACAGTCATGTTTGGAACAACCGGCCAGCCGAGTTCCTTCAGAAACTGTGTGCAAGTGTACCTAGAAGAACTGATGCTGTTTTGAAGGCAAAGGGTGGTCACCCCAAATATTGATTTGATTTAGATTCTCTTTTGTTCATTCACTGCATTTTGTTGATTGATGAAAATAAATGATGAACACTTCCATTTCTGAAAGCATTCTTTGTTTACAGCATTTTTTCACACCTGCCTAAAACTTTTGCACAGTACTGTATATGTATATATGTATATATACACAGTATATATACACACGCACACATATATTTTGAATTTTGATATCCTCTTACTTATTTTGGTTTAAAGTACATACAAAATGAAAAAAGAGAAAAAGGCACAATTTTCTTCCAGATTAGTAGATCTTAGCTGGGGTCCTTATAAAACTGATTTTGTCAGACACTGACTGCAGGACTCTGCTCTGCTTTCTGAGTTCTTCCTGAGGATGAATACTGAATCTGATCTATTCTATCATGCTGAGCAACTGCTGTGCTTTTTGGACTGCTTAATACTTTGTGCCTGCAATGTTTTTGTTATCTATTCAGCTGCTGCATCTATGTGATGAATCTGTAGTATGGTAATTAGTGTCATTTTTGCTTGTTTCAGTTTTTCTCCCTCTAGGTTTTCAGACTGGGATTTCTAGTTACATGCTGTCACTACTACTGATGCAAGGACATGAAAAAGAAAGACGGAAAAGAAACTAAGCAGTCTCATCAGTGCAGGAGCATGTATTCATGGCCTGTGTAGTGGTCATTCTCATGAGAAGCTAATTTAGCTTTTTTATCAAAAGTGTTAAAATGTCTTAAGTCTTACCTAAAAAAATTTAAAAGAGACACATTTAATGTGAATTAATTCAATTCAATTAATTTATTCTTGTATAGCGCCTTTACAACAAAAGTTACTTCTGCACTTTACATTGATGGCTTGATGAGGAACAGGTTAGCAGTGGCTAGATGTTTAAGATGTTTGCCGGACGACCACGGAGGAGAGGAAACTGAAAACTCCACTATGTGAGAAAACTTCTGAGGTCCAAGGTCAACTGCCACCAACCTCTGGGTATACTAAGAAGGGAGCACAGTTTGGTTTTAAACTCCAGGATCAGTGAGGAGTGCTCACTGGAATTTGATTGGAACTGAGAACTTGGTTCCAAACACACAGTTGTGATTTGGAAGGCAGCCCTTTGGCTTATTATGAGTGTAAGTTTGACAATGGTACATAGGTTTTTGTGAAATTGTACGTGTGGTGTAATGGATACCATGTTTATAAACACACAGAGGTTAGGGTGAAAAAGACTAGTGTCTTTCTTATAAAAAGTGTTTAAGAAAAAGCCCATCAAGTGCCTCGAGCACTGCTCCAAAGCTCCAGTGGCCAGACCTTCTGGGCCTCTGCTCGCATCTCGCACGGATATGTAAATGTGTGCCCTTTAAAGGTGATTAGCAGGCAAAGCGGGAACCGTGTGCTCTATAATTACAGAGCACCAACGAACTGATCTAATTATGGCACAGAACACTCTGAGCTCTGACTGGCGAGTTGGCATGGCAACCACAGAGGTGTTAATTATTTTTTCCCTCTTTAGAGGGACGGAATCCCCTCTTCAAAAGAAGAGCAAACGAACACACCTGTTAAAGCTCTCTCCTGTCTCTACTATCTCTGTCTTTTCCTGCCTCTGTTTTTCTCCTCCCTCTCTAGAGTCTTCTGCTGCTCTTTCTCATACCCTTTCTGCATTTCTCCCCATTTCTCTCTCTGTCTCTCTCTCTGTTTTCTCCCCCTGAAAATGTTTGTCTCGTCACTCATTCATCTAATCTTTCTTTAATCTTTCTTTAATTCTTCCTCTTCTACCTTTTTCTTTTCTTTCTTTTCTTTCTTTCTTTCTTTTCTTCTTCTTTATGCGACCTTTCTCCTCTCTGCCAGTAATGACAATTACTTATCAAACAGCAGTTCCTCAGTGCTCTGCACATTGCAGTAAATGTTAGTTGCTTGGATTTCTGGCAGTGAGTATGCATTTGTGTGTCCAATACAAGAAAATGAAAATAATGGAAGACAATAATAGAGTAAATATGACAAAGTGAGTGATTACCCTTGTTTCATTGTAGAAAATGCAAAGAAGAGTGCACAAATGTCATCAGAAATTCAAGTTTTGTCTTTCACCATACTAATAACATGTAAAGCAGGGGCAGTTATTGAAAGTGTGCCCAGGAGCAGTGATGGGGGATGGCACTTTGCTCATGGGAAAATTTAGGGCAACCTATTGCGGAGGGAATCAACCTACAATCTTTCCGTGCTGGGCAACCCTAACCACTAGGAAGCCACTGCTGCCCTGTGATATGACAGTTTGTTCCAAAACTAAACCAAAATTGAAATGCTGAGGTAATGTTAATATTATATTATGATGAGCTTATATGTATTACACTGGGTAAAATGGAAGCTGTTAACAGAAAAGCTTAATTTGCCTGCCTAGTAGCTACATGCATACCATTACATTGTATACTTATGAGATATATTATACGTGTAAAACTATATACAGGAATGTTTTTTTGATATCGATGTATACAATGCTTCATAGCATTTTGATGCTGTTTAAATGTTTATTATGAATAGACCAATTATAATTGTCCAGTCTAAGTACACCAATGTTGGAATTTTTATTCATTCATTAAAATTTCAAGACTGACCCTTGCACATTGTTCTGTTTGTTATTCCACTTTGCATTCATTTTGGGTAATAATATAAGACACATCATCCTTCACATCACTCCCACTGCAACTACTAACAATTACAATTCCAATGGCTGTTGTCCTCCTCCTTTAAGGCCGATTGTCATCGAGCTCAGCCTCCCAGTTGTGATACGGTCTTTCACACAAGAGGCTCCTGACCTGACCAGGTCTGGCAGTTTCCATCTCCCTTCACCTGCTCCTCTGTGTAGAAAAAAGGAACATGACTGGAGATATCAGAATTTTCCACAAGTGGGAACACCTTGACATTCATTGCACTTTTTATCAGAGTATATTTGTGTATATATATCATGTGTTCCAGTTGGGATGGAAATACGATATTTTCCATTGGTGGCATTTGTTTTGTCACCTGCACCTGAATACCAGCACTGTATTGATTTCCACTCTAACTCTGCAGAAGAATATCCAAAATAGTTATTAAAGCGAAGAAAGCAAACCTTTCCTTGTGTTTAATGTAAGTCAAAGGCATTGCCAGGTATGAGCATAATACTGAAGTATTCTTGTTTATTCACTGTTAAACCAGTGTTTACTCCAATTTAAAAGGAGAAATAATACAGAAAATTATCATATATATATATATATAGAGAGAGAGAGAGAGAGAGAGAGAGAGATACATCATTTTATTTTTTGGACATGGTTAAGTATGATTGCATTTGGTGTCTACAGAGCAAAATTACAGAGGAAATGTTACAAAAGAACGAAGCATTATATGTTGCTTGCAAAAACTACTTTTATACATTGAATCTTTTCTTATAATGATTTAACAAAATGTATTATTTTAAGGCAGATAATAGGTCTGACCAATTTAATAGGCAATGGACAAGATTGTTCTAGGTTATTCTTGGTACATTTCTAATTGTTAAGAAATATTCATACAAAAAAAGGCTTTCTTATGAAAGCAGTGTTATATATGCTGTTTTATTTTGCAAATGTCAACTCTTAACACTACACCCTTGAACAATGCAGAAGCTCAGAATATAATACCACAAGCCTTTACAGTCTAAAAACATCAGTGATGGTGTGCCAATTAAATAAAAGTGACTTCTGACTGAACTAAGTTGTGGTCGGTGAGGTTGTGATCCAAAGAGCCATATTCCCACATAAACCCCACTAAAACTCAGCACATTAAACAGACAGGCTCCAATTAATATAAATCTCAGATTACTTCTAGCAACACACAATATTTCATTCATTTTATAATAAAGTAAAATTATGTCATTCTAATATAAAGTCAAGAAAATCTTACTCTCAATATATGAGCATGTTATGAAAAGTTGTAAGATTTTTAAATAATTGTAATAATTTCTATCTATCTATCAACAGATGTTCATAAATTGCAGCAGATGGTCAAGTTTGTAAAAGATGCAAAATAAAAGAAGGAAAATGAATCATAGAGGTTTTGATATGAGGTGACTGTAGGACTGTAATGTGGGAGTTTTTTTTTATGTTGTAAAGTTTTCTGGAAGTAACGCCAGCTGTGAAGGTGATATTCTGCATTATGTGAAAGCTTGACTGTATAGTGTTTTTTTATTTTTTTTTATCACCACCTAAAGGGACAAAGAAATATTAGAGAAAGATGGTCTTCAAGATCTAATTCACACTCATTAATATATATTACAGGATTATGAAGAGTTTGATATGGCAGGGCACACACACTTTACACAGAGGTTAATATTATCAGCAGTGACCTTACACTCAGCAATCTGATGCACACAAACACACACACATGAATGCCCACACACTTACAGGGCCTGTTCTCTTTTTCCTTTATGAGGTAAGTTGCATGTGTCGCTCATGTTACTGAGGCACAGAAATGGAAGTGACCAGGTCAAAAGCACTGGGATGTGTGTGTGTGTGTGTGTGTGTGTGTGTGTGTGTGAAGGATCAGTGTGTGAAGTATTGGTGTGTGAAGTATGCTAACCACACCCACTCACTGAATTTACTCCACAGAACCACACACTTGATCAGATCATTGTGGAAACTTCTTTTTTGCACTCCCTGAAAAGACTGGCATCAAAGACATTCTTTTCTTTTTTCTTTCCATTCTTCTGTCGTTTAGGCGCTCTCTTTTCAGCCCTGCGATCAAAGCTCCCGTTCCAGCTCTTTTGATCTGTGGACACACAGATACTGTTGAGATTTGGTCTCCCTTCTGGGGACGTTGAGGACAGACAGTCAAAGAGGTTAGAGTGGGGGAGTGCTGGAGAGGCTACTCCAAGAGTTTTATGGGACGTAATATTAGAGCATTAAGTTATTCTGATTGAGCTCACAGGTTTTATTGTAATATCATTCTTATCTAAATATTAATCTGTGCACAAACTAATAGATCATAGAGAAAGATACTAAACCATGTGCTCACACTGCTCCTTAACTTTGGAACAAATGCATTATCACTCCAACGTATTATGCAGATTATGCTCAGCCCCCAAAACAAACCTGCACGCAGAGTTTAAAAAGCAAATTAAATTAACAGTCCTAAACAAATCCCAAGGCCAAACAGAACACTAGAAATGTATTTCTGCTGTAAGAAATATATTGTCATTTCACCAAGCAGTTAATATGGTATGTCTGGTGACTAGTGTATCCCTGAAGGGTAGACATTGTTCTCTAGGTTAATACGTAGTAACAATAGTATTACAGGTTTTTGCTAAATTGTTGACAAGTGGTTACTATGGTATCTATATTGGTTGCTATGGTTGTACTAAGTGGTTGCTATGGTGTTCCAGTTAGTTCCTGGGATGATGTTGCATGGCTTCAACAGATTTGCAGGTGGTTGCTAAGGTTTTGCTAGCTGTTTGCTATGAAATCCCTGGTGGTTGCTAGGGTGTTGTCTGGTAGTAATTATATTATGTTAAGATATTCAAGGTAAATAATCCCTAGTAGACCAAATCGAAAATGAAACTTTGGTCACAAATTTATTTTGAGCTATTCCTTCTTGCCTGTACATTTGATTCAGAGAATTTATAAATTTTTATATAGATGATAAGAAAACATTGAAAACATTTAGTGGCAGCAGTGGCATATGTTTAGGGACTAGGCCCCAGGATCAGAAGAGCATGGGCTTAAAAACCAGATCAGTATGTTGCCCTGAGGTAGCCATGAGTAAGGTACCGTCCCCATCACTGATCTTTAAATAGCTGCCGCCTGCCCACCCTGAACGTGTGATTGTTACAGCATTTGCTTCTCTTTCTTTGCCATTCTCTCTCTCTCCCTCTCTCTATCTCTCTCTCTCTCTCTCTCTCTCTCTCTCCTCTCTCTCTCTCATTTCTCTCTCTCTCTTCTCTCTCTCTCTCTCTCTCTCTCTCTTTCCTCCCTCTCCTCTCTCTCTCTCTCTCTCTCTCTCTCTCTCTCTCTCTTTCTCCCTCTCTCTCTCACTCTCCCTCTCTCTCTCACTCTCTCTCTCTTATCCACATTCAGCAACTTGCTGAATAAAAAATATCAGACATCAGGGTCTTCTTCCTATTAATTCAGTACCTAAAACCTCGTAGATCTAAAGTTACAAATAGCATGCAAGGTTTACAACAACACTGCCACAACAGAGGCTTTACAGTCCAGCAAGATGAACTGTAAAGAGTTGTTGTTTCGGACTAAAATCACAAACCACACCTTTGTGTGATGCTTCTGTTTTTTGCATGGTTCTCTCTTACTCCCTCTTGTTTTAGTTTCTTTTACTTTTTTTGTGGTATATAAATTGTGCTTTTAGGCTCGTATTTGCGGTGATAATAAGCTGGTCTATTGAATCCTATTTGTGCCCGAACCTGATGCACATGGCTCACTATGTCTGACCTTCCTTATCAGGTCTGCAGCCATTTGAATTTCTTCCTCAAACATAATAAGGCGGCAAGGAGTAATAATCCATTTAAACTGACTGATGTGCCAAAACGAGGTGACCCTTCTTCACATCCAAGAATGATTGAAATGTCATTACATGGCACAAGGAAAAAAATGTTTTAATACTCTTATTGGAGCTGATTTTTTCTATCAGACAAGGATGTTAATGTCATTTGTAAAAGGTTGGCAGATCAACTTAGGATAAAACACATTCCCACATTCACATCAGCATGACACCCTCATATCCTCATTAAAAATAACAGCATGCTATACAACCATTCTGTTATTATGAGGTGGATGAAACAGGTCTGTTATTACTGGAGGAGCTTTGATTTTAACTACAGAAGACCGTTCACTCTCTGTTAAAGCTGACTGCAGAATTATATCAATAATTTATTTTATAGTGACCAACCTATATAAAACTAATCCAACTTCTATTAAGCCAAAACACATTCATTTTTATTATAATCACATAATGTACAAACTGGGAAAAATAAAAGTTACTAAAGTTATTCATGAAAGAAATTATGAAACAAAAAAGTTGAATGGTGGTGATGGTCTAATGGTAGGGTACTTGCATAAGCTCTTACAGGCCAAGAGGTCACAGGTTAAAATCCCACCTCCAGCACTAGCATTGGGTTCCTGAACAAAACCATTAACTCTGAGTTGCTCCAGGGCGACTCTCCCTGTAATCAGGAATTGGATGTCGCTCTGGATAAGAGCATCTGCTAAATGCCGTAAATGTAATGCTGTTATGAGGCTGTGCTTTCATGTGGATTTTACCAAAAAGTGAATATTGATAAGTCCCAAAATGGTAAAATGCCATTTAAAGTATGTAAATATACTTAATATATATAAAATGTAAGCTTTTTTTTTACCTTCTTACCCTAAATAAGTGGGACTATATACAAAGTGCTATTACTAAATGTGCATGATACCGTTTGCACTTATCTTGAAGCTTTGTATAAGTTATTGACAGGTTTATCAAATCTGGAATATAAAAAAGAATAATTTAAACTATAACAGATTAAAATTCTCAGCATTATACAACACTCTGCAAAAGTCTTGAGCCATCCCTCAATTCATCTTTTTTTTTTTTTTTGCTTCCAAAGAGCCAGACTTTTTAAATCCAATACTATTTTTCATTGAATAGTGCATAATTAGTTCTCCAGGTTTCCTAAAGACTTACTTACTCACTTTCTGTCCAGTCCCTGTTTGTGACCAGTTTTAGAGACAGGTGCAGTATGGGATCATGACAGAAAATGGAACAAAAGGCAGCTATGTCCAAAAAAAAATTGGAATATCTTTCAAGAAGCCTGGAGACATATTCCTGAAGCTTACATGCATGTTTGCACATATTGCAATAAATTACTATATGCATTGTTTCATTTACCAATGAGCAAAACCTAAAGAAGGAATCAAAGGAACAACTTCCTTTAATATATGATCATTAAGTAGGATTACTGAAATTTGGGAGTCATTGTTATATAAATCCGAGCTCATGTTACCCAGCTCTAGGATTTTAGGACTTGGATGTCCTGAGACCTGAAGAGTGTGACACTGTGAAGTGTGTGTGTAGAATGTCTGACTCCTTCAGTTAGAACATAGCAACACCTTTCTTTTTCTATCTTTGCAGCTTTGCTGACAACGTCAAGAGGTGAGGAGAAGTTCAGAGAGGTAAGTGTAAATAAGACCAAGAGCCCCTTGATTTATGTGGCACTTGAGTGTTGCACGTGCATCATGTTCTTGACAGCACTATTGTGAGACAGTTGAGGAGGGAAGTTATGCATACTCACTTCAAAAAGAAAGGAACAGAAGAATCCAAAAGCAGGCCTCATGAGTAGGCTCAGTATCTTCTTGCGCAGGCTTCTTAATGCTACATGAGTGACATGCTGAGGAAAGATGAGTCATACTGTATACGTGTAAGATTTGGCATGTGATTTAACACCTTTTCCCACTAGAATATCACAAATTTTGCCCTGATGTCTGTACTGTGGCCTCAAACATGTTCTATAAAGAGAGTTGACAGAACATCTAGTCTAATCAGTGATGGTTCTGAACCCAAACCAGTATTGACGGTTCAGACGTCTGTGGTTTTTTATGTCTTTGAGAAAACATACTGCTCTGGGTTTAGTGACAGAGCATGGAGGCAGGTTCATTTCTATGTGCCCATTTTAAATGATTGATTCCCAACACTGTTAAATGTGCTGAAACCTCAGGTTTCTAGCCGCTATTACATCTAGCTATATAATTTCTCTTGCTGGCAAGTACTTTAGTGGGGTACAGTTAAGCCACAATCAAAAGACAAGTGTAATGTGTGAGTTTTCTCTATATTGTATAACATTAAAAATACTTAAACTGGGTAGTTAAGCAAACGCAATGTTATTGCAGCCTCAACTGAAGTAATGTCCACAGTGGCTTTTAGTTGATGGAAGTGCATTTTACAATAAACTGAAGTCCTTTTTATCACAAAGAAAGATATACATTGTACCTTATACCTGATTATACCTTATCTGGGTTTCTTTGAGGTAGTTCTAGGTTTCATTACAATCACACCCTCAGAGAAGGCCAGTGAAGTGACAAAATGGCACTTAAAATGTTTTGAGAATCATTAAGTCGGCCAGTTACGACTGAGGGTGAGATTATTACTGCTTTGAAAATCCCCAGAATGGTATTCAAGCACTCTCTATATCTGCTAAAGCAGGTGGAGGACTGCCATTTTTTTTTTGGTTTACCCAAAAATGCAAATAGACTCTTAAAGTATTCTGATAATTAGTGCAGCAAAAAGCACTAACCACTAAAATGGGCACCAGCTTTGACAGAGGGTGTTCTACCAACTGGTGTGGACTGTAATGGACTGTCTGAAACATGCAATTCACAAATTTACTTGAACAATACTTGCTTTATAGGTGCTGTTATAATTAAGCCTAAGGCAAAAAAATACATTTAAAAGGCCATCTCTTTCTCTTATCACTCCATGTGATATAAGCTAGAAAACTACTATAAAAAAGCCTCTGTTACCTCAGTTATTATTCTCCAAGTTATTATTCCTCAAGAATGTCAGCCTGTCCAAGGACATAAAGTTAGCAGCACTTAGGAAAGATATGATGATTGAGTTCCATCTAAGAATGGAGACACCATGTTCTTCAGCCTTCCTGTGTTGTTAGTAGTATTAGATTGGGAGAACCGTAGGTGTTTTGGTTGGTTATCAGCAGAAAATACTAGACCAGTTCACAGAGGGAATAAGGAATGCTCGTGACCTTTATCAAATCTATCCTGACATAGCGCAAGAGTTGTAAAGTGCTTATCATTTCAATTTAAGTGTAAGTAATTACTAATTGTAAAGCTTTTAAATAATAGGATTTAGAGCATACATATTGATACTGGTTTATGTTTGATAATTAAGGTTTCTTTGGAATCTTCCAAAAAAAAAAGTGGAATAAGCAAAATGGCTTGCATTAAGAATGATGTGGACTAACATCTGGCTTTGAAATGACTAAATAAATAATTTAAATAAATCTAAATAAATCCTATTAAATAATAACCTACACACCAACTCATTGCAAAGAGTTCCACCTCATTAAAAATTCCAATCTAATCCTTGGCAGATTAAGTTATTTTTGGCCCAAAGTTTGTCAATGCAATTTGTCTGCATTCAAGTCCTTCTGTAGTACAACCATGTTGAATGTAAATATGGACTTGTGTGATATGGAAACAAACAAACCTGGCCTTACGTCAACTGCAGAAGTGTTGATAGTGCCCTCCACATACATACACACAAGCATATACACGCTGGAGTGGAAAATCCTGTAAAGTTTCCTCCTTTGAATGATTTACAAGCCAGAACAAACAACAATTTATAAACTCTTTGCAAGCAGTGAGTGATAATCAAACAAGCAGCCAAGTATTTGGATTTGCGTCAAAGTAATGGCCTCTAGCCTAGCAAACAGAAACACAAAGTTTTGGAGGGTGGAGGGCAGTTAGTATAAGGAGTGTCCCATGGCTTTATCCCAGTGAATAGCGCTTTAGCACTTTAGCAGTGTTTGGGCTGTCCCAAAACAAGCACATGTATCAACTAACATTATCCCACTTGGCCAGTTCAGGTAACTGCAATCCACAATAGCAAATTATCATGAAAAAGAAATAAACTTTGAAAACCAAATATGTCTTAACTCATGAACTAAAATGTCAGGATTAGAATATAATTCAAATATTTATAGTGTAGTTAGATACATTCAAAAATCTCAACCACAGTTAATTTAAGCAAGCGATCAAGTACTGCACCTTCAATTAACAGGTTGAATCAATTAGTTGAACAGGAAGTGCATCTTAATAACTTGAATGTGATGTAATGTTATATAAAAAAAAAATCTATGTATATTTTCCCTGTTTTTGCCATTTTAAACAATGATAACCGTGTAGGCTCAAAAGGCAAGACAAAATATCCAATGTAATCAGACTTTATTTCCAAACATGGATACCCTTGCACACCAAAGAACGGAAGACACATACATTGTGTTCTTGTTTCAGGTAGTTATCACTCAATCTTCTGTTCTTCAGGACTTGCTGTCTTTGTACTGTAACTGCAAACAGCCCAGAACCTGCCCTCAGCCTTTACGTTCCGAGCAGCGGCTCATAAATGAGAGTTATTGTGATCTCTCTAATGCTGTGCCAGATTCATTAGGTCAGGTTGTTGATGGCTTCAAGCTTCTCTGGCAGGCACTTTTTAAGATGCCTCAGAGCAGTGATCGTGCTGTGTTCTTGCGGTTTTGCATACTAACTTGGTGAGAAAACAGTTGCGTTTTTTTCTTTACACCCAGGCAGGCCAGTGCAAGCGTTTGATTGTCATTTAAAGTACAGCACATACCACTAATGCAATTCACAGCTCGAGAACAATGTGTACATTTATCCATCGCAGCTCTCTCCAACTTTACACCCTCATAATGGGGCTCCCAGGGAGAATAATTGTCTCTAAAGTGGGCCAGAAATGGCTCCAGAACGATAGCTGTACATTTAAGAAAGATCACTTAGCACCAGCCTCAGCAGTTATTCTCATATTCATTGGATATGCAGTCTGTACTTAAAGTGCCTGTCATGTCAGCTTGATTGCTGTATTCATGCAATTCAAGCATGTTAACCTGGTATCAGAGGTGGGAAATGACTTATGTGTACTAAGCTATATTTACTTAGGAATATTTTATAGAATTTGTAGTTTTACATCCAGGGATATTTGTGAGAGAAGTAATTTGCTTGTTATTGTCTTTTAACAGTCATCATTGAATCCCATTCGGTTCTATTGGTTTAATACCTGTGCTCAGGGCGAAGGTTTATTATCATCAAAATAAAACACAGCGAAACGCAACCTCTGCTTTTCATCCATACACATCGTGCAGCAGGGGGCAGCTTTTTAAAGCAACCGGGGAGCAGTGAAGGGGAAGGTACCTTGCTCATGGGTATCTCAGGGCAGCCTAATGATCTTGGATTTAAACCCACAACTTTCCAATCCTGGGTTCTAGTCCCTAAACAGGCCACCCCTGCCCCATGTTTAACAATCTCATATCCAACATGTCTCATGACTTGACTTATTTTTGCAATTGCTGCAGACACTATGGTCAAGTGAATAATACGGGTTATCACACTTTGAAGATTAGTTTTTTTCAAAAGCTTCTTTGGCCAAAAAGGCCCTTTCAAATTAGCATATTGTTTTGATTCTTGTGCAGAGGTATGAAATGATGAGCCTAATGCAACATACACACATGTGCCCAGATTTACAAGGCTTTAATTTATCAGGCTAATTATTGGCCACGGTTGCTTTGGCTTTTCACCAAATTCTATAGATCTAATATCACCCATCTCTCTGTTTTCATTAGAATATATCAAATAGGTATATCAACTTCAGTTCTTATTCTTACAGGAGCAGTTGTGACTAGATCCACACTATAGGACCGCAACACTGAATGTCTTTTAATAGCATGGGCCTTTTCTGGAATTCATATTCAGTGCATCTCATTTATACAGATAAACAAGGGGCAGCGGTGGTCTAGTGGTTAGGGAGTTGCCCCTGCATCGGAAGATTGTGGGTTCAATTCCCTCACTAGTAGGTTGCCCTGAGGTACCCTTGAGCGAGGTACTGTCCCCGTCACTGCTCCCCGGGCGCTTTCAATAGCTGCCCACTGCTGCACAGTGTTTGCATGAATTAAATGCAGAGGTCCAATTTTGTTGTTGTGTGCTGTGCTGTGACCTCGCAATGACAAGGGTTGTCACTTTCACTTTCAATGTGTTTAATGCTACCTCAACCCCATCCACACCCACTCAAAGTATGCTCTGGCAGCTATGGATGTCCCAGCCCCTGTTAACGATAGACTTCATATGTTATCTTAAACAAATGCATTTCAATAACAAAAAAAGGTTTAAAAAAAAACCTCTCTTGCTAATGATTACTATGCCTGAGATGGGATTGCTTACTCAAACCAGATTTGGATGGATTATCTAAATTTTAACTATGTTTGGCTTGTTAATCTCCCCATTATTTAAAGAGCATATTTGTGCACAGTGTTTTCTTATCCACTCATTCCATATATTCCCAACTAAACAGCAAACAAAAGAACTCTAATTTCAGTTAAACTGGGAAACAAAGGTGCTTATAGTGGTGAGCTCTACCAACAGTGCTAACAGAAGGAAAAACTGGTTAAAAAAAAAATTTTAATCTAATCTAACCTTCAAGAATCCAAAAATAAAACACAGTGCCACAGTATAATGTGATTCTGATTACTCTGTGTAGACATTCTTTTGCTGTTCAGTTTTATCATGTGATGGCCATCATCCAAAGGAACCTTCAGCTAAACATGGAGCAAATGCTAGTGGCTGAATTCTGCAATTTCATTTTACCAAACTCCTCTTACTAATGGTCATCCTTGCGCAGGGGCCATGCTAATCTCTGCGCATATACTAATTTGGATATATGAAATCTGATATGTGTCTATTCTGATGAGTAAAAGTAACTATTTGTCATTGTAAACTATTTGCCATTGCTTTTTCTGCTTTTAATTCCTCAAGTGGAGCAATAGGCAGCTCTACACCCACTGCATGGAGAGCACATTTAGATGATGATACCTTGCTCAAGGGTACCTCTGCATGAACTACTGGT
The DNA here is from genome assembly GCA_017165825.1 of Hepsetus odoe. Classification (NCBI taxonomy): domain Eukaryota; kingdom Metazoa; phylum Chordata; class Actinopteri; order Characiformes; family Hepsetidae; genus Hepsetus; species Hepsetus odoe. Next base: position 6,908,177 of record CM029392.1, read on the forward strand.
CTGGGATTTGAACCCATAACCCGTGATCTTGTGGTGAAGTTCCAAAATACAAGGGCAAAATTGCCTCATAAGGGGTAGATTTACCAAGAAACTCTTTTTTTTGGGGGGGGATTTTAGATTTTTTTGGGGGGACAACTTAACGCTTGAGGACTTTTTGGATCTGAATTATATTTCTTTTTGCTTAATTTTAGGTTATTGTTTCATTGAAACAACAAGTTTTACCTGAGCGTAGGTTTAGGCGACTCTCCCTGAGTCTAGCATTGCTGTGTTAAACTCTGTCTGCTTAGCTGTAATCCAGCGCTTGCTGAAATGCATGTTTATGGATCTGTGGACTTAAAGCTATCCCATCCCTTTACAGCAGTGGCTCAAGCAGACCAAGAGAAGTTTAATTTGCTGCTTGGAGTGACCCATTTAGGCCAAAGGCTTTGCTCAGGTAAATCTGTAGTGATACCATTAACTTCACATTAAAGCGCCTTTCCAGGTCAGAGGAAGAGAGAAAAGTAGGTCAAGCACTGATTGCTCCACTGCGAGGAGCAGTCCATTTAGAGCAGCTAACTGAGCTTTGCAGTGCATTGACACTGCCTCGTTCATTGCAAATCATAACAGATATGTGGCTTAGCATGTCTTTTCTACTTTCTTGCAAGATAACAATCACTTAGAAATAATGTCCCCCTTGCAGCCAATGCATTGCAGATCTAGAGGTATCTAGAGGTTCTGCCTAAATGTAGCTGTGTGTTATTCCTTACATGAAATATGGCTAAGTGGCTCAGGGCAATAAACGGCCACAATTTATTTCCCAATATGAAAGAAAACTTCTCTGTGCTATATATTTACCATAAAAGTGCAGTTTTCCCATGTGAACTCATGGCTGGAGAGCAAACCATTTATGAGAAAACAGGTTTTACGACCACAGAGCCATGTTTGCAGAGCAGTATACCTGTCAGTGCCAATATGTGCATGTCTCATGAATAGCATTTTGCATGATATCCTCTGTGTTGTGGCTTTTTAAGCATAAAATTCAAAGGTTAGTTTCATATTGGATTCATTACTGGTATTACCTGTGATATTTACTTTGTGGTTAACATGCATGCTTCATCCATAAATCAAAGGATAGGTCAGGAATGCTTCATGAGTATGCTTAATTGCTCCATTTAAATGTATCTTTTTATTGAAATAAATTGTTAGATTGCAGTTTGTTTGATAATAAGGACACCGGAACCATATGTAGCAGCAGCAATGCCTGGTCTTCCAAACACCCAAATGTTCACACACCACTCCACTACTTCTTGTGGTTGCCAGGATTAAATTTGAAATCCTTAATGCTTGACTACAAATTTAAAAGTGATCCGGCCTGTTCTTACCTAACTGCAATAATAAAACTGCAGGTCACAGCTAACCTTCAGAGTATCAATCTCAGCCTGACTTGACCTCCCCCTTCTCAAAAGCAGAAGACAGCAATTTTCTTTTCAGTCTCAGCTCCTAAGTGTCTAATTGAATTTCAGTTACTAGAAACCCTTAATTAAAGTCTAGGATTTCTAGTGTGAAAGTTGGAATTTACAAAGGACTCACATAAATCGCTCTGGAAAAAGTGTCTGCCAATATTGTAAATATGAATGTAGGGGAAATTTTGAATTATGTTACAATAAGAACTAGAGTCTGATACAAATGTCTATTTATAACCATTGTTGGAATTTTATTTGCTGTTGTTCAATATTTTTATTATTTTACTTTCTGTTATCTTCAGTGTCACCTGCCCCTTTTGAATCTGCATAGTGTATAGTTTTATATATATATATTCAAGAAGGGAGAGAAAAAATCTTTAAATTCCAAAGGCCAGGGGCTCTATTTATAGACATTTCAGGCCTAAACTCTACAGTAGGACTTTAATACACTGGGGTTTAATACTCTAATCTGGGTGGACTCTGGATTAGTTAACCCTGTGTAACCTGTCCCATGCGTAACGCTTTTCACTCTGGGCCAGTGTCTAATCTCTTAATGAACTCCCTCACTCCCTGCAGACATTTACTAGCAGATTAGGCAACACTTCTCAGCCAGCTAGCTTTAAATAATCTATTTCCCATTAGTAACATGTTCAAAAGAGTCATTTCTGAGATGCGTTATTTTTATTATTTATATAATATAAACTAGATGCCAGAATGTACTTCAGCAATATTTTAAATTATAATAATCTATTTACAATATTTTGCCTTGTTTTCTGCTTTGAGATTTGATCATTAGTTTTGAAATATGAGGTTTTCAGTAAGTGAATGAATTATGACCTCATTCTTCATATAATTCAGCGTTTTAGCCATTTAACCATCTACAACATATCTATACAAATGAATCACTTTTGAACATTTTTGGAAAAATCTGAACACCCCAAAAGACATGTTGAGCTAATTTACTGCTCTTAAGTGAAATAACACAGAATATGGAATCATTTTACATACATTTCGCTGACCAGTTTATATTTATTTGCTGAGTTGGATAAAACTTTATAGAGGAAACATTTGCATCCATTTCTGGATTTACATTAGGCTTCACAATGGCTGATGTGTAAAAGTACATTAGCAAATCACAATCATTTTCTATCATTATACACCTAGACTGGTACTTTGTATATAATTCACCTTTTTGTAAATGATATTCTGTCTGTATCCAAAGCCTTTTTAAACACCATAGATTGCAAAGGATAATATAAATTGTCACACTGACCCCTTTAATCCAACACGTTTGCATATTCTCTAGCCTCTTCAGGGCCAAGCCAGAATTAAATGGCCTATCCAAGTCCAACTAGTAACGTTCAGCTGAGTAAAGTAGAAGCATCATTAATTTATGCACAGTCTGCCCCTAGCTCATTCTGGATGGCAGCCAGAGGATTCCCGTCGGTACGTGTTGCGTGTGTGGTGGCCGCTCTTACAGAAAAAGATAGGCTCTGCTTTCAGCAGGGTCTGATTTCTGGTAAGGAAATGTGAGCCAGGTGTGCTTGGCCCCCAACTCAGCCTGCTCCGTGATACTACCTCTGTGTGCAGCCCAGTAGCCTGGAGCAGACGGCTTCTGCAACCTGGTGAACCCTTAACCTTTGGAAACTGCAGTTATCATTGCAATAAGAGGTGCATGGCATTATTCGACTGCAGTATATTCAAAGTCTTCACCTACAGTTAACACTCAGCACCACAACACCTGCAGTCTCCAATAACCAGCACTGGCTCTCTGTTTCACATTGCAAATGGTGATGCGTCTCATTACAGAATTACTCCAGCATATTTTTGTCAGGCAATCTACACGACACTAAATTTAGAAAATTCAGTGGCTGTGATTCAAATTGACTGATGCCAATGGAATTCTAAACATAATACATAAAATAACTAAATAACAAATGAAAATAACAGGTAAATGTAAAGCTGTAAAATATAACGCAAAATATAAACACTATTCCAAATTCACTAACCAAAGTGAACTAGAATCAAACTAAATTATCTAAAGAAAATGAATGTGTAGTCCTCCTGATCCCTGCTAGACTGGCTTGTTTTGCTTACAAAATATTTAAAATGCTTTATACATATTATGTTGAGGAACCAAAGGAATCAAAGCCAACATACTGAATACTCAATGTTCTATTTTGATTGAATGGAAACATGTCATCAAATTAAATGTAGTTCAATCCATAATTCATTTATTACGCGATGATGAATCACAGCCATGGGATTTTGCAAACCTTGTTAAAAATGGAACGATTAAAGACGTTTTCAGCGTTCTAAGCTGAGACCTCCACAGCACCGGCTTAACAGGGGGTGATTACTTAACATGATACAGAATCCTCTTTTCACCACTTGTGTGTGATTGGGTCAGTGTGTGTGTTTATGTGCACGAGGGTGTGACCTTGCAGTTCAGTGACAGCTCTGGGGTCAGGAGTTCAAGCTGCGAGGCTCCATAGCCTTCATCAGCGTAGATCACTCACTGCGGGTGGATGCATGGCAAGCAGGTAGAGGGTAGAATGTAAGGCTCTGCCCATTTGCTGTTGAAAGGCTTTTCATTTCATTTACATAATGCACTGATTATGCCATTCACTGACTTTCTTAACATGATTGAGTGTAATTGCTTGGGCTATATTGGGGCCAGTATATTCAGGTCAATCGTTCAAGGCCGGGCACTATATGGGGTCATCGGGTTTTCCTTCTTCTTCTCTGTCTGTCACTTCCCCCCTAGTTTTTTTTTTTAATTGTTTTTAAAGTGTGTAAATGTGTGCTGTTTAAAGGCGATGCTATGCAAAAGCCTGGGAGCTCCTATTCAAAATATGTTTTGTTCATTTTATAAACTGTAACAAGTGCACATTCTTAAAAAAGAACACTGCTGTAGATCTATTCATACATAGTCTGTCTTACTTTCTATCTATGGAAATACGGATTCAACTTCGTTCCACAAATAGCAGTAAGAAATACAGGCTCTGAGATGTGCTCAAGATATAAAAATAAAAACCCTTTGAAGGACATTTGTGCCAAGCTAACTGAACCGCATGCCATATTATAATTGAAAGACTATTCGATTAAATTATTTAAAAAATGAAATAATAAACTTTATAGACATAATAATTTGTTGTTTTATGTTTTGTTAGTCATGCATGATGTGCTCCAATAGGCACACCAATTGATTATCTTTCGAAAGCATGAAAAGGCCCAGAGAGTTCCATTGTGAGAAGTGTCAGACAAAAATATATCACCTGAATTACCCACCATTTACTGAAACACCTTACATTGTACCATTTACTGTGTGAAAGATTGGAATATTCCTTCATTGGACATGTAAACATAATAGCTGTCCAAATATTGTAAAGACAGTACTGTTCATTTTCATGAGCACAATCAGTCATATTTATTACTCTAGCATTTGGCCCTGTGCCATCAGGGACACATAAGAACAATGGATGCTTTTTCATATGTAGAAATTTTCACACAGCACTGAGTTTGAAGGTTGCATATGCAACCTAAGTGCTATGTGCTATATATATATATATATATACACACTATAATGAAACACTAGTAAGCACGAGCAGGGCACATGAGCCCTGTCATGCTGAGCTAGGATTTACAACCAATCAGACAGTTGCTAGCATTATTTATGCTGTGTCTTCAGCCTGACTAACTGAGTGGTGCATGGCCTTAAATGTTTAGAAGTGATGATTTCAACATGACCATATGCTACCAGTCAGTCCATGGGTAAATATCTGAGCTGCATATAGTGGATAATGAGTCAGATCTCAACATTTGCTCTAGCAGATTGTTATCCTTTCACCACCACAGCCTTCTCTCGTGGGGCAAAGAAAGGTATCAACCTGTTTCAGAAATTACAGTTAAAAGAATATTGAATGCTAAATGCATTTTAACATTATTTTCAGTTTTCCACTCAAAGCATGAAAGTTATTCCTAAACGAGTTTAGGAAGCAAGCAACCGGTATTTTTTCATTCCCTTTTCATATCAATCAAGGCAGAAGGAGAAGAACTGGTATTTTGTGAATTCCCTTATTGTAGGGTTGGCACCCCCTGCAAAACCCGTTGCGAACCACACTGACATGCAGCTTAAAGGAGCTCACATCTTCCTAACCTCTAGAAATATTGTAATAAGAAAGGGAAATGATATCTCATAACTGGATTATTTTGTCTATACAAATGAAAAGATTTGATGTCACTCAGCTGCAACTGCTTTGAACGGTCAATATGTATTTATACTTCATATGTGGATATCAAAGATACGTTTAACAGGACAGAAGAACTGGCAATACAGCATCTCTGATTTTAATCCAGCATTAATACAGCCACGAGCCATGCAGGATTCTCTACAGCTTGCAGCAGGCAAAGGCATTTGTCAGCAGCAGACCCCTCTGATGCTATTTAAAAAGTTGGTCGAAGGGTGGAAATCTGACACTAGTCCCATGTTTGAAACATACATTTGCCAAATGACTGGTGTTATTTTTCAGATGTCCACACACATATTTCTCAGGTTTCACTTGCACCTGTTGAGAGAGAGAGCTGCTGGATTGGTCAGGAGGCTGGAGGGTCTCAAAGGGGAAGAGAAGGGGAGGGGTTAGGGGCGGGGTGGCCAGGCAAGGGACCAGCTTGAGGATCAGTGGGGTCAAGCCAGCCAAAGACATTCCAGTTAGAGCCACGTGGCGAGGGAAGCAACCATACACACACATACGCACTCTCAGATTGCAAAGTGAAGGGGAAAAGAAGAGAAACCAAGTGACAGTGAAGCCACAAAGCAGAGGCCGTACTTACTGACTGCTCATTTACCTCCACAAATGCAGAGCTATCTTCCATTATTCAGAATACCGACTGCATCTGTGTATTGACTAAATAACAATCCCTCTCTGGTGCGTTGTGTAACATTATACCCTGCAATAACACTTCGAAGTACGTCCTGTCAAGAAAACAGGCTTTGAACTTCTGCAATTGCATGTAGAGGAGTAAATTAACTTTGGACACATTTAGATGACAGGCGCATTAATTCATGGATTCAGCAGGCTGGCAATACACATTAAAAACTCATACGTGACATATCCCATTACACGTTTCACGTTTGGGGGCTTCACTAAGATGAGCTATAATGAGATAGATCACAGGAAATGTTCTATTTTCAGCTGCTCACAGCTTCATGGCACGTTTTTCACCTTCTTCATGAATAACACCGAAATGCCAAAGCTGTGCTTTTTTTCTTTACCACGAAAGGCATTTGACCCAATTCCAATATGTTACAATTAGATTTGGGGAGTGATGGGGAGGGCATAGGGTCAAAAGGAACCATTTCCAATTGGCTGTGAAAGACCACACTGAGAACAATAAGGTAAGGCCTCCCACTCTCTCTCTCTCTCTCTTGCTCTCCCCTCCCCCAACCCTGGCCTCCACTTTACCCCCGCAGATGTCCCATTGTCTCTTGGTGGAGTAATTAAAATGGCTTTGGCCCCAATGGCTTCAGGCCACACGCCTCATTGTCTACTTCTCTGAGAGGAGGGAAAGTTGTCACATTCCTGTCCTCCATGTCGCGCAGGGAGAGGGCTAGATGTGGCATGTGTGTGTCAGAAATCACACAGCTGCCCCTGGCTACAGTTCACTAACATGTTGGCAGATTTTCAGAAGTTGGGATAAATTCATGTCACACACTGAGCAAGAAAAAATAGTTTTTATTTGCAAATTATATATACTTTTTCTATATTAATTTCTTTGTTTTTTGGCCATAACATACAACAATGCGTATACAGCAGACTAAATATATTCTTAAACCTGCGCTTCACAACCGCAGCTGTTCTTGCACAAGGCAATGATCATTGTTGAGATGAGAGCTATGTTGCAAGTAAGTATCAACCTAGACGTTTTGTAATCCAGTCTTAAACTGCATTGTCTGGTGATGATAACCTAAACATGGTGATGATAACCTAAATATGGTCTAAAAAATGTCTATGATTATTTATGTAATATTAGCGTTATTTATCTATATATATATATATATATATATATATATATATATATATATATATATATATATATATTTAGCGTGCCATTTGGAGGAGTAGTTTTAAGTATCTCAAAATAATGAAACTTCTTGAGTCTAAGATCAGTAAGGACTTAAATGCAACTTCAGCTATATAATTTTACTTGAGTGATTTTAATTTTAACCTTTTATTGCATCCTTAAACATAATTCATTTAGATCTGTAAAGAATGCTTGGGTTTACTTTTTGAGGTATGAGTTTTAGAGGTCAAGAGAACTTCTCTTTGTTCATGCTTAATGGTGTCTGTTTGGATGCTTCTCTGCTGTTGTTATTGTGGTTGGTAGAGGTGTTGCTAAATGACTTGGCATGATTACTTATACTGCACTGACACAATATTATGTTGCAATGAACAATATGATGAGTCTTGTTGCACATTAGAAGAGCAACAATTTCACTCCACATGTGTTTAAATGTTTTAGAATGTGAGCTTTTGGATATATTTGTATGTATATACAAAATGCTGTAAACAAAGAATGCTTTCAGAAATTTAAATAATGATTGTTTATTTTTATCAATTTTACAAAATGTAAGTGGCTTGAACAAAGAAAAATCTAAATCAAATCAATATTTGGTATTTACTGACCACGCTCTTCAAAACAGCATCAGTTCTTTTAGGTACACTTGCGCACAGTCGGGGTTCTGTGGATTATAGTCGATTATGATCAGCCAGTTTACCAAACGTTACTCTGATGATCATCAATGTCACACGGAGGTTGAAACACAGTCATGTTTGGAACAACCGACCAGCCGAGTTCCTTCAAAAACTGTGTGCAAGTGTACCTAGAAGAACTGATGCTGTTTTGAAGGCCAAGGGTGGTCACGCCAAATATTGATTTGATTAAGATTTCTCTTTTGTTCATTCACTGCATTTTGTTGATTAATGAAAATAAATGATGAACACTTCCATTTCTGAAAGCATTCTTTGTTTACAGCATTTTTTCACACCTGCCTAAAACTTTTGCACAGTACTGTATATAATATGTTTTGCACTCTTGTTACCTTGACATCTCAGCTCTTGTTTTGAAGACAAACATTTAATTACAAGTAGTTAAAAGGCCTCTTGTGTTACTTCATGTGCACCTACCTTAATTTAATCCTTTTTGAGCCACACATCAGTGATTCACCACACTGCAATCCAGCACGCTCACGTCTTGTGGTGTGTTTCCTACTGAATATCTTGTGTTTGTGCTGTTGACCTGCTGTCAAATACACCGCCTGAGGCAGACAGATCACTCCAGAAATGTTACAGTAGCTTTTATCTTTCACTCTCTCATTTCTCATCCCACATGCAGTCGCTCTCTGCCGACTCAGACCTCGAAACAGACAAAATAGAGCGCCTTGGACTAAATATGCTGCATTTCAAATTGTCTCTGTAAAGGGAGAAAAATGGTTATTATGGGTGCACAGTGTTCATTTGAAGTGATTGCACATTGCATCTCCAATCTGAATCATTGTCCATTTTGGCTGGGAGAAGATGCCACCACTGCAGGCTGGGCGAAGCCCCAAACCAGGCATCCTCCCACGTCTGCCTGCTTGCTTCTGACAGACAGACAGGTCCAAATTAGCCTCCTTGATTTCCCGGCGACTGTGTTGGCTGGACAGGGTCACAGCTTTGGACTTCAGGGAAGAATGTTTCAAATATCTGTCATTTCTCAGCATAAATCAAATAATCACAGAGATGTGCCAAGGCAAGATCAACTACTTTTCTTATCCACCTATTTTTTCTCCTGAACAGAATTTATTATCATTATGCTGAATTGGACTAAACATAGGTTTGCTTCGCTCTGTCTTCCAGACTGATGGTTTGGCCAGTTCAGATATATGAAGGATTCAATTTCAGCAAATGGCAGACAAAAGCTAGAAACAGAAGACTGTAATCAATTACTGCATAGTAGCCCTCTTTAATTAAGCTGTTTGTGCTTTTATGTTATACTGAAGATAAATAACTATTGAGTCTCTGTTGAGTAAGTTAAGGATGAGTTAAAACTGACTGCAGTTAACCCAGGAAAACCTTCGACACATAAGGATTGGGAAGGGCAAAAATTAACTCAATTTTTAATTGGAAATTAATAACTGAAGTATTTTATTCCTTTTTTTATTTGGTAAATCATTTTTACACTGAGTATATTGAAAAGTTCCTCACATTTACGTTTACATTTGCAGCATTTAGCAGACGCTCAAGCAACTTCCATGTCCTAATTACAGGGACAGTCCCCCTGGAGTAATTCAGGGTTAATGGTCTCGCTCAGGGACACAGCCATAGGTCCATAGGCAAGTATCCTACCACCAGACCACCACCACCCTGTGTTTAGTTGTGTTTAACAAAAAATTCTATGCCATCTTTCAAAAAGCCTTTTTGGCAACTCTGAAGAGTGTGTAATGTTGCTTTATCACTTCCCGTATGTTTGCCACCCAAAGAAAGTGTGTTCTATGGCACTGAAACTCTGATTAGGATGTAAGATAAAGACATCTTAGACAGCCTGGCTGTGGAAACAAGGTTGTATTGTCTCTTTGGAGAAATTGTTTGGATTTTCTCTCAGCAGTTAGAGACTGATAACAGAACCTTTGCCCCAGAATAACCAGACCAGCCTTTAAAGTAGTGATATAGTAGTATACAGATGCATTTTTAATTGTTTGGTACAGGGTTGATTGCTACTCTTAGACTTTCCACAGGTTTGCTTCTAAACTGAGGATGCAGTTAGTTCAGTTAATTTTACTCATCTGTACTGCCTGTTTTGCATGTTCCTGCAGTTGGGTGTGGGACGTAAGTGAGCGGCTGTAAAAGTTCACACATGGGGCCCCACTTCATGAGCTTAAGCCTCTCCTCATTATTGTTATGACTGAGATGTCCCGTCATGAACTGTGTACCATGGAATCTAGGTCACAGGGGACGTCCTATTTCTCCGTCTTCTCCTGCAGAAGCCAAAAAATGTCCCAAGCTTAAATCTCCCGTGTTTGTGTCACTTTTTCATTCACTGCTGTCTGAATCAATGTGAGCCAGCACGCTGCAAATGCCAACCCTTTATCAGACTTAAACAGCTGCACTGCTCTTGGGAGAAAGAGAGAGAGCAAGTGCAGGATGGAAGGACATTAAAAGAACCAGAAGCTGTAACTAGAAATAAATGAATAAATAATTCATACAACAGCCACAACAACAACAACAACAACAACAACAATAATAATAATAATAATTATTATTATAATAACAACAACAATAATAATAATAATAATACACTATTTAATATATTTTATTTCTTTCCCAAAAAATCAGTTTCATAATTTGCTGAACCTTGTAGGATGATAGATATGAAAGCAAGGTCATGGCCTGCTCTGGTAGACTTTGACTAGCACACCTGCCTTATTTAATCAGGAAGCCAAAGACTAGTTAAACCATTGATTTAAATTTTTTTGTCTGGATAGAGAAAGCTATGAACAAGGGTCACTTACATGTGCAATAATCATATACATATGGCCTTCGGCATCTTTTACACATTGTTAATACATTCCTAGAGTCTCTTTCAAGTGTGTGTGTGGGGGGGGCAGTGAGTGTGTGTTGGTGGGAGTTTGTTTTGTATCATATGGCAGAGTTCTTGACTCTTTATCATTTAGGAGAGATAAGACAAAACTCCAGACATCAGCAAAGTTACCTTCATTGCTCTTCCTTGCTATTTATTCAAAACAGCTTGTTCTCTTTAGACTTGACTGTCCCTTCCGCTGATAGTGGGCTTTTTTGTCAGGTCACTTTATTTTTCCAGCAGCTCCGTGGGTTCACTTAAAGCACCCCAGCCAGTCTCGTGACTGCACTCTCAGCCTAGACAATACTGTTGGCCATGGCTGTCACGACATCATTTTCACTACATGATTATTGGGATTAAAATAATCCCTGCATAATTTTAGCTGCACCATCATACCCAGAATATCTATAAAAAACTGTGGAAGGTGTTCTGTTTTAGAACAAGTGAGAAAGAGATAGAGAGATGGATCAAGAGGGCGAGTTTAACTTCTTCAGAGGACAATCTTATTTTCCATCCCCCTCCCCATATTTACCCCATCGTTATACTTAATTAATAGGAGGCTATTATAATGCAATCACTGCCAACTAATTGCCTGCTCATTACGGCTTTATAAAGAAGTGTCATAGGTGAATAAAGCACTTTCCATTGCACTTTTATTTCCATGTAACACATCCTTATCTTTACCTCAACATTTTAGGTGTCAATATAAAGCCTCAGAATTGTTTTATTTTTTATTTATCAAGTCAATAATATCTAATAAGCTTGATTTATTTTATTTGCAAAGACACCAAATTCAGACCCAATTAACACGAATTAATCATGCTGTAATTACACCAGTAATAATTTTTTCACATTATAAATTAAAATACAAATTGATTGGATTGGTTGTTAGGAACGGGTTAAATATGGCGACAAACTGTTGAGCTATATGCAATATTGTTATTAAATAAGATACTCATTTGCTCATTCTCCTGAGTCTGTCATGATTAAACAAATAAAGAGCTGAATCTGACTTGCAGGTGCCTTGCAGATTCCTGCAGGTATTGACAAAATAATAAAAGTTCATGCAGATCTAATGATGAATAAGAATGTTTAAACACCAAAGGTTAAAGGTCATTACCTTCTTATATAACTAGAAATCTTTTCTTTAGAAAAGGTGTGTTTTAATAAGGGATTACAATTTAATAAGAGATGATGTTTTATTTTTGAAGTATTGATATAAATCAGGAAGGCATGGGTTGCGCACAAGATAATGATGATGAGTTGTGCAATAGCTCATGATCTAACCCTAATCTTACACATACAGAATTTACCATAGTATTGCTTAATAAAGAAATACATGTACATTTACGGCATTTAACAGACGCTCTTATCCAGAGCGACTTGCATGTCCTAATTACAGGGACAGTCCCCCTGGAGCAACTCAGGGTTAAGGCTCTTGCTCAGGGACCCAGTGATGGCAGTGCCAGAGGTTTGATTCAAACCTGGGACCTCTTGAACCATTGGTCCATAGGCAAGTACCCTACCACTGGACCACTGCCACACCCCATACCCCAAATACTGAGCAGCCAGTAAAACACCAGTTAGAGATTTAATAAGGGTTGATAATAGCACTGCAGGGCAATACGATATTCCCATATACTTATATACTCATGTTACATTAACTTTTCATATGAAAATAATATGTAAATAAATGTTTTCACTTCTCCTGAAAGTGACCTGATAGTTTAATGAATTGCTTGGAAAGACATGTGCAATTATGGGTTAACACTTTATAAAAAGTTAGTATTCTTTTTACTCTCATGGGTTATTGCGTCTGTGTGTGTTTCTGTATATTTCTGACTCTGCTTGGTGAACAGTGGCTGTGTTACTCAGGCGGACCCCAGCTGTGATAACTCTGTGTGCTCTGTCCTCTGGGAGAAATTGGGAGTGACAGTCCCAGCTCACTGCACTAATTTACCCAGACTTGTCCCCTCCCAGCCAGTGACAAAAGAACCCTTCCACCTGCACATACCCCACTTCTTCTAACTTGGTATTGGCACACTCTGTGCCACCCTGAAGGAACGTCCACTAATGGAGATGTTCTTCGTCTTGACAGCATCAATTGATTCTTTTTATGCATGGCCCTCTAAAGAGTACATTAGGAAAGAATTTGAGAGTGCATTAGATCAGTTGAATAAAATGACATAGAAAGTATCTATCAGTCTATCTGTCTGCCTGTCTGCCTGTCTGTCTATCTTTCAGTCTGTCTGTCTGTCTGGCTATCTGTCTATCTATCTATCTAAAGTTTTGTACACATTGTTGTGAAGAAAGGTTTGCAGCACTCAATAAGGAGAAGTCATGAACTGGACTGACCTTGTATCACCATGCAGTCTCAACATTTGGCAGCCTGTCAAGTCAACTCCCAACACCCGTCAGTCACATCACTCCTCATAGGTATGTAATTAATCATCTCCTTCCATAATGAGTCAACAAGAGGGATGGGAGACCAGTGGACCCAGTTCACTTACAATCCACACTGATCCATAGTGATCTTATGTCCCCTGGGTATGGCAGAGCTCCAGACAATAACAATACCTTCTCATTTGTCAGGAGAATTATGGAAATGGTTGTATGTTAGTGGGTATGCGGGTGGACAGCCCTGTCAGTGTGAGTCTTCATTAGATTCCTCCCTTTCTAGTTTAGTTCTGATCTGGTTTGTTAATGCCTAATCTGCATATGGCCATGTGACCTTTAGCTATTATTTGGTTTATATTTCAAGGGCTGTATATATAATATGCACTGTACTTAAAGAAAGCATCAGATGAAAATCAAGTTCTCTTCTTTCAATTTACACTGGAGTTGAAAGGCTAATGTAGTGTAGCAATCAAAGCTAATTTAAATAATTTTGTATATCACCTGGTAAACATAAGCAGCAACAATATTTCACTCTCTGGGAAAAAGCAGTGGATGTTTGCTTCATGTCCAGCCTTATGTGAACCTTGTACTTTAACTATTAGTCTACGGTTGCAGTTTTCTGTAACGCGCCGGTGCCAGCGAGGTCGCTGGGCACCTGTGTGCGAGCCCCGCCCCCCGCCACGTGACAGTTTTCTATACCTTATCCTGCCTCATGCTAATGGCTTATCCAAGCCTCTCACTTGCACATTCCTTAAATCTCCAATATGGCTTGGGAAGTCTTTGAAACTCTGAAGACAAATGAGTTCAATTTCATATGTAGCAGCTTAACCCATGCTGCCTGCTGCTTACAAGGCAAGCGAGAGATTTGATCAATTGAACTTGCAGCCCCACAAGCCTCACACCATCTCCCCTGCAGTGACTGTAACAATGTGCACCATGGAAGCCATAATTGAAGGTCACAGGTATGATACATACGGCAACATGAAATAAAATTAATACGATACATTCAAGTACTGTGGCCAAGTGTGGACAACCATGCATGCCACCCATCACAGAAGATAAATTATTTTTGTGGGTGCTTTTACATTTTTTAAAATGGGCTCTTTAATGTGCAATAATGCTTTCGAATGTTTACAGAGGTTTAAATTGGTTGCCATTAGAAAAATACAACTATTGATTTTTTCTGTAATCAGTAAATAAAAAAAAATAATGTTCAAAAAGTTAAATAATTAATGCAGTTTCTGTGAGCCATTATATCTTCTGGGTTACTACAGATTTTTGCTCACCCTAAGTGCTTTCTGTAGCTGGACAGAATCAACCAGTCACAGTTAGGGTCCAAGGTGAAGGCCTAGCACTAATAGTCAGGTTTGCACCTGGATGAAATAACCGTGTGAATTGCTTATTAGAAATAGAATATAATAGAAATAATCATTATCTGCACACATGAAGTGAGTGATATGCCCACAGTGCTTAGGTCCACTCTATTCCAGATGGGGCCCATGTTCTCACCACTTGCAGGTCTGAATGTGACACCATGGAAACTTTGCCCATTCGTCATTGACACCTTCTTCACATTCTCTCTGAACAGAAACTAGCTGGCTATGTATCTGCTTGGTATGTCTATGGTGTAGGTTAAATTGCCTGGGTGATTAGCAAGATAAGTCTGTTTCTGTAGCCTAGCTGCCATTTAAGCTATGGAGATCTCCCATCTTTCAGATCTTATTTAAGCTCAGTCATAGCAGGTCTGAATTCATCACTCTGACACATCTTTCACAACATCTTTGGCCAGAAACGCTCTTGGCTCACTCTGAATCTGTGTGAAGAAACACACTTGCTGAACACTGATCTGCAGCTGGTGAAAATACTCCGGCATCACTGCAGATGAACTAACCTCTGTGGCTCAGCAGTGGACAGCATTTTGCTGGAGGTTACTTTTTGTTTACTTTTGAGCCTTTAGTATAGAATAGTGAAACAATAAGTGAGGGGCAGGAAAATTTATCAAAGCATAGGAGTTATTAGGTCAAGAAAGTTATATTAAAACATCTAAAAATCTAAACTTTCACTCACAGCTGAATCTGAGGCCCATTAAAGTAATATCGAGAGCAAAATGCACATATGTGAAGAATTTGTGTGTGTGTGAAAGATGACGGAGAGTATTCTCCCTCACTCTCTCTCTCTCTCTCTCTCTCTCTCTCTCTCTCTCTCTCTCTCTCTCTCTATCACTTTTTTTTTGTATATATGTGTATGTAAATCTTATGTAAATAAATCTTGTTCAGATCACATTTTTTATTTTAAAAAATGGAAATAGCTCAACTTTGCTTTTCAGATAATACATTTAAAATTGGCAGTGTAATAGAAAATGGTATAAATTGATATATTCCACATTCCATAACATGGAATTCCATGATTGCATTAAATTTTGATATATTGCTGATTAGCGTCTATCCCCTCTCTTTATTTTATATTTGCAACATTTAGATCTGAATGATGTATATTTAGGTGCTCATGAATAGGTTTGAAGCAGGAAAAGAGGTATCATCTCTCCTTCCTTCCGTGTGTGTGTATGTGTGAGCTCTCTTTCTGTCTATGATAAAAGCACAGCAGCTTTTGCAGCCCTTAGCTGCTTTTCTCTGTGATTTCCAGAACACTCTGTCCTCATCGGGAAATGTCACGCTACCCTGACAGTGAGCTCTCTCTCTCTCACACCCTCAAACCTAGAAAATGAGCTGCCGAATTGACAGGAACATGTCGCTCCCAAAGTTAACTAACAGAAACTTCTCCTCCTCTATGCGACTCCTGAGAAGTGCGATGATGACAGTGCTACAATATTAATATTATATGCTGCTATGCCTTCAACTCTGTGTTCAACTGTGTTCTATGGCAAGATGGCTGGTGTACAGGTTTTGTAATTCATATCCACTGCTTGGATAATAATCAGTCAGCTCTCTATGTGTGTGTGTGTGTGTGTGTGTGTGTGTGTGTGAGTCTGTGATGACCATGTTGATGATTCATCAGTTGTCCTTTCAATGAGTGATTTCAGTAGGTTCTAACTATTGACCACTAGGATCACTCTGTAAGACCTCTGTCTTGGAGATTCTAGACTCATTTCATCTACTCAACAAAATTTGACTTTATATTAAAATGAATATCTTTGTTGGCAAGATAATGTAAACCTCTATTTTCAGTAACTGCTTATTTTCAGGACCGCTTCCACCCAATGCTTCATGGTCATTCTGCAATATTTCTGTTGCATTATGGTCTAGTCTGTCGAAAATTCAAAGGTTCTTTGTTTAAAATGCAAAAATCTGTTAGTATACTGACTGATTATGAATTTATTGTTGTTAGCATGCTGTGACCCATCAACTCTTCAGTGCAGATCCTAGGAAAATCTTCTGTAGAATGTTGTAGCACTCAGTAACAGCAAACCGTTCAAGCCCAGTGGCCACCACCATGTTTCACAGTTTAGGTCAAAGTTTAGGTCGTATGCTGAAATGCTTTAGTTTTTGCCATTTTTACTTCAAGCCACAGAGTTAAATTTTTGTCTTATCAGTCTATATAACATTCTTTCAGTGGTTATAACTCAAATAAATAAACTCTGGAATGTTTTAGTAATGATACAGTATTGGCTTCCTCTCTGAAATACACGCTTCTAGCAATCGAGAGGGAAGCAGTGCTGTTGAATTGTATTTATTTGTGTTCCAACAGGTGAACCATGGCCTAGTGGTTCGGGCGTTGGCCACATGATTGGAGGATCGGGGGTTCGAACCCCTTCCCAATAGGTTTCCCTGAGGTACCCTTGAGCAAGGTGCCATCCCCGTCATGTTCCTCCCTGCGATGGGCTAGCGACCTGTCCAGGGTTTGTGCCCTGTGTGAGCTGGGATGGACCCCACTTGGGACAAGCGGCAGACAATGACTGACTGACAGGTGAACCAACAAAATTGTTTTGCAACAGTGCTTTTTTCAAAGGTCTTCAGAAATCATATCAAGCAAACATAGCATGTGCTCATAAGTGATGATCAAACCTTTATAGTGAAGAGTGAGGATGATATTTGACTCTAATTGACTCTCTTCGACTAAAATGACCCTCTATATCAATTCAATAATACTACAGGTCTACAGCTTATACAAATTTTCAACAAACCATAAACCGATTCACATGTAAGTGTGTATGTGTGTATGGGGGAAGAAGTGCGAGAGAGATTAGGAGGAGCTAGACGATTAACAGCCTGTCTGACTCCCTGCCTGTGATTCAGCTTTTCTAACATATCACGACACAGAGCGTTCCCTGGCTCTCTCCTCCCTCTGAGTGCCTTTCTTCTTCCCACCGTCTGCTGCTATGTCTCATTTCTCTCTTCCATTCTGTACCTGTCATTGACTTTTTCCTCTTTTTTCCTCTTTCTACAGATCTTGTTGCTTTTTTTCTCTCTCACTACAGCTCTCCTCTCTGTTTCCGTTTTACAAATGCTTCCTCTTTTACTATCTTTCTCCCACTCTCTGCCCACTTACTACACACTCTATTCACAGGCAGGTACTACAGGGACTCTCTCTCTCTCTCCCTCTCCAATATATTTGTGTACACACACACACGCACATACACACACACACAAACCCACACACACACACACATTTTTGTCATGCGTAATTTAAGTTACTGCTGTGTGTATGCGGCCCATGTTTGGAGTCATGTGCTCTGCAGCCCTGGCTTTTTCCTTCAATGGCCCTTGTCCACTGAAGGGTGTGTGTGTGTGTTGGGGGGGTGATGCGCATTACAGTGCATGTGCCTTCTCTAAACGTGTCTTGTTACTGTGTGTGTGTGTGTGTGTGTGTGTGTGTGTGTGTGTGTGTGTGTGTGTGTGTGTGTGTGTGTGTGTGTGTGTTAAACTGGTGTATGCTGTGTGAGTGTCAAATGGGCAACTGAAAGTCTCTATTACAGATTAACAGACATTCTGAATGCACTACTGCTTCTTCCTCTTTCCCCTTTCTTTCACTCTCTTACTCTTTCTCTCGTATTTTTCCATGCACCCTCAGGAGGTTACCTATGGATTATTAAAACATTCCATTGTTCTCTTGCCTAAACGATATCAGGATTGTTGGAATGTCTCTCTCTCTCTCTCTCTGTCTCTCTCTCTCTCTCTCTCTCTCTCTCTCTCTCTCTCTCTCTCTCTCTCTCTCTCTCTCTCTCTCTCTCTGTCTCTCTCTCTCTCTCTCTCTCTTTTTTGTCTCACACACACACACAAACTCACACACACATACCGTTATCTGTAGTCACACCCATCATGTGGTTGCCATTACACAAATGCTTAATACATGTCTAAGCACCTTAGTGTCTAAACATGTGCTCTGTTTATGTGCAGTAAACTAATGAGTCATGATAACTCTGGCTGTGTGCAGGTCACACTCATGGAAAGCCTGCATGGAAAAGGCTGTATAACATTGTAACAAAGTACAATAGAAATATATGGTAAGTTGTTAACTTCCCTTTGCTTATGTTACTGAGGCTACCCTGTGTCCATTGCGCATGATCTATATAGAGAGTCATGCATGCAATATCACATACATTTGAACTGCAAGACTAGTTTGCTCTGTAAGTGTATAGGGGAAACACCATGATGCCCTTTTGGTGGAAGGTCTAAAAATAGATGCTATTTAATGCGATCTGGTGTGAGAGAGTGTGCAGCAACAAGGTCATGACTTTATTAATGGTAGTAGCATGTGATCAAAACAACCGGTCACATGGCCCTACCTGGGGTCCCACCTCATCATGACTCAGCTGTTTCCTGGGTCCCTTGAGGTCTGTTATAGATTGTCTTTTTGTGAGGCAGTCATGTGACCACCAGGCAAAGGTCTTTGGCTTTCCCTCCGGCAGCTCTGAGCTCTCTACAACACAGCTGACATTTCAGATGTCCTTTACACACACACTCCTCACAGGACTGCCACTGCTTATGTGAGCTAACCACTGAAACAAGCTCCCTGTGCAGGGCTTAATCATGTCAGCCTCGCTGGCATGGAGAATAAAGCTGCATCTAACATCAGCATTATCTGCATTAACCCTTTCATGCATGAGCATTTCTCCTACCATCTACAAATTATCTGGGTTATTACTGATGCAGAACTCTTAACACAAACTGATCTCCAACCTAGGCAGTGGTGACTTAAAGGTTAGAGACTAGGCTCCATAATTGGAAGGTCATGGGTTTGAGTTTTACACCACTAGGATGCCCTCAGGTATCCCTTGACCCCATCACTATCCAGGGGGTCGGGTGCATGGCAGCTCCCTGCTGCACGGTATGGATTAAATGCAGAGAAGCATTTTGTTATGTATAGACAGTGATATATTCCACTACTTTCCCTACACAGTTGCCCTAGTGGTTAGGGAATAGTTAATTCGAATCCCAGGCAAGTAGTTTGCCCTGAGGTACCCTTAAGCAAGGTACCGTCCCCATCACTGCTTCCTGGGCACTTTAAAATACCTGCCCCCTGCTGCACGGTGAGTATGGGTGAAAAGCAGAGGTTGAATTTCATTGTGGTCCACTGTGTACTGTGCCGTGTTGCACAATGACAAAATAATCACTTTCACTTTACTTTCCTCTGATCATATCTAATAATATAAGTAGAGTCAGAGTGAGGTTAATGAAGTAGCAGGTAGTTAATGGTTGGGTAAAGGTTGGGAACTGAAACCTGCACTATATCTCAGCACAAGTGAAAGTTATCATTCTTGTCATTGTGAAGCATGGCACAGCACACAGTGAAACATAATCAAATTACACCTCTGCATTTTACCAATACACTCACACACATGCAGCAGGGAGCAGCTATTGAAAGCACCCGGGGAGCAGTGATAGGGACGGTACCTTGCTTAAGGGTAAGCAAACAAATTAGCACACAAAAATCACTATTTGCTTATTAATAATATTTGCATACGTTCAAATATTTGTGTTTATTGGAAAACACTACTTACTTACTTGTCAGATTATATAGATAGATAGATCTTCATATTCAAGATGTGAAAGATTATATGGATTATACTACCCACCTCTGCTTATGGGTGATTAGGCTGTATCTGTCTATGACATCCTACGCTGATTTAAATGTCACATTAAACAAGCGAGAGAGCAGCACCACATTAGTGGCTGTATGTAGCGCAGTAAAATAAGTGCCAGGCATCTGCCAGTCATAAAAACACCAAGTGTGGACACACAGTCCTGAGACACCAGGCTTTTGTTGAAGGTCCAAAAAATGGCTTCAGGCTGGAAGCTGCAAAAGCTGCGACCTCGTATGCCCATCATGGTTTCCATAGTAACCTCTACTATCCTCACCAGAGATCATGCAAGCCGTCTGGGTGCCTAATTGATTTAATTGTGGCTAATTGTAATAGTAATTGTGGCTCAATTCCAAAACATATGGTTAGTATAGATCCATAATAATGGCTATTCACCTCTGAACATGACAGCCATTAGCTGTTAGCGATTAGCCATAAACCATTATTGCACATCATCACTCCGTTTAATATGATTAACTTATGGATCAGTGGACTAATTAAAGTGCTTAACGCTAATGGCTGTAGCCTCATATGTTGTATGTACTTGAATATTACTTTGGATTGTTTTACACAATTCCATGTGCAAGTGAAATAACACACTTTTAACTCCAAAACTCATTAACTTACTTTCATTTTAGTTTACAGCTTTACAAATGTACAACTTTGCTGTTTCAGATATCAAAGGCCTTCATGTTTCAGATATCAAAGGCCTTCTATCCGTAGAGAATATATGTAACATTATAAGTCTTACTTATACAAAACATAATAGTTGGATACATTGCTGTTTGCTGAATTGAAACCATAAAAACATGTCAAGTGTGAAAAATGTTAAATGTTCAAAAGAGTTTTTTTTTTGTCATTTTTAAATAAAGCTGATAAAATAGGATTTTATTAAGTTAAAGTTTTGACCATTACTCTTAGATTATGGCAACCTGTCCAGGGTGTGTCCCCCGTCCTTGGGTTGGACTCCAGCACTCCCCCGCGACCCCGTCTGGGACAAGTGGCAGAAAATGACTGACTGACTGACTTCTCTTAGATTATTCAACATGTGAACTTCAAAAAGGAAATCTTGACAAATAATGAAAAACA
Source organism: Hepsetus odoe (assembly GCA_017165825.1). Taxonomy (NCBI): domain Eukaryota; kingdom Metazoa; phylum Chordata; class Actinopteri; order Characiformes; family Hepsetidae; genus Hepsetus; species Hepsetus odoe. The sequence goes on from CM029392.1 coordinate 6,929,762, forward strand.
TATAATAGCATATGTATTTCATTTTCATAGGGATGCCCAAGATCTTCCTGATCTAACAGTGGTATTTCTGCCTGGAAAGAAAATCATTTTTTATTTCTTTTGGCTTTGTGGTGGTGTTATCCACAATGCTACCCTACTGCCATGTTTTCTGTTTTGTTTCCACACCAGACTGCAGTGGCTCCTCTAGCTGCCACATTACACTACAGCCACAAGACTCTCTTTATTTTGGAGGGAAAATGGAAAATAAAACGTAAATAATGTGGGCTCAAGAGAAGAAATCACTGCACCTGTGTCCAGACAACTGTTTAGTTTAGAGGAAAAGAAAATGGTAAGGGAGTGGAGAATGATGTCATTGTGAGTCAGAGTCTCCAGTAACAATGTTGGCCTGTCTGGACAAGACTGCTGCTACTGAGCTGAAACTTGTCTTCTGAAGTGAACAACCACTCTGTAATCAGTGTCCAGTAGGGAAAATTGATTGAATGATTATGGACTCATCCAGCAATGCAATTATGAAGACTTACTTATGGTTTATTGGAGAATTGTTTTTTCCATTCTCAGTACAATGCAGTTTGATCATGCATTGTGATAATATTGTGGCTATCCATACACATAAATGAACATGCAGAATTTGAATCTGATAGGCTGCTGTAATAGCTATTGACCTTTATTGACCTCCCAGTCTAGCATGGCACTTAGCAACGCAAATTTTCTCTGTTATTGTTTACAGATTGGAACATGGGGGCAGGGGGCTTGTTTTACCCAGAATGATGTAGTTCAGGCCTATTTTTGCATTTTTGCTATTTTAGCACCAGCCCAGTTGTTCAGTAGCTAAAGTCAGAGTGACCTCACTCAAACTAGAGTTTCTTTTCCGCACCAAACATGGACTCCTGTAATTGACACGGCTCCAGCTAAGACAAGTGCTTTTCTTGACATCATTGACTCTGTGCCAGTGTCACGGAGGTGGCAACACTTGACAGACATACATACCGTACATCTATTGACCCAGAACACTGACCCTGTGTTAGGCTACACTCCTACACACTGCCATCTATAGACACATCTATTTCTGCCCTGTGCCAAGAAACACAGTGTCCATTGCCATGAATGTCGTCAATGGCTGAATGTACCTTGCAGGTCTAGATAGCTTGGCTGTCATTGTTTTTGCAGTACAATGTTAGCATTGTAGCTTGGTGTTCCCTGGAATCAATTCCCTCTGGAACATTTTATCTCTCAATGACACATGCTGGATCTGATCATACGCCTTTATTCTGGCTCTCATAAACTGTTCTCAGCACCCAGTGTAATGGCAAGGCACTTGAGCACAAAATATTTCCAGTGAGCAGAGACAGATCCGTACTGCATGTGCTTGGCAGTGAATGCATGCTCACATTTATATATTTAACCCTTAGAAGGCTAGAACTATAATTGTCACGTTACTAAAAATTCATTTCACATTACATAAAATGTAGTTGCATAACATGACACTTGAGGGATGCAGTAAGGTGTTTAACGCTGGTAGAGCTAACATAATGAGCTGCATATGCACACGACAAACACAGTGATGTCATGCAAAATGAAATATCAATATTTCATTTGAATGCTTCTGGGTATTCAAACAAAGCACTCTGCTTATTGCAGTTGGAGAGAATATCATGCAAATGAGTGTTGACCAGTCAGATCAATCCTGTAAATGTAACTGTATGTCCATGGTTATAGTTGACATTTTTTCACTCAAATGCACATCAGAAGGCATAAGGGTTTATAAAAAGAAAGATAAAAAGAAAGAAAGAAAAAAAATATGCATATACAGTACTGTGCAAAGTTTTAGACAGGTGTGAAAGAATGCTGTAAACAAAGAATGCTTTCAGAAATATAAATAATGATTGTTTATTTTTTATCAGTTTACAAACTGCAAAGTGAGCGAACAAAAGAAAAATCTAAATCAAATCAATATTTGGTGTTACTACCTTTTGCCTTCAAACCAGCATCAGTTCTTCTAGGTACACTTGCACAAAGTCAGGGATTCTGTAGGATTATAGTCGGTGTCTGATCAACCAGTTTTACCAAACAGGTGCTGATGATCATCAGTGTCACACGGAGGTTGAAACACAGTCATGTCTGGAACAACCTACCAGCCGAGTTCCTTCAAAAACTGTGTGCCTAGAAGAATTGATGCTGTTTTGAAGGCAAAGGGTGGTCACACCAAATATTGATTTGATTTAGATTCTCTTTTGTTCATTCACTGCATTTTGTTGACTGATGAAAATAAATGATGAACACTTCCATTTTTGAAAGCATTCTTTGTTTACAGCATTTTTTCACACCTGCCTAAAACGTTTGCACAGCACTGCATATACATTTGTTTCTTTCTTTTATATATATTTATGCATGTGCGTGCATGCGTGTGTGTGTGTGTGTGTGTGTGTGTGTCTGTCCCAACTATGAAAAAAAGGTCAGCAGTTTATTTTTTTGGTGAGGACTAGCAAAAAAATTACAATCAAATGTAAAATTTGCTTACTTCTAAAAAAAAGAAGGCTACATACACGAACTTGTCATCAGGTTCACATCATAATAAAATATATTCTCCATCTTTTGCCAAAACACATTTTACACAAAGAGCTTCAAGTCAGAAACAATCAACCTCTCCATCACCTATGATAGTAGGTGGTCGGGGATTTTTTAGGTTGTCTCGGCTTCCTGGGCAATTTTGACAGGAAAAAAAAAAAAAAACAGCTTAATTGATCTCTGTGTCTTCATCAGTGTGAAAGCAATGTTTTCAGATGCATCAACACAACCAGGCCTTCACTCCAGGCAACAGTTCCCCCATAGTGTGATGTGGCTATTTTTGATTGAAGCAAGACTGACAACTGATGAAATATTAATGGGGTCTCTGGCGGGTTTTGGGGATGTTTGATGGGTTAATGCACTAAGCCTTTGATGGTCTCCATCAGCAGGAAGTACAAAGACATCTTTTTTGCTATCCTACCAAACAACAACGCTTAAACTCAGCATGTGCCATATTAGTGGTAACATTGTTAAGGCACTTGGCAAGCTTCAGAGGGAATCACATGCTTAGTTAATGTTTGCTATTGGAATATGTGTCACAAAGGGCAATTTAGTGGTCATAAAAATGTGTTTATTGTTATATTATATGACCACATACATTCTTATATAATACCAAAAATAACATAAAATGTTAACTTTAGAGATATATATTATGTTACCATATAACTTATGTAACCACTCAAGATTTGTGTGCATTTAAGTCTCTTTTTATGTTTTAATATGTAGGTTTTTCAGCAGATTTTATGGGACTGAGATCAGCAGGATAGCAAGATGCCCTTTGAGGCTCAGCAAATGCAATGTCCAGGAGCATTTAACCTCAATGCAATTTAAGAACATGGTTAATAACTGATTTATGTAGTAATGTATTCACCGTGCATTAGTTCTGTATTAGCATGTGAAGCCACCAGAACAGTAATAATTGCTTTCATTTTTCCACGAATAGCACCCGACGTGTCTGAACTTCAATGTATCAAAAGGTTGACACACCAATGGGTTTGAACTTTGCTTTGTTTTTGATGGCCATGCTTTGTGGTTTTATTGTAGCAAATAAATCTGAAAGCCTGACTGGACTGTTGACCGTAGTAAAATTAGCCAACCCAGCCTGGGGAGGGAAGGGGAGGGGCAGGGGCGGAAGGCAGCTTTTATTGTCCCAGGGCCACGTGAGGTTGTGGAAACATTGTAAAGATCACTTGAAGGTCATCTGACAAACAGAGAAAATTGGTGAGGGATAAATTTACTAGTATAAAAATGAAAACATAGAATAAAACAATACAGTTGTAGGACTCTTCACCATGGCATATGGTCATGAATATTTATAGAGGGTAAGTTCCCACTATGACCATTGTGTACTTTTCCCTAGAAAGCACCATGGCATGTGCCAACTTCAGTGTTGGCATGCCTGAAAGGTCAGCCACTTAAAAGGTTCAGATCTGTAATGGCTCTTGCAACTGTTACTCAGCTGATGTTACAAACACACCCACACAGATAATCTCATCTCCACTCACCACTCCATAGTGCCGTAGCTAAGCTGATTATTACTGAGTCCACTTAATTCATCTCACTTTTCACAAACCCCATGAGGCAGAAATGAACAGCGAACGAGTATTTTTTTTATTTGCCACTATTGCAAATCTTTGAAGATTCTGTTTAGTGAAGTCACATGCAGCTCAAATAGCTGCATCCTCCAATACTGATTCATCTGATTCCAATTCAATTACGCAATCCTCTGAAACAAGCTGCACAATTGCAGATTATAATTCAAGACCCGTGTACATGGTTTGGTGTAAACTACACCAAAACAAAAGAAGGCTCCAACTGTTGCTTGATTAGAAATGTTGTCTCCAAAAACAGAACTGATTTGTGTACACATTATGAGGCGCTGCATTATATGACTCACATTTTATTATTGATGTCGAATAAGAGTAAAACAAAAAAAGGAAAGAAAAAAACCTGACAAATAAAACTGTAAATTGTGGGGGGAAAAAAGAAAATTGGAAAAAATGCAGTATGTAATTGCTGAAAAATAGGTGTACATATACACCAGGTTTCTTCTGGTTGCAGGAAGGGATCCATCAGAATTACATTTTTTTATTATAACATTCATCGCTTGCATTGAAACAATTCAGCCATTAATTTTGCTTTATTTAAATTGTTAGCTGTAAGTCAAGAAATGTTGATGTTTTCCAAATCCAGGCATAAGCATGAGAAGCCCGAGGTTTTAAAATGATGTTAAATATGTTTTGTTTCTTTCATTTTGAACTAGAACTATACAGCTGGTGCAACCTTACTTCCTTCATGGCCTTCAGAGGTGACAGTGGAATCAAACAGCCACATCTTAGTATCACAACTTTTGGATGTCCTAAATTAGTGAAGGGTAATAATACATTTAGGATACTTATTGTCCTCTCCTCGAACCGCCACCTTATCGTGGTGGAGGGGTTTGCGTGTCCCAATGATCCTGGGAGCTATGTTGTCGGGGGCTTTATGCCCCTGGTAGGGGCACCCAAGGCAAACAGGTCCTAGGTGAGGGAGGAGACAAAGAGCGGTTCAGAAGACCTCTTATGATAAGAAAGATCTTTGGAAAACGTTTTCCCTCGCCTGGACGTGGGTCACCAGGGCCTCCCTCTGGAGCCAGGCCTGGTGGTGGGGCTCGATGGCGAGCGCCTGGTGGTCGGCCCTTCACCCATGGGGCCCGGCCGGGCACAGCCTGAAGAGGCAACGTGGGTCCCCCTTCCCATGGGCTAACCACCTGTAGGAGGGGCCAAAGAGGTCGGGTGCAGTGTGAGCTGAGCGGTGGCCAAAGACAGTGTCTGATCCTCGGCTGTAGAAGCTGGCTCTAGGGAATATCACCTCTCTGGTGGGGAAGGAGCCTGAGCTAGTGCGTGAGGTTGAGAAATTCTGGCTAGATATAGTTGGACTCACCTTCACACACAAATTGGACTCTGGAACCAGTCTCCTTGAGAGGGGCTGGACTCTCTTCTACTCTGGAGTTGCCACCAGTGAGAGGCGCCAAGCTGGTGTGGGCACTTATACTTATTGCCCCCCGGCTCATTGCCAGTACATTTGGGTTTACTCCGGTGGATGAGAGGGTGGTTTCCCTCCGCCTTCAGGTTGGGGGACGCGTCCTTAGTGTTGTCTGTGCTTATGCGCCAAACAGCAGTCTGGACTGCCCACCCTTTCTGGGGTCTCTGGAGGGGGCACTAGAGAGCGTCCCTCCTGGGGACTAAATTGTTCTGCTGGGGGACTTCAATGCTCACGTGGGTAATGACAGTAAGACCTGGAAGGGCGTGATTGGGATGAATGGCCCCCCCGATCTGAACCAGAGCGGTGTTTTGTTATTGGACTTTTGTGCTCATCACGGATTGTCCATAAGGAACACCATGTTCAGGCATAAGGGTGTCCACATGTGCACCTGGCACCAGGACACCCTAGGCCGCAGTTCGATGAACGACTTTGTGGTCGTGTCATCGGACTTGCGGCCACATTTCTTGGACCCTCAGGTGAAGAGAGGGGTGGAGCTGTCAACTGATCATCACCTGGTGGTGAGTTGGCTTCGTTGGTGGGGGAGGATGCCGGTCAGGCCTGGTAGGCCCAAACGTATTGTGAGGGTCTGCTGGGAACATCTGGCAGAGTCCCCTGTCAGGTAAAGCTTCAACTCCTACCTCCGGCAAAGCTTTAACCACGTCCCGGGGGAGGTGGGGGACATTGAGTCCAAATGGACTATGTTCCGCGCCTCCATTGTCAAGGCGGCTGACTGGAGCTGTGGCCGTAAGGTGGTCGGTGCCTGTCGTGGTGGCAACCATGAACCCGTTGGTGGACACCGGCAGCGAGGGATGCCATCAAGCTGAAGAAGGAGTTCTACCGGGCCTTTTTGGCCAGTGGGGCTCTGGAGGCAGCTGATAGGTACAGGCAGGCCAAGCGGAATGCGGCTTTGGTGGTTGCTGAGGCAAAAACTCAGGAGTTTGGGGAGGCCATGGAGAAGGACTTCCAGACGGCTTTGAGGAGATTCTGGTCCACCATCCGGCATCTCAGGAGGGGAAAGCAGTGCACAGTCAACACAGTGTATAGTGGGGATGGTGCGCTGCTGACCTCGACTTGGGACGTTGTGGGTCGGTGGGGGGAATACTTCGAAGACCTCCTTAATTCCACCAACATGCCTTCCGATGAGGAAGCAGAGCCTGGGGACATAGAGGTGGACTCTTTCATCTCTGGGGCCGAGGTTGCCGAGGTGGTCAAAAAGCTCCTCAGTGGCAGGGCTCCAGGAGTGGATGAGATCCGCCCAGAGTTCCTCAAGGCTCTGGATGTTGTAGGACTGTCATGGCTGACACGCCTCTGCAACATTGCATGGACATTGGGGACAGTGCCTCTGGATTGGCAAACCGGGGTGGTGGTCCCCTTCTTTAAGAAAGGGGACCGGAGGGTGTGTTTTAACTATAGAGGGATCACACTTCTCAGCCTCCCCGGGAAAGTCTATTCAGGGGTCCTGGAAAGGAGGGTCCGTCGGATAGTCGAACCTCGGATTCAGGAGGAGCAGTGTGGTTTCCGTCCAGGTCGTGGAACAGTGGACCAGCTCTACACCCTTAGCAGGGTCCTGGGGGTGCATGGGAGTTGCCCAACCAGTTTACATGTGCTTTGTGGACTTGGAGAAGGCATTCGACTGTGTCCCTCGGGGAGTCCTGTGGGGGGTACTCCGGGAGTATGGGGTATCGAATTCCCTGTTAAGGGCTGTCCGGTCCCTGTACAACGGAAACCCCTGTGAAGTGGCTGGGATGAGAATCAGCACCTCCAAATCTGAGGCCAATTCAATTCAATTCAATTTATTCTTGTATAGCGCCTTTTACAACAAAGTTGCCCCAAGGCACTTTACATTGAAGGTCGATGATGGAACAGGTTACAGTAATAGATGTTAAAGCCGGACGACTACGGAGGAGAGGAACCAAAAACTCTCTGAGGGTCCAAGGTCAACCGGCTACCCAACCCCCTTGGGTATACTAACAGTACAAAGTTAGTTAGGTTTTAGACTCCAGGATCAGTGAGGAGTCCCAAGTTTCTTCCAGGTACCAATGAGCCGCCAGGGTCCCTTGGCGCATCAGATGCATCACACAGATCAGATGGTAGCTCGGCATTGGACTCAGGTGATGACCACAGCGGGCCCACCCGGACATGTGGGGAGAGAAATGGAATGAGGGGGTCAGTAATAAGCAGGATCCAGTAGTGATAAACACAGAAATGAAACAATACAGTGCGATGGCATGTACAGCAGCACCAGCGACATTAGTAATGGTGCACTATGGTGATTGGTGCGGGTAAGCTAAACTAAAGAAGTAAGTCTTCAGCCGTGATTTAAAGACTGAGACTGAATCGGCATCCCATACAGAAGCAGGCAAGCTGTTCCACAATCTAGGTGCCCTGTAACTGAAAGCTCGTACTCCTATACATTTATTTATGCGAGGGACAATTAGGAGATCTTTATTCTGGGATCTAAGTGGGCGGTTAGGTGTATAGGTATTAAGCAGTTCGGTTAGGTATATTGGGGCAAGACCTTTAAGTGCCTTGTAGGTTAAGAGGAGGACCTTGAAGTCAGCCCTGTACCTAACAGGAAGCCAGTGAAGCGAGGAGAGTATGGGAGTTATGTGGTCGTACTTCCTGCTCCTGCTAACAATCCTAGCGGCTGTGTTCTGAATGCGCTGTAGGGTGCTTAATGTGCCCTGAGAGCTTCCAGAAAGTAGGGCATTACAGTAATCTAATCTACTGTATACAAATGCATGTACTACTTTTGCCGTGTCTTCCATTGACAGAAAGCGCCGTAGTTTGGCAATGTTCCGAAGGTGCAGGAAGCATGTCTTCGCAACTGCATTAACATGGGGATTAAATGAAAGATTTGAATCGAAAATAACACCAAGGTTACGTGCCAGAGTACTAACTGAAAACTTCAACCCTGAATTCCGGATATGCGAAATGAAGTTGGCCCTGTCTACATCGCTACTACAAAACAAGAGCAGCTCAGTTTTTTCGGGGTTTAGTGAGAGGAAGTTGTTATTCATCCAATCCCTAATATCACTGAGGCAGCTAATTAAGGTGCCGGTTGATGCTTTATCACATGATTTAAAAGATAAGTATAGCTGAGTGTCATCAGCATAAGAGTGGTAACTAACATTATGCTTCCGTATAATAGTGCTTACTGGGAGCATGTAGAGGGAGAAGAGCACTGGGCCCAACACCGACCCTTGTGGGACTCCATAGTTAACTAGTGACATAGGTGAGGGGGTGCCATAATCATCCATTTGGATGAAGTAGTAACGGTTTGTAAGATAGGAGTTGAACCATTTAAGGGCTGTTCCGCTAATGCCGACAGTGGAGTGAAGCCTATTTACTAAAATGGAGTGATCTACCGTGTCGAACGCAGCACTAAGATCTAAGAGAACAAGAACAGTGATGTTTCCTGCATCACTCGAGACCATTATATCATTCACCACTCTAGTTAGAGCAGTTTCTGTGCTATGGCCAAGCCGGAAGCCTGATTGGAATTTATCTAAGAGGTTATGTGTGTCTAGATATGACTGCAGTTGTCTCACAACTAGTTTTTCTAGAATCTTAGAGAGGAACGGGACATTAGAGATAGGTCTATAATTACTTGGTGAGCGAGGGTCCAAGTTAGGTTTTTTAAGCTGTGGTCTAACCACTGCTGTTTTAAACTGATTGGGGACTACACCTGAGGTCAAGGATGCATTCATGATATCAAGTATAGGTGTTGATAGTACTCCTAAGGATTCCTTCAGGAGCTTGGTTGGAATGGGATCTAACCGACAGGTTGTGGACTTTGCCTTGGTTATAACGGAAAATAGCTCAGAGTTATCAATGAGATTAAAATCACTAAAATATTGTGAGCACTGTTCTGGTAGTGGATTAATTCGAGGGCTAATAGGGCACATTTGGAGCCTAATGTTGTTAATTTTATCTTTAAAAAATTTAAGAAACCTATCGTTAGTAATACTACACGCTGGCCTTTTATCAGTTTTGTCTGTTAGCTGAGCGAGTGTCTGAAATAAATAGCGGGGGTTATGCTTGTTGTTTTCAATAAGCTTTGAATAGTACTCAGTGCGAGCACTATATAGAGCTTTCTTATATTGTTTTAGTTTAGCAGACCATAGAACCTGAGAGGCTTGGAGACCTGTTGTCTTCCATCTGCGTTCTAGCTTAAGGCACTCCCGCTTAGCAGCCCGTGTGTGATCATTGAACCAGGGAGAGTGCCTGATAGTTCTGACCTTCTTTATCTTAATTGGGGCGACCTGATCAAGGATCTGCCCAACTACTGTATTGTACATGTCGGTGATGTCATTAACAGTTTTGTTACCGGTGAAGTCTATCTCTGTTACGGCCTCCATAAACTGAACACATTTAGCCCTGTTTAGGTGTCGTGTTGTACTAGTCCTTTCACTAAGGTACGTTGGAGACATATTAATCTCAAACGTGATTAAAGAATGGTCAGAAAAAAGTTTATTTAAGGAGTGGACCAGTACAGTATCAATGTCAAGTCCATACGAGATAATTAGATCTAGCGTGTGTCCTTGTACATGGGTAGGTCCTGATATATGCTGGGTGCAACCCACAGAATCGAGGAGCGTTAAGAAGCTTTTGGCACCTGCATCCGTCTCTGTATCAACATGTATGTTAAAGTCACCTAGCATCACGAATCTAGTAAACCTAACAACCAAGTCAGAGAGCAGATTGCCAAATTCATTGATAAAGGCAGCATATGGTCCTGGAGGTCTATAAACTAATAGGATATGGGCCGCTAAATCAGACCTAATGCTTAGCAGCATCACTTCGAATGTGTGGAAGCTCTCAGTAGTTTTTGAATCAACCTTAAATGATTCATCAAAAATTGCAGCCAGGCCACCACCACGTCCTACTGAGCGTGATTTATGCAGGTACGAGAACCCATAGGGGGAGGCTTCCACTAAGGGGATGGTGTCAGTGGGTCTAAGCCAAGTTTCAGTCAGTAGACAGATATCTGACTTTGTGTCGAGTACCATCTCATTAATAAGCACTGCCTTGTTTCCTAAGGAGCGAACATTCAGCAGTGAACATTTGATTTTAGTCGGACGCTGTGTTTTATTTGTTTTTATGATTGGTACTGGGAGCAGGTTACCAGCGCAGGAGCCCCTAGATTGGCATCTGTACTGCTTCCTTATCGTACTAAGGATAGATATTCTCTGGTAATGATGGGAGAAGTCTGGTTCTAAGCTAGTGTGTGACATAGGGGATGCCGTGTTATAAGGAACCTGGGTTTCTGCCAGGAGTGTACTGGTAGTGGGATAATAGCCAGCGTGTGATTTAAGATCACAGGACTGCGACCTGGGTGGTGCTCTAGAGAGTCACTGTGGCAATTTTGCTGCCATATTTTGAGAAAGCATATATGATCCTCTCCAGTTAGGATGAAGACCGTCCCTTTTATAAAGGCCAGGCCGTTCCCAAAAGAGGTCCCAATTATTTATGAAGGCTATGCTTTTAGATGCACACCAAGTCTCTAGCCAGCAGTTGAAAGAGAGCAGCCTACTGTAGGTTACATCTCCTCTAAAGAGAATTGGCAAGGGACCAGACACAAATAAGTTCTGACAGTTCTGGCCATGGTCCTCAGCCGGAAAAGGGTGGAGTGCCCTCTCAGGTTTGGGAGTGAGACCCTGCCCCAAGTGGAGGAGTTTAAGTATCTCGGAATCTTGTTCTGAATCTGTTCAATCTTGTGAGGGTAGAATGGAGCGGGAGATCGACAGGCGGATCGGGGCAGCGTGTGCAGTGATGCGGGCTCTGCATCAGTCCGTCATGGTGAAGAAGGAGCTGAGACAAAAGGCAAAGCTCTCAATTTACCGGTTGATCTACGTTCCCACCCTCACCTATGGTCACGAGCTGTGGGTAGTGACTGAAAGAACGAGATCACGAATACAAGCGGCCGAAATGAGTTTTCTTCCACAGGGTGTCTGGACTCTCCCTTAGAGATAAGTCATCCGGGAGGGGCTCAGAGTAGAGCCGCTGCTCCTCCACATCGAGAGGAGCCAGGTGAGGTGGCTCGGGCATCTGATTAGGATGCCCCCTGGACGCCTCCCTGGTGAGGTGTTCCGGGCACGCCCCACCGGAAAGAGACCCTGGGGAAGACCCAGGACACGCTGGAGAGACTATGTCTCCCAGCTGGCCTGGGAAGACCTTGGGATCTGCCCGGAGGAGCTGGAAGAAGTGGCCGGGGAGAGGGAAGTCTGGGCATCCCTGCTGGAGCTGCTGCCCCCGCGACCCGACCTCAGATAAGAGGAAGAAGATGGATAGATGGATGGATACTTATTGTAAGTAAAGATCAGGTATCTGTACATTACTTGTGTATTTTTCTGATGGCTTTTTTACTGACTACATTTAAACATAAATATCTTTGCTTTCTACGTCTTAGATTTTCAAATCAGGCTCAATACCTTAGTTTTAACAATGTTTAAAGGAATGATCTGTTCTTTTTATTTTATACTGTCCTTGCTTTCTCAACACCCAAGTTGATTTCAACCTAAATGGACAAAAATACACAGAATAGATGATCCCTTGGTGTGTCTATCAGTGCAGATACACAGGAGAAATGTAACAAAACATAAATGACATAAAAGACATCACAAGCCAAAACAGTAGAAACTCCAGGGAGACATAACCATGAAGAAAAGGCATTTATTGAATTTGATGTTTGTGACAGGTGAACCAGTAGAGAAATGGATGAAAGTGAGGCAGTGAAGCAGGTTCAGGAAGCTTTGCACATAAACAGCCAGCGCTACTTCTTACTTTCATACCTTGAGCACATTTCAGAGCCAGTATTTTTGTACTTTTTCTTGAGTAAAGATGTTGAATCAGTATCAGTTGAATCAGTATCAGTTGCACATCTTTCCCAGATCTGTCTTTCTGTCTAGCCAATCGGTAAAGGTCCTTTTCTTCCTCTTTACTGTCCAACCTCTCATACAATTCACCAAACACCTTATCTTTGGCCTTCCCCACTGCTTTCTTCGTCCTGCGGTTCATCTCCTTGTACTCCTGTCTACTTTCATCTCTCTGACTGTCCCATGTCTTCTTTGCCTCCCTCTTCTTTTGAATACACTCCTGGACTTCTTGGTTCCACCACCAGGTTTCCTTATCCTCCTTCTTCCTTCCAGATGTCACTCCAAGTACATTTCTAGCCGTCTGCCTTATCACTTCTGCGGTAGTTTTCTAGCAATCCGGTAGCTGTTTGACACCTCCCAGTTTAAAAAAAAAAAAAAAAAAAAAAAAAAAAAAGGGGCAGCGGTGGCCTAGTGGTTTGGGAGTTGGCCCTGCATCGGAAGATTGTGGGTTCGATTCCCTCACAAGTAGGTTGCCCTGAGGTACCCCTGAGCAAGGTACTGTCCCCGTCACTGCTCCCAGGGCGCTTTCAATAGCTGCCCACTGCTGCACGGTGTTTGTGTGCATGGGTTAAAAGCAGAGGTCCAATTTCATTGTGGTTCACGCTTGCTGTGCTGTGACCTCGCAATGACAATGGTTGTCACTTTCACTTTCAGTGCCCGTGTTAACTCCTGCCTGAATGCTACCTTGCAGTCCTCCTCCTTGAGCTTCCACCACTTGATCCTCGACTCTGCCCTCACTTTCCTCCTCTTCTTGACCTCCAAGGTCATCCTACAGACCACCATCCTATGCTGTTTAGCTACACTCTCCCCTGTCACTACTTTGCAGTCTCATCTCTTTCAGATTGTTCCCTCCTGCAAGAATCTCCAAATCACCTGCAAACATCTTCCTCCACTTTACCTACTTTACTCTGCTCCTCCTCTTGTAAAATAGTATTAACTACCACAGCCCATTTCCATCTGCTTTTTGCAAATCTACAACCATCTGACCTTCAGCATTCCTTTTTTTTGACACTATACCTACCCATCACTCCCTCATCACCTCTGTTCCCTTCACCAACATGACCATTAAAATCTGAACCAATCATCACTCTCTCTCCCCTGGGTACACTCTCTATCACTTCATCTAACTCACTCCAGAATTCTGCTTTCTCTTCCATCTCCCAACCAACTTGTAGGGCATAAGCACTAACAACATTCATTATCGCACCTTCAACTTCCAGCAAACTCTGTATCACCTCCCTGACACCTCTTCCTCCAAAACGCCTCTTCATATATTCCCACTGGGGATAACACCTACTCATTCCTCCTTCTATCACACCCTTCATGGTAAGACAGTTTAAACCCCCTCCTCAATACACCTGGCCTTACTGCCCTTCCATCTGAGTCTCTTGCACCTAGGTGTCAACCTTCCATTCCTCCTCACATCCATATCACAGCTAATTCTCTGCCTTTACAGTCCATGCTGCCAACATTCAAAGTCCCTACCCTCCCTTCCACTCCATCTACACTTCTTTCTCTCTCCTCCCTCTGGACATGCCACTTCCTCCTCTTCCTTCTTCTTCTTAACTATCTTTGGCCAATTTCTGGTAGAAGTCCAATTTCACCAGCACCCTGTAAGAAGCTAACAGCACTGATGGCGGTGGGTTGTTAACCTGAGCGCCGTCCGATCCGGTGGCATGGAATTCCTGCTACTCGGTTGTCGCATATTGATTTGCGAAGTTTTGCGGATGCCCTTCCTGATTGAGCCCTCCCCATTTATCCGGGCTTAGGACCGGCACGAAGAATATGCACGGCTTATGCATCCCTAGTGGCTGGGTTATATACAGAGCTGTAGATCGCCTTCATATTTACCAGGGCAATTGGCAAAGAAAGAAAAAAATATAAAAACAGGAAAGATAACCCTTGTACACAGAGAGCATATAATAATAATAATAATAATAACAACTAATAATAATAAATAATAATAATAATAAATGAGTAATAATAAATAAATAATGTTAGGTTGTTGTCAAATGTCCAAATGTTTAACCTAGAACCACAAAAAATGTGCATGACATGTGCCTCTGCATTAGTTTTGCACTAATATACTGTTGAACATCCCAAGTGCAGAAATTAGCTGAAATAAGACAATTTTTATTTGAATTTGCAACCCCCTTTTAATGAATAAACCCTGCAAACTGAATTCTGTACACACATCACTATAAATCCTTCTTTAAAAGTTAAATCATGCCAGTGCCATGTCCTTTTAAATGAAAAGTGCTTGACTGGCGCTTGGCTGCCTGGAGAAGCTTGGTGGTCAACTGGCCACTGCGTCCAGCCACCAGAGCTGTGAGTAGAAATCTCCTCCTCCTTCTCGCTCCTGCTCTCCTTTTCCACAGCAGCAACTCAGGCCCTTCTTCCCTTCCTGGCAGTGAAGCTAATAAGCAGGAGCAAAGCCCAGAGTGGCGGGTGACTGGAGCACAGCGGGCAAAGCAGGGCCTGATGGGCGTCTGGGTGAGAGTAGACACCACTGCAGCTAAATATGTCTGTTCTGGACAGACAGAAATAACGGTGGGTCAACCCAGGACGCTCTCTGCACATTTTCCCTATGTCTCTTTCTCTCCCTCTTCATTTGTGTCACTCCCAGCTGCTCTCTGAACACCGCGGGCCAACCAGGGCATGTGTGTGTAAATGTCTCACCACACCATCACTGCACCAACCTCCTCCGCACTGGCCTAGTCTTACAGTCTGAAACACCTCTTAAACCTCAGGAAACTCCTCTCACACACACACACACATGAAGTCCACTGACCAGTTGCTCGTCCTCAACAGACTCAGGTGATACTCCCACCAGACCACCTAAGCACAAAACTTACTGTATTGTAAGTATCAGCTTGGTAAATAAATATAGGCTGATTCTACATTTTTATGTTGATTAAACACTGCAGCCTGCTAACTAATGATGCCTAGTCAGTGTACACTGTAAAGATTTGCTTTAAACAGAGTTGCTTTGAAGTTGCTGTGAAATAAATAGTACACAGAAAATAATTTCATACTATTTTTGAGGGAAAACTGAGTAGAACTCTAATTTAGAACTGTTAACTAAACATGCTGGTAATTCCCAATAATTCACTCCCATATATTTTTTTTTTTTTTATTATTATTCAGAATGACCGACATGTTGGGGCTTGTCAGCTAATTAAATAACAGCAAATTACTGCAAACACTTACTCAGATTCCTATTGCCTCATACATACGACCAGTGTTTTAAAAATATCATACAAAAGTTATAAAAAAATAAAATAAAAATACGTGTGCTAGGATTTATTTCATCTGCACATACGTTTCTTCTACAGCAACTCAGATCGGCTTAACTCCTTGCTGCGGTTGCCTTACAGCAGCCAACCAGATGCTCTGTCTTCCAAAAGATATCAAGTCATCTTCATTTTATTACTTTTATCTAATTACTCAGCTGATTTAAGATAACATAAAGTTAGCTTTAGACATAAACATTTTAAAAATTCATAGTTTCATGCCAAACAGATGAAAAAGGGTGAATAGATGAAAACAGAATGAAAAGGATCCCAGATAGAGCTGGAGCCTATACCAGCTTTCACAGGGTGAAAGGCACTCACACCTATATTGGTGTCCAATCCACCTGACAGGACCCGGCTGCTCACCTGAAATCAGGCAGGACCTTCTTATATTAGGTAGTGGCGCTTCCTACTTTGCCCTGTACACTACAGGTACAATGATTGATACAGGTCTTCTACATTGTATGCAACAGACACTCCACTTTCTAATTAATGCTTTTGAATACCTTTTAAACAAAACACTTACTACACAGCCATTGCGTCAGAGTTTAGCTGTTACAGTTGATGTATATTTGTGAGGTAAGTATTTCAAATGCAGCTAAAGATGTAAGGTTACATTTAAAAAGTGCACACTGTTGTTTTTTAACAATTTGCTTCTGTTAAACTTGTGTTAAACTTCTACATTGATTGTAGAAAATGTTCTTTGTTTCTCCTTTCAGCCCAAGAGCGCTGGGATAGACTCCAGCACGCCCGTGACCCTAATCAGGATAAGCAGTTAAGATAGTGAGTGAGTGAGTAATTCTGAATCAGCTACTGTTGATCAATTTGTCACACACGAGACTATTTGTCACAATGTAAAGGCATTCTGCCATTTTATATATAAAAATGTGTAAAAATGGAAATAAGAGGTTTTGACGTTGCAGAAATGAAATGTTGCAGTAACAGCCTTTTTCTTTCTCTCTAGTTTTTTAGTTCACTGCCTGTAAGTGTCTGCTACATTCTTTATAAACTATAGTTTGTTGTAAACCACTTAATATTGTAAATGTATGTAAGTGATTAAGTTCTGTGTTTGTTGGATTTTCAGTTTTTTGTGAATATTTTTGTAAACACACTTGCCCAATGAAACAAGTTTGGTAAAAAAAAAAAAGGAAAAAAAAAAAGACTTTACCTGCCCAAGGCACAGCTAATACTTTTTACATTGTTTACTGATGGTCTTGAGGCAGGGGCACTGATTTTACCTAACAAATGCTCTTGCAGTATAATTGTGGTGAGGTCAGCATGGCTCAGGTTAGGTAACACTAACAAAATTAAGTCATATCAGAAAGCTCTGCTCATGCAGCAGCCACATCTAGAGCTTGATTTTGATGTGAAGACATGTTGGTGCACCACAAAGCTCAGCACCTTCAAAAGATTTGCACCAGAGTTACTAGCATCAAAGGCACTGACCCATTTTGCTCTGCCTTACAGGAGCACATCGCAAACAGAGAAGTGTGTTGGTTAAAAGTTTCATTCTGTCTTTGTAAATATTGTGAAACACTTTTGAAATTTTTCCAGTAAATCAGCAGCCTGGATTTTGAAACGTCGCCAGCGCGCAAAGCTTATCAGTCACTCCAGATGACTCATACCCTTTTGTGCAATCATCACCTTACTGCCCTTAGCATGCCAGCACTGGCAGGAAAGCGTATGTTTTGAACTGTTTTTGTGATTGTGTCGCTTGTGTATGTTGGACACATTGTCCGCTGAGAGGTGCTGCAGCAGATGTTCATAGATTCACTGATCTTGGCACTTATTTAAAATGCAACTGTTTCTGAGGCACAATTTTTTATATTTATTTAGCTGCTTACTAAAAGATGAGTCATTTGTCAACAAATCCGTCAACAAGCAGGAAATTAACGAAAGCAACTGCAGCAAAGTGTAAGGAGCTCTAGATTCCCTTAAAAACCTTTAATGTAAAAAAGCTGTATGAGTTAGAAAAAGAAAGCCCACATTCACAGAGAAGCTGGAAACACTGACTGTATGTAATATGTATATATCTCTTCATAAAAATGATTCTTTGTGCTCCAGAGTTGCTATCAGAAGATTGTGGGTTCAAATCCCAGGTCAGTAGGTTGCCCTGAAATTTACCCAGCCAGGCAGTGCAAGTCCCTGTCACTGCTCCCCAGGCACTTTCAATAGCTGCCCCCTACTGCACGTGTTTGTGTGTGGATTAATGCTGAGGTGTAATTTTGTTGTGGTTCACTGTGTGTTGTGCCGTGTACTCTGGCCAATGAGAATGATCCTTTCTTGAGGATTAATAAAACAAAATATCACCTCCAAAAAGGAAAATATCTTGGAAGAACACTTTAGTTGGAAAAAAGGTTCATTAAGCTTTTAAAAGATTTTTCACATTCATACATCACATTTAAAAACATTATTCTTTAGGGAAATATTGTTAGCATTTAAAGAACCATTTGTGGAAACTTTTTTTTTTTAAAGTGGAGACTGATAGAGCAAGAAGCGAGAATGAAAAGCACACATTCCTTTTTTTCACGTTAGTCTGCGTGTTCCAGCCCATGGTCGCTTTGGCGCGAGAAATGTGTATATATTAGCATTTCATACATTTTAATCAGAATGCCAGTGCGGGCAGCATTCTCTCAATGGTCCGCTCACTCCTGGCTCGCCCTCTCTCTCTTTCTTCTGGCTGGAGCGTTGTGCTGATTGGAGAGATGGCCTTGTTATCTCTAACAGTGCTGACCCTCTTTCCCACCCTCAGTGCTTCTAAGCACTGGCTGATGGCCTTTTGAATGACATGAGTACAGCAGGTCAAACACACTGTCTATTGTGCATGAAGCAGAATGATGCTTTTTTCTTTCCAGCAGCAGAAAGGCAGCGTTTGTATCCTTGGCAAAGAGGTCACAGGCATTTGCATTAGGTTCTGGTAGCAAATCTATTATTCACATTCTGTAAAGAAGACTGGGACTGCAAGGCATCAGCAGACAAATAGTTTTTTCCAGTCCTTTGAGTCTGTTTTGATGTAAAGAATGGACATATTTCGAAAACTTGGATATTTCTGTGTGTAACCCCATTCCCGCTACCATATATGTCTGAGGATGCTTGGATGTTGTTCTGAGGTTCTATTAAAAGAGTGTTTTGATGTGACGGAGGGCTTTAGTTAGCTGTTTTGCACCTAATAAAAGCAACAGGCCCCGCGTCTCTCTTTTCCCACAGGATGAGCGATCCAGCAGACAGCCAAGTCATTGTTATATAGCGAAGAGGTTTGGATTTGCTCTGTCACATCACACTGTTCTAATTATACACCCCAAAACCAGCCATGACTGTCTGGCACCGTGAGGCTATCGACACAGATGCAGTATTCAACAGGAAAGACACATTTTAAGAGCTGCATAAGCAAGCAAGTATGGAAAAAAACAAGCACAGTGTGCTTTCCTTTACACTGTGTCCTCCTTCCAGGGGGAAAAACATGACAAATTTGCCAGGCCACCTCAAAGGCAAGTTCACCAGTACGCAGAAAGTAGTAAAGTGGGTTCTAGGAGACTCGGTTATAAAAGAGAGAGAGTGGGTGAGTGAAGATCTCACAGTGACCTTTGCTTCCAGCCTACAACCCTTTCAGCAAAACAATGTCTGTTCAAGCTGCCCACTGGAGACAGTAATCACAAACACCCATAGTGGATGGACATTACGCCTTAAGTAAGACAGTCATTGGCATGTTAATAATTTTTGAGAAATTCTTTGAAGGTCTAGATTGATCCGTTTGTGCTCGTTAGCAGACGGAAGATTTGACTTTGATGAAAAGTTATTGCTGCGCATAAAAAGTGAAGATGAAAAGATGAAAGAAAAATCTTCCTTTCCTTTTTTTACCTCGTTATTTTAAATGCATTACATCATAAATTGTAGACTTGGGTGCAAATGTATCTGCAATAAACAGTGATTACAATAGAACAAAGCAATACGTTTAATCAGTAAAGCTTGATGTTTTAGTTAATACAGTAGCTGCCTGATCCAAAATCCAGTGCATTTATATATTAGTGCCTGACCAGCCAATGTAAATTGTAATTAAACACCACCCCTTTCTTAGTTTTAAGGAGTGTTGTGAATCATAAAAGTCCACTATCAGACCAGAGCCCATTTACATAGGTCAGTGGGTAGCCACAGTAATAAAAACAGCCTGTTATAAACACACTGTTGGTGGATATTATGGAAAAGAGCAAAAATGAAAAATGTAGAGCATGGGAGCTTTAATGCTGGCCTTCTGTTATGTATAAAAAAATAAAATACACCATATAGGTGCAACTGGAAGAAACCAGATGGCTTTGTATGTAGATTTCTTTCTTCTTGATATTTTGCTTTGCATTAGCATCAACAATTAATACATTGGGGGATCATATTATATGTTAGGTTCTCATTTAAAATGCTTAAAATGTGGGAACAAACACCAAAAGAAAACAGCTAAATTAATCTTCGTTTTACTTGAAACCCATCAGTCATTACCTTATCTGAACGACGTATTCTAACCAAAGGTGCATAGAAGTCTTCTCTTAAAATGAAAGGTAGAGAAATGCCCTGAACAGAACATCTGAGAGCATTGACTTTGAGTCACACTCAGGCTTAAATTTAGCATATACCCACCCAACCATGCAAAGTCTTTGTACTGTTGAAGAAACCCAGAGCATCAAAAGGAAACTCACAGAACACAGAAATGCAGACAACCTGCAAACTCCATGAAAGGACACAGGCTACTGTACTGCTTAGCACTAACCACCGAGTTTGTTCATGTGAGCTTTGGGCCGAGATTAATCCTACCAGACCAGCTTGTGTATTTTAAGTAAATCAGCTGATCAATTAAGTGCACATCACATATCAAGCTTGTTTTTCGTGACACTGTAACAATTTTCTCATCAAGGTATTCTGTAAAGAAGCATACAATTCCTACTCCTCATTCAATCAGATCAGCATTTAACAATGCCACTCTGCTGTTGCCCTGGTCATCGTCTGCGGACCATATGGTGAGTGAAAGCAGGAGCGGGAGTGGCCTTTGCTGGTGCTTTTGCTGATGACTGCAGTGGGTGTGTGTAGAGGACTATTAGACTAGAACTTGCACTTACTGTCTCAGTGCAGTGAAGTGGATCTGAGAGGAAGGCCACTCAGACAGAATTTAAAAAGACCTCACTGTCATACTGTAGTAAACAAGAAGACTTTGGGTAACGTATTATACAGTTACATATAGTTACATTAAAGTTACTGTTAATAAGTTGTTGTTGTTTGTTCGGAATTTGCCAGAATATGCAGATTATAGTGCTGAGTATTCTAATGGTGAAGCTCATGTTCCCTGTTGAAGCATTCATTCATTTGATTCACACTAGCACATCAAAAAGTGAATCTAGCTGTGATCTAATTTAGAAAATGAAATGAGTTCAGAAATATGGAAGAGAGTCTGTCTCATCTGATAAATATGGGAGAGATTGTGTTTCATCTGTTATTTTTACTAGGGTTCCAGAACAGAACATTGTTTCATTTGCAGTGACAAGCAACAAATCATCTTGTTAGTCACTCAAACAGAGTTATCCACTAATTCTCAGCCATTTTAACTCAACCTATGTAAAACAAACACAACCCGTTTTGTTTTGTTTCTCAAATCATTCCCCTAGCTGTGTTTATTATTCAAATATGTAGACATAATGTTGTATTAGTCCCTTCTGTTCAACAGGAATTTTTCTCAGGGAATCCCAGCCATCCAAACTTTAACCACCCCTCCTTTCCCATCTAGTATGGGTCCAGATGTAGTTTTAGTGACCAAAATAAACCACCCAGGGGGAGGGTTGAAAACAGGAAGGTGGGAAGGCCTTGGAATCTGCAGGGAGGTGGCGCTGCTGGGGTTACGGGCCTAGCGCTGCGAAAGGAAGTGCACGGGAAGCCGCCTACATGGACGGATCTGATTGTTTTTCAAGTTCAGAGGGTTCAGCTGAGCCTCTACTTTCCTGAACAATAGCCCTGAAGCCTGTTGTTCCGAATAGGCTGCTGGCTGGTTGACAAGGAAAAATGATTATGGTGTAGTTGTTAACTTCCATTTATACACTCAAAAATACACTTGCATTGAGCTCTTGGCCAATCACAGTTCTATTAAATAAAAGACAACTGCAAACCATGTAAGACACTAGCAAAATGATAAATAAAGCAATCAAATAATAGTGCAGAAGGGCCTGTGCTGAACAGCCAACCTAAATTCTATATGGGATAGAATTGAAAGAATCCTGCACACCTGATTCACAGAAACATTCCTTAACAACATACATCCATTATCTGCCATTAACACCACACAGACAAGCCCAGCCTTGTCTAACCATCAACCTGAATTAAACTGATTCACTAATGTGATTCATAATTGTCATAATTCATTCATGTCTCAACACTGAAGTTGAGACTTTAAACTTGTTTAATGCATAACAATATAAACAAATCTTATGTAGTCTTTTATAACTGGAGGTTTTGTATGGGAACTTTTATGAGTGAGCAATTATGTCTCTTGGGTAATGTTATGAGTGATAGATTGTATTTTTAAATAGGAAAGGTTTACATTATAAGCAGTTAATGATGAGTTTGTTTGATATTTAACTGTGCATTTGACCATTTGGCTATGCAATAACATCAATGGTTTTTAATTTTATTTTAATTTTTTTAAGCATTTGCCAAATGAGAATCAAATATTAGGATATAAACAACAAAGTTGGCTTCCAAATGCTGCTGCTAGCACAATCACTAATCCACCTTCCGGAGGCTGTGCCTTCCATTCAGTGTCCTCTGTTTTGGGGTCAGCCAGAAGATTGAATGCAGTAAGGCACTTGTTTGCAGTGGACTGGCATGGAAGGGATGACGTGAGTTCAGCTCACTGGCAGGAAGTTCTCTGTAAGCATGGAGGTGGGGAGGGTTTTTTTTTCAAATCAACACTGGGGTTAAGGAGTTCCCTACATGAGCTGCTATGTCACTCTACACATCAGACAATGGTGTTAGCCTGGGATAGTGTCTATGATATCCAGACTGTCACAGTTTACACCTCTTTACTAACTGAGAAAGACCTTTTGAACCCCTAAACTCAAACAGCAGCATCTCCTGTTGACAGGGCTGTAGTCTTGTCTGAAATGGTGTGTCTCTTGTGATTGTGTGTCAGCAGATCTAGCCTAAAAGACTAGAACACATACTAATGAAAATACTCATATGTGTTCATACACAATACATATTCAATATGAATTGGCTGTGTATAAATACACATTTAAAAAGTGGTTTTTTTTTTCATATATCTCTATTTATCCAGAGATTTTGTCATTTAGTGAGCAGTGTAAATGATAGCTACATTAAAACTCGACTTGCCTTAAATTGACATTTAATTATTTATATATTTATATGAATATTTATAAGTATAGATGACTGATTGTCCCATTGAAAAAGATTCTACAACTTTGATTATTAGTTTGATGAGATATTGAGTTCCAATCAAGATACACACATATTCAAATTCTTCCCAAGATTCCCATTGAGTGAGATTGAGTGTGGAACGTCAGAATGTGTGCTGTAGTCTCCTCTGTTTTGTGGAAGGTTTTCAATCTTTATGCAGGACTTTTAACATGTTTACACATAAATTTACAATTAATTATTATTGGACATATCCATCCATTATCTACCGCTTGTCCCAAACGGGGTCGCGGGGGAGTGCTGGTGTCCAACCCAGTGCACACAGGGCGAGGACGGGGACCCTGGACAGGTCGCCAGCCCATCGCAGGGAGGAGCAGGACGGGGACGGCACCTTGCTCAAGGGTACCTCAGGGCAACCTATTGGGAAGGGGTTCGAACCCCTGATCCGCCGATCAAGTGGCCAACGCCCTAACCACTAGGCCACCGCTGCCCCATTGGACACATACCCTTTCCAGTGTGCCATAGTTGTTACCCACCTGAAATTTTAATAACTTTTTTAAAGGCTGCTGATTAACCAACACTGGCTGGTTAATGTAATATACCTGATTATTGGTTTAGAATATTTTCAAAAGTGCTCAACAGCCTGTTTTTAATTTTTTTTATTTTTAACTATTATTTTTTGGATAGTTGTTCCATGTGTGGACAACATCATTAATCAGACAAACCTCTATAATTACAATTACCCTTGAACATGTAGATGATGTTTAAATACTATTTGAATACCTAAATATGTTTCATTTTAAAAATCTATCACATTAAGTGTGTTTTGTTTAGTTTATTAATTAATACTCATCATGAAACAAATTTTGTAAGCTTGCTGAAGTATGTCTCTAAATAACTGATTACATAATTAATCAGGCAAGAATATGGACAGCCTTATGAAATAGTGGTTTATGGTTTCATCTAGGGAGGGGCAGCGGTGGCCTAGTGGTTCGGGCGTTGGCCTCGTGATCGGAGGATCGGGGGTTCGAACCCCTTCCCAATGAGTTGCCCTGAGGTACCCTTGAGCAAGGTGCCGTCCCCGTCCCGCTCCTCCCTGCGATGGGCCGGCGACCTGTCCAGGGTGCGTCCCCCGTCCTCGCCCTGTGTATGCTGGGTTGGACACCAGCGCAGAAATATAAGTAAACTCCAAAACTCAAAAAATGTAACCAAAACTCAAGTAGGGCTTGTTATGTAGCCTATTAGCTTTCAAGTGTTGGAAAAGCAGATAAAACACTGAAAGAGGCAGGTCTAGGGAACCCCAACACCATGTTCTTCCTCCAGCCGCAGCACCTGTTAATATCCATTTCTGTGAAGTAGATATACAGGGACTCCTTGTTAAAAGATAAAAGCCTGTGCCCTTCTGCTTTATAAAGTGTGAGAAAACAACAGCTGAAAAGCTGATCTTCCAAAGCATGTTCCAGAGGCCCAAACATGTGGAGGAAGGACTATAATTGGCCTCCCACAATCGATGATGCAGAAACAAGAAGTGAGGTAACCAGTTCCATTAACAATATTGAAACAATTGTTGAGGAAGAGAGGGCCGGATGGTTGGGAGTTGGGGGTGAGTTGATAAGTGCCATGTGTGTATTATGAGTGTGTTATGTCTGCCCAGTTTGCTGCTGTTGAGCTTTGTTTAGAGATGCTAGTAGCTCACTGTAGTGTTTGCCTGAGCTGTTGGCAGAACAAATAAACGATGGGTCCGGGACAACCCTCAGCTTCTCCAACGGCCTATTTCTGGCTCTTTGTGGTGGGCTGGGGGGCACAAACATCTGGCACGCGAGTACCTCCTATTACACACACTGACAAACGACGGGAAGGATGCTGGAGAACAAACAGAGAAGGATAGAGAACCGAAAAACAAATGAACACTTCCACATATGTAAGGATGTCCCCCTCTGAGTCTTCTCTGAGAACAGTTAGTTTCCCAGGTTCACCAAACACAGGTGTGGCCATTATCGACAAACAAATTACAGATACTATGATCTGATGGGTTGAAGGATTCTCCCAACAGTGATCAACAGACATTGTTGGTTTACTTTGCATTTGACTGTGTAACTGATTGCAACATTAAGTAATGTAATTTTAAAGGTCATAATGCATGTTACATACGTGTAAAAACTGGGATAAATATTTCTTTTCATGACAAATCTGGTTAATTAGCTCAGTCTCATACTTAAAAACTAATCTTTATTATTATTATTTTTATTGTTGTTGTTGTTGTTGCTATACTCGTTGCTGTTGTTTGTTTTTCCAGCACAATATCACAGTTCAGCATTACATTGCTGGAATCTCTTATGATACCGCCTAATTTTTGTTCCCTCTTTGGGCCTCTCCTTTTTCAATGGTTTAAATATGATGTGGGTCAGGGGAAAGGGCTTGGTTGCACTGACAACTTTAAAGGGAAAATTTTGTTTTCAATCAATTCTGAATTTAAATTGTTCAATTTAAAAATGAGAGAATTCAGCCTCACTGTTACAAAGGCAGAAATACTGCAAAAGAATGTAAGGACAGAGCTCGTGTTGTGCTATACAGGGTTTAGAGGGGCATAAAAAAAGAAACTAGACAAAAATCTAACAATGCATGTTGTTTTTTCATTTGTGTTAGAGTTGTGCTATAATGCAGTGGGAACATGAAGATCGAGAACGGTAAGAGGAGGTAAAAGGGGCAGTCATTTTGCCAGCTGCTGGAAGATGTGGGCTGAGTGAGTGAACCCCAGTGAAGCATAACTAATGGATTTCTGCAAAACCAAAAAATGGTTACTGCAAAACTAATGGATTCCAGCATGTGTGTGGGTGAGTGAGGAACATGTGTGCGTGTGTGTGGCGATTAGCGTTCAGCACCATTTTATGTCAGTTTTGATATCTTCACTGAAGCACAAAGGGCTTGAGGGTGTGAAAAGGGAAGATGCTCAATGTGAAAGCTGAGGCTTAAGACTGATGGAGAAACCTCCACAAATGTAAAGTGTGAGGAAAAACTCTCAATAAAGTTAATACAATATTCTTTTGTTTAACTCTAAGCCAGATATTTGCACATCTATATTATATTTTGAAAATGTACAGCTACAGTTAGCAGTTGTTTATACCAGGACAGCAGATTTGCCATATAATAATTACAAAAATAACAATGCAAAATTTATGTAACATCTTCCAGCTTTCCCGATGGGTTCTTAAAATAATGAACAAATAAGAATAAGTGCATAAATAAATATGCAGCCAAAAACAAAAACAACAAAACAACGGCAGAGAAATGTCACCATGCACAATGTTTATGGAAATTGAATTTTTTTAAATTTAATTTAAAATAACCCACCATTTTTAATCAAAAAATTAATTAGCACCTATAATTCATTCTATACTTCTTTTTTTTCACAAAATACCAAAAATGCTCAAAATACAAGAACTGAAATTATGGCTCATCATATGGTTTAATCAGTATAGAGAATTTATATCTGGAGAATTATTTAAAAGTTAACACCAGTTTTAAAATGTGTGTAAAATACATGAATACGCTTATTTGTTTTTGCAAAAGTTAAAACACGCCTGATCAAAGTACCTGTATGGTTCAAATGTTTCTAAGGGATTACACATCCTCTACACCCAGTACACTTCAGTATAGGTTCTGTAGGTTACCTTGAGCTACCAGTAGGTTACCCTGAGCAACCCTAGAGCAAGGTACCGTTCCCATCACTGCTCCCCAGGCACTGTCATTGCAGCTCACTGCTCCTGGTGTGTGTGTGTGTTCACTACTGCTGTGTTTCAATGGATTAAATGTAGGGGACAAATGCACTCCTCACAGGAATTTCATTTAGTTTCAGTTGAGGAAGCTTTAATGTATTTGAAATTAGAAAAACAACAAAACACATAACCTGAGTAATAGGGTCCAAAGCTTTATGTGAGATAAAAATGGAGAATTCCATTAGTCCTTTAGGATTTCGCTCTCCAGCTGTTTGAGGTATAGAACAAAGCTCAAGCTGTATGTACTCCATACCTTTCGTGTGTGAGTGACATGTTGCTTGATCCTGTCATCTACAGGGAATGTCTTTATGTGTGTGTGTGTGTGTGTGTGTGTGTGTGTGTGTGTGTGTCTGTGTTTGTGATGGGGGAGGGAATCATGGTGACACTTCCCAGCAGCACCTTACAGTGCAGGGTGACAGAGATCAATACAGCATTAGTGCACATCATAGTCGCCTTCTACAGCTTCAGACAGCCCATATAATAAGATCCTCATTCCTGACACTCCTCCTAGAGAAAAGCAGAGCACAAGAGGAATTAAACAAATCTTTCATTTTAAACAAAAGTGATATTTGATATAATTCAGAGTGCCATCAGATGGATTACAAGGTAATGGTAGGAAAGGTAGAAAAAGGTACAGTGCAGGTTCTTTTCTGGTACAAACACAGGGTCCTACATGGAACCTGAAGTTCAATTTTGTTCCGTAAATAAGTTTTTCCAGACGACAGGGGCTCATTTTTTTCTTTCTATGACCTGTGTGAACACTCCACCTAAAGAAACTGTATCTGCAGAGGAATTTTGTTCTTTTACTAAAGGTACTGAAGGTGTACCCTTAAGGGGTCCTGTCTGGCTCAGTTCCTGCCCTGAACATTTTGACAAATTACATTACATAATAAGAAAATGCATTTAATTAACCCTCATAAAAAATATATATATATTTTTGTTGAAATCAACCCTAGCAGTGAGCAAAGCACAGGAAATTTCTGAGTTTGATTGTAATGTTACTTAATCCATCTTCATTCAGTTGAGATGCTTCACTCTTGTTACACCTCTCTCTAAACTAATTTGCATGACACCCAGAAACTGATACACTGATACACCTGAGTGATGCCCTAGTACCCTTATACTGAAAGTGTATCTTTTCATTTAACAATGCTGTACATGTGCCTGCTAACAAGCCCTTTAACCACTTGAATCACATCCTTTACTTTCCTAAAGCAACACAATCATTCAATGTTTCTTCAAAACAAATCTTATGAGCCCTTCAAATTGGTATCTTCTCATTCTTTACATCCACTCATTCAAATTCATTCCGTGATTAAAGTAGATCATGCTGGGTTGTTATTGTGTGCTGAGTTATCATCTCCACATCTGCACTGATTAAAGTTACACCCAGCTTTACATACAGTTCCTGTTCGGCAAGACTGCACCACTGCTCTAAACTAGACTACATTGATAATATTACCAGCTAAATGAAACAACATTTCAATCAACTTCATTGTTTTTGTTAAGACCAACATTAGTCGAGAGAAAAGCACAGGAAAATGAGAAAATCCAGCCCAATTTAAACAGGTAGTGAGGAATCTAGATTTCTGAATTGAGTCTTCATTCACTTGAGAAGCATTGCTCTAGTTACACCCTTTCATTTCATGGTACCCTGAAATTGATAGATTCTCATTGCTTGGCTTCTGCAACTTGCTTTTGACAAAAAGAAAAAAAAAACTACAGAAAAACAGTAGCTTGCCAGAAAGCTGCAGGCGATCTTTAACGGCTACATCCACGAGAGAACATTTTACTCCAATTCTGCCTTTATGACACTGGTTTCCAGTCTCTTTAGTCTTTTATTAGATGCTTATTAAAGATGCTCTGCCTGTACATTCTGAATTGTTCTGTAAGATCCAACAATGTGGTTCTGAAAAGAGTTTTTGGTTTAAAAAAATATACATATGTACATAAGTATGTACTAAAATAGATTAAACAGACAACATATGCACAAAAAATATGTATTTGTACTGTGTAACTTTGTTTAATATAAAATAAATTAAAAATAAATTTCTATTTAATGTTTCTCTTATTTGTATTTCTCTTTATACTTAAATTATTGTATATTTATTTTTTATGTTTGGTAATGTTATTTTACAATATCCCTGCTGCTTTTGTTTTATATGATTTTTTTTTTATTGTTTCTTTTCTATTACATTTGAAGTGATATATAAGTGATATATGATATAATATGCTGAATGCAATTTAAAACAATGAGGTACACAGTCCAGTCAGGTTCTGTATTTAGACATGTACTGTATATGAAACCATAATATTTATATGGCTATGAATTCACTGTTGCTTATTTTGTTTCACTGCTGATTATCTGTTATACTCACACCCACACAGCCTGCAACCCCTATCCCCAAAGACACACACACACACACTCAAACAAATGCACACAATACATCTATAAAGCACAGTGAAAATATGCGCTGGGAGATTAGACCTGAAATAAGCCGAATTATTCTTCTGAGTTTGAACTGCATTAGTTTAGTCTGGGGAACTGGTGTCCTCGCTCTGACACCACATCTTCCTTCAAGCTCTCTTTAAAAGGCAGGCGTGAGGAAAAGCTCCCCAGAGAGCACAGAACTATAGGAGAGACTGTGGCCCAAGGCGAAGAATACAGCTTTTTAAGTGTACTTCCGTTCCACTTTTATGCATACAGCACCATGTGTGATTCACAGTTAATGAGGGTTAAAATGAGGTCTTCCTCGTGTATTTTATGTTAGAATGGACTCAAAGATCTGTTAAAGGCAGGGAGTTGCTGTCTGTCTGAACAAATACTGGTCAGCCCAATGATTGAAATTCTTGAATTCTTATATAATTCTTCAATAATAAATAAAAACATAAAATTTTAACCTATACAGTACTTGCAAAAGTTTTAGGCAGGTGTGGAAAAAATGCTGAAAAAAGAAATGCTTTCAAGAAATATAAATAGTGATTGTTAATTTTGATCAATTTACAAAATGCAAAGTGAGCGAACAAAAAAAAATCTAAAAACCAGCATCAGTTCTTCTGGCCCCCACAGAGCCCTGATCTCAACATCATCCAGTGTGTCTGGATTACATGAAGAGACAGAAGGATGTGAGGAAGCCTACATCCACAGAAGATCTGTGGTTAGTTCTCCAAGATGTTTGGAACAACCTACCAGCCGAGCTCCTTCAAAAACTGTGTGCAAGTGTACCTAGAAGCATTGATGCTGTTTTGAAGGCAAAGGGTGGTCACACCAAATATTGATTTGATTTAGATTTCTCTTTTGTTCATTCACTGCATTTTGTTGATTGATGAAAATAAATGATGAATACTTCCATTTCTGAAAGCATTCTTTGTTTAGCATTTTTTCCACACCTGCCTAAAACCTTTGCACAGTCCTGTACATCAAAGTATTTATGCACATTTTACAGTCCAGAGACTTGATGTTCATTTCAGAATATTTTCCATTATGAACACATTGCAAATTTTAAGTGTAGGCTAAACAGTTTACCTAGATTCATTCATGCGACATGTGAGGTTAAAAACACAGTTAAACTGGAACCTCACAGTACAATAGAACAATACAAGCTATTGAGAGCTGCTAAAGCAAACCATATCCTCTCTACAGCAGCTTAATTTACAATTAAAGTAATGATTAAAGAGCCCAGCACAAACAAAATGTTCCAATGTCCCACAATTGTTCTTGTCCAGCAGCCTCAAATTTAAAGCATAGGGATTGTTTAATCTAAATTAATGGCATACTGTGCTCAACTAAATCTTACTAATGCCTACATTGACTAAGCCTGGATTACCCATTTGAGGCAGATGTCATGCTCTTTTCATGTAGATACTGAAGTCCTTTGCTTGGACTAAGCAGGCCAGCAGTTGGTCATCAAGCCATGACTGCATTCTGCTTCAGTCAATAGAGTCATCACTAATAGGTATTACTTATAATCAAAGGTTTAGTCATGACCAGGGCCGATATTTTTTCAGGGGAGTTGGTGTCAAATTGAAGCATGTTCTTAAGGGGTTTGACAAAATAATGTAAACATCAGGCAAACTGTAGTTCTGATCTACATGTTTTGAATCATTCTTACTGAAAAATCAATTCATTCTTCTTTAACAATGAAATTTATATAACGTATTATCGCTATGGGGCAGGAGTGGCCTAGTGGTTAGGGCGTTGGCCGCATGATCGGGGGTTCAAACCCCTTCCCAATAGGTTACCCTGAGGTACCCTTGAGCAAGGTGCCATCCCCGTCACGCTCCTCCCTGCGATGGGCTGGCGACCTGTCCAGGGTGTGTCCCCCGTCCTTCGCCCTGTGTGAGCTGGGATGGACTCCAGCACTCCCCCTGCGACCCCGCTTGGGACAAGCAGCAGGAAATGACTGACTGACTGACTGAGTATTATCGCTATCACTGTAAGGTGATGTTTTCATAGACGTCCATTTATATATGATGTTTAAAAATATATACCCTAACACAAAAGGTAGACAGCTTATCCACTCTTAATATTCTAAAGACTGTTCGCTTACTATATAATACATTCCATATATATGTATATATACTCATAGGTGAAATAAAAATCATTGATTATCATTACTCATCATGACTGTGTATGTCATGCTCTAGACTATATTATACTGTAAGTGTACTTTTTTTTTATCAGTTCATTTAATATGCAAGAAATGGGTCAGATGGCTGGTTTGGAGCAAAAGGTTTGTGGTGTACTCCCAACCAGAAGTGGTGAACACCTACCTGCAGTAGGACGGAAGGACAAACCACAAACATGAAGGACATGAATGCCCAAGATTCACAGGCCAAAAAAAGGCTCAAGGGCAAACTCAGTAACACTTGATTAATGTATACATTTTTCAACATAATACAGTCATATTTCTTTTGATGTGGCTGTAAGCAGCATTATCTAACCACTGTACTAGCCTAAGTCTAGTGCCAATCTACTTATCACAGCAAGAATATTACTTTCGATCCCGACATCATATAACAGCCATGTCTTGCAAGTTGTGATTACTCTCTTTTATGCCGTTCTCTAGGCAGTACCCCCTACCATAACTTTCCATTGTGCTGTTAATTTTTGCCGCTCTATTGTTTGCTGAAATGATTATTGCATCTCAAAAGAGCCTGCCTGTGCAAGGTCTCATGTAAAACAATTTAATGAACTAGCAGCATCAATTAGCAACAGCTCTGTAATCTCCCATGAGATGGCCCCATTTGGATCATTGAATTAATTTAATTAATTGTGTGATTTGCTCCTGTTTAACATTTTTCCTTCATGCATGCTGTTATAGTGTGGAATAGCTCAGCATACCCATTCTGATAGCGGCCTACACAAGTCATGAGGGACCTCTCCCACATACACAACATCACAGAAGAGAAATTAGATTCTTTTTCTACATGTGATGGCAGGTGTAATCGCTCTGAGGTCAAATAGACTGATGCTGGCAGGTATGGCGGGGGCCTGACAGAGTGGGTGAGAGAAAAAGGAGGGAGGGAAAGGGTCACACAGCACCTTCAGGAGCCATTGAGAGGTACAAAATGCCAAGAGACAAATTGACAGAGGAAGTCAGAGCGTGGAAGAAAGGTCCTTGAGGGAGGCTTAGGCACATGATGGCTGAATACATTTTCTCTGCTTTACTGGAGTGCGACATTCCTTACACATGTTTCAGGGGTCGCGCGTCTCCTCTGAGGCTTCACAAGCTGCTAGTAGCGACAAGGCTGTTATGGGCCTGCCACAGAACACAGATTTAAATGAACAGAATGGCATGTAACATTCAAAGCACTTTTAAAGATTTAAAAATAGTCCTATATCATGCCTATTTATTCATGTGCGTGTGCACATGTGCCCAATAATACATATGGTGGGTCGTTTTCCTAACATGCAGTAGAACTGCCCAGAGAGGTAATCTTAGGGGGTTTATTTCTTTAAGATTTCTGTCTTTTAAGTGTGTAGCTAAAGGATAATCCGCTCAAGTAGTTTTGACTTAAGCTGGGTGAACACTGTATATCACGCTATTCCACAAGGGAGCCCTCCTTTGCCTCCCTTTTCTCTTTTTCTTTCTGTTCTGCTTTTTCTCTTGGTTTTGTCTCTAAGCTGCATTATAGGCTGTGCCTACTTTTAAGGTGTTGCCATTTCATACTCTTACACTTTTAGAGACAAATGTGTAGCAAAACCTGAAAACGGGTGCTGGTGCTCTAGCTGTAGAATACTTGCTTAAAATCCAAGAGGTCGCAGGTTTGAATCCCCTCTCCAGCACTACCATCATCGGGCTCCTGAGCAAAACCCAGGAGCAACTTGGGGTTAAGAAATGTAAGTAACCCTGGATAAGACCATCATCTAAATGTAAAAACAGAACTAGCTTACCTTTACATTTAAGCAAAATGGTCCCAACTGATCTATTTTCATTTTGTAAAGCTGGAATGACATAAACTGGGTTTTTTTTTAGGTTAGATTAGGTTTAGGCTTAAAAACAGTTTTTGCATCTAGGTATTGAAGACTATATTTTTACATATAGATATATGACTTGGAAAAGATCATCAATCTTTAAGTTGATTTTGACTTTCTGAACAAAATTCAGGACAATCCATGTATCAATCCATCATCCAAAGTGTTCATCCTAACCAGGGTAATGGGGGTTTTTGTGCCTTTCCCAGGACTCCTATGATGAAACAATCCCTGGACAAGTCTCCCGTGCATCACAGAGAAGACAGCCTTTAATAATGTGTGTAAAATTCATAATGAGTGTATAACAAATGGTTAAGAATGGCAGTGCATAAAATCTCTTTACATTTCCCTTAAATGAAGGTTAAGAACACGTTTGTGTCTTATAAACTTATAAACTATTATGGCACTGATCTTCACAAAGACTGATCAACTAGGTAATACTTTAAAATACACATTGACTAAAGTGACATTGGCTTTCAGATTTATGGGAAAATCGGCCGATGGTTGGAAATTATAGCAAAATTATGATGATGAGTGACATCGCATGAAACATTAGGTGCTGTTAATCAGGTAACTGAGAATATTAATGTAGAATGTGATCAGGCTGCATCTGCAACAATATATGTGTGTGTGTGTGTGTGTTTGTGTGTGTGATCAGTGTAAGTGGGACATATGTATGCTCTTTTGTCATGACAAGGTATGAAACAAAAATAAGGGTAAATTAAAATATGTTTTTGCATGTGTGCATGGACAGAGAGCTCTCGCCAGCAGTTTCAAAGTGCTTGTCTTCTTTAGTTACTCCCTCTCTTCTGCTTCTCCTTTGCATTGATCTGTGTCTAGGGAACGCTTCATAAATCCACTGATGCCGACAAGGAAGCAAATTGAACTCGGCCACCCCTGCACAAACACTGCGTGGTAATCTTAAATCAATGCTCCAAATATTACAATCAGAGCACGCCATCTTCTCCCCAAAGCCCTGTGGTGGGAAATTGTGTGTATTAAAGTGACATTAAATTTTGTGTCCATGGGTGTATATGTTTGTAGGTCCAAAGGTGTATGGTCTAATTCTTGTGTGTGTTTGTGTGTTTGCAAAGGGTGTGGACAGCGACCAGCCCCTCAACATCACCCACAAATTTACAGTATTACTCATAAGTAAGGTTTATGTGTGTTTAAACTATATGTATGTAGCCAACGCCCACTCCCCTGCAGCACATCACTTGTCTGCATGCTGCGTATGTGGGCCCTTTGGTCTGCCTCTTATGAACGGTTAAATCCAGCCGTCCATGATTTAGGAACTAGACCATAGATGCTAATCTGAACTCCCCCTCCAAAGATAGTGGATCTTGGCCTGTGTTCAGAAAGTGACTTACTCCTGCATTGCTGCAGAAATGGTTGATAAGGCTTAAACTGTTTTCTGTCAAATTCTGGCCTATTGGTTAGGGAGTTGGCCACAGGATCAGAAGATTGTGGGTTCAAACCCCTTACCAGCAGGTTGCCCTGAGGTACCCTTGAGCAAGGTACTGTCCCCGACACTGTTCTCCGGGCACTTTCATAGCTGCCCCCTGCTGCACAGTGTTTGTGTACGTGGGTTAAATGCAGAGGTCCAATTTTGTTGTGGTTCACTGTGTGCTGTGCTGTGACCTCGCAATGACAAGAATAGTCACTTTCACTTCACTTCTAAACCTTGACTCATTGATGCTCAAATTGGCAAAATGACATTGAACAAGCTTTACTGAATGTTAGCAGAGTAAGTCAATGTGTGTGTGTATATATATAGCCAGTCAGTCATTTTCTGCCGCTTCTCCCAATCGGGGTCGCGGAGGAATGCTGGAGTCCATCCCAGTTCACACAGGGCGAAGGACGGGGTACACACCCTTGACAGGTCACCAGCCCATCGCAGGGAGGAGCGTGACGGGGGACACACCCTGGACAGGTCGCCAACCCATCGCAGGGAGGAGCATGATGGGGACTTGCTCAAGGGTACCTCAGGGCAACCTATTGGGAAAGGGTTCGAACCCCCGATCCTCCAATCATGTGGCCAACGCCCGAACCACTAGGCCACCACTGCCCCTGTGTGTATATATATATATATATATATAAAAGACTTTTTCTTTTGGCTGCTCCTGTTTAGGGGTCGCCACAGCGGATCATCCATTTCCATCTCTTCCTGTCCTCGGCATCTTCATCCTTCAGACCGACCACCTGCATGTCCTCTTTCACCATATCCATAAACCTCCTCTTTGGTCTTCCTCATGTCCTCTTTCCTGGCAGCTCCATCTTCAACATCCTCCTTCCAATATAATCCTCGTCCCTCCTCTGGACATGTCCAGACCAAACCCTTGCTTATCTGACTTTGTGTCCAAAACATCCAACCTGAGCTGTCCCTCTAATATACTCATTTATAATCCTGTCCATCCTCGTCACACCCACCAAAAATCTCAGTATCTTTAATTCTGACACCTGCAGCTCTGTTGCCTGCCTTTTCGTCAGTGCCACCATCTGTCTACTTTTATCATCTCTCTGACTGTCCAGCTTCTTCCTTGTTTACCTCTTCTTCTATTTACCCTCGTGGACTGCTGGGTTCCACCACCAGGTTTCTTTATCTTCCTTTTTCCTTCCAGATGTCACACCAAGAACCTTTCTAGCTGTCCAACTTACCACTTCTGCAGTAGTTTCCCAGCAATCCGGTAGCTGTTCAACACCTTCCAGTGCCCGTGTTAACTCCCTCCTGAATTCCACCTTGCAGTCCTCCTTCTTCAGCTTCCACCACTTGATCCTCGACTCTGCCCTCACTTTCCTCCTATTCTTGTTCTCCAAGGTCTTCCTACAGACTCCATCCTATGCTGTTTAGCTACACTCTCCCCTTTCACTACATTGCAGGCTTAACTATCCTTCCATCTAGTCTCTCACACACAAAATATCAACCTTCCTTCTCTCCATCATATCAACTAATCCTCTACCTTTGCCAGTCATGCTGCCAACATTCAAAGCTCCTACCCTCACTTCTACTCTCCTCCACTTTCTACTTTCCTCCTCCCGCTGGACATGTCTTCCTCCTCTTCTTCTTCTCCTTTGGCCAACAGTAGCCCAATTTCAACCAGCACTCTGTCGGCTAACAGTACTGGGGGCGGTCTTTCTTGACTCGGGCCTCCACTGATCCAGCATGGAAGTCTGTTTCATGGTCCGCATATTGATTTGGATTTAAGCTTTACATCGGATGCCCTTCCTGATGTAACCATCCCCATTTTTCAACATTCACCCAGTTGAGCCAAATATCTCACAAATGTAAAAGTGAACAAACTGATTTCTACAAAAAAATTAAGCATGACTTCATGACATTTTTTATCTATAGGAGAAGAAAAAAAACTCTTTGAGTTTGGAATTCTGGAACTACTAGCTACTATCTAATTAATCTTACCTAATATAATTACTGACTGCTAATCTGCTGTTAAGCTTTCAGAAGTTAACAAGCAACATGGTCAACATTCCAGCTAAAACATAAACAAACAGAAAATATTAAGTTTTATTACATAAGTCTTATTACATCCCATCCCAGAAGGTTGCTCTGAGGAAGGTACCATCCCCATCACTGCTCCCCAGGTGCTTTAAATAGCTGCCCCCTGCTGCACATGTCTGTATGTGTGAAATGCAGTGGAGTATGGCAGCTGTGGCCTAGTGATTAGGGAGTTGGCCTCAGGATCAGAAGGTTATTGGTTTGAATCCCAGACTAGTAGGTTGCCCGGAGGTACCCTTGAGCAAGGTACATCTCCATCACAGCTCCCCGTGTGCTTTAAACAGCTGCCCCCTGCTGTGTGTGTATGGGTGCAGAGGCTGAATTTCACTGTGGTTCACGCTGTGCTGGGTTTTACGATGACAAAAAACAGTCACTTTCATTTTACTTACGTGTTTACAAACATTATGTAATGTGCAGAATGTGTAGTGTGAGTTTTTCACATAGCTTTTAAGAAAACTGTATCCCCTGCTTTCTTGCCATGCACACAGAAGTATAGCCATCATCAACAAATAGCTTTACCACAAAACTATACTGTTGCAGCCTTTTATAATAATATTTGTTCATCAACCCTTTCTTTTTTAATTGTTGTTCTGTCTTATCTTTTTTCACATTGTAAATCATAACCTTCAGGTGGCAGGTCTAAGGGAGTGAAGGCCTGGAGGTTATTATCAAATGTCCTGGAAGAATCTGTTACCCTCTGGCCTGGCCTTAAAGCACTTTCCAGTCCCGCTGAATCCTGTCCTTACAGGATGCAGAGAGTAACAGCATGAGACTATCTGCCCTGCTTTGCTCCTGGGGATCAGTGTCCCCCTGTGACTTATTCCTCCTCAGAGAGACAAACAAAGAGCTCAGGTAATCGGCTCGGTGACCAAACATACCAATGACAGCACACTGTGATAATCACTAATCTCTAAAACCACTGCTGTAAATCGCTTATAGTGAACAAATGAGGATATCAGCTCAAAAGCTACCAAGGGGTTGTGAATCAACAGGCATCTTAACCCTGAGTTATAAAAACTTTGGCTTATAGTTTGCTATACTGCTATGCTGTACTAAAATGTGCATGCTTAATTGCATAGTAACTTCAAGGTTTAATGTCATACAGAAACATGTACAATAATATTAATTCTTATTATAACATAACTATTATTATTATTATTGTTGTTGTTGTTTTGTTGTTATTATTATTAATATTAATAATAATAATAACAACAACAATAATCATAATAATAATAATTCACACTAACACGAAGGCACTGGTTGAAATAGTAAGTTAAAATAAGCATTATTTATCATTATTCTCTCATGGAAAAAAACGAAAGCTATGGTTAAGATTAATGAAATCGCTGCAATATAAACTCTTTGGCGATACATAACTGCCATCTTCAGTATACCAATTACATTTCTTGGTGTTTCTAAGTTGTATATGCTAAGTTTATATTTCAAAATGTTAGAGCTGAGCAATTATTACTCTTGCTAAAGTATTGTTTATAATACAATTACATATAATAGTATATTTTACTAATACATAGTAATAATAATATGACTACACTAAAATGGAAGAGCTATGAAAAAGGATGAAAAAAATCATACCATAATTTTGTTATTACTAGCAGTAGCTAAGACTTGTAAGGCTGACAGGAGCTGTTTCTCATTTCAGAAAAGAGCAGTGAGCTAATTGGTCTCAATAGTTTCCATTATGGCACTGGTGCACTGGTGTCAGTGCTGGCACTGCTGGTTTTGTTTGCCATGTTGTGGCCGGGTGCTACTCTGCTACCAGACTGCGACAAACTCAATGCCCCTCTTCTCTCTCTCTCTCTCTCCCTCTCTCTCTCTATCCCACTCCTTCTCCTTCCCCCTTTGTTCCTCTCATTGCATTTTGTCTTCGCCCCATGCCATCTTTCTTTCCTCTACTACACAACACAATGACCTCAAGCCGGAAACTAAGCTTTCTTCCTCACCAGAGAGAGCCCTTTGTAAACAGAACAGAGCTGCTCTTCATGGCCTGGAAGCTCACCTCACCCACTAGCTCAATGAGAGACACAAAAAGAGGAAGATTTGAGGGTATTTGGTATGCTGTGGGCAGGCTTGTGTCAGTCGTTTGTGTCAGTAAGTCCACGAATGCATTTAATCCTATCAACTGTTGGAAGTGCAAGTTTCTGGGAGTGAAACGAGTTGAAATGGACTCCTTTGGTGTTATTTAAAGAAAGCTACATGACAGTTATTTTAAATGCTATAATTGTGAGCTAAACTGCCATGTAAACAAAATACATAAGTAACATGTAACAGTTTTATTAGTTTGAGTTATGGCTACAATTTCTCACTATGCTTTGCCAGCGTTCAGTAAAGCTTGTTGAACTTCTCAAACAGTTGCTACATAAGAATGCATTTGTGGGCAGATTAGACAGGTCAAACGAGGCTTACTCTGATGTCAGTATTATGACGTCACTGGTTTTGCAAAAGCTGTTTCACATTACTTTTCTGGTCACAGTGTTTTCTTACAAAAACAGAAGCCCCGTTGCCCGGTGCCAGACCCAAAAGTCGTCCAACTGGTGCCTAGATGTCTAGCGCGCCCCACTAAGGAACAAGACGTGATTCTCACCCATCAGGTCCTGTCTGGCCTGAGAAATAGGACCCCTCATCCATCACACATTCACATAGCCACGGGTGCCTGGGACAGGACAGGGGCTGTTCACACTGCCCCCGTCCACAGTAACTATGCTGTTTTTTGTTTCCTTTTTTCTGCTCCAGTAGCCTTATAATACAGTGGCCCTATTTATAGAGCCACATCTGAGCTCACAGAAAATGTGAAGTAGGAGACCAAATGTTTCATATGCTGGGGTGGCATTACTTTGTCTGATGTCCCTCTGTTTGTTCTAAAATTAAAGGGAGAACAAAGGGACCTATTGAATGATTGCTAAGCAGGGTTTTCTTTCTCTGCACCCTGACTGCTTCAGACAGTGTGTGATAGAATGCAAATGGTCCCCCACCATTGTCCAGTAAAGCCAGTTCTTCAGACTTTTTCATCAGTTTGTATAGGGTGACCATGTGGACACATAGAGAGTCAGAAAGCTCAAATCATGCAGCTACGATGGGTCGTTCAGCACCCATGTTCTCAGAAATGCCTGTGTAGTGGAGCTGCCTTCTGTAATTGATAGAGAGGCTGCCATGTGCTCATGGTGTCCATTAAGTGCAGTCGCATTGGCAGATGTAACTACAGTTTGTTTAGTGCGGCTATCATTGGTCAGTGCCACTGCCTTGATTGTTCCAGGGAAATTAAAGAGGAGTTCACTCATTGAAAAATGAACAGAGAAGCTCATAATGCCAAATATGACAGCCAATCAACTTTCTGGAAAAGCACCATGCAGGAATATGACTCCCTGTAATAGTCAAAATAACCTGAAAAAAAAAAAGTTGATCAAACGAAACTTTTTTTACTTTGGTTACTTTTTAACTTTTGAATTTGTAAGTTTCTCCACATTAGCACAGAAAGGAACTTCGAAATAAATGTCAGAGACCTTTCTATAACAAATGCAGTTCCCATATGGTAATGATGAAGATTCTGAGCAGCCAGCATTAGTGCAGCAAGTATTGGGTATGAGGTATTAGTGCAGTAAGTATCGAGTATGAAGAGGAAACTGTGCTGAAGACAGATTGTAGTCATCACCTGCTGTGATGTATCATCTTTTCTTGAGCTTGCAATATATGCCTGACTCATAAGTAGATGAACTTATATTTTCTGCTGTTCCTTTCAGACCCCCTAACACATGCTCTGCTGTAACTAGAGCACTAGATTACAATGCTCAGTATGAGTCAGATCCAAAGATCTTGCTTTCATTATCTCACTTACATGCACTGTATGTGGTTCCTCTTGACCTCCTTAAAACTGGGACACAGTGTTGCTTTTCACTCACATATGCACACAAAGAGGCAGAAATTGATAACTTTTTAGTGACTCAGTGGTACAGTATGGTAGTGGTGGTCTGGTTGACCGTAACCCCCCTCACATCTGCAGTACGAGTATCTTTATGGAGACCAAACGTTTCATCTGGGACCAATTTCCACCTCACACAACAGCTGGCCACTGACTTTCATGTGCAGAGGCCCAAGCAAGGAATTCAGAGGACCCCGTGCGTCTCTAAAGTCTGTGTCTGCCTAATTACAGACTCGGGATGCTGCCATACCTCGGGAGAAAATGTTAGCGGCCTTTCTTTTTGCGAGTTGTGGCAAACGTCTGTATTACACGACCAGTCGGCCACTCCTGCTTCTTTTTCCTCCCTCAGATTCTGGCAGGCCGAAAACCCATCATTAAGATGTCAACAACACACACACACATACACACACACACACTGAGGCGCTATTCATTGTATACTCACTCACAAGCATACATTTCCTCATATTCAAACAAAAGAAAGAACAATAAAGTGTCTGTGGGACTAGTGCTGAGCAGAGAGGTTCTCATTTGGGTCTCAAGTAGTTCTGCCTGTTGACCTTAGCAGTTAATGGCAGTTAATGAAAGTGTCTACGTAAAAGGGTAAAGGCCAACTTTAACCATGATTGACATTTGAGAGTTTTTACTATTTTTATCAAAAGTTAAGCTGAAAATTAGCCAAGGGGGTGTAAAGAGATTGGTGGAGTGGGCTTATCTGAAATAAGCATCGTGGGTTCCCCTCTGATGGTTCTAGTTAAGGATTATGGCAACTGGGTTTGGTTGCCACAGGCAGCAAAGACTAACCTGTACTCTTCACTAATCAGGCTAATCCCTGCAAAAATTAAGAAAATGGTAATAACCTGGGAAATGTCACTTAGCTGCCTCTGATGTCACACTGGCAAAGCAAACAGGTCTCTAAATCTGAATCCTCTGGCCTCTTTCCCTCCTAAATATAGCCAAGGGATAGTGGTAGAAAACAGAAATTGAGGGAGGAAAAGACTATGGAATTATTATTAAGCAGCTTAGCTTGTGCAATTGTGTGCATGAGTTTGTGTTCAGCTTTATAACATACCTCTGAGCTCAGAAGGATTATCAAGCAAAAACAAAACTACCCTTCTTTCCTCGTTCAGAGATTGAGAAGCAGAGAGAGAGAAAGAGAGAGAGGCAGACAGACAGAGAGAGAACAAGGAAAATGAATGGTGAATTGGGCTTTATTTAGCAGAGAGAAGGTGGGCGTTATTTGGCCAGCTAGTGAGCATGTGAAGTGTTACTCTACTGCCTCGTA
Source organism: Hepsetus odoe (assembly GCA_017165825.1). NCBI lineage: Eukaryota > Metazoa > Chordata > Actinopteri > Characiformes > Hepsetidae > Hepsetus > Hepsetus odoe. Next base: position 6,971,910 of record CM029392.1, read on the forward strand.
GTGCTTCAGTAGCAATACTTTATGTAATAACTGAACTAAAGAGACAGAGAGAGAGTGAAGAGCCACAATCTGAACAATCTCCTCTTACATTCATTATGACTGCATGACCACAGAATGCATGCAGAGTCAAACGTGTTGAGCTTTGTTTGTTGTTTGCTGAAAGTTATGCAATTATGAAACAGCTAACGCACTTTGTCTCCCACACTAAAAGTTGTACGACTGAATGAAATGAACAGTAAAGTCTGCACCCCCACACTGCTCATAAGGGAAACTTTCTGAAAACAAAGGATACGCTTTAAAAAAAACAGGAGAAACAAAATCTCAAACCTGCCATTGAAGCAGAACATCCAGCATATTCCCTTCAAAAGCACTAATTCCAGGCATTTTGCACTTACTGTATACATATTTGTGTGTCTTTTGATGTAGTATGCAATATATTGTGCAATATATACTTCATATAAATAATTTATATCAACATAATTAATGACACCCAGCGCACTGAATTTGAAATGAAACAACTTTAATTATTTTGATGATGGCACATAACTGAAGTTCAGTGCTTTTCAAAACTGCATGACATCTACATCTACAACTCTTTCAAGACAACGTATAAATCACTAAATGCTTCTTTGAAGGTATACTCCTGCAATTTGCCAAAACGGTAGCATCAGGTTGCTCTGACGTACCCTCAAGCAAGATATCGTTTCCATCACTGCTCTCCATCAAATGAATGGCCCATGTGTGCGCGATGGGTTAAATGCAGAGAAACATTTTGTTGTGGTTCACTGTGTTGTGCTGTGTATTCATAATGACAAATAGTCACTTTCGCTAGTCAGTTTTTCACAGAATGGAATGAGTCTTTATAAATAAGATATAGGTTTATGTCAGTTGTCATGAAAAGATACAGTCTGAATGCTCTCATTCAACAGGGTATTTCACCACTTATTTCTTTATTAATGTGTATCTCATATATATATTATAAGCCATGTAAGATTGTAATTAAATTTTTTATTTATTGTTTTTCCATTATTGGGGTAAATGAACAATCGTTTGATGATGTTTTGTTGCATCATTAGTTCATGCACAAGAGAGCCATCAAAAGGTCTAGACTTGACTTTGCATTTGCCATCTGTATCTGGAATTTGTCTTTCAACATCAGGTTGATATGAGGCTGAAGCACCAAAAACTTATCATAAAACCACTGAAAACATTTGTGAAACATGGTGGGGGTAACATCATAGCACTGGCATATACTGAAGCAGTCAGTCAGTCAGTCATTTTCTGCCGCTTGTCCCAAGCGGGGTCGCGGGGGAGTGCTGGAGTCCATCCCAGCTCACACAGGGCGAAAGACGGGGGACACACCCTGGACAGGTTGCCAGCCCATCAAAGGGAGGAGCGTGAAGGGGACGGCACCTTGCTCAAGGGTACCTCAGGGCAACCTATCGGGAAGGGGTTTGAACCCCTGAATATTTATGTCCCATGGGATGCCTCCTTCACTTTGCAGCAGGAAACATATATATTTCTAATGCAACTATGCTTTCTAGGTCCTAAAGTGGAATATTACTACTGAGTAAGCATGTATTTCATTCACAGAAAGCAAAAGGCTTCTGAAACAGCAAATGAAAATGAAAGTGCCAATGAAGGTGTTTGCTGGGTGTCATCCTTCACGGACTTCAAACTGCCTTTCAGAGCATTAACATTAAATTAAGTACTAAATGAAAAAAAATGGCAGTCAGCCTGTGAAAATGTTGTTTACTGCCCATACTTTTAAAATGCACTGGTGAAACTGGTAGTGTCATATACTTTTTGGCTAAAGCAGTAATTATGTATTTGCAGTGATTTGTAGCAGTATTCCACTGCAGTGATGTGGCCTATGGATGGGCTCTGCAGCGCCCTGCTGAAACGCTGTGGCAGCACTGCATGCAGTAAGTGTGCACTCACTGACACATAGAGCAAAAAACCCTTGTGCGTGGGTGTGTGTGTGTTCTGCACACTTTAGCACTATGGCCCAGATCCGGAGAGTGATCAGAGCATTGTTATCAGACTGTGTTGCGGTAAGGATGTGAAGTGTATTACTCCACGTGGCAGAATTACTGTCTACAATAAGACTCTCGCACAGCCCTCTTAACGATCAAGACAACGTATGGTACTTATTACTGTGCCCGTGTGTGTGTGTACCTGTGTGTGAGAGTGGGTTTATGTATGTATATGTGCATAAGGATGTGCTTGTGTGTTGGGAAGGTGGCAGTAAATGTGTGCATGTGTGTGTATGTGTGTGTGTGTGTGTGTGTGTGTGTGTGTGTAGGCAGTAAGTGCTCCTGCAGCAGTAGAGTGTGTGTGTGTGTGTGTGTATGTGTTTGAAAAAAAGAGAGAGTGAGGGAGAGAGAGAGAGCTGAGCTGGCCGCGGTGCTGAGCGTGTGCCAGCTCGACCCCGTTTCACCCAGCCTCACTCACACTGCAGCCACAGCAGCAGCACAGCACAGCTTTATTAATGTAACACGATCCTGCTGCTCCAGCTCCTCATCTCTCTCTCTCTCTCTCTCTCTCTCACACACACACACACACCCACACACACACATGCCTGTAGGGTAGAAAAAAGGAAAGGGGGGCAGTGGTGGCTTGCTGCCGCAGTGCACACACACAGCTTCGCTTGGACACATCTGGCCTTCCAGACACTTTTAATCAAGCCAGAGGGTGCTGGGTTCATTCCCAGACCACGCCTTCTCCCTTCCCCGCCAAAAATCGCAGCCTAAAAAAAATCGTCCCACTGCACTCACCCATCCACCGTCCTTTCTCAAACGGCCCAAAGCCAAGGGAGCAGGACTGCGTCTGTGCCCAATGTGTAGGTGTGTGTCACAGTTTTCAGGACACACCCATGTCCATTCCAATACAGACAGCTAACACTGACAACATAATACAATACATTGCAGAATACAGAGAAAATGCTTACAGTATAGGACATTTTATAGAGGTTATGATGGCCTGTTCACAATGTAGGCTTGACTTCACACAACCTGACTTGACTTCAGGCTTTTTATTTTTCATTCTGAGCAAATAGCTATAAAAGGATGCTCTTTTCTCCTGGGAAACTGAATGCACTATTAAAACTCACAGTATCTTTACAAGTGTACACTACATTTGTCAAGTATGGTGTCAGCTGACACGGAATATCCATAAAACAGTATGTTTTACTGTGACTGTACTGTGAGCTCAAATCTCTGTACATCTGGAAGCAGATGGGTTGGCAACATTTGGCAGGGTCATTTTCTTATCTGTTTCTGAATTGACTGGATCCCCTTTGGCGTTAAAGCTGAGTTATGTGATATAGGAGAGCAGGCTGTGTGTGTGTGTGTGTGTGTGTGTGTGTGTGTGTGTGTGTGTGTGTGTGTGTGTGTATGTGTGCAGGGCTACAGGGAGCGGATGTAAATGAGTGTACTGAGCGTGGCACTCAGCTCCCTGTGTGGCTCTGGGATGGAGCTTCTGCTCTGCTCATCACGACAAGGAACTCATTGACCTGAATAAGGAACCACGCCCAAAACAAAGTCTGCTGCCGAGCTCCCACTGTTGGTCATCTTGAATACTGCATACAGGCCTCCCTTGAGGACAGCACACAGAAGCCCAGTGTGTGCCCAGGTCCAGCAAAAACAAACAGTTCGCTTTTCTCCCCGGGCCTCCGTTGGACACGAACAATTTGGATCTGTGCGACTCAAATCTATTGCTTGTTTTTCACCCAATGGCCTCCTTCTCAGATGAACACAGCTAAGCCTATTCTATTCATCTGACAGAACAGAGAATTAAGTCAGCGTTAGTTAGCCCCATGCGCGCCATTCACATCATTTTTTTTTCACAGTGCCATTTTGACTAATCTCTTAAATTGTTACTCAGTGGGACCCTGGCCAGAGAAAGCCGCCAGCCATTCGGTTCTGCAGGGTCTCTACTGTGTCCTGCGGCGCAGAAGGCGGATAGCCGTAATGGCCTTAAACAGACAACGCAGTGGCAACAGCTGGACATGGGCCAGCCCCTAGATGAACCTGCAGTTGTTACAGGATTGCAGGGGGTGACACGCGCTGGCTGTGGTCAACTTGTCTCTTTCTGTTTACTTCACCATGTGGTCCCACCGCAACTGATCTGAAAGGGTCCCTGGATTAAGGAAGAGACAGATGCTCATAAATGAGTCTTAGCAATGAAAAGAGTGAGTGTTAGTGAGTGAGAGAGAGAGAGAGAGAGAGAGAGAGAGAGAGAGAGAGAGAGAGAGTAGAGAGAGAGAGAGAGAGAGAGAGAGAGAGAGAGAGTGTGTGTTATGGAGTGTGAAAAGTATGGATCATCTTCTAAAAGTCACTGTTTTCTGTCATTTTAATGCAATGTTGCTGTGAATACATGTCTAAAATGATTCAAGTGTGATGCTCCTAAGTAGTAAAACTTCAAAACGTTTGTAGTAACAAGAGAAAAGTGTTGATGATCACATCTGTGATTAAGACATTACTTTAGTTTCACAATTGCAGTTCTTTAGTTACCATTTAACATCTGAAATTGCTCAGACGATGGGTGCAGATTTTGAGACTTCATTAAAAACAATAGTAAAATAACCCACTAAAAGTCAGTGTCTGAGTCTTCTATTTACCAATTATTTTTTTAATTAACTCACAGGTTTAAGGTAGCCCAGATTTGAAATGCAGTTAAATCCCCATTCTCCCCCTTTTTTGACTGTCCCATAAAATGCATACAAAATGGCATGCCTTCCAGTGGTGTCTATTACATCCCAAATTATAGTCTAAAAATTACTCTTGAAATTAAAAACTGTCATTAGTATGGCAAAATGAGCTATAATTTATATTCTTCTTTTTTCACAATATGCAGATCTCTTTGACATGCTTTCACCTGCAGATAAATTCCAGACATGGTTCATTCCTTCCCTGCCCTTAAGGACTCTTACTTTATGTGTGAGAGTATGTGTTAAGTAGAGGATAGCCCTTGACTTCAGGAGTGTACTGAACGTCACTCTGGCACACTGATTGTAAGTGTGGGTGGAGACAGGATGGTTTTACCTGCCTGTCCCTCAGGCATGTGCTCTCATGACCTTTTGCCATTTGTAGTGAGTCTGCGGAGCCTGACAGCTCAGTAAGGCACTGAGTATTTCTCATGTGACTGCAAAGGTAAGTGATCTCAAACAGCGAATACACAGCGTAGACTGACTATGCAGCAAACCAAACCAATTCAGACGACAACAGACACGTAGTACCAGCAGTGATCATGATGGAATGTTCTGGCACTGGATGTACCCAGTGTCAAGCAGAGCTGCGAGTGGGCTGGAAGCTCTTTCACTCAGTTGATTCTGTTAGGTAACCCATTTAGGGATTCTTACTCACTTCCAAGATGCTGACACCGAGAAGGCAAGAGGTCTGCCAGTGTGTGTGTGTGTGTGTGTGTGTGTGTGTGTGTGTGTGTGTGTGTGTGTATGTGTGTGTGTGTGTGTGTGTGTGTGTGTGTGTGTGTGTGTGTGTGTGTGTGTGTGTTTAGCTCTTTGCGGAAACCAGACATCTCCAGATTGACTAAACATATGAACATTTTCACATTGTGTGGATATTTGTTAATAAGAACACATGAAATGGCGGACAAATCAAATAGCTTCACTTGAGTGACCAATAACAGGTCTAATGTATAACCTCTGGTAAGTTCTTGTTTTGTTTTATTAGAGTATTAATGAGTTCAATTAGTAGCAGCAGTTAAAACACATTTAATGATGAGTTAACGATGAAGATCAGTTTGTTTCCTTACATTAAGACAACCATTTAACTGTATATGCTTATAAAAAATAATATATATATATATATATATATATATATATATATATATATATATATATATATATTTTTTTTTTTTTTTTTTTTTTTTTTTTTTTTTTTTTTGCAATGTGTGATTGTATTTCATCACTCTAGGAGCAAAACCTTGGATATCCGACAAAGCAACTTTTTACGAAATGATAAGTAAAGATAAAAACTTTCAATACAATCCACTTTGACTCATTTCTGTTGATCCATTTATTCTGAAATTTTGTCACAATATATAAGGCAGGCCATGTCTTAGAAAAAAGAAAAATAAGAAAAATGGAAACGCAAGGTTTTTACTCCAACAGTGATGATACTTTATTTCCATGATGAGGATTTATCCCCCAAATCTATTTGTACAACCTCTACAAATATGCATAGAATCAAAAACAGTCTAATTCAAATTATTTATTACTTTTAAATGCAATACATCTTCTTATTTAGCTGTAAAAGAACTCAATTCAACATTAGTCGTGGATAGTTTAGTACACTGATATAACATAATATGATCCACAGATCCAAAGTCAGCCCTGCTACTGTAAACATGTCTGTATTTTTCTAACGTTCATACAGTCATAAAATGAGAATGACTCACTGTGACTGATACAATTTGATCTTATGAAAAAGATCATCTGTCACATTTCTGTTTATGTTGCAGTGTTTTCTTTTTCATGGATTGGGTCGACATGTTAAGCACAAGAAATCTTTTGCTGTAATTTAATAAAGCATTTTTTTTTTTTAGAACCTGTCCAGATTGTATGCCTGCCTTTTGCCATGTGAGAGCGAGCGAGTGAGTGAGTGAGTGAGTGAGTGAGTATGGAGAGTGAGCAAAAGAGTGAGTGAGTGAGTGAGTGAGTGAGTGAGTGAGTGAGTGAGTTAAAATGATACACTACGTGCCATGCTGTTCTCATGACTTTGATCACAAGTGAAATAATATAAGCCCAAACCAACCTATGTTACCAAGCTATAGATCACATTTCCATCCATAGCATTTATCACATGCTCTTATCCAGGGCTTGTTTGTTTGGATCATTAACATGCCCTTCCTTTATCCACTTTTGGGCCTTTCTATTGTTTTTTAGAATAAAATGTTTGTCTTGTCAGTGCGTGAATGAGTGCACTTTATGACTCACCTATGTACGTATAAATAAATCTTTTTCATTTATGCACTCATAATATTACTCAAACAGTGGGTTGTGAGACCTCCACTTCTACCCTGGGGAGAGTAACGGTTTCTCGGGGATTGTTCTACACTGTTTATGTCATTAGCTGCTGTTATTTTGCTTAATCAACCTGTTCATTGTGTGCTGTTAGTATAACAGTGGTTTCTTCTTCTTTCTCAGGATCTTTCAAACTGGCTCTGCTATGTTCATGAAATGTATCAAGTGGATTTTTCCTTTTTGCTCAGCTTCAAAATGGCATGCATCTCCCCCATAGGCAGCTCTCTGCTCTTAATGTTAGCTTTCCTTTTAAACAGCAAATGCAGTCATGACAGGTGAAATCCAAAGCATCAACAGAGAGTGGACATCACGAGCTATTTATAGTTTAAACAATCAATCTGAAAACAGCATAGCCCTGTGTAACAACAAAACTCCCACACTGACCATTACCATTGGTAATGTGTGTGTGTGTCTGTGTGACCATTGTGTTGTGTAACTTGGTTAATACCGTCATTCCGGCACCATGTGAGCTGTGGATTGGCTTGCATGAAACACACCCCTGCCACACGCTGCTCACACACACACACGTACTTGGATGTTGCACACTACCTAAAACAAGGCAGACACTGGAGCGGGGGTTGCCATATAACCTGCCTGCCTTGGCCGAGACGGTGTTCAGAATCTGGCGCACTGTGGCAGTGTCATTTGATACTGGGAAACACCTGCCTGCAGAGCACTAACACCCACTCACACACACGTTTATTAAACTTGAATTAAATCTAAATCCTGAAACATCTGCAGGACAAAGGATGAGGAAAGTGATTTGGAATCTTCTAGTGATTCACTGTACGTTCTTTGACTGTTTCTGCTGAGCTCATTACATTCAACATCATTTCTTATCAGTAATACATTCACGTCATTTGCACTTGCCGGAAGGCTGGAAATGGTGGGTGTATTTGAGCTGTGACCTCTGTGAACATTGACATTTGATGGCCCTGCTGCGTTCATCATCTTCTATATTTCCCGTAAGAGTTGAGACTGCTCCCAGATCAGCTGTGTTCTAGGAAAGCCCAGCCACTTTAGCTGATTTACTGGACCTTCCATGGCTGCCTGGATCTGTGGTTCAGCCCTAGTCTAAGAGCTTACTGGAACTGCCACAGCCAGGTAGTGACCAATAGACCCCTAGAGATGTGTTTTTAGTATTCCTTAAGAAAGCACACCCTATTTTTGGGTTTGCTGACAAAGCTGAAGTGTTTTGCTCTGAAGAGGATATAAAGGCAACTGGTTATGAACTGAAATTTTCCTTTTAAAAATGCTTTAGCACAGGAACCTCTGTTTCTATCTCATACTGTGATTAGAAATCCAACACTTTGTTTTTGGCACCCTTATAGCATCCTCTTGCATGGCCCTTTGAACACAAACATGACTATATACATAGCTTTATATTTCATTTAAGTTGACGATCTTATAATGTGCATTGACATATAACATATAACAGGGTTCATATAGTGTGGTGTTTAGTAATTGCCTCACTTTTTAATGTAATATTACATCATAATAATTTATAATTTGTGTGTGGAGATTACAATAATGGGTTACTTTTTTGTGATTTTCTATTTTTAAGCAGGACTTCAGTAAATATATCCTCCTGCCTCATTTCCTGATATTTTTGAAAAATCAAACCAAAATAGTTAAATGCATTCAAATCAAATTATGGTAAAAGCATCGAAATCTAGAAGCCTGTCCTGCCTCTCTCTCTCTCTCTCTCTCTCTCTCTCTCTCTCTCTCTCTCTGTTCATCTGTGCCTGTCTGAATCAGCTCTGATGCTATTGCAGATGTGCGTCATTTTCTTTATCCTTTTCTCTGCCCCCATCACTGACTATGATGAAGATGTAGTGAAGAAGGGGGAGGGCGGAGGGGGGAGATGAGTGGGAAAGAAGGAAAATATTAAATACAAAGATACAAACGTGCAAAACATTCTGTATGATATAAATCTGATGAAACTCAATTATCAGCTGCATTAGGAGTTTTTGAAGTGGGGCTGAGATAATGTTTACAGTCACTGATAAGAGAGAAATGTATTTAATAGAAAACATATGGGATATGATAGAAGAAAATGTAAAGAAGATAAAAGCAAGGAATGGAAAAAGAGGGTAGGAGAAGAATAAGATGGATGGAGAGAAAAGAGGCTGGGCCAGGGGGAACTGTTTGGATCAGAAGTGTGAAGCTGTGAGCATCATTTCAGGTAGTGTAGGGCTTCCCCATGAAAGGAGCGGGAGAGCCCTGCTGCTCTGTGCCCCCTCCCCTCCTTGTCTGCGTGTGTGTGTGCGCGCGTGTGTGTGCGTGCGTGCGTGCGTGCATATGTGTGTAGACACTCCACTCCCCTAGAATCCCCTGCAGAAATGCTCCGTGCATGTTAAACAGGAGGGACCATCTCTCTCTCTCTCTCTCTCTCTCTCTCTCTCTCTCTCTCTCTCTCTATCACACGCACAGACGCAGACACACACACCCACAACTGCTAAGAATGTGTAAGAATGTGTTAAGAATGAATTTTATGAGAGTGAAATGACAAAAAGAGAAGAATGGTTTTCAGGGGCTAGTGAGGGGAAGCCTGCAGTGCAACACACTGAATAATTCATCCCTTTTCTAAATAGAGAGAGAGAGAGAGAGAGAGGAAGAGGGAGAAAATGCACCTACATGAACCCTCTGTACCTCACCTCCACAGTTGCATTATTACTGTCTGCACGAACATGCACACAAAATCTGACATTCATGCAATTTACTTTGTCCTTTAAATATCATTAAATATCATTAACCTTTAACCTCCACCTCATCTTTTGCTCCTGACATTTAGGGCAAATGCCATTAGAACTCAAAAATCCTGACACACATCGAATTGCTTGAATTCCCAACAGTATCCAGACCAATCATTAAACCACAGGTGTCGAAGAAGAAGAAACGAGTATTAAGACACTTCAGGTTTAGTTTTTTCATTTGCACCCGGTACATTCAGTACTCGACACATAAATTGGACCTGTTGTTAATAAGAAATCTTTACATTGGTTAAGGACGATTTCATACAATAAGCAGCAAACATAGTGGAGTGACATAAAGTGGTCAAAGGACAACTGCTGAACCAGGACAGCTCCAATCCCACCAAAGAGCTAACTCTAGCTTTACTGTTTTGATATGCTCACCTGTCACACATTGCTTTTTCAGCAGACCAAGTAAAACCCCACGGCAAAATTATTTCATACTATGTTGCTCTAACCAGCTGAGAATGTGATGCATATATTATAAAAGGGTAGAAATTGTTATAGGACAAGCTGGTTAAGGAATTTGATTGGCTCCTAAGCTTCACAGATCCATGGGATGTACTAAACAAACTAGTCTGATCAATGGAGGCACCACTATGCATTCTACAAGACCTAAAGGATCTGCTGCAGATGTCTTGATTCCAGATCCCACAGCACAGCTTTTGGACTCCATGCAATGACAAATCTGTTTTGGGGTTACATCGAGGACATGCACAATATTACGCAGGCTGAATGTGTATACTGCTTCAGTTCCTTATATGTGAGAAATAAATTCAATAACTATTTTATATATTTTACTAATTAATATTTTACTTTCATTTTTACAGTATGATAGAAGGTCACAGATTCACTTTCTTCATCCCAGTTTGTGTCACAACTAGTCTGTTCATTTGTGGTAATTTTGTAGTGCCTGTTCCTTTTTCTTCACCTGTCACTGTCTCTAGGTTGTTCCCTGTCTGTTTATCATTTCAGTCCCCCAAGTCTTGTTTTCAAACCTCTTTCCAGTCTCTAGTTGAGTCCTTCTCCAAGTCCAGTCACCTGTGATGTGTCCGGTCCAGTTTTTTCCACTTCAGTTTCCTGCCCAGTCATCTGTTTAGAACAGTGTCCCATCTTCAATACGTTCTCCTTTCTGGTTCCCGTGCCCTGATTCTTGGGGATCTATTTTCTGTGCCTGTCGAGACCTGCTTATTGATAGGTTGTGGGCTTCTGTACTGTTATGTCTTGCCCTTGACTCAGTCAAAATATTCTTCTTTGTTCATTTCTCCATATGCATATCCTCCTCCTCATTTCTGCCTTTTTGTAAGTGTTCATTTTTGCAGTCTGTTTCATCTTCTACATCAGCTGTTTCTGGTCAGTGTTCCTTTTATTTGGTTATTTTTTTGTACTTTTTTATCTTAATCTCTTGATATTTTTCTTGTTTATCTTGAATAAGAAAAAGCAGAAGGTAGATTAGAACAATGCAATTTCCAAATGATACACACAGATCACAAAAGTAAAGAGAGGATAACAAAAATCCAACCATCCATCATCTCAATCGCTTATCTTCACTTGGGTCAGAAAAACACCCTAAATAAAGGTCGCCAGTTCATTGCAGACAAAAAAAAAACAAAACTTACTCACCCAGTCACACCTAGGAAGCAGTTTAGCATCTTCAGATTCAGCTGAATCTGAGTCTTTGGACTCTTAAAAGGAAACCAGAACACTCAAAGGAAACCAACGGGATGAAGAAGCCCACTCCACACAAGAAGGACCCAGAATCAAACACAGAACATCCTTACTGTGAAGCAACAGCTCTAACCACTGCAACACTTTGAGATAACAAGCAATGGAATAAAATTAACATACAACTGTCTTAGACTAAGTAACTTCAATGTTACATAGATATCATAAAAGCTTAATTATATAAAAAGGCTAAAGCATTTTTAACATCAGTACTAGAAAGAGCCTACTTGGTGCATAAAATTTAAATGCTGCTTTGCAGAGCTTCATTAGCTGGTATATGGAGAACATGTGGTGGATGATCATAGACATGTTTTAGGACAAACTTCATCATTCAGAGAGGAATTTTATAAACGGGTCTATAATGATTCAGGAATGTAGTTTAAGCAAGATCAACTGGTGGTTAAAGTCTTCCATCACTTGTCATTTGCATCAGAATTGCAGCTCTTGTGTGGCACTAAAGAACTTCTGTCAGCCACACTGCTGTGGAGGAATAATTTTTGAAAATTACATTTTTTTGCCAAAACCTCACTGTCAGTTAGTGTGTAGGACAGAGCATCTCTTTCCAATGACGTGCTCTTTGTGTTGACCAGTAGCTCAGGCACACTGGAAGGATCCATTACTAATTCAGCTGGTATTAACACAGCATGATGGTTTGATGGAATATGAAATACCACAGTATGTGGGAATGGAATGACTGAGCAGTGTGTTGGAAAGCCGTAGGCACAGGTTTTCCACTGTAGAGGTGGTGAGCATGACACGATCTGGGTTTGGCAGAAAACAAGACACACATGCCAATAAAATAAACCTTAAAGTGACTGTTTGACCAAGGATTTTTCACCATGACTTTAACTATAATCAATCAGCCCAGACCTGGTAAATGCAATAGAAATTAGAAGCTGGTTTCTACTAATAAAAGGCAAAAGCCGCAAGTTTAGCTTGATGCAAACCATTGCCTATATCACACATTCAGCTCCACTTGTTCTAAGTTGTAAACTGATCTTAAACAGACTTGCTTATGTATTTATTTACATTCTATTTAACACTTTTATTTATAAAACTGGACAAAATTTAGGCTTGGGTTATGTTGGCTATATCGAAGACTATAGTTCAGACAGAGAAAGAGAAACAAAGAGAGAGAGAGAGAGAGAGAGAGAGAGAGAGAGAGAGAGAGAGAGAGAGAGAGAGAGAGAGAGAGAGAGAGAGAGAGAGAGAGAGAGAGAGAGAGAGAGAGAGAGAGAGAGAGAGAGGAGGGCTCTTTTACTGGAAGATTACTGTAGGTTAAACAGTACATTTGGTGCTGGACTGACATTGGGAGATGTGTAAGTTTCTGTTTCCCAAATAGTAGTAGTAGTGTGATGGGAAAGGGCCTTAAACATGGAAGTTTCTTGCCCTCTTACCTCCTTTTTTTCACATAGAGTGAAGGAATGTATCATTTTTACAAAGATGTGTGATAAATCCCATCTGTTGTTTTCGTGATTTAGGGTGGGGGTGGAGGCAGTCTTATCTCTGCACTGCCCTATTTGGTCAGCTGTGATGATTCTGTCTGTGTGTGTGTGTGTGTGTGTGTGTGTGTGTGCGTGCGTGTGTGTGTGTGTGTGTGTGTGTGTGTGTGTGTGTGTGTGTGTGTGTGTGTGTGTGTCTGTGTGTCTGTGTGTGTGTGTGTGTGTGTCTGTGTGTGTGTCTGTGTGTGCGTGTGTGTTTGTGTGCATGTGTGTGTGTGTGTTTTGGAGAATATATCATTATCCCCCATATAATCCAGCTGTTAAACTGTTATTTTACTATTGTAATTACTATATATTATATACTATTGTATTACTATATAATACTAAACTGTTACTATTTTTTCATCTATTATGACTAATGTCTTAAGCTCCTAATAACACAATAAATATATACATGGTGTGGAAAATGTCTATCTGTTCAGCAATCAACTACAGAAGTCGTAAGAAGCAATGACTTCATATTTCTTACTGTTCTATTAAGATAACATTTTGTTAAAAGACCTTGATTTTTATGTCATTATCACAACATAGAAAGTGTTTTTTCCAAGATAAAGGTGTACTGATAAGGAGAGCTGAAATGGAAGGTCATGCTTCTGAAATGGACAGATGAACTACTGAAATGAACCAGCAAGAGAAAACAGCAACTAAGTGGTCTGCAGATGCCCATTTTCTTCCATACAGTTCCTTCATTCAGTTGGGTCCTATAGGCATGATTTACTGCAAACAGTAGCACAGTGTCAGGCCCACACAACATGGATTTCTAAACGTCCGAGATTGTGGTTTGATATTATAAATTTCAGCCTTTCTAAAAACTCCTGCAAGCTTCATTTTCTTAAGAAAACAATGGCAATAATCAAGAATTCAATAATAGAGGGATGAACTCATTATCACCAAACACTGGAGTAAACCGTGTCAGATTCACTCAGACTTCAGTGCAGCCTGTATCTCACTCTTCACTTTTAGTCATGGTTATTGCTGGTAATGATTGAAATTTTATATCTATTTATATTATATTTATTACATTTATTTAATTTAATTTTTCTCAATAATTTCCTCATTTCTCAGTTCCTTTCTAAAGAGCTGTTCTAAACTTTCTAACTGTAACTCATTTATGTTTGCAGCTGGTGTCATCCAATGGTGTGTAAAAATCAGGTGTAAGGTTTGCAGATTTGGTTAAAAATAAATGAAAAATAAACATCTGAAGCTTGTAACAGACATATTAAAGTATGTAACTTGTATTGAGCAATTTCAGAGATTCTCCTGCACTAAAGCGCCCTGATGTAGAGCTACTGCTGTTCAACCTCTGACAGAAACATTGTTAGCTAAGCTGCCAATCATATTCACAATCAGTGATGTATCAAGGACTTCTAAAGTGTAAAATTGGTCCAACCCGATGCCAAACAAATCATGATTGATTGCTCTGTCACTTCTTAATTATGCTGGAGGTTAATTTGATGTTAGAACTTCATTCAGTTGCCTTAAGGCCTAACCAGTTGGGAAACTTGATTAGCTGTATCTACTGAGATCCCATGTTACCTATGAAAACTCACTTATATACATAAGTGTCTGTCCTAATTAGGGTCACAAGGGAAGCTGGAGCCTATCTCAGCTGGAGCCTATCTCAGCAGGGCGAAAGGTGTGGACACACCCTGCACAGGGCCAATCCATTGAAGGCCTGACACACAGAGCACCTGAGCACTCAGAGGAAACACGGACAGACATGGGGAGAACATGCAAACTCCACACAGATAGGAAATCAAACCCAGGACCTTCTCGCTGTGAGGCGACAGCTATATATACATTTATAATAATTTATAATTTTATATAGAGTTTTATATAATTTTATAGAGTCTGGATATCTCAGTCGGTAGAGCATCAGACTTTTAATCTGTGGGTCCAGGGTTCAAGACCCTGTTCAGGCGAGCTGAAGACTTCGGGGCAGCGGTGGCCTAGCGGTTAGGGAGTTGTCCTTGCATCGGAAGATTGTGGGCTCAATTCCCCACCAGTAGGTTGTCCTGAAGTACCCTTGAGCAAGGTACTGTTCCTGTTACTGCTCCCTGGGCGCTTTCAATAGCTGCCCACTGCTGCATGATGTTTGAATGGGTTAAATGCAGAGGTCCAATTTCATTGTGGTTCACTGTGTGCTGTGCTGTGACCTCGCAATGACAAGGGTTGTCACTTTCACTTTCATAATAAATCATATAATAGTAATTAATGATTTAAAAACAAATAGAATTTTTAGATCTCATGAATCAACTATTTAAGCTGAAACTGAAGATATGATATTGTGTGGAAATTCATAATTTGACATAGACTTTAAAAAATCGTGTTTAATATGTAAAATTTCATAAAGACTCATCAATGTACTTCTGAATATTCCAGATAAATTATTTATTACAATCACTGGAGATCTTAGCTTAATCATAATAATATTATCAAATATAATTTCCAGTACACATGGGAAAATGTTGCATTGAATTTTGATGGTTCAAATGTTGTTCCATGATTTTAATATTTAAACATTTACTGAGGTTCATTACTAATTCAGCTTACTTTTTTTTTATTCTTACTGAACATGAACTGGTTACTGAATAAAAAAACAGTGACAATAAAAAAAGACAATCAGTGGTCAACGTCGGACGGCTGCCATGGAAACTAAGCCAATCTCTCATTTCGGGTATCTGAGGTCCTGCTTGTTCACGTGTGATCACAGCATCAGGCTGCACATGACCTGGCTAGACATGTGCACACACACACACACACAGTCCCCTACACACCCTTACAGTGATTGAAAGATCCAAATTTTTGTCATTATTTTTCATTGTTTTTATTGCTTCATTTAATTCCATTATTTATATCAGAGAGCAATGTTAAATCTACAAAGCACATTTAGAATATATGATTTGTCTGTATATATTGTGTTTGTATGTAAAATGAAAGCATATTCTACTTGCATCAGCTGAATGCTTGACTGATATAGGGATAGAAGGAAAATAAGCAGTAGATAGGAGAGTGTGTAACAATATGCCACTGCCATGAACTTCACAGGCAATCTATCAAAGCATCTAATCATGCTGACATATAACTAATGATGCCTCGGCTGACAAAGAGAGCGCCAACCTAGAGCCCAAACACTTACCCAAACGGTTGTTTGTGAATTGTAGCTTTGCGTTCAGCCCATTTTTCTCCTCTTGCAGCCTTCATTTAGAGCACAATCATATATGTGTTCTTAAAAATAAATATCTTTTCATATGTTCTGATCAATTGTCTAGATTGTTAAGATTAGAACAAGCTGGATTTTCGTGGTTTCTAAACTGGGCTGTTATATTTTTGCACAAAGCTAACTCTTTCAAGGCTCTTCCCCACCCACTGATTCTCAGCTATTACAATGTCAGGAAGAATTTCACCTCCACAGCAAATCTCAGAGACCTGACCTCAATTTAACCCCGAGGACACAAGCTTCAAACTAGATTGGCATTTACGACACCCGCCACTCCTCTCTGCTTATTACTCCCGGTTTTAAGGTCACTGGACCTGGATAGAGGAGGGTTACTGATGTAAGACCAGCTTCCCTTGCTTAAATCCTACTCATCTCTATTAGAATAGAAGTTGCCATGCTCTTTTCACAACAGCAGTTGGGGGAGGAGAGTGGAGCCTTTTTTTTTTTTACCTAACCTTTCATTTGGGACAGCAGCTTGTTTCTATATGGTTCATTTTAAATAGACAAAATCTGGTTGTGTAAATAGCTGTATTTCATAGTGTTTGTGAATTGTTATTCTTATATTGGCCTTTGCAATGCTGATATCACAGAAGGCTTCGATATGCAAATAAGCCCTCATCAATTACAGTATTATTAATATAAACGATTACAGGCATGATCTGAAAGGCTAAAAGCACATTTTTTTGGTCAAATTAATTCAGGTCACTCTTTCAATATGTCACATTAGATCACACAACATGTCACATTAGATCTTCACCTTGAGAAACTTTGAGATGTAAGTGTAACATGATCCTTTTTACATGCCAAAAGAAAGTCGATAAATATGGAAAAAAGGTTGTTTGGACAGAGACTCTATATAATCTAATCAATATGTAGTACAATCGATAGTGATACATAATATAGTATGTACCAATATCATCACAAATCTAGTACTGTATCCATGCAACCCTGCTACTGAGCATCTTTTTAACAGCCCATTGAATGTATGGATTAACCACAAATAAGGGAATGAAAGTGTAAGTGTGTTGCTGCATTATGCATGAAGCTGTAGCCTGGCAATAGCAGTAGGTGGTCTGTCAAAGGGAGTGGCGTTAACCCATACCTGAGTGACAGCTTGTGGTGGAACCAGCACAATGCAAACATCCATCAGAAAAACGACACTGATGTGTCAGTCCATCTAAATGTTTATGTGTCTCACTGTCAGCTTGAGTATCAGTCAGGACTTCTTTTTTCTAACAAGCTAGCTGGGCTTCTACCAGCCTGCATGACTCCATCTAAGCTTCTATCAAACCAACTGCCTGCTAACTACTTTAAACAGTGTGTAGGATATGCACTTAGCCATAATACCATTTGATTCCATTTGATTTTTCCATGCTTTAAAAGATAGCTTGGGCATTGCATTTTAGTGCACATCTTTGTTCTAGGTGATTAAGAATAATAATTAACAACAACAGCATCAGCAACATTATTATTATTGTTGTTGTTGTTGTTTTTGTCATTGTTGTTGTTCTTGTTGCTGCTGCTGCTGTTATCATCTCTTTTGGTTTGTTTGTTTCAGTTAAGCTATCCTGACATCTGGTAATGCTCCCCCATCCTAGAAGTGCGGCGTTATATTGATTACCAATATTGACTGACATATTGATTGAAGACATACTGGTCACACACTTTTATTCCCTTCTGAATACAACAGTGAATAATGAGGCATCAAGTAGAGATACAGGAGACCAAAAATCATATCCAATCAGTGAAGCATAGGAAAATAATGGGGAAGTTACTGATATACCAGTATACTTTATCAATAAGAATGCAAGCATTTTTGTAACAGGAATAGCAGGGATAGTGATGCTGGCCCTCTGTGGGGACCATTAGTGGTTAATGCTTCCCAAAATGTCTGAACCACATAATGCAACATTTCCTTGTTTTTTGAGGTTTTTTTTTGTTTTTTGGAATCAAACACTGTCAAGCAAATATATATTTGCTGCTATATAATACAGCAGTATACACACACAACCCCCCACACAGCAGCACAGTTCACACTGGATCACTGTGGCCCAAATCCAGCTCGAAATTCCTCACATTTCACAAAGGTATTTCCTGGGAAGGCCTCAGGCTTAAGATCAAAAGATGTGGCCCCTTGAAAACATTTCTTTGCAAAAACTACACAAGAAACCTGAATTATTTATTTACCTACGCCGATGAGCTCCTTTTGCCCCAGTCAAGGAAGCCACACATTTTAGCAGAACCAGAGGAACTGGGGTGTTTGCTGTACAAGCATCAGTAACTTCTCAGGGTCTTGTTCCTCCAGCCTCAGGTGTGAAGCCCAGCTGAATGTTTGGAGAAGCAAGGTGGGAATAGTTGTTTGCACTAGCTCAGCTCCACTGCTGTTGTGTGTAGTAATTGTGTCTCAAGAGAAATAACTCCTGGGACTGCAATAATAAGAGCCTGACATCCAGCCTCTGAGCACTGTTATTGATCCTGTTGTTTTCAAATACTCTCACTGTTTCTCAAAGTTTGAGATGGCTCTATAAACATGAACATCATCTAATAGAGATTTCACAGAAACTTTACACGATGGGAGAAGTCATTTGTTGAGACAATGTGGTCTGAGGTCAACAATACACATCTGCTTAGTGGAACTTAGCAGGTGTTCTTCAAAGTTCACTACAGTTCTTCACAATGACTCTATCAGGCCTTTTGTTGCTTTTGTCTTATTGCCTTAACCCTTCAAAAGGAAAAGCAGCCCAACATCTGCCACAATAAAGGTGGCACCTCTTAATAGGATTAGATGATGTTGCCTGAACAGCTGATCATTCTGCATCACACAGCATTCTGGTGAATTTTAGAGTTTTTAGAGTTTTCTCATGCATTCAGTAGTATTCAGGTACATTCTGGAGCTTTGGCTCCAGCAAAGACTGAAGATCCCGATGGCTTTCTCTTGTTTTGGAAGTTTGAGAAGCTAGCAGCAGCCTCCTTAGTCTGGGAACAGAAAACTGCCATATTTGCATCTGTTACAGATGCATCACATGTGATCCTGCCTGATCATATGTTGTAAATGCTTGTTGTAAATAAATTTTTCTGCAAAATAGATAAAATACATTGGTCAAGAGTACCACCTCGCCCCCAAAATTCTTGTTGACGATGCAGTCCAGCAGTCCATCGCTTCAACCTCTCGACCACCTCGTCCACGGGGAAAACCCAATCCTGGCATCAATGAGAACATTACATTGATGCCTATCACCTGCTTAATCACTGTTAGAACCTAAATACCCTCTTCACCTCCACCCTCTAAAGCACTGTAATTCCTAAGGATAGTTGCATTATTTAACTGGATAATGCTCCCTGCCACGGTCCAAATATGGGTCAGGAATGATTTGAAATCTCTATTCATATGAGCAGGTCACAGTACCATGCAGATATTATTTCTCAGTTTCACACATTACAAGCACATGCTGGTTTCTTTGTTCAGCAACAGGTAAGAGAGAATTAAATGATCCAGGCAGCAATACTGATTGCACTGGAGTGCAGTTTTTGTCCCAGGGTTGATTGGATTGCGGTAGACTCAGCTAAGCCTGCCCACATCAGTCCCCAGAAGACCTAGAATATGCTCACCCTCAGGGAGTCCAAAACAAATCTATGCTGTCTGAACATAGTGGAAAAATAAATTCATTTAAATGCTTGAACCTCTGGCTCAGTATGTGCCAAACATGAAAATCCAAACAACAGGCTCAACATGT
>CM029392.1:6994388-7121781 GCA_017165825.1 Hepsetus odoe
AACGTTGCATCTGATTCCAAAATACATGATCTTGTTTGCATGTAACTGATACTGTATAACAATCACCCTGTAAAGTTTTGTGCTGTGAAAGAGCTGTTTTCTGGATGAACCCCTGCAGACCGAGGACCTACTTCTGAAAGAGTTAACTCTGGAAAATCAGCTATACACCTTATATGGTACATGCACACTCAAGGAGCTTCCAGTAAGACACCAAATCCGTTCCAGTGAATGCATGACAGCCTACTGTGTGTTCTTTATTTAGTGATAATTGTATAGCACAGTGTGTAAAATGAATTCCTGTCTGATGTTTACAGCGAAAGGTTGGAAAGTGGCTAGGTTATTATAAGCGTCTAAAAATATGAACTAATATGGAAAAGCAAGCTTTGCCTTTGGTATATACAGGGGCAGCAGTGTTAGACAGCGATTGTAAATGTTTACCTGCTCTATATGGCACTTTCTGAATCCTAGTCATAATTTAGCATAAAAATTGCATCAGTGTCTTTGGCTCACCTGGGCTATGTGTATGTGTATTTATGAGACAAAGAACATAGTTAATATAGTGTAGTTATTATGGTGTTATATATAGCATTACCCAGTACTGTTCTCTATTTGCAGGCACACGTTCACACATAAACAGACAGAAGGTCTTTACACTTCCACACAAAGACACACAGTTTACACTGTCGCATGGAAAAAGAGACATGTTTCAATTCACTAGCCTAGTGTATTAAGAGGCTTATAACAGTGCAGCTGGTTAGCATGCAGGACGTCCCAGCTAGTTGAATAGGCCCATAGGATCTATTAACTACACCATGGAGACAGGCAGTTCGCTGCACAAGCACAGCATGTGTGTAAGCGGGTGGGTGTGTGCGCTAAGGGAATGTATAAACACCGCTGTGTGTATGTGTGAAAGTGCATGCTCGTGTGTGTGTGTGTGTGTGTGTGTGTGTGTGTGTGTGTGAATGGTGTGGAGGATCCCCTGTGCTTTTTGCGTCAGAGTCACAGCCTGGATGGAAAATTCTAAGGAAAGAAATTCCTGTTTGGAAACAGAACGCTCCTATGACCCCAAGACACACACTTCTCCACTGTCGCCCTTCAGCCACCGAAAAGGAACGTCTGCACAAAGAGTCTTGTGTTTCTACAATAAATAATAGGATGAGGATGAGCATATGGATACAGGAAGTGAAAGTGACTATCTGTCATTGTGAAACATGGAACAGCACGCAGTAAAGCACAACGAAATGCAGTCTCTGCTTTTAACCCCCACACACCGTGCAGCAGGGGGCAGCTATGTCCAGTGCATGGAGAGAAATGATGGGGACGGTACCTTGCTTAAGGTTATATCAGGGCAACATACTGGTCTGAGATTGGAGCCCTGCCACCATGGGTGTATTAGACTGCAAAAATGATTATATTTAATCAAAAGCAGGAAACAATGCTTGAAAAAGTGATACTTGAAAAGTTCTAAACAAGTTACTATCTGAATGAAGCAAACTAAAATAAAACTAGATATTCATGTTGATGAAGAGAGGGTAAACAGATGACTTGACCAAAAAACCCGCCTACTCTAAATGTAGTCAATTAGCACAGACATTTCCAGTGTCCACAGTACATTGGCCTGAAGCAAGCGTAGCTAACAATGGCCTTTCTTTGTCTGTAGAGCAAAATAGTCATATTTTTTCCCCACCTGATGTGCTATTAAAACAACATCAGAAAAAAAACAACCTGCACTGGACAGTGACACCATTTGCTACACAGATTTTTGTCTTTAATTTCTTTTTTTAATTCCACTGACAGTAGTTGAGATGCAGCCTTATATGGTATAAAGCATTTTTTGGTCTGCTACAGCCCAAAACACAACTGGTTTCATATCTGCTGTTTGACTTTGCTGTCAAGCTTGAACTTTTAGGTAGAATCCTATTGACCCATGTTCAGTTAAACCCAATCTGACATGCTTCATGGTGAGCAGAGTCATTATCTTGCTATTTATTCTAATCCCTTAGTTAGCTGCACCTTTTTACTTTGATCTTTTCTTTTTATTATTCATAGTTGTCTGTCAGTTGACTAACACAGAGCCCTGGAGTGCAAAAACTACAGTGTGTATTGCTGTAATTTCCCTATTTTCTAAGCAAACCATTATTCACCTATCAACGAAAGAAAATCAGAGATATGAAAATAAAGTATAGGTTTTAGGGACTTTTGATCTCTACAAGAAAAAAATACCCACTGAATCTCTATCAGAGCTGACCCACTATGTTTCAGGATAAAATGAAAAGAGTAATTGTATTCTTGGCTAAATTTTTATTCCGTTATGACTAAATAATTAAGGTCCGAATACAAAGGGAAATCCTTTAAACTTGACTTCACTATCATGTGCAGTTGACTATACTGTTTGTGTGTTTGTGCATGCATGCATTTGTGCATGTGTTCATGTTTGTGTCAGAGGCTGCAATCACCAGCATGTGCCTGCTGGGCTGGCAGAGAACATGGCTATATGGATTTAATAGTCTGATTATCCCAGCCATTGAGCCCATATGATGGGCCTGCACTGGGGCACATTGTAGGCAAATGGCCAGGAAGAGTTTTGCTATCTGGATTTCAATCACCTCTCAGCCCTGGCTATACTGTGTAGAGGATGCATTCAAAAAAGAATAATTGAGATACATTTACATGTAATTTAGTTTTTTAGTTTGCTGTTTTTCTCTCTCTCTCTTTCTTCATACCCCTCTCTCTCTCCTCTTTCTCTATCTAATTTTCTCTCTCAGATCCCTTCTGCCTCCTCTCTCTCTCTCTCTCTCTTCTCTCTCTCTCTCTCTCTCAATCTCTCTCCTCTGTCATTGTCTCTCTCTTTCATCCCATGCAGAATATAGTCAGCATGTAGTTGCATGTGTGTGTGTGTGTGTGTGTGTGTGTGTGTGTGTGTGTGTGTGTGTGTGTGTGTGTGTGACTATGTATATGTAGCGGGCTTTTGTCTTAGTGACAGGTGACACCCTGCACCTAATGAGGGCATAAGGAGGAGTGTGTTGCATGCTTTTAACCCCCTGGGGAGCCAGAGGATGATGAAGCAGCCCTCACTCCCACCCCTCATGGCACCCCTTTTTCTGCCACACTAATTGCCCCTGCTCAGCTGAGCAGGGTGGTGGGGGAGGGGGGCCATCTGTTCTTTCTCCTGACCCACAATTCCAGCCCTGCTTTTCTTCTTGGTTGCTTATCCCTAACACACACTCACACACATGCACACACACTCACACACACATATACACACACATATATGCTGTTCTTACCAAAGTAAAGTTAATTAAACTTAATTTCCAAGATGCTTGATATCTATAAGACAAATGTAAAAAATATTTGACTTAATGTTAATAACATTAATAAAGCTAATAATTGAATTACGTTGTAATATTTTAGTTCATATATATATATATACAGAAGTTGAATTTAAATGTCGCTACAGTATATACTATAAAATAATTTTAAAAATCTATATTATAATAGGAACCATGTAAAGTGATTTTCATATTATGTAAGAAGTGATGCTGTGAACACACACACACACACACACACACACGAACAATAGGGCTAGTAACAAGTGTCTTCCTCCATTGTGTTTCTGGCATTGTTCTTTACTCTGAAGTGAGAGCGTTTAGTTGGGTTTGTAAATGGCAGCACAATTCTGAGACTGTGCTGCTGTGAAACATGCTGAGAGGCCTGGAGTGACTTAAGCTATTTTTTTGTCATCTTGTAACAGTCAATTATTTCTCACACAATTGTCATTGAAAAACCCAGATATTCATTTAAAAGGACAAATTTTGAAGTTTGCATTCATATCACGTGTTTATGACGAGATAAGATATTTTATTATAAACTGAATTAGATAAAATGTTGTGTACAGGTTTTTTTTGAAAGGAACATTTTTACTGACACCAAAGCAATAGACAAACCAGAAGCACAGACCCAAACTTGTCAAAGAGATTGCAGACTGAATATAGACTTATTTTATTACATAAGTAAAATGTTATTATGTGTGTTATTTGCATGCTACACCAAAAAGGTAGGAATATTATCCAACCTTGTCCTTTAAGTTCTGAGCTTTAGCTTTATGCTTTTACTGATCATCTTATCTGCCATATTCAACTTTTCTACTATCATTCACTTTCCTCTTCTCTCAGTATGAGTTGAGTGATTCTGCTGTCCTCTTTGTATTAAATCTGCACAATATGGTTTGGTGTTGTCCAGGGGAGGATGGTTTTTGGTTCCTTTTCCTGTTACTTCCTCATGCTCCAGAGAGCTTTTTCTTACTTCCTCTCAGGGTTTCCTGTTGTGGATGTTATTAGCAATCCAGGTTTCTCCAAAATGCTAAAAGTGGGTAACATATTTCAGATACGTCAACATAAAAAAATATGAGTAAGTTTATTTAGACTGCTTCTATATGTTCATTCATCATTAAATGTTCACACAACAGCAACACATATGAAATGACCATCATTATGTTTTGGATAGAAACAAAAAGATCAGTCAGGATTGCATTGTTTTCAGGGGCTCCTGTTAGATCCAGTTAGATGCAGCATGGCGGTGCAGTGGTAAGCTGTTGCCTCAAAATGAGAAGGGTCTGTTCAATACCTGGGCAATGCGTCTGGTACCTTTCTATATGGAGCTTGCATGTTCTTCTGAAAGTGAAAGTGACTATGTGCAAGCGCACAGCACAGCACTTGATGAAATACAATAAAATGCATCCTCTGCTTTTTACCCATACACACCATGCAGCAGTAGGCAGCCATATCCAGCTCCCAGGGAGCATTGATGAGGATGTTAACTTGCTCAAGGATACCTCAGGACAACATACTGGTCTGAGATTGGAGCCCCGTGCTCCCTTCTCTTGTCTGTGTGAGTTTCAAGGTGCTCTGGTTTCCTTCCACAACACAAAGGCATGTGAGATGAACTGGAAGATCTAAACTTGCTCGAGATATGACAAAATGTCTGTCCAACTGTCTGCATCTTAATGGTGACCTGTACTTAATGCTTATTCGGTTTGCCCCCCATGAGACCTCCGATAGGCTCCAGATGACTAAGATATGTGGATATTTTCATTTGCAGTGGGCGTGACCAACTTTCTAATAAAAAAAGCTCTAGTGCTTTGTTCAGAATGGTTCACTCCTTAACTCAGTCACCAGAGTTTGCAATATAGTGAACTGGCTGGAGAACTGAGATTGCATGTCTAAAAGATTTAAAGCAGGGATTTCAAACACCATTACAACATACTTTATACATTTTATAATGCACTATTTCTGACAGAGAGAGCAAGTCATAAAGCCTTCTAGCAGTTCTGGATGCATCCCTACTTGTGTGCAGGAGTGGCCAGCTGAGCTAGTTGTTAAAGAAGGAAAGCAGCGGCAGTTCTTTCCCAAAGCTTTTGACTGCAAGAGTCAAGAAATACAACATACAAGACAAAACAAATGGTCATGCTTCCTACAAATGTGAAATATCTTTTACAAGCTTTTAATGTCCATATTTACTCTAAATTGACCAACAAATGGCAATAACCATCAGCATCATGGTCACCCAGGACATAGGCTGAAGTAATATGAAAAACAGCCTAGTTTATCACATTCGCATATGAAGCATGCAGGTGATATATTAGGTGATATACTAGGTTCATTTCTCCCCTCATTTCTTTTTTTACTTTCTGCAGTTCTTAAGCAGCCTTGTGCAGCTCTATGACAGCTGATTGCATACACACACACACACACACACACACACACACACACACAGGCACACACACACTCATAAGTGGCAACATCACCTATGTCTATAGTAGTTTCCACGTACCAGCAGTGCTGAGTGTCATTAATTGCCCCTGTTAAACCCCAAGAATTTTAGCACAATGCATCTCATGAGGAGCAATTTACAGACCTTCCCAGGTTTGTCAGTGGACTGACCACACACTCTCTCTCACACACACACACACACCCCAGAAGAACAAGATACAACACAGCAAAATGAGGAGATTCAAACAATAGGCTTTATAAATCCCTTGACCTACGTTTTCCATCTCCAAGAAGTTATTAAAAGAATTGTTTTGAAACCATTCTGCTTTCTGCCCCTGGCTGTAAGTGCAGTATTGCCTTTGTAGCGGAGAAGGCAGTTGCTCCACTTTTGTTGGTTGTATGTGTTGGCTTTGTATTCATCATTTTTGCATCAGTTCTGTGAACGCGTTAGAGCAGTGATCTGCATAATAGTTTTACAACCTCAGCCTTTTTGTCACACAGGCAACTGACTTTTAATTTTTCATGGATAGTGTCTTTAATAGTTTATAATCTGTTCTTTTTGTCTAGCATTGTGTTTCTGACTATTTGAAGTGGTCTGTTCAGCATTTGCCAAACATGTTCAGGCATAAACCCCAAAACGGCACTTTTATTACCCTTATGCGGTTCATGTTTTTCATGTTACATAACTAACAATTTGTATCCAAAACAGAGAAAAAAAGAAAAGAGCATACAATGAAATCTCTATTGCAGTCTTCAATGCTTCACCCTTCATGTTCTCAAAGACACTATACAAAACATCTTGTTGCCTGGCAAAAACAGCTAAGGCCTAGGCTGTAATCAAAATGTGAATGTGGAGTCTGTTAGTTTTAATGTAAAGTTTGGAAACTTTTATCATTATGTATTTATTCATCTTTGAGGTTCATCTTTGACATAAAAGTTTATTTCAAAAGAAAAAAAAAGCTTTGGCAAATTGATTTAAATCATGACAAGCCTGTCCAATCAAAGAGACCAGGACCTGTGAGGGGTCATGGGGATTGACCAGAGGGGGCACAAACAATTTGCTGTAGTTGTAAAAACACAAGCTCTAAGTAAGATATTTTCCTGTTTTTCTTGTCTGTAGGACTGAATTGTATTTACATTAATGTACTCACAATAACATTATTTCTTTAGTGCTTTTACTTTAAATTTGTCAAAATGCTTGTTGATTTAGTAAGTCATTCAGCCAGAGTTATGGCTTAATGACTGTTTTCCACAGCTATTGTTTAAAGGCAGATATAATTCAGAAGGCAGATATAAGTCAGATATAAAGGCAGATATAAGTCAGAGTCGCTCTCCCTACAGCCGTTGGTGCTTAAAGGCTGTACTAATTTTGTTTTGATGTATTAATCTTGGCAGGACCATATAGTCAGATTAACCTAAACTTTACCGGATTTAAACAAGTGGTCCAGGCCAGCATTAGACACTAAAACATACACTGAATGTGAAAGCCCTGCATCTTTGTGGAAGGAAAAGAAGTGTTAAATGTTAAATATTTTTATGCATGATTTCTATCATTGCATAGAAAAAAAGAATGATGACAAATGATTTCATGCTGATCATTTCTAGAACCTCAGCACTGTAAATTGCTTAGACTACAGCCACTGTAAAAGTCATCTCTGCAGTATGATGAGTGTGTTTTGACGAGTGTGTTTCGGCATGCTGCCGAGGCATCAGTGTGAGACTGATCATGGCCGTCTCTATCTCCCGCTGGGTCTCCCTCTCTGCAGCCATCTGATGGGTTCCAAGCTCGGGTGGGATCTCTGTGCCAGTGAATGCCATTGTGTGCAGGGGCTCAGAGGCCTCTGATGAGCTGCCAAGGGGGCAGGCGGCCATCATGGCCCAGGGTGCTGATAACCCGTGGGGAAGCTGAGAATGAGCCATGTGTGGGCCTGCTGGCATTGTTTCCTCACACCACTGATCTGAGACCAGTTCTATCAGTCTGAACATAATAGACTAATAGTAATGAAGCTGTTCAAACACCAGCCCAATAGGTGAGCCTTTTTATGTTTCTGCTTAAGTGCAGCATCTGTTCAAGTCACTGCTTGCGTCTACTGAGGCCTTCAGACTTTGAATTCTGGGCTTATAATCACATTAAAGCAATAGTATGGCAAGAAATAAATTTGACAAAATTTTCTGCCAAATTCTGTTGATCAGCATAGACATATTTGGGGTTCAAACTTTAGATTTTTAGTTTTGCACTAAAACAACATTTCCCAAAAAAAAGCGGATTAACACCTAATATCTTTGTGATGGCTTTTGCCATGTATTAGATTATGACTAGCTATAAAATATTTCCACTCAAAACAAATTATAGTATGTTTACATGCAGCATGGTAATTTTGTGAAGATTTTAAAATGCTTCACATCCAACTTTAAACCCAAATATAAAGGTAATGCTGGTAATTGATCAACTATAGCAAAAAAAAGCTGAAAATCTGTGTTTTTGGAGAGGGAGAGAGGGAGAGAGAGAGAGAGAGAGAGAGAGAGAGAGAGAGAGAGAGAGAGAGAAAGGGAACCCATAGAAGTTGATTAAAACAAAACATTTGTATAGGACATATTGTTCTTGTGTTTTAATTCATCTTGATCATTTTGTATGGCACACATTGTGATCAATAGGAAATATCTGAAGCCTCAGATTTACAGACTATGAGCACATTAACTAGATGTAGACATGGCAAAATAATCACAGCGCAATTTTCTGGCCCTTAAGTAGAGATATTAAAATGTGATTCAGTATGTTCTGAAGGGTTAAGCTAAACTCAAATGACTTTCAATTCCCTATACAGTGCACTATTTAAGTGGCGGAAATAGGGTCTTCTGATATGCTCTGCTAGAATGCTCTTTAAAAGTGCATTATAATCCTTTGGAAAAGCCATTTGGGACTTAGTCTTAGTTTGACAGTCATGAGGCACGCAGTTCATTAATATGATGCTATTGATTTGGATGACATGTACGTGTCACTTATCCACACAAATGTGAAACCATGAAAGAACGGTCAGATCGGAGCAGAAAATCTGATCTGAGCAATGAGGCTTGTAATGTGAACCCTTGATTGTAGAGACCCATTCTGGTCATTTCCAATTGCAAGCCATTAGCTAGGTCCGGCCATATGGCACACATTTGTAGGGGTAAAAGTTAAAACCATCCACAGCATATATATTTATATATATAACATCCATCCATCCATTATCTGCCGCTTGTCCCAAACAGGGTCGCGGGGGAGTGCTGGCGTCCAACCCAGCGCACACAGGGCGAGGACGGGGGACGCACCCTGGACAGGTCGCCAGCCCATCACAGGGAGGAGCGGGACGGGGACGGTACCTTGCTCAAGGGAACCTCAGGGCAACCCATTGGGAAGGGGTTCGAACCCCCGATCCGCCGATCATGTGGCCAACACCCTAACCACTAGGCCACCGCTGCCCTATATATAACATATATACAAAATCATTTTATATCACTTGATACCTCAGCGTGCTTGGAGGAGAGTATTAACTGCTAATTCTGTTATGTCAGCTAACATTGTTTAGCATTGTGCTGAGTGATTTGAGGAGAAAGAGGGCCATGGCTGGTGCATCACCAGGAAATGAACCCAGAGGGTTGCACAATTCAGGAGCCTTGCCTTGTATTTTACACTCTAGAACACACTGATGTTAATAAAAATGCTGTTTTTAAGTTAATGCAAGTTTAGTTTAGTTGTGCTATGAACTCTTTTTGTTGAGACCATGGGTCCTCCCTCTGTCTCTGTTGGATTAGCGAATGGTCTGTATTTAAACAATTCTGTTCTGTATTCTGCATTTGGTTATTCCTATACATACATACATATATATCTCATATATATATATATATACAAGAATGCTTTCAAAAATGGAAGTGTTAATCATTTATTTTCATCAATCAACAAAATGCAGTGAATGAACAAAAGAGAATCTAAATCAAATCAATATTTGGTGTGACCACCCTTTGCCTTCAAAACAGTATCAATTCTTCTAGGTACACTTGCACACAGTTTTTGAAGGAGCTCGGCTGGTAGGTTGTTCCAAACATCTTGGAGAACTAACCACAGATCTTCTGTGGATGTAGGCTTCCTCACATCCTTCTGTCTCTTCATGTAATCCAGACACACTGGATGATGTTGAGATCAGGGCTCTGTGGGGGCCAGAAGAGCTGATGCTGGTTTGAAGGCAAAAGGTAGTAACACCAAATATTGTTTTGATTTCGATGTTTCTTTTGTTCGCTCACTTTGCATTTTGTAAATTGATAGAAATAAACAATCATTATTTATTTTGCTGAAAGCATTCTTTGTTAACAGCATTTTTTCACACCTGCCTAAAACTTTTGCACAGTAGTGTATACATATATAAATATGTCTATATGTGTATGTATATATGTATGACATGTAATATAATGAAATAAAAACTACTACTGTTTATTTGCATCTGCAGCTTCTCTCACAGCCCCTTTATAAAACTTTTTTTTGTTCCAAAAAAAAAAGAATTAATAAATGTATATTTTGATTGACTTTTGTGATAAAGAGAATAACTGTTGTCATAAATTTTGACTTTATTTGACTTTGAAATCAACATTTTCCATGTTCTTCATTAAAGCACTGAAAGAATCTTTGTGCCTGCAGATCTATTCCTGCCTGCTTTTTTGTGACCCCTGATGGAGGTCAGCTAGTGGCCTTCGACAGATGCACCTCCCCAGCTGTGGCCCCAGTGGGATGAGGAGTGTGTCCATTATGTGTTTGCATGGGTAACATAACAACAAACACAGCTAGGAGGGTCAAGAGTGTGAGTCGTGTGACAGGGGTCAGTGGGGCCGAAGGTCGAGGTGGCCACAAAGCAGGCCTTCTCTGCTGAGGTTAGCAATCCCTGGGGCCTGCCTGCGGCTTTCATGCAGTTTTATTGGTCAGAGTGCATGTGACCTGGCATTTATAAGCCTATCCCTTTGGAATTAAAGGACAAACCCACCGGATAAGCAATCGTAGATAGATAAAAGACCTACCCTTGCCAAAAAAAAAAAAAGAAAAGAAAAAAAATCCCAGCACACCCCTCATCGATGTGTATGCTGTAGCCCTTCTTTTATGTGTGTGTCAGTCTGTGGGGGTTTTGTTGTTTTTTAGTGGCATGGGTGAGCGGGAGGTGTTCAGAATATACCTCCTTCAATATAAGGACAAAAACAGATTTCCTGAAATCACTTGAATTCAAAATTGACTCATTTTAACTCATCAATTTGTGCACCTGGTAATGTTAACTACAGTTCAATCATATTATCTCATCTAAAAAATAGAAAAATCTTTCTTCCTTCAAAATGCAATGAATTCTGTCTTTTTTATTACTAGTATTTATTATATATATATATATATATATATTTTTTTTTTTTTTTTTTTTTAAATTTATTTATTTATTTATTTATTTATATTTATTTTAATTACTTCATTACATCAGCAGGTGTGTTCCAACACACTGATATTTCCTAGATCTAAATTAAGAACGCACATTCTCACTACAGCAAGTCACCATGACCATCAAAAATGGTTTTTTGGCCCAACTACATAACACATAAATATGAGTGCAAATTCACTCAAGACACTAAATTTTTTATAGTGAAAATTTTCTAAACACCTTTTAAGTGCTTGCAGCATTATCCTGTTAAAGGAAACATCAGTGCCATGAAGGGATGTTCTTGGTCTGCAGTAATGTTCAAGTAGCTGTAACATGTGAAAGCAACTTCTGCATGAATGCCAGGACCCAAGGTTTCCAGCAGAACACTTCCATCACACTGCCAGCTTGACTTCCTTCCAGGGTGTATCCTGGTGCTATCCTTCTCAGGAAAAGTCAGGAACACACCCCTGGGTGTCCCCATGACGTAAAAGAATGCATGACCAGATTAGGACCCTTTCTTCCATTGCATCAATTCTATTTGCTCACATGCCCATTGTAGATGCTGTTGAAGGTGGAAAGCATCCATATGGGTGCTCTGATCCGTATGGGTACTCAGCTACTGAGTCCCATATGCAGCAAGCTGCGATGTACTGTGTCTTCTTTCATGCTGTGGCTGAATTCACAGAATTGAGACTGGACTTATTTTGACATGAACGTGACTTTAATTGACATCCCTTAAATCTTTTCAGCATTTTAAGTGTTGTAATGAAAAACACAGATAGATCTTACTGATAATCACTTACAGTATCTCTTTAGGTAAATATGTTCCAGCTGAACTGGGAACAGCAAGTGCATGGGGTCACCTCAGGATAGTGCATGAGCTCATAGGTTTTGCATAGTTTTTCCCAGCCTGGCTCCTATTATCTCTTAAAGGTGCCTGCTTTTGTTTGGTCTAGTCAGTTTGGGCCGGATGCAGGAGGTAAATACAGCCA
Source organism: Hepsetus odoe (assembly GCA_017165825.1). Lineage (NCBI taxonomy): Eukaryota > Metazoa > Chordata > Actinopteri > Characiformes > Hepsetidae > Hepsetus > Hepsetus odoe. The sequence continues at coordinate 7,006,572 of CM029392.1, forward strand.
ACTGTGCTGCATGTCACCTGTGGCTTTGTGTTGTTTTTTCCTGTTACAGAGTGAAAACAACAGCCTTGATGAGCCTTACACATAAATCAGAACCAGTAACCAGCAACTTCTCATCTTAGACTGAGCAGTCATTCTCTCTCTCTCTCTCTCTCTTTCTCTCTCTCTCTCTCTCTCTCTCTCTCTCTCTCTCTCTCTCTCTCTCACTTGCTGAAGTGTTTTTTTTTTCTGAGATACACTTGAAATGTTATATATTTCTATATATTTGAATCTGTTTGATATATACTTTAAACCAGTATGTTAATTATGAGTGGAACTGCATTGCATGGAAATAAAGACCTTTCACTTTCTCTCTCTCTCTCTCTCTCTCTCTCTCTCTCTCTCTTTCTTTGTCCTTTGGTGTTCAGACTTTATCTCTCTTGCATTCCCCCGGTCTCATCTCTAGTCTGGAATCCTCGGCTCCAGGCTCAGACGCCACATTCCTTCCCAGTGAAATCAGCCTGAACTGCACATGTTCAGTAGCCAGTTTGTAGCTGGTTTGTTTAAGGTAAATCTCTCCTGGTGGTGTCACCAGGCCTGCATGAGTGCCAGGCTTGAACAACAGGCTGCTGGTATGTGCAGAATGCTGAAAAACATGGATTAGTTCACCCGCTTGCAGCACAAGTGCCTGTGTTTGTGAATGTTGTTCTCTATTCTAAGTTCCACAGAGATTGGAGGGGATGGGGTCACTCCATTGGCCAGCATGACTGAAAACACCAGGATAGCTTAAAGTTGTGTTTTCCTGACTGGCATGACAGACTGAGTTCACATGTTGAAGCAGTTCTTAATGCACACAGTGCTTTTTTTATTTATTGGCCTGTTTTTGTGCCAGTGTTTCCAACATCAGATCTTATTTTCCTAAAATAGGATAAGACCATAGTAATATTAAATATAAAAACTGTTTAAGATTACATAATGTAACAGCAGCACACCATTTTACAGATGTGTGTTATTTTAAACCTTTAATAGAATGTAACATAACTCTCTAACCTTATATTTCACTACCATCTACTGGTAAACACTTGCCACTTGCCAAGCGTTTGCAATTCATTAAATCTCCAGGTGGCATCATTTGCCCACTTTTGATGATGTCTTAATGGTAACATTCTATTGTCTCAATAATATCTTTGAAGACATAAAACGCTTCAGCATGAACTGTGTTTAGCTCAGAGTAAAGCTGCAGATTACAGGTGACCCTCAAAGCAATAAGGCGTATCTTTAAATCAAGATTCACTCTCTTTCCATTCTTATTGAAGGCAGGAAACCATTTTTAACAATTTGCTTCCAAGAGACCCTTAACATCTATCCAGATTGCTGTTAATTGTAATTATAGAAACATCATTTTGTATTTGATGTTGGCTACAGCAATAACCAAAGCAGTACTGTTTGATCTTATGCATGGTTTTAAATAAATAAAGAAATAAATCATAAAATCAAGAAAATGTCTCTGTGGGTAATTAATTTAGGAAAAAACTTCTTTCATAAAAGTCAATCTTGTCTAAGATAACAAAAACATTGTCAAAACCATCCCTGACTCTTTTTCTTTTATGTGAAAGTGACAACCCTTGTCATTGTGAAACACAGCACAGCACCAAACAACACAATGAAATTCAACCTCTGCGTTTCACCCTTACACACACACAGCACGGTGCAGCTATTGAAAGCTGCCCGGGGAGCAGTGACGGGGACGGTACCTTGCTCAAGTGTACCTCAGGGCAACCTACTGGTGAGGGAATCAAACCCACAATCTTCTGATTCAGGGCAACTCCCTAACCACTAGGCCACCGCTGCCCACATCACAACCAAGAATACGTTGTAACTGTTTATTTATGATTCTATGATTAGGATTTACTTATGAACAAAGAGTTGAATGTTATAACAGTTTATCCCAATGGGGCCTTTTTTACTGATATCCCACTGTGCACAAGGGCACTGCTGAAGGTAAGTCATGTAAGCCTGAAGAACGTGGCTTTGTTTGCAGGAGTTGCTCGTCTTTCATGAAGATGCTTCCAAATGACTGCATGACACAATTGACAGTTGTGTTTTCCTCTCACCCTCTCTGTATTCATCAGAAGTGCTTTTGTTTTCTTAAGAAGTACTGTACTGTCTGGTTTCCACGTTATGAATCCAGGACTGAATGTGCTAAATATAAACTCTTAAATCTCTAAGAATGATCTGGTTTATGGATGTGGTGAGAGAGGACATACAGATGGTCGGTTTGAAGCAGGAAGATGCAGAGGACCAGAAGAAATGGAGACTGTTGATCCGCTGTGGCGACCTCTAAAAGGGAGCAGCCAAATGAAAAAGAAGAAGAAATCTCTAAGAATGATCTGAATTCTACATATATAAATTGTGGGACATTATCCAACATCATTATCTGGATTCATTTGAAGACAAACATGTCTGTTGACTTTGGCAATCTCAGCAAACTTTGAAAAGTCAGCTTTACACATTAGACTTTTGTTGTTGGTCAGGCTGTGTTCAGAATTGACAGAGAAAAGTCCCTTTGGTGTTTCCTAGTAAGAAAACTTTACAAACAGCACACCCAACACATAATTTTCAATCTGCTTTGCCATGCCAGATCAGAATTTACTTCTGACAACATGACTCTCTCAAGTCATTCTGATCTTGCATTTTTCTTCATCCAGCTTCAAGCTGAGAACACACCAATTGGAAGCCTGCCATAAGGCATTATCTATCCAGTACTGAGGACATTTTTGCAATCTTAACAACAATCTCTTCAATGTGAAAAGTGAAGGTGAATGAAAGTGGAGCACAGCACAGTGAACCACAATGAAAGGCAACCCCTACTTTTAACCCACATGCACAGTGCAGCAGGGGGCTTGGGGAGCAGCAATGGCTACAGTACCTTGCTCAAGGATGCCTCAAGGTGACCTACTTGGCTGGGATTTGAACCCATGACCTTCTGATCCTGGGGCCTTGACCCAAAACAATGCTGTGTAATATGTATTGTGTTCTCTCTGTATTGCTTTATTTCAATCTTGTTGATCAATGTAGTTTCTTAGCTTTCCCTAATGTGCTTCTTAATAGTTTCTTAATTAAAAAGAAATAGTTTCTGAATAGTCATGTTTTAAGTCTGATTTTGACCCAGTGCTTCAGTGCCACAGGTATTCTTTCTGGTGCATTAATGACTGGAGATACACCTGGATTGAGCTGGATATGAAGCATTCATGGTATGCATGATAGACAAGTTATAATAACTTAACATTTGCACAGATAAGAACATGCATTCTCATCCTCGGATAGTGGATGAGACTTACTCTACATTTTTAGATTTTAGCTGAAGCTCATATCCTTTGTAGTTGTTTTTAAGTATTGCCTTACCCTTTGGCTCCATCATGTGGCTATAGTAAGGAACTAACTCGTAGCTTGACGTCAGCAGCAGTCTCCTTGGTAGCACATTTTAAAAATCTTTGAATGAAATCCAATGCACTCTGCTCTTGTGTTTACATAAATGTGAGCAAGTGTCTCTTGGCGACAAGCAGTGGCACAATCACTGGCGTCATGTCTTGAGTGGTGTGGCCTTAAGTATGCAGTTGAAGAATGGGTAAGTTTGCGGTAATTAATCATGATGCAATTAGCCAAAGTCTGAAAGTGGCTTGTTAAGAAAGTTCCAGGGAACCCAGTCAATCTTCAGCCATTGGGTGAAAGTGACTACTTGTCATTGTGAAACACAGTACAGCACACAGTGAAACACAATGAAATGCTTCCTCTGCATTTCACCCATACACACCATGCAGCAGGGGGCAGCTATTTAAAGTGCCTGGGGAGCAGTGAAGGGTACAGTACCTTACTCAAGGGCAACCTACTGGTCTGGGATTCAAACACACGACCACCATGTTATGTAATAACATAATTGCTTGGTCAAAGTATTGTGCTTGCTCCATCCATTGATTCATTCATTCATTCATTCATTCATTCATTTTCTGCTGCAAACTGCAGGCAAGTAGTTTTGACAGAAATGACAAAAGTAGCCAAATAAATCATGAAGTGAAAATGTTTACTTTATCCTCGATTCAAGGATAACAATTGGAGATTTGCAGAAGATGGTAGCATTTAAGGGTCACCAAATCTCTAAAACTACAGCAACGCTTTTTCAAACTTGTTCCAGAGCAAAGTCTTTTCTTTCATCTAAACAACATCTTAGTGTCAACACTTCTTGTTTAGTAGGTGCTTTTTTAATTTGCCCTTCGTTGCCTGAGATTACAGATTGTGTTTTAACCTGTTTTATCTTTTACAAGTCTATGCACTTCTGCTGTTGACCTGATTCAGCCCTGATTTATAGCCCAGCACAGCTATGCTTGTTCATCCGTGCCCTATTCAATTTCAGACCTCTAAATGTTGACATTTCCTGAAGCTGTTGCAAAGAGGAGTGTTTTTCATGAAATTGTTTAACAGATGCAAAGAAAAATGTATCCAACCATATTGTGTTGATAGGTATCACGTATCTCTTTCAAGCGTTGCATTTTTTCCATTTTATAGTTGTGTCTCAGACTAATTGCAAGGTATCATATTGTTGATGAGATCAAAAGAAATGGATAAACATCTTTCCTGAAGAAGACAGAGTGATTGTGTAGCTTGAGCAAGTACTCTACATGTGGTAGCTGTGATGTTGCTAAGAGGTCTTAATGCTTTCTCATGTGTTTGTGAGGGTTTTGTTGCCCAGTTTGTTTTGGAATCTCTGATAGTTGCAGGCTTGTGATAGCAACGAAGTTCCAGGTGGTTGCTACAATGTTGGTAGTGTACTTGTATCATGTTGTCACCTACAAACATTCATGGATGTTTTAACATTCTGCCATATTTATTTTTATCATTCTGCTTCCCACACTCATGAATTTTGAACAGTCACTACATGAAAATTGTTAAATCTCAAAAAGCTGTAAACAGTTACTTAATCAAGCTGAATGTTATGGAGATGGGTCAGTGTTTGTCAAAAAAAAAAAAAAAAAACGAGACTCAAACTCTTTTGACTAAATTGACATTTAAGTAATTAACACAGGGGGCAGCGGTGGCCTAGTGGTTCGGGCGTTGGCTGCATGATCGGAGGATCGGGGGTTCGAACCCCTTCCCGATAGGTTACTCTGAGGTACACTTGAGCAAGGTGCCGTCCCCATCGTGCTCCTCCCTGCGATGGGCTGGCGACCTGTTCAGGGTGCGTCCCCCGTCCTTCGCCCTTTGTGTGAGCTGGGATAGATTCCAGCACGACCCTGCTTGGGACAAGCGGCCGACAATGACTGACTGACTAATTAACACAGTATAATTGTCAAGTTCTTTCACTATTACTGAAATGTGGAGTTGCAATCACACTGGCAAACAAAACAGAAAAATATCAAATTTTGGTAAGCATGGACAACAATCTCTCAAGATCAACATTTTCAGCATGACCCAGTATGTTTTTAATAGAGAAGATTGGCCTGTAAAATATTTCATACTGTACATTTTATACTGTGATTTCCAGATTGTACCAGCTTCTGTATTAAAATGACTTTCTGTGCTTCAGAAAGGGGATCTCAGGTGCATTGCTTTCATTTATATTATTGTTCTATTTTAAAAACTAAGAAACACAGGCACTCCAATCAGACTTATAGGGGGCAGTATAAAGCAGCTAGTTTATTTTACCAGCTAAGGATCTCCTGACATATTCATGCCAAATTGTTCTCACAATTTCTTAAGAATGTAGGTAAACAAAACCCTGTCTTACTCAGATTGTGTTAAAATATGTAAGTAAAGGCTTCCAGCTCTTGCTTATATAATTAGGTCCACCTTCACATCAATAAATAATACACTGAAAGCTTACGAGCAACAAACACAAAACAGTTTTGTAATCCACGGCATAAATGCAGATATTTAGAATAGATATTAGATATTAGAATAGATATGAGACAGATATGTAAAGCTCTTTTTGGTCTTCCTCTTCTCCTCTTTCCTGGCACCTCCATCCTCAACATCCGTCTCCCAATATAATCCTCATCTCTCCTCTGTTCATGTCCAAACCAATGCAATCTCGCTTCTCTGTCTCCAAATTGTCCAACTTGAGCTGTGCCTCTAATAATAATAATATCTCGTTCCTAGTCCTGTCCAACGTTGTCACTTTCAAAGCAATCTAAGCATCTTTAACTCCGCCAACTCCAGCTCTGGTGTCTGTATTTTTGACAATACCACCATCTCCAACCCGTATAACATAACTGATCTCACTCCCTTCCTATAAACATTTCCGGGTCACTCTTAAGCATTATCACAAATGTTAAAAACTTATTACTTCACATATTATTGGTAAGGGTGTCTCAACATATTATTATCAAGATAATTCATTTAAGAGAATTCATTCTACATTTCATTAAAAACAGTCTTGCTAAAATTAAGCCATGGCTTCAGAAATAGTCAGCTTTATACAGCAAAAGGCGTAAGTGAAATTTAAGCACATTGTGTGCACAGAATGCACACACTTTCGCACCAGAAGGGTAAAAAAAAAAAAACACATCTTCAGTAAGGAAGTTGTGGTAATATTTAGTTGCATATCCTGGTCGTATGTAAGGACATCCGTGAGTATGAAACATAAAAAGGGATTTTTTTTTAAGCAAGGGCTTTTTAAGTTCAAGCCCTAGTTCAAGCATGTGAATTACATGCTCTTTTGGATTTTGGATCAAGAGGCGGAATCAGCCCACAATACATTTCCTGCGGACTGGGAGTTCTGGTTTGACATGCACCTACAGCACATTTGTCATAACCAAAATGGAGAATGTCAAGCTAGTATGAAGCTTTATGCCCCAAAGAGGAATATATGTGTTATGTTTTTAGTTCACACAGATATCTACTTGCACTTCCTCTGTGACTCAGTGAGGCCAATATTAACCTTGTATAACAGTTCACGCAGAATCAAATGAATACATCTTTCTCAGGTTGCTGGTTGTTGGTGATGTTTTTCTTGCTGAGTCATATCAGGTATTTTTTTTCCTTTTGATTTGGCATTATTAAATCCTAATGGTTTACAAGTGAGAGCTTGTTCAGTGATAGCAATGAAATTAACTGAATATATGTTATAATTGAAATAAATTGTGTTAATAGTGTGTATTACATTTAGAAAAGAGCTTTAATACAAAATAACTTGTTTTGTACAGATGTTTTGCACACCTCCAAATGCAGCACCTGCCACTGAAGCCTAGTGTCTTTTAACTGAGTTAGTTAGAACATTGACTACAACAATGCGCAGTTCTCTGAAAGGGCTCTTTGTAAAATTCAATCATTTTATTCTCTGTCTCCTAAAGTAATGTATATGCCTAAAAGTTCCAAAAATGCATGTGTGTTCTTAAATTGTGCATCTTTTTCTGTCCTTATCCTCAATTTGAAATGCTCGGTTAAAGCTCCTGTTACTTTACAGCTCCATCCCCCCAATGAAGCTTGCTGTTGCCTACGTTAAACCTCTTCTCTCTGCACGGGCTGTAAACAAACACAGTTGTATCTTAACTTAACCAGAAAATGCCATATGTCCACAGAATCTTAGGCAAAAGTGACCGCAGTTGATTACCAAAAGCACTAGAATTTTATTAGCCCACATCTCAGCCTGTGTATAAAATTGAGCTTACAACCAACTTCACAGTAAAAGACTCATTTTATAAAGCAAACATTCACAAATATGACATCAGAATTTCAACAAAGAATAATATCTGCTTATAACCACAGAAAGCTGGTCCCATCTAGTTCCATCTAACTACCAAGCTTAATTTCTTCATATTTCATATTATATGATATGCCTTTTTTAATGTATTATTGAGGAATAGTTCTCCATGTTTCCAGAAGGACAGAATTATTGGCTTTCATTTTCAGTCCCTGTCCCGGTCCCTGACCAATTTCAGAGGCTTGTTTTTTCCATCCAGTGACCTGCGTGTCAATCATTCAGGCAGAATAAAGACATCTAACTTAAGGCATGAAGCAGTGAAGAAGCAGGTGCAGATGATTCCAGATGATCTGGCCAGTGATTAGTTTGCTGCTGATGCTGAACCCTGAGTGGTTGGAACACTTTTATCTAGAACCTTGTATCATTAAGCAGTTTGCAGCCTGTCAATGTAAAACATTTGTGCCACAGATAAGTCAGTTTGATGTAAAATAACATTTTCCAGCAACAAGGTGATTCCCTAGCAAAATATAAAGAAATGAAGGGTTGGCTCAAGACTCTGGAGGTACTGTTGAGGTATTATGGTACTCTGTATATTAGTGTAGTTGAATCCCTGCCCTTAGGACATAGTTTACATCATTGTGTGTGTGTGTGTGTGTGTGTGTGTGTGTGTGTGTGTGTGTGTGTGTGTGTGTGTGTGTGTGTGTGTGTGTGTGTGTGTGTGTGTGTGGAAAAAATTACTTTTCTCATGAAACATGAAATGACGTTATAAGGACATTTTCCACATGAGGAAGATCGCTGATGTAGATTTTACCTACAGAGGTTAAAGAAAGACTTTGTCTTTGTCTAAGTGTTAACTTATGAATGGTACAACTGTGAATTCAGAATATTAAACATAAAATTGTCCTCATCACTTTATTGCAATTAGCTCTGGGACCTTGTCCTGAAAGAGAGAAGTCAACCAGTTTACACTTTTTTTTTTTTTAACTGTACTTAATGGGAAGGAAGCAAAACTGTTCATTCATGTTTTTACATGCAGCTGAACATGTTTTTCAAACAGACCTTACTACCTTCTGTACTAAAAATAGTACGCATAAGGAAATAGATCCAGTTTACAGCCAACGGGAAGCTTCTATCTCTAAGTTCAATATCCCCCAATGTTTCAAACCTGACCAGCACTTAATACTCCATGTCATTGTGCTCTTTGTACGTCAGTAGAGCTCAGAGAAGGACGCACTTTCTTCCTCATTCGGCTTCATTGTAACCCAAAAAATTTGCTTATGCTAAGGTCACAGTGAGGGAATGAAACACTGTGTATGGGTTGGTTTATTAACATCTCCAAGCATAATATGTCACTCTGGTCTTAGAGGTCTACCGTTATTTGCTTACCACCTAGACAAATGAGGTTTTAATCTAGGCTGTGGTAAACAAATACAGTGTAGCAGACTATAATGCATCAAGTGTATGTGCTGGATCAGAATGGAAATGAAAAGTAAAGGTAAATATAACATATGGAGCTTCATATAAAGATTTTGTTGCAATCAGAAACTAAGCAGCTAAAAATTTGCTTCTAATTATAGAATTTGTCCCAGTCTTTTTTAAACCAACAAAAACTATGAATCTGACAAAAAAATTAAACTTAATGAGGCAAAAAAAAAATAAATCTATAACAAAAAAACTTTAAAAACGAATTATCCATGTAAGTCGCTTTTTTATCTGCTTCTTTCTCTGTGATCTGAGATTAGCTCTCACTGTTGGCTTTGAAGTAACTTTGCACAGCATTCTCTGTGTTTCCTCCAGTTTTGACTGCAGTTTTAGCATGAACCTCTATGGTTTATAGTGCTGTGTTCATCTTAGCTAAAGAGCTTTGGATTGACAGCCAAACAAAGGTCCAAAACACATAAGGGGTCGTGGCAGACGAAGCTCTAATTCAAAGAGTGTAGCAATTAGCAGAACACCATATATCAGTATATCCTGATGTTGTTCCTGAATAAAAGCATCCCAAGCTTCAGCGCTTTGTAGGTTTTATGGTTGGAGAGTAGTTGGTGGTTGCTGAAGAACAAACATGAATAAAGAATCTGCTGAATCACAACAGAGGCATTAGTCACCAGTCACATGGTCTTCTCATGTGGTGTGTCATGTGGCGACTCATTTGGTAATCACTTCATGTATGGTAAATACTTACTCTTTATTAAGATTTTAGTGATTAGTGAATGCCCAGTGAAGGGAGAAGCTTTATCTGAGATAATGTTGAGTACCATCATGATCCATCTGCCAGCTGATCTGCCTGCCTGCTGAAATTTGCACTTGCTTCATGTAACAAACTCTGGGTGTTAAAAGCTCATGAGTCAATGGGAATGCAGCACTGATAACCCTGTCTTCACAAAAGCGTTGTGCAAAAACTGCACATAAATCTTGAGGAGGCACAGACAGATCTGCAGAGTAGCTGCAAAACTGACAGTTAGAGCCAGCGGTGGCCTAGTGGTTAGGGAGTTGGCCCCAGATCGGAAGATTGTGACCTCACCAGTAGGTTGCCCTGAGGTTCCCTTGAGCATGGTACCGTCCCCGTCACTGCTCCCCAGGGAGCTTCCAATAGTTGCCCCTTGTTGCACGTGTGTATGGGTGAAATGCAGAGGTTGAATTTCGTTGTGTTGTGCTGTGCTGTGTTTCACAATGACAAGAATAGTCGCTTTCACTTTCAAACTCAGATCAGTGAGAAAGAAGCAGAGGGAACAGTAAAAATATCAAAGATTTTTACTAGATTTTTTTCTTGCACCTGTGAGAATTATTTTGTTTTTAGATATTTTTATTTGTTAGTTAAGAAATTTAGTTTGATTATTTTTTACTAATCTGATTGCATAAATAGTGGGCTAGATCACTGTGGGCATCAAAAAAGATTACACACTTAGAAGTCTGTAGTTCTTACACAATTCTTACAAGGTGAAAATGCATAATTTATGGCAGAGATTTTCAATTAAAATCTTACTGAGGGTTTGATATCTTCAGAGATCTTTAAAAATAGCTTCAACAGCAAGCAAATAAACTATTTGGAACTATTCATCACATCTGGGGTATTTCAGCAGGATATTTCCACATCTATAGCTACATTCTTACAAATAAAGTTTCCAAAATGATTTCTGGGAGGTTTTCATGGCAGTGGTGGCCTAGTGTTTAAGGCTAGGACTCAGGATTGGAAGGTCATGGATTCAGCCTGTAGACTGCCCTGTGGTGCCCTTGAACGAGGTACTCAATGACTTATAGTGCTCACAATGACAAATGGTCACTTAATTTTAGGTACACTAGTCATTTGATGGTCACATTCTTTTCAATTTAAGAAACCTGCAATGTAATATTTATTGTCTGTAATACAAATAATGCAATGTTCCTATACAAATTAAAGACAAAGTTAACTAGAAAACAGCAATTAGACAGCAAAGAATGTAGGATCTTCAAAGCTTCCCAAATGGACTTACAGTAAACAGTTGCTCTGCTCTGTTTTATTAAATAAGAATAATTTATATAACAAGACTCTGTTTGGAAATGTAGTAGTGGTATTTGTTTTATTGCTGATCATGTAAAACATATCATCCAGTGTGATACTGTAATGGTGGCGGGGTGTAGGGAGGACGCCAATGCTGAGCCAGGAGTTTGCAACGTAACTTTATTAGCTATATTTACAAAACAAAACAAAGGACTGCAGTTCCTAACCAAAATCAAGGAACTCCAAACCAAACCAAAAATACCAAACCACCACAGAGTGTAGGCTAAGCCTAACAAATGAGCCGCGCTCTGTTCTGACTCATCGGGGCTTAAATAGTCAGCCCCAATGAAACACACCTGTGCCTTCATTAGCTCAGGTGTGCTCAGTCAGAACAGAGCGCCCTCTATCGTGCACAAAACACCTCATCCGTGACAGAACCCCCCCCCCCAAAAAACACGGCTCCCGAAGTGCCAAACACAGGCGAATCTCTGGGGGGAGGCCAAGAACACCAAAACTTTACAAAGACAAAAGTCCCTTGTTGGGACATACAGTCAGGTCCACAAAATACACGAAAAGGACCTCCGACCAGACATGTGAGGCAGCTGGTGGTGGTGAGGGGAATCCCAGCAGTTCAGTCCACCCTTTTGACTGATGTCTGAACCCGACCCTAGAGTCACTGGAGGAATCGCCTGATTCAGTGGAACGCCTCGCCTTGGCGGAACCTGAAAGAGAGCTAAACACAGATCTTAAAGGGTTCAAAGAGGAAGTCTTTTTCACATAGTCCGAACCCTGTTTCCAACCCTTGCCATCTTTGTTCTTCACGTCTCTTATCACAGAATCCACAGTACAGAAGCTGTCGTTCACTTCCTTAAACTGAGGCAGGTCATTGCTGATGTCCTTTGGCTCCTTCCTCTTCTCGGTCGTACTTCCCTGCTGCTTGGAGCTCAGTGAGGCAGCATCCCAGCTCCTGGTTCCACTACAAGAAGTTCCACTTGAATTCCTCCACGAACCACCTTGTTCCGAGTCTGCTGAACTCGGAGGGTGAACTAAAGGTGGGGAGTCATCATGCAGCTGTTCAACCTCTGGAATCTCTGCCGGCTTCTCCATCAGACTGTTCCTCAGCTGCTCCGCTCTGGCGTTAACCACCAGGGTCCCAGCATGCACTGGTGTCTGTGGAGTGAGTTGAGATTCGAAGATCGCCAATCTTGCTTCCATACCTCTAACCTGCTTCTCCAGCTCGCTGAGCTTACTGGCCTCACTTTGGGCTTCTCTCAGTTCAGCCTGCAGAGCAACGTTGTGGTCCTGCACCCATCTCAACTCTGCTCTGGTCTGATTCAGTTGTTCTTCCATAGTGGCTATTTTAGCTTCCAGCTTCTCCCGAATGGTTGGAGTCTCAACTTTCCTCGTTGTCTGGCAGACAGTTAGGTTCCTCTGTTCATCCGTTCTCTCCAGCCTTTCTCTTTGGACAGCCGTCACAGCGTGCAGCTTTATTCTAGAGACATCTCTCCCTTCTCTGAATTTCGCGCTCTTTCCTTGAAGCTCACCTTTGTCTTGAGCCAGAGCTTTTCTTTCTGTTTCCATGGCTTCGATCTCCCCTTGGCAACTGGACAAGAGTCCTTTGGTCCTCTCCAGCTGAGGAAGCAGATAGGTGATCCTTTCCTTGCGTTTCAACCCTTCATTCGTGACCGAGGCATTCACCTGTAGCATCGAGGCTTCTTTCGCCATCAGCTGCTGGTAGAGCTCTGTCAGCAACTCCTTCTGTTCAGTGAGCTGAACATTCATGTAGCTGATTTGTTCATCTCTGAGGTGAGATTGGATTGTCTTTGCAGCTCTGATCCGTTTGGCCTGATCCCTTGCCTGCTTTCCTCTGAATGACTTTTGCAAGCAAATTGCAGCATGTCTGAACAGCTGATACCTCTGCTTTTGTTGATGCCCAAGCTTCCACCTTCTGAACCTCCTCTGAAGAACACTTGCTGCCCAGCACTGCTTCTTGAAAACCAATCTTTGCTGGTGCATTCTTACTACAGCCTGAATCATGGTGGCAGCTTTGTGCATTGCAGCAACATTCTTTCGAACAGAAAAACCCCTAAAAGCTGCCTGGATGCATATCACTGACCTTCTCAATACCTGGAATCTCTCTTGCTCAAATTTACCCTTAGTGTAGGACCTAAAATGTCTTTGAATGATGATGGCTGACACCCTTATGGCTCGGTACTTTACTACCTCCCGGTGTCTTCTGAATGCAGCCTGAATCAGGGAAGCTGCCTGATGTTGCAGGATCACCTCCCTTCTGACCCTCTGACCTCTAAAGCAGGCTTGCAGGAACATTGCAGCAGAGCGCAATTTCAAGAATTCCTCCCTCTGCTTTCTGGCATCAAGTGTGGAGCGATACCTAAGCTGGATGGCAATAGCAGCATACTTGATGCATCAATATCGCGTCCGAGCACAGTGAGCCCTGTAAGCACATTGTACCACAGTTGCAGCCTGGTGCTTCTGTTTCAGAGTCTGTCTGGTCTTCATCCCTCTGAATGCGGCTTGCAGAACAACAGCAGCCATCTTTTTCTCCTTCAAAGACTTCATTTCTTGCTTCATCATCTTGTTAGCTCGGTAATGTTGCTGAACAGTCCTGGCTGCCCACAGTAGCTTCAGGTAGTACTTTCTGCTCAAATGCTTCCTCACCTGTGCCTGAATGGTTACTGCAGCCTCATGTTCAATTTGCATCTGAACCCGAACTTTCATTCTAAACTTCCCACTAACCTGGAGCTGCTCCTTCTCGGTCTGCTGTGCAGCGGATGGCTTAGTGGGGCTGGGTTTATGGATCGACTCCTTGATGCCGCTTTCCTTGCTGTGAAGGGCTTCCTTGGTCGACCTCCCCAGTTGCACGATGCAGGACGCGGTCTCTGCCGTCCTCCAGCTCTCTGTGTCAGGAACGACCTTCTTTGCCACTGCCTCGCTTCTTTTGTTGCGGGCGGCCTTCTTGGTGTTCCTTTCGGTGGGTGCCGTGCTCTCGCGTTGTGGCGAGCTGGGCGCCGCCCTTGCAGCCATGGAGACCAGCATCCGGAGACAAAGCGCGAACCAATCCATGCGAAGCTCGGGATCTGGGATGATATCGAGTGGGAGCAGCGACGTCGCATTCTTCAGACGGCGCTCAAGCTCCCTTGCCGTGGCCGTCGGCGTCCGTCGCACCCACTCCTCACCGTCCAGATGCTCGCGGAGGTCTAGAGGAGTCACCTCTGTCTCCCAGGTCTTTATCAGCTGCAGCGTCCGCTCGACAACGCTCGCTGCCGCCCACAACACGCGCTCCTGCTCGCCCTCGTGGCTCGTGACGTCCAGGTACTGGCGGCTCATTCTGTAACGGTGGCGGGGTGTAGGGAGGACGCCAATGCTGAGCCAGGAGTTCGCAACGTAACTTTATTAGCTATATTTACAAAACAAAACAAAGGACTGCAGTTCCTAACCAAAATCAAGGAACGCCAAACCAAACCACCACAGAGTGTAGGCTAAGCCTAACTAATGAGCCGCGCTCTGTTCTGACTCATCAGGGCTTAAATAGTCAGCCCCAATGAAACACACCTGTGCCTTCATTAGCTCAGGTGTGTTCAGTCAGAACAGAGCGCCCGCTACCGTGCACAAAACACCTCATCCGTGACAGATACTGAGCTGGTCCTCACTGGAATGGATTTTGAAGATAAGCCAAACGAACCATGATAATTTTCAAAATTACCAACAGGGCACTTAGACTAGGACAAAGATGCCTTTAATCTTAAAGTATGGGAGCTTATGGGAAAAGGTTTTACTAAACTTAAATTCACTTCAAGTGTCATAGATGGGAGATTGCAAAGAAGTGCAAAAGTAAGTAAAAGATATTAATTCATTCATTCATTAAAAAAAGCTTTCAACAATGTAAAACAAATGGTGACCCATATTTGTTAGGGAAAACATTTGATAAATGACGTTGTCAGTGGGTTTTTGTGAAATGGGTAATGTAAAGTGTATTGTAAAAATGGTAAAATCACCTGGAAACAGGGTTTCCCACCCAGTCTTAAAGAAAGATTCCTTACGACATGCCATGTACTTTTAATTGTACTTTTGCCTGTACTTACAATGCAGGGAAGCATTATTATAATTGCGATGCACACACCCACTACACAATGACTCATACAACTTCTTTTATTACGTATTAAAAAATTCTGATCACAGTTTAGCTCCTAAACTTTAAAGATTTACAAATCGAAATAGAAGAACTTTCTTTAGTCATCACTATAAACTGTTGTTGCTGATTGTTTTAAATGACAATTCTGCAAAAAGCTTATTACTTGTTATTGTAAACATCTCAAACCACACCTTAAACACAGCTCTGGCAAAAGCCTTTACCATCTCTGTCAGTACGATCTGAAGTCTAAACTTCAGTAGATTCTCAATTAACAGACGAGGCATGCAGGATTTCCCTCTAATAATAAGAAAGGTAGGGCAGGAATCTTGCAAGACCTGTCTGAAGGCAGTGGAAACAACTGTTGCACAGAGGACAACAACAAACAACTGCTCGATAATAATCTCCATTACTACACTATCATTCAAACTGACAGTTACTCTTAATTTGCATATGACTTTGATTAAAAAAATTAAAAAAAAACATATACTGAACCCTAAAAATTCCCTTTTAATAAAGTGATATTTTTCAATGGTTTTTAGACATTTCTCATTATGTATATAATGGCATCTGATTTGCCACATGAAAGTTAAAGGCATAAACCAGATTTATTGTTAGTTTTTTCCTCATTGGACAAGTCCGAACTGAAGTTTATGAGTAAGGCTACACATGTAGTTCACACATCAAGCACAAACCAATATGATTGTCATCACATCTTTTTTTTTTTTTGCACCTCATTAACTTGTCTACTGCTTTTTGAGGAAATAAAGGGAATTTCAGCCATCAGGCTCCAACAAGATGGGGCCGAGAACATCTGTGTTCCTCACATCCATGCATTTCAGGCACGCCTATACTTGTGAACAGTTTATGGAAACGTGAATGTACATTCACTGCATTGAAGGTTTAGAGTTTCAGTACAACAGTTTTTAAATATTGATGTATTGTATGTTGATTTTATTCATTGATTTATGTTATTTTACTTATATATCAGTCATATATCCAATTCTCTATTCCTATGTCCTTTTTCATCTACGTCCTTTTTTCTTCTCCCCACAATAGTTGCCCTTCCATGCCCTGAACTCCGCTAGTTCTTTAACCCCCGTCACCCTAAATCCCTTCCCAGGTACCATTCAGGTCCCTGTCACCTTTAACCTATATATTATTAACTGCATCTCTATTTTTCTCTGTTCTCTTCTGAGTGACGCTTTCTTTGCACGTCAAAAACACCTAAACAAGGTCATAGTCTTAGATTAGGTGTCTCCACCGGAGGCCTTGGAGCTCCTGGGGGACAGATAAAAAGGCACACTCTGAACTGTGCAAGTTAGAGAGAGGATTCAACACAGAGAGGAACACTGACTGGTCTCTTGAACATCTTGCAAGAACTTCGTTACTCTTCTGTTAATAAACTTTGATATAGCTTAAAAACCTCCTCGAACCTCGGTTCTCAATCGGGGAATCCAACAATATATTTTTTTTAGGTGCAAATCTAAAAAGAAATACAATGTTTAAAGACAATGAATGATTTTTTATTAATAGCAAAGTTTTGTTGTTGTTTCTGGACCTGTTCAATTACAGTTCATTTCACAACTTCTGCTATGAGTCATGTAAACAGTTGTGTAATTGCATGATTAAAAATGATTATATATATGCGTCGTACTGTAATCGTGCTTTATCAGCCAGCACATTACAGAGTGACTACACAGTTGCTAGAAATATTCAATATAACATATAAATATAATTTAAAGAAAACAAAAACCTTTATAAAAATATTATTTTTTCAAAATTGTGTGGCAGTTATTGGCCCCCGTGCATTAAGCACTTGTCAGTGTAGCAGCCGTAAGTCTTATATCATATTTGATCAGAATAGGCATAAACCTCTGATCGTTTTGTTCCTGCATCATTATGTATTTATGCTTCCTAAACAGAAGCAAAGCTACTTTTTCCTCATTGCACATCCTGGGGCAGCACACTGTAAACCACACATCCAGAAAAGCAAAGAGTCACGCAGAGGAACAACAAAACCAACTAAAAATAGATTTGTGCAAATGCATAAGCAGCTCAAAACCATAAGTGTTGAAAAAGGATGAAATGACATCAAGATTAAATTAAAATCACAGGCTAACTGAGCAGTCCTTTTATCGGAAAGCTGTAAAATTAAAATAGGACAGATAAAATAGCATGTGGGTTTTCTTTATAATAAACGTGAGCAAAGAGAAATGTAATTTCATTTAGTACAGCTTCTCAAAACAGTAAGGATGAAGTTGTTCATTCAAAAGACGAGCAGGAGTTAAGTCCGTGTATACTGCTTTATTGAGAACTTTCTCATACAAAATGGCAGTGTTGCAGCATATTTACAAATGACCTATAGCACATTTACAAGAATACATTGGAAAAAAGTCATCGGGTATAAAAAAATGCAATAAAGAAAGTCAGTCGCATTTCAACAGACGCATTAACACACATTTTATAAATAAATGTTTTCTATCCTACAGCACTGAATAAAGAAATGTCTTTTTTCAGCAGCCTAGTCACAGCAGTGGATAGCACACTAAAATATGCTCATGAAACATGCAGTACCTCGCGCTCTCTTAATTATTATCTTAACCACTTTTCCTGAGCAGTACCATGGGTTGAAACATAGACTGAAATTCAAATTCATATTCAAATTCAAATTCAAATAAGCTGTTCTGACAAGTCTTATGAGGTAAATCTACCTTGCATCTACACTCATTGTCCAGGTTATCAGCTCCACTGTTTATTTAGATTACAGTTTGTAGTTCATCTGATTCTCTATATCATTTGTCTTTACCTCCTTCATCAATGGCCAGGACCCCCTGAGGACTTCCAGTGAGCAAATGTTTTATATGAGTGGAGAATCATCATCAGCACAGCAGTGATGCTGACCTGGTACTTCTATTGTGTGTGTGTGTGTGTGTGTGTGTGTGTGTGTGTGTGTGTGTGTGTGTGAGTGTGTGTGTGTGTGTGTGTGTGAGTGAGAGCTGCACAGAGTGGATCACATCACTTAGTGTCACTGTGAGGCTAAGAATGGTCCACCAACCGAAACCTGTGCAGCATCAGATAAACTGCCATCAATTTTCAATAGCTTCACATGTGCAAGCTAGGCCAACAGTTTAGTTGTGGCTAATAAAATTGGACAGAACATGGACAGAGGGTTTAAAAACATACTGTGTCCACTCTGTTTTTTCTAACTTATCACGTCACTGTCACTGCTGTGCTGAGAATAATCCACCATCCAAATAATACTTACTCATGAAGGGGTCTTTTGGGGATCCTGCATATTCATGTGCTGGAAAGAGTGAGGCAAACAAATGATGCACTCTATGGACTACATGGACGATATGAAGTACATTCCGCATCTGTATGGTTAGTTGAGCTGATGAACTCCATAATGAGTTTAGATCTAAGGTTGCTGCTGTTAATGTACCCATTTGAACAGTGTGCATCTTAGTTCATTTACTTTTTATCATGACTGTGTTGAAGGAAATGATGCACACAACTCAGTGAATTCAAGGCATTGAGACATCTTTAGACTTATACACCTAAAAGCTTTGCAGAGTCTTTTAGAAGATTGGACGTCTCACAGTGTTTTAGCTGAGAGGTTCCTGAGCTGCATATGTCATGAAGAACAGACTTGCACACAAGATGAGTTTTTGAGTTGGAATCTTCAGTCATTGAAGAGAAGGAGGCTGAAAAGCATAACGATACATTTCAGACTGATAGTTTGAGCAAGAATCAGAACCCACTGATCATTTCACACTCATGGATGGATGAGTGCAGCAATAGAGAGATTACAGTGGATTGGTAATTGCAGAATGATAATTGATATAAATCACAATTTTTTTCCTGAGGTTTGAAAATAAGCAGAACAATTTAATGATAATATACATGTTTTTCAATAACATGTAACCCTATTAAATAACATGTATGCAATTATGTACCATGTCCATGTCCTGCTCAGAAGAATATAACGTAAGGCAATGTGACACAAATCTCAATAATAATAATAAATGGTGTCGTATTATCCAACCTAGTACCATACTGGGATTGTAGTGGTGCACACTGTGACACCAAAATGAACTTCTTCTCACCTGCATGAGGTCTTGGCAAGTGAACAATACTTCGCGACTTTATTGTCCGCCTGACCTGGTAAACTGAAAATAAATGTGAAAAGAAAAACATTACACAATCTAATATTCAAAACATACTTGTTTTCCCACTTTTCTGTCTGGCATGAAACACTGATTTCCTTTCAATTCTTTTGTGCATGTGTTAGCAACCAGGTTTTTGTTTAGTATCACTAACGGTTTAGGGATCAGATATGAAAAAGGAAAAAGACAGGTGTAAAAGTTTAAAGTCGTGGTCATTGCAAATGCTTGAACTGTTGGCAAAGCTGTTGGCTTATTTTGTCTGTGTTTTCCATGACCCAGTGTTAGCAAGAATTTGGCATTAACGTGCTACTTTTCAACACCCTTGAAAACACAAGTAGAATAAAGCCATGAATGGGTCATGAATGAAGTGAGTTTTTAAGTAAAAATATCTAATGGCAAATGAAAAAGAATTTATATATATATCAAGATATGCACTAAACAAGGAACCAAAGATATCTGAATATTAAAGATTGCATTCACATATATTAACATATAGCTCACCTATCATTGCAATTCCTGTTACAACTAAAACCACAACTATGGCTGTGGTCAGTGTCACAACAGGCAGTACTACATGCATAAGCTGCCATTCGCTGTTGCTGTCCCCAGAGGTGGCGGGCACTGTGAAGAGAGAAAAAAAAAACATGTGAACTTTACCTCAATCTAAGTTCTTCAAATAGCTTTATGTGGATATATTTGGTAAGTAGAAATGAAAGGCTAAATCACAGGTTTTGTCTGTTTACCATGTGAGCATAGGGTGGAGTAGGATAGGAAAACATTTTTCACCTGGGGCTTTCTAAAGAGGACTTTCATCATAGCTTTGACATGTCTTTAGATGATAGATACAGGTAAAAGGTTTGGTGTTAGGCAGGCTGGGTCCTGCTCAGTAAAATAACCACCAGCAGCCTTAAATGTCACAAGCCACCAAAAGATACAGTAGAACAGGAAACTTCAATGGGCAAGGTTGAACAGCATTAAATGAAAGACGATAGCATTTTCTTTCACTCCAATTGCTTTTGTTGTAACATCAACTATCCACAGCTTGTCATGAAATAAAAAAAAAAAAATTAAGTCTTGACATGAGAACTGGGTTGTAACTCACAGCATGGGGGAAGAGAATGGCAGTAGAGAGTAGTCACTCCATATTTCACGTCTGCCCTCTTTGCCTAGATGAGAGCAGAAGAATTAATTAGAGACAATATTGCTTAAAGGAACACTGGAGCTTTTTTAACCTGATCTCTAAAACCATTTATCATGGAGCCGTTCTTAATACACTTACAGAAAAAAGTGAAAGTGACAACCCTTGTCATTGCGAGGTCACAGCACTGCACACCATGAACCACAGCAAAATTGGACCTCTGCTTTTAACCCATGCACACAAACACCGTGCAGCAGTGGGCAGCTATTGAAAGCACCCGGGGACGGTACCTTGCTCAGGGGTACCTCAGGGCAACCTACTTTTTGAGGGAATCGAACCCACAATCTTCTGATGCCGGGCCAACTCCCTAACCACTAGGCCACCGCTGCCCCAGGAGGATTTCTCATTGACTTTTATTAAAACGTTTTCCATGTATTGTCTACACATTTAACTGAACCTTTTACCGGGTACAGTTAAATGTGTCATATTAACTCTCCATGTCAATCAACTAAATGCAATGGATGGTGATGGAGAAGGAGAATAGCTTCCTTCTAAAATTGTGGACACATGAGCACCTTTTACTTTCGCTTACCTTGATGCAGTTGAATGGGTTGCAGAAATCCATGGTCAAATCTGGAAGCACAGTCTGAAATCTCTCCTGTAGAAGCAGCAGACAGCAGTGTGAGTTAAACAAGTGGTTACTATGTCCTAATTCGATCATATTTTGAATCTGCTTCTGCAGTGATGTGTGGTCGGATACAGTAGACAAATCTTGTTAATTGTCTTAGGATAGAAACCAGTAGGAAGCTGCTTCAGCACCATCCTTATATTATACACTGCCTGTCCAAAGAAAAAGTCACCACTTAGTAACAAAGCAAATAGGTAAGAGCCTCCCATTGGAAAAATACTGCATCGATGTTTCATCAACAAGTTATTTAACCCTGACTGATGCAGTGATTAGCTTCTCATTACTTAAACAATCATGCTGGAAGACACGTCCTGTGGTTGTGGAAAAGATGTTTCAGAAGAGTCAAATTATTGGAACGCAAGCAAAGAAAACCTCTAACGAGAAGCTGAAACTACTAAAATTGGGTTAAGAACTGTCCGATGCATTATTAAAAACTGGAAGGATGTTGGGGAACCATCATCTTCACGGAAGAAATGTGGTCGGAATAAATCTTGAAAAACACTGATCAGTGAGGCTAATTGCACAAAATGCTTTAATTTGCTAGGGAGCATAAAGATTGGACTGTGGAGCAATGGAAGGAGGTGATGTGGTCTGAGGAGTCCAGATTGACCCTGTTCCAGAGAAATGGGTGCATCAGGGGAAAAAGAGAGGCACATATAGTGATGCACCTATCATACCTAGTGCCTACCATACAAGCCTGTGGGGGCAGTGCTGTGATCTGGAGCTGCAGTTGGTCAGGTCTTGGTTCAGCAACGTTACGTGCCCAAAGAATGAGGTCAGCTGACTACCTGAATATACTGAATGAGCAGGTTATTCCATCAGTGAAGTTCTTCTTCCCTGATGGCACGGCCATATCTAAGATGACAATGCCAGGATTCATTAGGTTCAAATTGTGATCAGGTGGTTCCGGGAGCATGACACATCATTTTCACACATGGATTGGCCACCACAGAGTCCAGACCTGAACCCTATTGAGAATCTTTGGGAAGTGCTGTAGAAGAATTTGCACAGCGGTCCGGCTCTCCCATCATCTCCACAAGATCTTGCCAAACAATTAATGCAACTCTGTATGGAATTAAATGTTGTGACATTGCAGAAGCTTATCAAAACAATGCTACAGTGAATGCGTGCCAAAGCTAAAGCTGGTACATTGAATTATTAGAGCGTGACTGTTTTTTTGGTAGGGCAGTGTAGGATGTCAGCTTGTTTTCAGTTATGTTCTGTGTATTATAGAAAACATTCAAATGATTGTCTATTGTGAGTTAACTGTTGTGCTTCAAGCACATAAGATGGAGATTAAAGTGTAAAGTTCATTCCACATGACTCACTGACCTTTATCTTATACTTCTACTGAATGGACTGTAATTTCAAGTTGCTCTATTGATTGCCCCGGGGCTGAAATAACAAAGGTGATGTTTTTTTACCTGCACTGTAATTACCTGATGAAAGTTGAGCATGCTGACATGCATGTAGTCAAAAAAATAAATAATCCTTTCATCATTGTCAGTATGTTTTGGCAGTGTGACTGAAAGCATGACCTCATTACCTGTACACCTGTTAATCTAGGGTGCTTGCAATGTTGGTTCAAGTAAAAAACTACTATATTCAGTGTCTGTTCATGAATTTTCTGCTACTCAGTAAAAATAAGAGACAGTATATCTCAAGACAATCATCACGTGCAAAGTGACGATTCTTGTTATTGAGAACACAACGAAATTCAACCTCTGTGTTTCACCCATACACACATGTGCAGCAGGGGGCAGCTATTGCAAGCTTCCAGGGAGCAGTGACAGGGACGGTACCTTGCTCACGGTACCTCAGGGCAACCTACTGGTAAGGGAATCGAACCCACAATCTTCTGATCCGGGGCAACTCCCTAACCAGGAGGCCACAGTTTCAATTAAAGAAATGAAAACTAATGTCTTCAAAATGCCAAAAGATAAAAGGTGTCAGGATAAAGAGGTTCCAACCACTCAGTGTTCAGCCTCAGCAGTAAACTAGTCACAGGCCTGATCATCTGGAATCATCTGCACCCGTTTCTTCACTGCTTCTTAAGTTCAGTTAGGCAACTTTGTTCTGCTTGAATGATTCATACGTAGGTCACAGTGTGGCTTAACCAACAAAAAATAATCCTTTATAATGAAGACCTGGATGCAGTTTGAACAGACTGACAGATGTTTTGGTAATGTATTTTTTGAGTGACTGTTGACAAGTATTTGTTACTAATGTTAGCCTTGTAGCACCTGTGTTAAAATAATTAATTAAAAATAAGTGAAATCCAGATGCTATTCATGACTGATTGATCTTAGGTAAGTAGAAAAACTGTGAATCCATTCACAGCAACCCATTTTAAAGTACCTTACGTTTTGTGTTTTTTCTGTTTTTTTTTTTAAAGTAAATGTTTTTACAAAATCAGGGCTCTTTGCATCCTTTAAAACGGATGGCTGAATTGAAAGTGAAAGTGAATGAAAAGTGAAAGTGAAAGTGACAACCCTTGTCATTGCGAGGTCACGGCACAGCACGAAATTGGACCTCTGCATTTAACCCATGCACACTCAAACCCGTGCAGCAGTGGGCAGCTATTGAAAGCGCCCGGGGAGCAGTGATGGGGACGGTACCTTGCTCAAGGGCACCTCAGGGCAACCTATTGGGAAGGGGTTTGAACCCCCGATATTCCGATCATGCGGCCACCACTAGGCCACCGCTGCGGTGACGGGGACGTTTACATTTACATTTACGGCATTTAGCAGACACTCTTATCCAGAGCAACTTCCATGTCCTAATTACAGGGAGCAACTCAGGGTTAAGGGTCATGCTCAGGGACCCAGTGGTGGTAGTGCTTGAGGTGGGATTCGAACCGGGATTCGAACCCTCTTGATCCAGAGGTCCGTAGGCAAGTATCCTACCACTAGACCACCGCCACCCATAGGTACCACAGGGCAACCTACTTGTGAGGGAATTGAACCCTCAATCTTCCAATGCGGGGCCAACTCCCTAACCACTAGGCCCCCGCTGCCCCAGACCTCGCTTTTCTACAATGAAAGAGTTTATATTAAAAGTAAACATTGCTAAATGCTATAAGACGTCATTTCTTCTTTATTCCATACTATGCATAAAATAGTAAGTAAAAAACAACCCTCTTAAAATGATTATTTTGTGCTGCTCTTTCACACTGAAGTTAAAGAGAGTATTTCAGCTTGGTTGATTTTTCGCAAAAGGCACTATACAGGGGAGTCAGTCATCAAGTTTTATTCCATAAAACTCATCAAAAAAAAAGAATCAAACTTGAAAGATTTTCTCAGGACAAACGTTTAAAACACAAGGTAAAAGCAGTTTTTTTAGTTCACAGATCACTCTTCTATTTCCACTTACCACTTGAAGTAAACTGGTCTGTATGTCTTCACATTCCTCGGTTACAGTCTTGGCACATTTGCTCAGAGTGAGGCTGGCTTTGACTCTTGATGTCACAAGTACCTTTGAGTGACCGTCTTCTGTGCTCACATTTAGATCCCAGGCTAAAAGACACAGAAATGAATAATTTAAAATGTAATAACTGCCTCTTTACAAAGGGCAATGAGGTCAGATGATGAAAGATCTGTCTTGCTTTGCTTGATGAACAGTGGTGGAGTTGACAACTAGCTGCCTTGTAAATTATACTTGAATACTAAAACCAGATAGCTTTTCACCGCAATAGATTTCTCAATATTGCATTGTAATTTTTTTTTTCCTAGTGCTTCTGTACCTTATTCAACTCACCTTGCAGCTACTCAGACATGTTAGGGCAGAGTAGACAAATATATAATGCAGGATTGGCTATATTTCAGAACTGGGAAGGGAAAACATTGAAGAAAAGCAAAACACAGATTAAGCTTTTTTTTTACCTCATACCTATAAATCTTCACTTACAGAGGGAATAGGAGTAGATAGTAAAGATAGTAACTTCACAGGAGAAGGAAAAAATCTTTAAATGGAAAATATCAGTTTGGACCATTTTTACTGGTGTGTTCATCATGATTTTTTTGGAACACATTTTTTGTGTAAAGGGCATCTGTATTTATCTAATTATCTAAAAAGAAGATAAAAATGATTAAATGTGAGATAAAAGACTTATTTATAACAGTGTTGGAACTTCTATGGGAAAGTTACATTTCTTTAAATGCCTTTGTTAAAGTATGTTGAAAAAGCGCAAATTAAGATATAAATAAGATATAATCTTTTGCATTCACATGCTATTAACAAATCACTAGAAACTGATTTTTATGAGCTCCTCTGGTCCTAAAAACGACACCACCACTATCAGATAAATAACCTCTACCCCAAGCTGTAAATTCATATTTAGAACTCTACATTTTTGTGCTGTGATGTATCACATATATACTGAATTTGTTATCCATCTAATAACTTTTGTGATCAGCTATTAGTACCTGACCTAATACTGTCATGGCTGAATGCGAGCAAATCCTTAAAGCAATGTTCTAGTGTCAAAAAAGCAGTTTCAAGTGTTTCAAGAAGAAGAGAGGTTGTTAATGCTGGAAAGCTTCCCACTGAATACCCATAATGTGAATACTGTTAACACAGACAATTGTATACACCTTTTGGATAGAATGTACAATTTTGATTTTACTTTCATAAAATATGTTAAACAATTGTGAGTCACAAAGACTTTCCAGTATTTCTGTAGAATTTTGGAGCAAGTAGTGAGAAACAGGAGATCAAAGCCATGTATCTCAGGAGATCAGATAAAAAAAACAAGTTGAGTTATATAACAAAATCTCAGTTCACTAAAGTGTAAGGACCACTCAGCTGTTGTGGTTTTGGAAAGTTTAATACATGTAAGTCTGCATTACCTGGGAAATTCCCTTCTGAAAATGGGCACTTAACCCAGGCTCCATCCTCGGTGATGAACTAAAAGAAAAAAAACCAAAGCACACATTGTCTAAATAATGAGTGGGAGGATCATTTTCATTTTCCAAAGTTGTATCTGTGGCTTAAACTGAAGTGATAATGTGCTCAATGACATTAACCTGCCACTTAGTGGTACGGAAATGTTCCAAGTCATCAAGATAAAGTGATTATATTTACCTTCATGCAAAGCTGAGGATGAGGATCCACTGCAGAATATGTCACCTGTGAAGGGTGGTGTTGATGGTAGAAATTCAAAGTTATGGGCAGTGCTCTTTTCCTTAATTTCACTTGCTCTTTATTTTGATGGGCCCTGTAGATCATCTACAGATACTGTAATTATTAACAAACTATCTGGTAAAACTGCTCTGATTATCAACAGCTTCACACTTTAGTTGCCATATTACACTGTGCATTTAGTTACAGTGTACAGTACAGACTGAAGTCAAAATAAAGAATCATATTCACTTCCTAATTAGACTCTCTCTCTTTCTCCCTCTCTCTTGATCAAAAAGTAGCTTACTTTTCCTTTGGCATATGTCTGAGAAGAATTGGCGAGGTCTTGGCACATGTCTCCATTTTGCAAATGGCACAAGGTAACCACAGCATTAACATGGCACGTTGATTCCCAAGAGAGCATCTCCTCCACAGGGTCAAAGGTTATCCCAGACCACAGCTCCTCCACACCTAAAGAGCATCTGTTTCATGTTTACTTGCTCTTCAATAACCAAAGCAAAACCATCAACGTGAACATATATACTTACGGTCTTTGAAAGGGCAGACTTGAACCCGACGTGCATCAGTCATGACTGACCAGCCCTACAACCCAGAAATCACAGTAATTCACAGTAATCACAATAATTTTACAGAACCAGCACACTGCTTTGAATGTCTGTTATTTAAAAAAATAACTAGGTCAAATGGCCATTCATTTCCATTTTATTTACTGGATGAACTTACCTCAATGCACAAACAGGGCACAGGTTTGGAATACTTCAGGGTGGCCTTTTTCAAGGGATTCTCCTTTTTCAGCTGTAACAGGAAACAGAACTGATAGACCTGTTTGATTGGAAGTCATGTGACAGAGTTTCTGTCCTACTTCAGGTTCCCGACAAAGATTGCAAACATAAATGAGCTTGATTGCCTGCATTTACTGAGTGTTAACCAGTCACTGATATCCCCATATAAAAGCAATGCAATTTCTTTATTTCATGATCTTGATATGCTTGCTTTTTCCACTTATCTCAAAAAATATGCTACACTGGCTAAAACCCCTGCATTCAAAACATCTGTCTTATAAACCATGGAAGGTCAGGTAAGAGGATGTTTGTTCATCAAGTCAAAAAGCTTAAGACCTATTGAGGAAATGATCAAATGATCCAAAAAACCTTACGCAGTGCTTTGTATGATACATAATCTTAAAAAAAAAAAATGTTGCAATGAAATGAGATAATGCAGGCTGACTAAGCTCCTGAAAATGCCTGCATGGTCTGTCTGCTTGGATAATAACCATAATCAACTTTACAGCAGTTATGTCTACCTGAACTCCTTTTACAAAAATGAAAGAGAGTGAAAATCAACACAAGCCCAAAAGAGAGTTGTTTACAATGTGTTAATATAAAAATGACACAGAAAATGTACATTAAAAACTACTTTTTCACATGTAAGTTTACTTTAGGTAATACATCGTGTTGTTTAATTTACTAGAAGGTCTTGAAAATGCATTGTATTTTTATAGTTTCTAATATCTGTCAGTATATGACTGTCTGTCTATATTTATATATTTTTCTATATATTGATCCATTATCCCTCATCCTGTCAATATATACAGTATATATACCCATTGAGTTAACTGGCTATCCAGCATCTAAAAAACTTTACCTTAAGCATTATCTTTCTAGGTTTTAGCTGAAAGCATAAATCCTGGTTAGCTGCCTTCGGCCGCTCTCTAGAATGACTCACCATTGCTTGAGCTCCAGTGCCTGTGCAGATGTAGCCCCTGTGGCAGAGCCTCAGCTGGTAGTCTTTATCTTCCAGCATGTCAGAAACCGTCACAGACAGCTCCTTTTTCTCGGGATCTATGTCATACTGAATTGTCCCCGCTGTCGGCAAAAACAGAAACAGGCTTGATACATGCATAAATAACATGTCGCACTCTTAAATGTAAATGTTCCTAAATGGTTCCTAAATGGTTTTCTTACAAAAATTATACACTGAAACAGCTTGTCTTGCGAAATTGGCATAGATTTCTGTTTCTGAGGTGAAAGTCCAGCCATAATACAGACTTACTGATGCATTCAGGAACATTTTGTTGTATATTTTTGTTGCTGCAGTCTGTCAAAACAAATGAAGAGATGTCACAGACAAACTACAACCATTTGTGCTTTTCTCACACACACATCATGTCTATAGAGAAGGGAAGCTTTTCATTCAAAAACTGAAAATTCTTGGAATTCCCCATGACTACTATTACTACTAGCTACAACTAGTACTTATGAGAAAAAGACACCTTCATACCTGGAACCCGATAAGTTCGGGAAACAGCAACATCACAGATTTGTGGCCACGTTTTAAGAGTTACATGCACATCTTGTCCTAAATGCACTTCCAGGCAGTCATCCTGAACATTCACCTTCCAGAAGAATATACATAAAATTTTAGATTTGTAACCAATATTTCAAGAAATTCTTTTTTAAACATCTCTAACTATAGGGAGTATGATAATAGCACTATCTTTATCCATCCAGGCACACCATGAATAATCCAGCTTAACTCTCTGTGTTGAATACACAGTTCAAACTTGAATAATACTCTTAAAAGTGAAGGGTCAAAATTAAGAACCATTTTGGGTTCCCTAAATTGATAGATTTTTTATATATTAAAAAATAAAAGTAAAAGCATTAGGCTTGTAATGTTCAGAATAGTGTATAGTGTAGTCAGACTTGCCTTAAACTTACCTGTCCCTGCACCAGTCCTCCTCTGGCTGACCGTGAGAAGCGTACTATTCTGCAGACCTCCATCATACTGGCAGTAACCATGCACACGTGGATGCCATGGATATGTTCTGGAAATTAAAAATTCAGCTACAGTTTTGTACCCAAGGACTTTTTAGGTGGCCCAAATAAATGGATCAGCAAGAAATATGAAATGTTTCATATTCACAGAGACAAGGAATGTGTTGTACAGAGGGACTGGGAAATGGCAGTGATAGTGTTCTGTAGAATTTCCCCAGTACTCAAAATAAAAATTTTAAGAGGGCCCCCGTCAAATTCTTACAGCATTAGTAATCAGGTCATCAGTTACCATAAGAATAAATGTACCAAAAAAAAATGTTCCTGGCATAGTGCCATTGAAGGAACATTTGATTTATTTTCTGAAAATTAACCCATGGAAGACATTCCTCAAAAACATGCAATTGAGTATAAATAAGAGAACCTCCTTACTCTTGATCTTTAGGTCAGTACTGATTCTGAGATGAAGAGAACACTTCTGCCTCTCTTTGCACTTCATCACTGTGGAAATGCTAGTATTGCTGAACACATTCATGGTCACACTGCCTGACAGCTTCTTGCATTGACGGAGTGACACTGCAAAGCACAAAAGTGCATCACTTTGCATCACTTTGTCTTCAAAGAATGAAGTGAGACTTTTCAATTAAAAAAATACATACACACACACATTATATATATATATATATATACACACAAACACATTGTCTCCTTATCTAACATGTAGTTCAGCAACCAAGACATGTCTGGTGATTGAACCGGAGGCTGATGTAGCTAAAAAGCAATAAGTTTATACCAGGCATGTGTCCATAGTTTCTAAATACAATACTCACATTCGTAACTGCCATCACAGTGAAGTCCCTGTAAACAGAAAATGTCAATTTATTATCATGCTATTTTTATGCATACATAGTCTCAATAACACATTCATGGTTTGTAGAAAACCAGTGATTGTATTGATGTCAAAACAATGGACATGCGTGGCTAATAGCTGGCATGAGGAAGCTGAAACTAGTAGGGGTTTGCCCAGTGTGCTTTGCACAGGGCAACATCCTGGTTCCATTGACACATCAAACGCAATTGAAGCTGTGTTCACGCATTCTTATCAATAAAGTCCTCAGCGCACGTGGAAGGGGTTTTGTTAAGAAACAGTAACCTGGTGCTTCCTTGAGGATAGTAAAATACAATCCTGTTTTTCCTTTTTGTGCTGTCACCTTTCTTCATTCATTCAGTCTTCATTCATTTCACCTGATGACAAAACTGCTGTTTATTAGTAATGCTCAACAATTAAATTCATTTATTCAATTTTAAAAAAGGATGTGCAAGAAACACCTGACTCTGGTTACTGTATGCTAGTGAGAAACCAGGAATGAAACAGGAAGAGGAAACATGCACTTTCTTTTTTATACTGATTATGTGCTTTGAACACATAATATTGCAGTGGGGGAGACTGAGATAAACTGAGCTACCCATCAATGTGCATAATCCCTTCAGTTGAAGCTGCTGACCTGTTATTGCAAGCTAATACTAAGAAAACAAAGATGAATATTTGTCATAACTATACACTGAAATAGACTTCTAAAGGGATTCCAAGGTGACAGTGTGTTTTATGTGCATGTCAAAGTCAAATCCCACAGTGCATAGTTTGTTGGAGTATAAGAAGTAATGCAGGACAGTGTCCGTTTAAATGCTTTGTTAAACCCGGTGTGTCCTTTTCCATTAAAGCCACTAAAGGTTTTCCAAGGATCACATTTGAATTGTGTACACAAGGTGGACTGCAGCATTACAGCAGCAATTACATAATGTTACAACTCTCGCATATACACACACATATTATATATTAAACTATTATATGTTATGCTATAATGTGTATAATGTGTTTAAAACTATGATTGAATATTCATAAAGGTTTCTCATATATAATGTTAATGCAGAAAACCAAATATATATTTATATGTATGTGTGTGTATATGTATATACTTAGACACAAGCATAAACATTATGTATATAAGTGTGTGTCAAGCTGTATAGGACACAGTTAAAGGTTACGGGAACAATAACGATTGTGGTCTAGCCTTGTGTTTCTCTGGTTGATATATCATTGTCCTGAAAGTGTATTAAAATACGAACCCCACACACTCCCACATCCACAAAGGTAATAATTAACCAGAGGTAACAGTTAAATAGCAGCATTTAACCGTCTGAATAAGATGACATGCAGTGGGATTTCCTTTAGCTCTACACATTTCTCAGAGCGGAATCAGCATGAACATCTGGAAAAGAAATAGAGCAGAAGTTGTACCTGAGAACAGTGGGCTCCACATTGCTCAATCTTCTCTATCCATTCTCCTTGCGCTCTGGAGCCTGACAAAGCCAGCAGTAACAGTACCACACTCTTCATCTTCAGTGAGTAGGAGTCTGTCTGAGAGCTGAAGTATACAGAACTGAAAAGATACTAGGCTGACAGCCCAACCCCTGTACTAAAACGAGTTAAAGGTCTATTGTCTGTGAGACTCTCTGTAATTGTGTTTCAGTCTGAAGTGTCTTTATGAAACTTTTAAAGCCCTTAAAGTCCAAGAGAAGATTTTGAAGAGCGCCTAATATAATCTGTTGACAGGGCAAAGGACCGCCCCCTCGAGAAAGAGTGTGTGTGTGTGTGCGTGCATGTGTTCATCCTCTCTCTCTCTCTCTCTCTCGCACTCTCTCTCTTCCTCTCTGTCACCTTCAGGCTTTCGCGCTCTCTCTGTCTCTCTCTCTTCCTCTCTCTCTCTCTCTCTCTCTCTCTCTCTCTCTCTCTCTCTCTCTCTCTCTGTCTCTCTCTCTCTCCTCTCTCTGTCTGTCTCTCTCTCTCTCTCTCTCTTCCTCTCTCTCTCTCTCTCTCCCTCTCTCTGCTCCTATCTCCCTCTCTCTCTCTCCAAATGTCTCTATATCTCTCTCTCTCTTCTCTGCTATATCTCATCTCTCTCTGTCTCTCCTCTCTCTCTCTCTCTCTCTCCTCTCTCTCCTCTCTCTATCTCTCCTCTACCGCTCTCTCCTCTCTCTCTCTCTCTCTCTCTCTCTGTCTCTCTCTGCCTCTCTCTCTCTCTCTATCTCTCCTCTCTCTCTCTCTCTCTCTCTCTCTTCCTCTCTCTATCTCTCCTCTCTCTCTCTCCCTCTCTCTCTCTCTCAACTCTCTCTCTGTCTCTCTCTCTCTCTCTCTCTCCTGTCTCTCTCTCTTTCTCTCTCTCTATCTCTCTTTCTCTCTCTCTATCTCTCTCTCTCCCTCTCCTCTATCCCTCTCCTCTCTCTCTCTCCCTCTCTCTCTCTCTCTCTCGCTCTCTCTCTATCTCTCCCTCTCCTCTCTCTCCCTCTCTCTCTCTCTCTGCTAACTCTCTCTCTTGCTCTCTCCACCTCTCTCCTCTCTCTCTCTCTCTCCTCTCTCTCTCTCTCTCTCTTCCTCTCTCTATCTCTCTCTCTCTCTCTCGCTCTCTCTCTATCTCTCCCTCTCTCTCTCTCCCTCTCTCTCTCCCTCTCTCTCTCTCTCTCTCTTCCTCTCTCTATCTCTCCCTCTCTCTCTCGCTCTCTCTCTATCTCTCCCTCTCTCTCTCTCTCTCTCGCTCTCTCTCAACATCTTATTTAATTCCATTTAAAATTGGTCTCTATATTCATATATTATATGAGTTGATTCATTATCCTGACGGTTTACAGCTGAAAACATGTCATTTTTAAAGGGGAGTTAATATTCATCTTCAAATGTATATGAGCCACATGGTTCCTTCTGTTTTGACTGTGACCATTATAGCAGTTCAATAATATATTTACTAGCGCATAAAGATTATTATGTCTATATTGCTTAATGTACTGACGTATGCATATGACCTTTGTTCTGGTGGCCTTCCCTGTATTGTTCCAGTTTGATTTTGTAACTCTTGCTATAACTTCAGTGTAAATTAACAGGACATTTAACTGTTTCTCTGTAGAGCTTTTGTTTCAGATCATTAAAAAGAACAATTTAGGAACATGACTTTTGTATAACTAACTATAAACAGTTAGGGCTTAATGTTTTACTAACCAGTTCTGTACCCAGTCACTGCCCACTATTACAAAACAGTGGATTACCGATGATTGGCTGATGATTAGTTATCATAGTCATTACTTTGTCATACACTTGCATGCATACAAATGTTAATGCGCAAAAATGAGAAATGCCGTTTTACCTAGAAAAGAACAAATGCACTCCCTCTTCTGCTCCTCCACACAGAAGTATGAACTATGTAAGGTTTGACATTTACAGTCTGTTCCCCCTTCAGCAGTATCAAACTGCGTTTAAATTCAGTTATTCCGAGTGATCTGCTTCCCATTTTTAGGTATTTCTGTTATAGATTTGCTCTACTGTTTGAGTCCAGTTTCATCTTTAGACCGGACCTAATATTCCAAAGAAGAATCTGCTGATACATTTATGGATCTGTATTTAACTGTATAAAAGTAAACTGCTCAGGCCACAATAAACTGACTTGATTATTTCAGACTTCGTAGCCTGTGGAATTTTGGCTGTTCTCTTTGTATGACTAAATGATTCCTGTGGTATTCTGAGGAAGGGTATTCCCCTCCGGAAACGTTATCTTTCTGAATATTTGCTTTCGCTTCATATGGATTGCATCTGCAGTGGCTTCATTTTCACTTGGAAGGATTTGCTTCTGCATTCATTGTTTTATTTCGTCATTGACTTTCTTTCTTACTTTCTTTCTTTCTTTCTTACTTTCTCTCTCTCTTTCTTACTTTCTTTCTTACTTTCTTTCTTTCTTTCTTACTTTCTTTCTTTCTTTCTTTTTCCATTGATGAAGTCATGTATAGTAACTGGCATGCGGTACCTGCCTACATCGATGTGCCTTTGATGTTAATCTTTACATTTGAATTTTGACAATTTTCCTGGCAGCTATCTGGAATTCCGTATCTACTTTTCTGTTGAAGTTCTGTTGCAATGTTTGACTGTGGTGTGTCTTAATATTTTTTTCAAGTGTTTTTATTCAGTCTAATTCAAGTGGTTTCAGTGTTTAATTCTGAAATTTCTGAAAGTTATTTTCCAGCTTTTCTACATGTGATCATAACCATTGAACACCAAGTAAAGTTCCCTGCATTTGAATAACTTCCCTTTGTGATTTATGAATGATGAATTATAACAACAAAATCAATTTATTTGTGAGATATGTTTTCAGACCTGTGAGACTCTTGAAGTGTCTCACCCCAAAAATGATAGAGCAAGTATCACACTAAGCCGTCCTTCTATGAGATAGATTACTTAACATTTTTGGGGGAAAATGGATCATGAATTTTATTTAATATGCCATGCAGAGAATACTGTTAGTCTGGATCTTTTCTTATCTTTTCAGGGTCCTTTGAGCATAAATTAAAGACTGGTGTAAACACCAGGCAAACACATGAGTATTTTTATGTGTTTTTTTTTTTTTACTTTGCTCATCATAATCCTTTTTCGAGCCCTTCAAGGTATTTTCAGAGGACAGCTCTCAGACAGAGTCCTACTCACTGAAGATGAAGAGCGTGGTACTGGTGCTGCTGGCTTTGTCCAAGGGATTCAATTTTAAGCATTTTTAATTTCATTCCAGATTTCCTTTATATATCTGACTTCTGTATGAGAAATGAAGTTAATGTTTTAAGAGTACAAAAACAAACATGATTTACTTGAGAATCAAACTATACTTTCAGTAATATAAAGTTTTTTCTTTAATTCTTTTTGAGAGAAGATGAACTTTGCTCTTTACATTGGTTTGGTCAAAGTCATTGTTGTATTGAATTGCCATCCGGTGGCTTGATGTGCCACTGTTGACTCATCCCAGTAACCTTGCAGCGTAAAGGTGAACTAGCTTAAATGTAAGCATTGGACTGGAAACAGGAAATATGATACACGCCTTAAATAAAAGGGTAATGATGACTAAGACCTGAATAACGACCCCCTCCGATCAGCATTCTCCCAGCAAGAGGCAAACGTCATAATAACAATAGGAATAAGCATTTGAAGCAACATTGTGATTTAAATATAAGCAAGACCAAACAGAAATTGGGAATGTGTTTAACTGAAATTTCCTGATCTGTAGTAATGGAGTAACTCCCATAAGCCTGAGTAAGACCCACATGCCTTCCAGCCTCCAGTTGAAAACACAATCATTTCATTCACCATTTCTGGCCAAAAACAGGTGGCGCATTAGGTCATGGCTATTCCTGCATTACTTAAAGGAGAGATATTTCCTCAAGGAAATGTCTCTGCTTGTTGTATATCTGTGTCTTGCTTTGGTGGGGGCTGAAACCTCCAGAAATTTGTGACTCAACTGGAATATGTTTAAATATTACTACCAGGAAAAAGTAGCCCAAATCAAACAAGTTTCTAGTGTGTTTTAATAAAATTAGCTGGAGGTGCTGACTGAGGTGCTGTATTTGTATTTGAGACTTTTGAAATTACCGTTATCTTCCCCTTGAGTAATGTGACATACAGAATACTTGCTCTGTTCTGCCACCTGCGATATATTGTTATGAATAAATCACCTCTTGTATAATACATGTATCTCATACATGTAGTATGAGCTGAAATGTGTACTGATAATGAATAAAGGGCACCACCTCCTGGATGCTTTTTGCAGGTTCACTTGTTAGAGCTGAGCTTATATGGCCTTCATAATGTTCACTGCAGTGTATATAATGAGCTTCGGAGCCTTTGTATGTTGTATGAAACCAAGCTGCTTCCCTTTGTACATAAAATAACTAAGCATTTAAGTATCTACACTAGTGGTTAATGTGTAGCCACACTTCCCTTCTGATTAGTGAGTTTAGGCGCACCCATTGTTTGCCCAGTTATGAATACATGGCTTGTATAATCTCAAAAGAAACAGGCGAATTGCATTAACAAGTGAATAGGTCACTCTGGGACAGTCACAAAGGAGCCTTAGGTCACCAGGCCCTGTGCCAATGGCTGGCGAGTGGTCAAGAGTGAAGCTGTGGTGCACTGACACTGTGATCTCTTGCCTGTGAGTGATCCAGAACTAGTCTTTTAATGTCAGCAACCTGAACATTTATATTAGTTTCGCTACTGTGTGTTTAAAGGGGGAAAAAAATGAGTTTAAAACTTATCTTATTTGTAGTCATTCAACCAAGACATATTCGGCATCCAATTTTAGTTAATTTACTATTTAGCAGTGGGCTTAGCAGTGCAGTGGGAAGCACGGTTGCCTCATAGAGGGAAGGTGTTTTGTTTTAGATTGATTTCACTGCAAAAAGAAAACAACAACAACAACAAAAAACAGGTCTGCATTAAATGGGAAAAAACTGCTGTTTGGAAAAAGATTGGTTCCTATAATTTACCTTCAATTAAAACCCATTCTGACCACAAGCTACAAATAGCTCTTTCAGTGTGTCATATAAATAGGCTTCACTAGATGGTGTGTTCCCTGCGATGGGCTGGCGACCTGTCCAGGGTGCGTCCCCCGTCCTCGCCCTGTGTGTGCTGGGTTGGACACCGGCACTCCCCCGCGACCCCGTTTGGGACAAGCAGCAGAAAATGGATGGATGGATAGATGGTGTGTTACACTCTGGTAGAGTTAGTACCTGAATTCTGAAGACTGGTACAACTCTCATAACCCAGCAGTAAGCAGTTTCTTATTGTGTAGTTTCAATGAAAAAACAATAGAGTCATAGCGCCACAGCCATACACCACACAAGTCCTAACTCTGAGATCAGCAAGATCACTGCAGGATGTGCAGGTGCAGGTACAGGTTGGCCTCTGGATGGAATAAAACTGTCATCTTCTCAGAGTGCAATGTGTGCTGATGGCTACATTCATGTGTGGGATTCTGAAAAGGGATTGTAACTTCTTATTGATCTATTACACAAACTGCTTTAATGAAAGCTTAGACTGGCTTTAAATGCTAAATCCACAGACCTCGGGTAGGCTCTTCAGTTCATGTTAAGTTCTTGACAAGAAAGCCAAAGCTGGCCTCAAAGTCTTTATTTCAGTTGATGAATGGAGAAAAAGTCCAAAGCCAGAGGTCTTCCTTAATTGCCAACCTTGAGGGGCCAATGTTTTACAGTTATCTAGTGTTTTAATATTTGAAGCTTTATTTTGATTTCAGTAGATAAAAAAACTGTAAAATTTATTTTTGAGACTATGTAAGTGAGCTATGTTCTGACTGGCTGCCCCAAAAACTAAAAAAAAAAAAAAGCAAGGCCAAAATACTCCATTCTTCATTGTGAATGATACTGTTGTAAACTAGATATGTATAAATACAGTTAACATTTTCATTTTTATGGGATTTGTTTGATTATTTTATATTCCCCAAGTTCCATCCATCCCGCCATCTTCTTCCTCTTATCCGAGGTCGGGTCGCGGGGGCAGCAGCTCCAGCAGGGATGCCCAGACTTCCCTCTCTCCGGCCACTTCTTCTAGCTCCTCCGGGTGGATCCCAAGGCGTTCCCAGGCCAGCCGGGAGACATAGTCTCTCCAGTGTGTCCTGGGTCTTCCCCGGGGTCTCTTTCCGGTGGGACGTGCCCGGAACACCTCACCAGGGAGGCGTCCAGGGGGCATCCTAATCAGATGCCCAAGCCACCTCATCTAACTCCTCTCGATGCAGAGGAGCAGCGGCTCTACTCTGAGCCCCTCCCGGATGACTGAGCTTCTCACCCTATCTCCAGACACCCTGCGGAGGAAGCTCATTTCTGCCGCTTGTACTCGCGATCTCGTTCTTTCGGTCACTACCCACAGCTCGTGACTATAGGTGAGGGTGGAAACGTAGATCGACTGGTAAATTGAGAGCTTTGCCTTTTGGCTCAGCTCCTTCTTCACCATGACGGACCGATGCAGAGCTCGCATCACTGCAGAAGCTGCCCCGATCCGCCTGTCGATCTCCCGCTCCATTCTACCCTCACTCGTGAACAAGATCCCAAGATACTTAAACTCCCCCACTTGGGGCAGGATCTCACTCCCAACCCTGAGAGGGCACTCCACCCTTTTCGGACTGAGGACCATGGCCTCAGATTTGGAGGTGCTGATTCTCATCCCAGCCGCTTCACACTCGGCTGCGAACCGATCCAGTGAGAGCTGAAGGTCGCAGTCTGATGAGGCCAACAGGACGTCATCTGCAAAAAGCAGAGACCCAATCCTGAGCCCACCAAACCGGACCCCCTCAACGCCCTGGCTGCGCCTAGAAATCCTGTCCATAAAAGTTATGAACAGGATCGGTGACAAAGGGCAGCCCTTTCGGAGTCCAACTCTCACCGGAAACAGGTCCGACTTACTGCCGGCAATGCACCGGTTGTACAGGGACCGGACAGCCCTTAACAGGGAATCCAATTTGTCACCTTTCATGCTAAAATGAACTTACACTTCAGTTTTATTGATGATTACTTAATGAACTCATCTGTTGTCTCTTTGCAGTTACAGTTGAACTGTACTTAAATGAGGGGGTGCAGTGTTTTCTCCTTAACACAGTATAGTTAATATATAAGCACAGATAAATATTTGACCACTATTAAGATTACTATTTGCCATAAGTCGCAGTGGCCTGGTGAGGGGGTGTGTCTTTAGTGGGCGTGTCTTTCTGGACGCAGACTTTACTGTTTGAATGGTTTCCATGTCTTTCCATATATATATATATATATATATATATATATATATAATATATATATATATATATATATATATATCCATCCATCCATTATCTGCCACTTGTCCCCAGAAGGGGAGTGCTGGCGTCCAAGCCAGCGCAAACAGAGCGAGGACGGGGGACGCACCCTGGACAGGTCGCCAGCCCATCGCAGGGAGGAGCGGGACGGGGACGGCACCTTGCTCAAGGGTACCTCAGGACAACCCATCGGGAAGGGGTTCGAACACCAGATCCGCCAACACCCTAACCACTAGGCCATCGCTGCCCCATATATATATATATATATATATATGGGGCATGGATGGGTTGGCGACCTGTCCAGGGTGCGTCCCCCGTCCTCGCTCTGTTTGCGCTGGCTTGGACGCCAGCACTCCCCCGCGACCCCGTTTGGGACAAGCGGCAGATAATGGATGGATGGATATATATATATATAGACACTCACCCCTGTTTACAGCTAACAAGCTAGCCAGACATCATTGCTATACACGACATGTTTCCTGTTTATTTTTACTCTCCCAAGCACATAAACACACACGCATAGATAAATACAGATCAACCGATAGACAGATCAATCAATAAAAAAAATCAAAACAATGGTTATTTGTGGGCGTGTTTTGTGGGCGGTCCTTTCGCTTGGCCCCGCCCCCAAATCGTCACATGACCGCCCATCGCGAGAGCGTTTCAGGTTCTCGGTCGGTGAAGTGAATGGAACGTTAGAGCGGTGCGCGTGATTTGCTGTGTGTTTGTGTGAGTGTTTGAGGGAGAGCGGAAGCGACAGTGTGTATGTATGGCTTGTTCGTGTTCCTTCCCCCGCTCCGCCGCTCTGTGAATCCGCCGCACTGGGGGGGAGCTCGGGTAAAGGCGGCCGCTCGGCTCCCCGCTCGGACCCGCGGCGCGGCGGCGGAGGCGGAGGCGGAGGCGGAATGCTCACCCGGGTCAAGTCGGCCGTGGCCAGCTTCGTGGGCGGCATCATGGCCGGCGCTCCGGACGGAGAGCAGCCGAGCGGCGCCGAGCTGCCGCACAGGTTCCCCTACACGAGGCCGGCGTTCCTGGGACTGTCGCCGGACGAGGTGGAGTGCTCGGCGGATCACATCGCCCGACCCATCCTCATCCTCAAAGAGACCAAGAGATTACCGTGGGCCACGGGCTACGCTGAGTAAGTCCACGTCCATCTTTAATCTACAGCGTAGGGACGGGTTCAGGGGTGTGTGCACGCGCGTGTTTACACTCTGTCAGATGTCCAGGGTTCAGAAACACTCTGTTCCACATCTGGAGAGAGCCCCTCTTCTCACTGTGTTCACCTTCTCTGCAGCACTTCTCAGGTCTTCGTGCTCAACGAAGCCACAGTCCTGCTGTTTACCCCTGTGTCATCTCAGAATAAACATCCCCACACTTTCCCCCACTTGCTGTGTGTCTTCCAGTTCAGGTGATCTGACCCAAATCTCCAATGAAATGACAACTTTCATTTTTGTCAGTGTGGTTTGTCTGCTTGAAGTCTGCTGACTTGTCCAGGATGCCCAGGAAGAGCTGACATGGGCGGCTGCATCCCTGAGACTCAGTGGGCTCAGATTTTATTGTCTGAGTGTTGACACATAAACTATGGCATTTTCATTCACCGTAATTGTCGGGCTGTCAACAGATCCAGCGTGAACAAATGCAGAAGTTGCCATGTGTACAACTCAAACATAATCCTTTTTATTTGCAAACTGAAATTCCCAGTCAACCTTCAGCTGTAATTCCTTAAAGACGCAGAAGAATCGGTAAACCTTAAGAAAATAATCCTTAATAGCGCTCTGTTGTACGTCTCCTCCGTTAATGTAATAAAAGACATTTTCTCCTCTATTGCAATCAAGACAAAAGATGCCTTTATTGCCCCTTTACAAGCACAAAGACAAAGTTGTTTGGAGCAAATCCATAAAAGCAAATTAATTTGGTTAAAAACGGTAAAGTCTTGATGATATAACGTATGTTAAAACATACCGACAAGCATAATAACAAAAGTAACAATGACCTTACATACTCCCAGTGTATTATGTGAAATGCTTATGCCCAGAGAAAAGGAAAAGTGACAGTAGATTTGTGCACTAGAGGGGTTTGGGGTAAAACAAGATTACTATACTTGGAAAAGGGGTGAATGTTTCCTCTGCATTTGACCCATCACACACACCGAAAGCAGGATCAGCTTTGAGAACAGAACACACACTAGGAGCTGGAGGTGTCGTTAATGGACCAAGAGGTTGCCAGTTTGAATCCCGCTTCCACCACTGGGTTCCTGAGCAAAACCCTTAACCCCAAGTTGCTCCAGGGGGATTGTCCCTGTTGTTGGGAATTGAAAGTTGTTCTGGATATGAGCATTTGCTAAATCTGCAGAAAATGTAAATTACTCTCCAAAAGTCTAGATGCATGATGTAGGCCTCTGCTGGGCA
Source organism: Hepsetus odoe (assembly GCA_017165825.1). Classification (NCBI taxonomy): domain Eukaryota; kingdom Metazoa; phylum Chordata; class Actinopteri; order Characiformes; family Hepsetidae; genus Hepsetus; species Hepsetus odoe. The sequence continues at coordinate 7,047,850 of CM029392.1, forward strand.
AAAAAGTCTGCATTGGATAACATTAGCTATAAGCATACAGGCTGATTCTGTATATATAAGTATACCTTTTATCAAGACGTTTTTATCAAACCTTTACGTGTTTCTGACTTTGCGAGGGAGCATTCACCCGTATAGCGTCTGTTTCAAACAATTGATTATCCAAAAAGTGAGCTGATCATTACTCTCCAAAAGTCTAGATGCATGATGCTAGATGCATGCCTTGCTGTCCATGCCTCAGACATTGAGCACAATAAGCTTAGTTGTTGTGACAGCTTGTGTTTCATATGTGCGGTGGTGCGGTCCCATGTCCTGACTAGAGAATTCAGAGATTTGTGCACACCAGCTGCATGTCACGTTTTCTCTATTTCTGCTGCATGCAAGCCCAAGCCCCTCTGTTCTCTGTGACCTGTGTGCCAGTGTAGCTTAAGAGTGCATTAATCTCTGTTAGACAAAGGCCTTACATTGCTCTTTTCCTTTGTTCCAATTCCTCTTTCATTCTAAGAAATCCTCTGTTCGCGCACATGCTAGATTATTTAGGAAACCTCATTTGCTTGTTTGCTTTTATTTACTTTCTCCCTCATTTTCCTGAGATCAGCATCAGGAGGCACAACCAGCTGTGAATCATTCGGCATGCGTCAGTGGCCCTTCCCAACTGGGGCTCAACGGGCCTATTTTTGGAGCAGATATTGACTGACCAAGTTAACTGAATTAAGCAGCTTGCTTGTTTTTAACAAAGTGTGTTTTCATAGCTTATTGTACATCCATTTAAACATAATCAAAAATTAGCAACTTCTGAGAAATATATTTCCTATATTTACTTAGGGATAAGAGACAATGTATGAAGTGCTGGAAGCGTTCTCATTACTGGAACAGTATAACATACACAGGATGTCCAAACGTTTTCCGACACTTGCTCATCCAATTTTTTTTTTATTTTGAGTTAAATGGTAAACTTCCAAATGTGATTGCATTCATCCGCAAGAGCATCGGTGAGGTTAGGTACTGATGATGGATGACTCCTTCAGTCCAAAGAAAACGATTAGGTATGGTGAGCTTAGGCCTGCATGTGGCTGCTTCATAATGTCCTGTTCTTTTGGCAATGCTCTTCTGTGGAGAGTAAATTCCAGTCAAAGCTGAGTGCTTGTGTCAGCAGGGGACATCCTTTGAAGGAGCTGGGTTTGCAAATTAGATAGAGTGCATACTCCTAAAAACAGTGTGGCTGTAGCTATTGATTTTTTGTGATAGTAAAATTCAACGTATCCAGTTAATGGAAAATCCAGAGTCAAATTTAAAGGAGAAGCAAAGATTCAGGACGATGTAGGATTGATGATCCGTATTTCTGCGGCAATCAAAAGGAAGAAAATTTGAATAGCCTTGGGATTGCATCACACCAACCTGTAAATGGACGGCACGGTGGCGCAGTGGGTAGCGCTGTCGCCTCATAGTGAGAATGTTCTGGGTCCGATTGCCAGGCGAGGCGGTGTGCTCCGGTTTCCTCCCACTGTCCACGTCCATGCACGTCCATGCACGGGAGATGTAACATTGCCCATAGGTGTGAGTGTGTGTGCGCATGTGTGAGTGTGGTTGTCTGTGTATCTGCTCTGCAATGGACTGGCGACTTGTCCAGGGTGTTTCCACTCCTTTTGCCCTAAGGGAGCTGGGATAGACTCCAGTCCCCCCCTGATTAGACAAGCAGCTATGAAAATGATTGAGAGAGTGAGTGAGAAAGCCTGTAAGGGCAAACAGATAACTTGCATTTTGCTGAAGTTATCCAAAGATTCCAGTGCTGTGGCCTGGCACCAAAATATCTTCAGCTACTGTTTAGTTTAAGCACTTAGTGAGACCTTTTTATAGTGTTCCTCTTGCACTCTTTTATATGGGGGTTGTATATTTCAGTGTATCATTTATGGAAGTGATCAGTAGGAAGCCAGTGGTGACTCATGCATGCTGGTGACCAGTGTATGTAGAAAAAGCACATTCTTTATGGTGCTGAGGGGCGATCAGTGCTGTCAGCTCGTTGTTGAACCTACGCCAACCTGCAAGCGAGAGAAATGAGATTATATAGAACAGAAATACAGAATATCATGCAGCCTGTTTTTACACTATATGAAAACATCACCTGTTGCCCTTTGCGTCTCAGTGTTTATTGATGAGTGTACCAATATAAAAGATGCAAATGTGTTCAGACCAGGCAACTTTCTTCCATTTCTCCATGGTCTATGGCCCTTGGTCTGTGTTAAACAGGGATCAGCAGGGGTCTATGGCTATGCAGCCCCCAATGCAGTAAACTGTGTTTTGAAGCTATCTTCTAAATGCATGTGTTATGAAGGTTAAACCATGCATGCAGAACAGTGTGTACATGTGAGTGTTTGCAAATGCATGCATGCTGCAAACAGTGGCTGGACTTACACGTCACCTCAGAAAGTCCAAAGTGAACTCTTTACACTGATTGCACTACTGCCTTGCTGCTTTTGATTTTCTGAGCATACAAACCACCTTTTGTCAATGCTTTCAGTGTTGTGTATATTAATTGTATACTGTATACATTTCACTTAATTACATTTCATACATTTTGTTAAATCTAAACATTTAATTTGATATTTTATTTTTCATCTGTCATACAGTTCTAAACTGCACTGTGATGAGAATTTAATCCTTTTTTTTGGGGGGGGGGTCTTCTTGGGTAGACATATTGGTGGATTTGCACACTTAAGTTTACTGATTTAGCAGACATACACAAATACTGGTCCAATGAGTCACTTTCAGAAGTTTTATGAGAGGCCAGTATGTACATATAACATACTGTCTGACCTAAGAGGTGTTGGAGGGTAAAGTCCCAAGAGGGTGGCTGCAGCGTTCAACGATTAAAACCAAGAAATCAGTTGCCGCTTAAAAACTTCTTTATATACAGTTTTTTCCCTCTCAGACATGGGCTGAATGATGATATATAATCATTACATTGTGATGTTTAATGTCGTTCTGATAGTTTTTCTGATCATCTGGGGAAATAAAATGTATCCATGTAAACTACTAGTGCTAGTATTAGCTCTACAAAGGAAAGGGGGTGTTGGGCAGTGGTATTCTAGTGAAAGACATGGACACATGACCAGTCTATTTCCAGTGGAACTGTTTCCTCTTTACTGGCTTGTCATGTGCCGTCTCTGTTAAGTCAGCATCCATGCAAGTTACCGTCATGCCAGTAATTAACTTCTCTTTTGTTTTGTTCTGAGATGAAACCATTGCGAATGCACTCCTTATTAAAATCCAGTTTAGTTCACTCAGCAAGGTGACATGCTCGCACATCTGTAATAGTATGGCCCTTTCCAATAGTGCTCTGCCCTGACAGGATTTAATGCTGTTCAATTTTATTCATAGTTGATGATCTGTTCAAAAAATACAGGCAGGATTTTTTTTTTTTTTATTTAATTAAATGTTGAAGCTTAGCCAGATTGCAAATGCGTAGTGATTATAATACCATCAGTGAAAACTCATTCCTTAGGATCTGTATATCATAAAACTGACATTTATTGTAAATCTGCAGACAATATCATTTGTCTAATTTGAGACCCAAGGTGACCATGGTTAGACAGCAGGCACCATATGAAGGTATGGTTGTTGAATTTTGAGAATGCTGTAAATGAAGGTCCTCTTTCGTGGTTTTTGAGTTTTTCTCCAGCTTTCAGTAAGTATATGTGGAGAGCCTAGGTATTGTGGAGTCAGTGCTTTGTCGGCTCGGGAGCTTAACTGTTGGTGACACAGATTAAAATACTGTTGTGACCTGACGGAGGCCTTTTAAAGTTAGTTTAGATCTCCAATGCCATTTGGTCCCCTCATGAAGCCTCTTCAGGTTTGCCGAAAATAGCAGGGTGCTCATTCTTTTTTGCAGAGCACTTCCATAGAATTGACTAATCTGTTTTTGTGCAATGGGCACGACCACCTATCCCTCACACCGTCTTCATCATATGAGCCTAGAAAGTGAATTTTAATTTTTCTATTTAAGGAGTAAAAGTGTTATTGTGATTAGCTGACTTGACATTATCCTTTTCTGAAGACATCATTGGTCTCACCAGTTTCTCTAAAACACTGAGCTGTTTAAAAGACTGAGCTGACCGCATTTTCCATTAAAATTCACTTGCATTTTTATACACTTGTTTGCATGCTCCCTGTTTATACTGTATCTATGCAATCTTTAAACTTTTGATTAACCTGAGAAAAACCTCCAAATGTACAGTACTGTGCAAAAGTTTTAGGCAGGTGTGAAAAAAATGCTGTAAACAAAGAATGCTTTCAGAAATGGAAGTGTTAATCATTTATTTTCATCAATCAACAAAATGCAGTGAATGAACAAAACAGAAATGTAAATCAAATCAATATTTGGAGTGACCACCCTTTGCCTTCAAAACAGCATCAATTCTTCTAGGTACACTTGCACACAGTTTTTGAAGGAACTCAGCTGGTAGGTTGTTCCAAACATGACTGTGTTTCAACCTCCGTGTGACATTGATGATCATCAGTACCTGTTTGGTAAAACTGGTTGATCACACACCGACTATAATCCTACAGAATCCCTGACTGTGTGTGAGTGTACCTAGAAGAACTGATGCTGGTTTGAAGGCAAAAGGTAGTAACACCAAATATTGATTTGATTTAGATTTTTCTTTTGTTCGCTCACTTTTTCACATTTTGTAAATTGATCAAAATAAACAATCATTATTTCTATTTCTGAAAGCATTCTTTGTTTACATCATTTTTTCACACCTGCTTAAAACTTTTGCACAGTACTGTATATTCTGAAAATACAAAGATCTTATTTTTGTCATGTCAGACAATCTTGCCTTAATAATCTTGCCTTGTGATTGATAAAGGGTTTATTTGAAACTGTGAGCATTCCCAACAGCTAACGTGTGTTTCTAGAAAACCTTTTAGAAACTGAGGGTGTGCAAACTAGAACATAGCGTAAGATAAAATTGGTTGATGTGACATATTTTGTTTATCTGCAAACACTCAACACATTTTAATCCTGTAAATTCAAACCACAATTTTTTTGGTGTTGAATCCAGTGTGCATACCCCCACCCGCCCTCCCTGTACATGGACTCTATGCCAGACGGACCAGATGCAACAGTAAAGCAAAAATAAAATGGGAGTGCAGTCAAGGATCCAATTAAACAGGATGCCAGAAACGGCAATTTCCACAAATAATTTCCGCCTGCTATTCTTGCCCAGACACAGCAGAACAAAATCATTCAGCAGCTGTCCACCTGTTGTACTTGCTAGAACTTCAGGGGAGAACTCTTGTAATTTTTTTCCTGGTGCTTATAGTATCCAAGCAAGAATAATGATTTGCGAGGTGGGGATAGCCAGGGGCAAGATACTTAACTGCTGACCAAGAGATTGAGGGTTTCTGCCTGGCTCCTGCAACAGCTCCATTTGAGCTCCTGAACACAGCTCTTAGTCTCCACTGAGCTACTGCAAGTTATCGCTCTCATATATATGCCGTTCTGGATACAAGCCTGTAATTGATAGTGTAAATTGATGCTCTTAACCTTTTATGCTTTACAGATTTCTTAAGTGCCTGACTTTTGCAGCGTATGTTCATGCTGTATATCTTTTCATAAGCTTATGGTTCTAACAGGCACAAAAGTCACCATGTTGGATAAATAAACCCAGAAATGTTAATATGCTTTATGACTAGTGTTCTAGCATAGACTCTATTTCCCATTTTGTGTGTGTGTGTGTTTTGTTTTCAGGGTGATAAATGCAGGGAAGAGTGCTCTGAATGAAGATCAGGCCTGCTGTGAGGTCATTATGGTGAAGAAGAGGTCTGCAGGATCGTCCACACCCAGCAAAACTCCCTTGGCTAAAAGGAGGTCTTCTCTTCCCAATGGAGAGGGTCTGGGGCTCAGAGAGAACTCAGTACGTTCTTTATCAATCCAACCACTGATGTAGTACAATTCATGTTCTAATAGGATTGGATGATGCAGGCCAAATTCCGGTTGCAAGTATATACAGTACTGTGCAAACGTTTTAGGCAGGTGTGAAAAAATGCTGTAAGCAAAGAATGCTTTCAGAAATGGAAGTGTTAATCATTTATTTGTCAATCGACAAAATGCAGTGAATGAACAAAAGAGAATCTAAATCAAATCAATATTTGGTGTGACCACCCTTTGCCTTCAAAAAGCATCAGTTCTTCTAGGTACACTTGCACACAGTTTTTGAAGGAACTCGGCTGGTCGGTTGTTCCAAACATGACTGTGTTTCAACCTCCGTGTGACATTGATGATCATCAGCACCTGTTTGGTAAAGCTGGTTGATCATACACCGACTATAATCCTACAGAATCCCTGACTGTGTGTGAGTGTACCTAGAAGAACTGATGCTGGTTTGAAGGCAAAAGGTAGTAACACAAAATATTGATTGGATTTAGATTTTTCTTTTGTTCGCTCACTTTGCATTTTGTAAATTGATCAAAATAAACAATCATTATTTATTTCTGAAAGCATTTTGTTTATTGCATTTTTTCACATCTGCCCAAAACCTTTGCACAGTACTGTACATATATTCTACACACAGGAAGAAAAATGCTAAAACATGATATTACACAATGGGATTTCTTTTTATATCCCCTAAATAATCAAGCATTTAATTCCCATATCAGGCCATTGCAGATACATTGTGTCAGACTGTTGCCATTATCATCTGTTTTTGTTGAATTAACCAAATGCCTGGACTCAACAAAAGATCCACAGAAATCCTCATCTGGAAATAATATTAAATATTAGTTATGAAGCTAGCATCGCACAGGAGAAGGTATTGATTGGCTAGAGTGGTCATTTGCATAATATTGCATACTGTTTTATTATTCCTGAAAAATGAAATACCGCCTCCTTCAGCCGGATCATCTCATGTCTTCTTTGTTTGCAGCATCATTCCATTACTTCCTTCCGGGAATCACATCCCCATTAAAGTTTGTAGACTTTTATTGTAGATTCACCAACATCATGTTCTATCTCTACATGGTTCTCAGATTTTATTCTGTCCCTGCAGTTCACCCACTGTTCATCCAGCAACCCACACCCAGAACTCTTGCGCTTGTCTGTTTTTATCAGTAAGGTTTGTTCTGTTCCAGGGTCAGCCCCTGCAGTCACATCACTGTGCAGTCTCTGATTGGTTTGACCTCTCCAGCGCCCACGCGGGCTATTGACCCACATGAGTCATGATGCCTTAAAACTCCCTACACGAATACCATGCTCGTCACCATGAATCCATTTTAAGGATATGTTTTAGGCCAAAACCTCTTCTCGAAACTAAAATAAAATGTCCCTGGCATTGGACAGTGTACTCATAACAACACTGTTGTATTAGTTTTTCTCAGGGATCTTTTTGAGAGGTGAATCACTTTGGATGTTTGGTTCCTATTTCACATCCTTATGAATTAGGTTTTCATTTTCGTTTTGTTGACTAGTGTGTTCTTGGCAGTACCAATTACCCTGTTCTCCAGATGTCCAATACAGAGATAACCAGATGAAGCTCTAGAAGCTTTCAAAATTGAGATGGATGAAAGTTAGTGGAGAATTAGAAATGGAGGAAATTAATTAGATTGTACATCGACATACCTTCCTTTGGCCATAATAAGATGACTATTAAAAATGACACCATATACAGTACAATTGATGGTAACTGGAAACATGTCTGTGGCCTTATCTCAGTAAGTTTTCCCCTTTGTGCACCACTAGAGAGTAGCCCTTGTTTTCCTGTGGTTTTATTAGTTGAAACAGCCGTTAACAGCACAGACCATAAGCACTGCTGCAAATTAGGTGATCATTGCCAAATCGCCCTTTGCCCTTCCCAAAACCCTGGCTCCAGCTGCTGGCTCGCCATCTGGGAAGTGAGCTAGGGTGTGACGCATGCAAAAAAATTTTACTGCCAATATTAAAAAAATCAAAGATACAGTATTGTGAAATATTACAGAATACAATGATGGGACCCGATCCTATTCTGTTTTAGACTGAAATAGTTAGAAAATGTAGAAAGTCTTCACGATAAGCCTGGTTTACACCCGAAGTTGTGGTAAGATATAACCCACACCCAGAACTCTGACCACTGCACTATAAGTAAATATAGTGCAGTGGTAACCATTTAAGACTTGGCTCAGGTCAGCTATATTAAGATTTTGGTTTAAGATGCTTTAAAATGGTTGATGTTCGATTTATTGGTCCAAAACTTCTTTTTCTGGCATTGCATGACCATATTTTTAATGTTGATTTCTGTTACTGCTGCTTTTTTTTATTTTATTTTTATTTTTTTTTTATTTGACTGTCGGTAACCTTCATGTAACCTCCTGCTTAGTCCATGTCTCTGTCTTCCTCTTGATGTGTGTTTGTGGGACTTTAACAAGCACATTCTTTAAAACAAGCTCATTCATGCCTTAATGAGATGCTAGGAAGACACTGCACTATATTTAGAAGCACTTGTGTGAGATGATGCTTGTTCAATAGAGTCGTGTGTGTGTGTGTGTGTGTGTGTGTAGGTTAATCCTCTTAGGGGTGCCTCTCTAGGGACAAACAGATGCTTTGTTGGAAGGCATGGCCTCAAGCCAGAGCACCAGCCCATACTTCAAATGGCACAAATGTAGCCATATGTATATGAGTAGTTTTACAGTGACCATGAGATGACGAATTACTCATTTCATTAAACTCTGTAACTGTAGTTGGGTTCAACAGGAAGCTACAGAAAACTGGAACAGAGAGGCCAATAAGAGGATTATATAGATACATGCTTGCGTTTTTGTTTATTTTATAATTTTAGGCTAAATGAAATGCCTCAAACTCAGATAATACATACACAGAGTTATGCCAGTCAAATGGTAAACAAATGTTGTTGTTTTTTTTGTGTGTGTTTATTTTTAAATTATTCCAAATAGCCTTCCTTTTACCTCGATGCAGCTTTGCACGTTCTTCGCCTTTTTATTTAGTACGAGGAGCCACCCAGGATGCTTTGCTGCTGAACAAAACCTAACATTTCAATGGCTTGTTTTATGGTTATCCATAGACCTCAGTGTCAGATTTTGAGATATTCTTAAACAAGATTACAGTATTTTAGCGTTATACTGGAATTGTATGCTTTTTCTGAAGAAATGAGGATTTGAATTATTAGTTCAATTCTGTTTGCCCTTTTTTGTTTATTTTCAGGGCAGCACGGTGGTTAGCAAGGGCACCTCATGGCGAAAAGGTTCTGGGTTCGATTCCCATTCTGATTGTGAGGGTTCCATGTTTCCTCAATGTAACCCTAGTTGTGACTGTGAAAGGGAGTATGTTTGACCTGTGATGGACTGGTGGACTGTCCAGTGTGTTTCTCAACCTTTCGCTATGCGTATCAGGACAGGGTCCCACCCATCCTACTACACTGGATTAGATGAGCTGCTTGCATAATGGATAGATGGAGAATTTCATATTTAATAATAAAAAAATTTTTAAAAACTTTTATTGACAGCACCCTAGCAAATATTTGTTTGTCCACTTCCATTCACTTTCTTTTTCAAAATCCTAATTAATTCAAACTGGTAAAATAAAAGAACTTGTGATGTATTTAATTGTTTGCGAAGTAATCATAACATAAATCATCATTCATCATGAAGTCAAAAATTGTTACTTTTAATCTCCTGTGTCTTCAACAGGAGTCTGAGGGCCTGGTCTTCCACTATTGGGCTCTGTTTGATGGACATGCTGGATCAGGTGCTGCAGTTGTGGCCTCCAGGTTACTCCATCAGCACATCATAGAGCAGCTGCAGGACATCCTTGACGTACTGCGTAATCTAGCCTCACCTCCTCCTACTATACTGGGAGAAGAACACGACAACCAGGCAACTCCAAGCACACACCGTGCCCTGACCCGGGCTGCATCCCTTCGCGGGGCTGCTGGTGCCCCTGGTTCACCCTGCAACCCTGCTCCACGCTTCTTTACTGAGAAGAAGATCCAGCACGAGAGCCTTGTGATCGGAGCTTTGGAGAATGCCTTCAAAGAGATGGTGAGTTCCAGCTCCCATGGCTATGGGGGAGGTTATGGTTGTTTGGGAGCTAAAAATGGTCTCTTTTTAACTCCGATGGTGGAACAAATTGGTTATTTGGAGCCCATTTCCTCTGGGCCAGGGAAGGTATGAAGCTGTAAAAATGTGTGCAGCCTACATTGGACACAATTTTAGAGGAACAGTTCAGCAAAAACGCTGTCAATAAGTTTACATAAGCTTACATTGTTTACATTGACATAAGCTTTATTATGAGCAAGGGCTGCGGTTTAAAATCTATTTAACCTCACAAATTATAATTGTGCAAACAGCCTGCCTGCATTATCTTACAGAGCTGTAATCTATTAAAAAAAATTTTTTTTTTTATTAAAACCCAAATTAATTACCACCTCAACTTCAATAATAATTTAAGCCCCACGCTTTGATCATTGAAATGGCACACTGTACAATGGTCAGAGACATGTTTGGTGTCTGAAGGTTTTGTACTGCAGCTATGAGGCTAATGTAAAGTAGGAATACACCAAGGGGCAATCAGCAGGCGGATGCTGATATTTTTTATGTTTGTATCTCATGCCAATTACATTGTTGCATTTCAGCTAGAAGGTCCAGGGGTCCATCCCAGGTGGCTTGGGTCCTTTTCTGTGTGAAGCATATTTTACTTGTGTCTGTGTGGTTTTCCTCCCACGGTTCAAAGACACCCATGTCAGATGGATTGGAGATGCTTGAAGACAGGAGAACACAGCCTATTAACCAACATTTTAAATTCCTGTTATTCATTGAGACGGTTACCTAACTATGGTTTTCTGGAGCCTATCCAAGTGCTCACAGGGCAAAGGGCAGAGAAACACTCTGAACAGTTCACCAATCCCTCACAGTGACATTTTGCTGGTTTATTTACAAATGCTTTCCGGGCTGATTTTTTTTTTTTTTTTTCCCCCTTGTATTTGTAGGTCCATGAAAATATTCACAATTCAGGTAGTACAGGCTGAGAGCACTTTTGTTCTGGTATGCGGTGTAGTAGCATTCCAGTTAAGTACACAGTATATGTTTTTCAGAAGATCTGGTATGTTGTCATAGGAGTGGTTTTAAAAGTCCATCGACTGTGCTCTAGCACTTTTCCTTTTTTTTCCTCACTGGCCTAACACTCCTTGTCCTGGCCTCCTGATAAAGGTGACCTTGTTTCCATAATTTTGTCAAAACTATGTTCAGAAGTCATTTGATTTCCAGGCTTTACTAGCAATACCCAAGCATGATTGTTTTGAAAGTTTTATAGATAGATAAGATATATATTAAGATCAAGGGTACTCTAGTATAACTTAATTGCAAGCAGCTCCACGTGAAGGTGGAGCAGTTTTCAATTCCATTATATTGTGGAATAATAACAATAAAGGTCTCTGACATCTAATATGAAATATAATGTTTTGCCACTAGATGGTAGCATCTCAATTGTTTTATCAAAAACTGCAGATGATGTAATTTTTTTTTTTTCTTGATGATATGCAGACATTCTGAGGGTTGTGCAGAAACATGAGTAATCGTTACCTTAATAGCAGAATAGCACTGGAACCACACGCCTGCACCTGGGCACAAAATCGCAGCTTTCTGAGTAAGACTGCTGATCTAGAATGAGATCCTCTCTTGTTTTATAACCTTGACCGGTTGTAGATTACCACTGCTCAGAGATGTACCCTGACATTGTGAGCCACCCCAAACTAGGGCTGAGCAATCAATCCTTTTAGTATTGAAATCACAATTTGAAAGAGACATTTTAATTGTGCAATTGTACGATATCACTTCACATTCACATTAACTGGTCTCATGGGATTTTAATCATAATTTTATAATGGTAAATTAATAATGGAAAGCTTTTCAATTAGGAGTCTAGCAGATTACATTTAATACTGAGTCTGAAAAATACTTGGGTTGCAGTGGCCTAGTGTTCAGGGAGTTGGCCCCAGGATTGGAAGGTGGTGGGTTCGAATCCCAGACAAGTAGGTTGTCTGAGACACCCTGGAGCAAGGTACCGTCCCCATCACTGCTCCTAATGATAATACTGTTTGGTGTAAAGGGGCATGAATACAGGGGGGGGGGGGGAGTAATTTTAAGCGTGTGTTTTAAAATGTTGTGCAGAGCCATTTTTGCCTTTTAATTGCTGAGCACCACTTTTAGACATGGCAGTTAAAATGCATAAAGTCTTATAAAGGAAAAAAGCAGAAAATCCATCTGAAAGGATGGATGAAGTGATGAAGTGGGGCGTCTGCAAGAAACCACAGCCTCTTTGTAAAGTACACCAAGGGTGCGTCAGAGTTAACTGTCATCTTTATTTTATTAATTTAAGAGCTAAGTAGATAGAAAGACAACAGAAATGAATGTAGACCTGTTGTCAAAAAAGAGAACTGCATCTTGTTGACTCATCGGAGGATAAACAGCTCCTGTAACTCCACCCGCCCACCTGAAAATGATCTCACCCATGTTGCCTTTGCCAATTCCTATTTGTTGTTTGAATCTCCTTTATCGGCACCAGTCCATCTATGCTGGGGTTCCTGGATATTGCTGTAAAACAGGACAGTAATGACATGTCGATTTATTTATTTATTTTTTTATATCTGTTCTTTAAGCATCTCTGAAGCATCATCAAGGTTTATGGTTTGAACACTGAACCCAACAGCAACCTTATTTGGTTACCTGTTCTGTCTTAATTTAAATGGTTTCACACATTAAGCTTGAGAAAGTTAGAAAAGCATGGTCTGGAACATTATACACGGACACTTATTCTAAGTATTAATATATTCATCAGATGGTTCATTAGGAGGCACAGGAGGATACTGGGCTCTGCTTCCTGCCCCCTGCCCTCAGACCTTCTGCCCACTCAGCTGCCTCCTCTTCTCTCCTCACCACCCACCCTTTACACTCTCATCTGACCCACTGGTGCTCTGAGCTCTACACATCCACGTTAGAGTGTTTCAGACATGAATCTGAAATCCAGATCTGAATCCGCCATAGAAACATTTGCAGCCAAGTATGCTCAACAAAGCATCAAAAAGTGAACTCTGAGAACTCTGAGCCCTACGCAAACAGGCTGTTCTGCCTCATGACTTCCCAGCCATTTTTTGCATTTCCAAATTCCTGATTACGAAATTTCTAGTGTCCGCACTAGGGCCCCCCCTAATATACATGCATAAGCATTCGTAAGATTTACAAATGGTAAAAGTCATTAAATGTTTTGTTGACTTTATATGGCTGAGCTTTATTTTGGGCCAAATTGTTAATTTAAGCAAATAACTGTAACTTTACAGATATGAATTAGATGTATATTTAAGTTTAGCTAAATCCAACACATTTATTCATTGAACCAAAGGTGTCATAACTTTTACATATGGCTGAACTATTTAGATTAAAGTTCTTGGATTACCAGAATTAAGGAGAATCGCTCATTTGAGAGGGTACCATTGAAAGATCCACCCACATCCTGCTCTCTGAACTGGCCCTGCACTGGACTGTAGACACACAGGGGACACACAGCGATTAAAAGATAAGAGTGAATTTAATGCCATGACCATGTTGCTGGGTAAAGATGATTTACTTTGACAGAACAGTGTTGCTGAACTGATCAGACTGTGTCTTATATCACCTACTTCTTCCCAGCTTCCATCAGGAGTGTACCGCCCATGCAGGTCTGCATTTTTTTTTTTTCCAGCTGAGACACCAATGACACATTACTCCAGTGTATACATCATGTAATCATTTTCCTACAGTGAATACCAGAACTGCTGCAGACATTCACAGTGGCATCATTCATCTACTTTCCTTAAGGCATTAGGAGTGACCAGCAGTGCAGAAGAGAGGAATGAATTTGTACTCCTTTTACTACCAGCAGACGACTGGAGGCTTTTACACAGAGAACTCTAGCTGGTTTTAGAGGGTGTGGCGTGCCAGTTTAATGTTTTTCACTACATCTTGACTGTTTCTAACAGGAGAGTTTCTAAACCTGTAGCATTTCCCAATTAACCAGTATTTAATGAAAATCTTTTTAAAGGTTTAAAGTTTATTAAGAATTCTATTCAGTGTTATGCACAGAACATATCTGATACTTTTTAAATGATTATATGGGTCTACACACCTTTTTGTATGCTGTGTTTTCCACCTATTCCTGTCTCTTTTCTTTATACGTTCAGCAAATTCTCAAGGGTAAAAGAACTGTTTTCTAAACGCTATCAGAGGTTCTTGCAACTCTCATATCATGCATTAAAAAATACAAGTTTTATCAAGAAGCAAAGATAGGGTTGGCAGGCATATCAGCTGTTTAAAAATTGCTGGCATAACATTGGCGATCCTCCTCATTTCATTTTCTATAGATATAACTAGAATTGAACTCTCACAAGCTGTTATATTTAAAAACAAACTGTTACATTCATTTTTTTTCCTGCTTTGTTTTACTTTGTTCATGTTTTTTTGTACAAGTATGAGTTGGAATGGAATGCGGGAGAAATTTGCTTTTGATACCTGCTGGTTTTTTGGACACTGTCATCTTTTTTGAAAGAAGCAGAATGTCATCACTTATTTAAACCTATGCTCACTGTGAAATATATATATATATATATATATATATATGTGTGTGTGTGTGTGTGTGTGTGTGTGTGTGTGTGTGTATATATATATATATATATACACACTGCTCAGTACCTTCCGTTGCTTTGACAACAGAAAATAAACTCTTTACATTATTAAGCACATTTCCATCCACAGAGGTCATCATTGGTGACTTTCAGCAAGTGAAAATGACTATTCTTGTCATTGTGGGAACACATAGCACACAGTGAACCACAATTGGAAATTGGATCCCTGCATTTAACCCATGGACACAAACCGTGCAGCAGGGGGCAGCTATGAAAGCACCTGGGGAGCAGTGATGGGGACAGTACCTTGCTCAAGGGTACCTCAGGGCAACCTACTGGTAAGGGGTTTGAACCCACAACCTTCTGAGCCTGTGGCCAACTCCCTAAACACTAGGCCCCCGCTGCCCCAAATTTTGATGACTTGGATGTGGAAACATTGTGATGTTTACTGTGAAGCCAGATGTCATGCATTTTATTCAATTTGGCACATCAGATCATGATCCTGTCCTTGTGTATATCAGGATGCCGAGATTGAGAGGGAGAAAGCTGTGTATAATATCTCTGGCGGGTGCACAGCACTTGTGGTGGCCTTCATTCTGGGAAAGCTGTACGTGGCCAATGCAGGGGACAGCAGGTGAGCTGCATTGCTTTAAGGTCATTATGCTGCACACAGTATGTCCAGCTTTTAGACTTGAATCACACGCTGGTTTTCTTATTACTACTCAATAGGGCTGATGATGTTTGTGATACCGCAGCCATATATCCCAGGCTTCAGCGCACTGGGAGCATCTATAGTTTAATGGCCAGTTATAAACTGAAATTGTAATTAAAGTACTTAGACATGCTTTACTTTTATTTTGCACAGTTTAGTTTGTTTGTGTCTGACCGAAAATTAAATAAGACAATTACTGCAACTGTCTTGTTTTAAAAGTACAAATGCAGGAATAAAAATGACCTGAATTGCAGCCATTTTATTTTGTTCTTATTTTGTAATTATTAAAAAGGGTTAAAGGTTCCACTTTGCTTTAGTCCTGTAAAAGATGACAGGTTTTGTGGCACATATGTTTTGTCCCCCTTTCAGGGCCATCATAATCAGAAATGGGGAGATCATTCCAGTGTCTGCAGAGTTCACCCCTGAATCAGAGCGACAGCGGTTACAGTTCCTGGTTAGTTTGAAAACCCACCTTTTTTTTTTTTTTTTTTTTTTTTTTTTTTTTTGTTAATAAATAATAAGTATGTGGTAATAAAGTGATAAATACAGCCTACTTTCTTTGGTTAGGAAGGAATTGAAAGTGTTTATTTAATGCATACACTTCACCACATTTTTTGCCAGAACATTCAGCATCTAAAGTTGCACATCAGGTTACTAATGAAGAGATTTCATGTTGAGTTTACTTTCCTGTGTTTTTGTTTGAGCTTAGGGTTACATGCAGCCCCATTTGTTAGGGGGAGAGTTCACACATCTGGAGTTCCCAAGGAGGGTCCAGAGGAAGGAAGTGGGCAAAAGAATGCTGTACCGGGATTTCACCATGACTGGCTGGTGAGAACACTGGATATATCCGTTTGCGTGTGCTTGGTTTACAAGATGTGTATGTGGCTTTTAAGAAAACTCTTCTTTTATGTTGTTAATAAGATATGTTAAGATATGTTACGCTACAAGTTGATGATAAAATAATATGAATTATTATTAAGATAACAGTTCCGTGAGCCACTCTGGTGATAATTTGAATTATTGTTGTGGCTGTATAAAGTGCGTTTAGGCCAGAATGTGATGCCTTGAGACAACAATGAATCTTCTCAGTACTTAACATTCTATTTATGTTTCCTAAAGAGGAATTTCCTGTGGATAACCTTATTTGAAAGAAAGAAAAAAAGTGAAAGTGACAACCCTTGTCATTGCGAGGTCACAGCACTGCACACCATGAACCACAACGAAATTGGACCTCTGCTTTTAACCCATGCACAAACACCGTGCAGCAGTGGGCAGCTATTGAAAGCGCCCGGGGAGCAGTGACGGGGACGGTACCTTGCTCAGGGGTACCTCAGGGCAACCTACTTGTGAGGGAATCGAACCCACAATCTTCCGATGCGGGGCAACTCCCTAACCACTAGGCCACCACTGCCACAGATATATGTAAAGAAACATGTAAAGTCAGAATTATTCAGAATTATTCACAGTGATTGAAACAAGATGACCGAAAAACAACTTCCTAACGCTACCACACAAGATCCATTGTGTAGCCATTGTGACTCCTCGTTCCCTAAACCCCACTCCAAAGAAATCTTCTGCAGTAAACCTCACATCTAATCACCTTGAATTAATTTCTTTGCACATGAACACTTAAATGAGTGGGAAAAGTGTTGTTCTTTAACGATGGATTTGTGTCTAATGTACATTTTACGGCTTCTTTATTTACTGCTTTCATCAAGCTTATCTGTGCTCTGTGAACTGGAAAACATTTTTACAATCTGTGCACAGATGACAACTGATGACTTATTTCTTCATTTTGTCCTTTTTTTTAAATAAATGTTAAGGAAAAGAGCAAGCTTTCACTTTACTTTTCTCTGTTCGTCTGCAGGGCATACAAAACGATTGAGGATGAAGACCTCAGGTTCCCTTTAATTTATGGAGAAGGGAAGAAGGTGAGAGGGGGAGTGGTAGGAAGAAGGATTACAGGGGGGGTGGTTAAAAAGATTCACAGAAATTTTTGAAACTAGTTTTCCATTTTTCAGTATTCAGTTTCCTAGAAAACCAAGTGCCACAACAATAACATAAAATATATTAAATAATGCATTATTATAAAGAAAAATTATTTTTACTCATTTAAGCTGTTGTTCTTGTTCAGTAAATAAATATTACTGGAACTTGATAAACCGCACCAACCTAACTTTGACTTAAAGCATATTGAGGAAAGTCTTTTATTTTCTGAATTGTTTCAAGTTATTTTGGAAAATCAAAATTTGCAGACCAGATTTTGAATGAGTTTAAACAGTCTTAAAGTTGAACATAGCTTTTCTCACTTAAGAAGAATAAAGAGAGTGTAGACAGAAAGCGTTGTTACTGCTTAGAGTAGTGGGAGGTTTTGGAGGGGGAAATAAAGATGAACCCAGATGTTTGAGCAGTGATTTGGGGCTTTTAAAGTAAGATGAATGATTTTTCTGCAGGCTCGTGTGATGGCCACAATAGGAGTGACACGTGGTCTGGGTGACCATGACCTAAAAGTCCATGACTCCAATATCTACATCAAACCATTTCTGTCCTGCTGTCCAGAGGTGAGCTAACGGTGCAATACATGTTTCTCCTGGCTGGGTATCTCCAGGGTTGAGCGCTGTTGTATACACACACACACACACACATACAGATGTTTTCATAGTAGTCTTAACTCTATGGCCACTTTATTAGAAACTGCCTCACTCACCTCTACCTGAACACCATTTTATATTCACTGGCTGTTCAACTGCAAACACTAAAATTCAAAAGTTTGGAATCAGTTGCTGTATTAATTAAAGTGTATCATTTCTGTTATTTCTTGTGTAAGATACGGATTTAGATCTTGTAAACAACTGGCTGAATTTCATTTAGTTTTTTGTCAAGTCTTTAAACTGTTGTTTAACCTAACCGCTAACCCATTCAGTGAGCAGCGTCTGACCACTTGTGTCTTCACCACCTCTTGAAAATAATGAAGATGGAAGTACCCCTGTGATCAGAAACTGTCCAATGAAACTGTGCATATGGGCAGTAATTTAAAAGTACTTTTTAAATATATATCATGAAGGTGGTCATACAAAGCAGGTGTTTCTTATAATGTGGCCAGGTTGCGTATGTTACTCAAATATATGGAAGTCCTCTTTCATCTTTTTTTTTTTTTTTTTTTTTTTTTTTTTTCTTTTTAGATTCAAACTCAAAGCAAAAGAACATTCCCTGATACTTTATTCACCGACTGCCTGTTGTCAGCAAGCTGGTGCAGTCTTTCAAAGCCTTGCACCTCTCCTCTCGGCTCAGCCTGCCTGATGTTTCTCTTTGGCTGTTCCTTTCAGTCGTCTCTTTTGATTTTTAATTCATTACTAGGAGTTCAGTTAGAGTTCATTCGATGGGCCTGGTATTTCCCTCATAGATTGCCCTGATTTTGAGTTTAGTTGGGCTGCTTTCCCTTCCCCCAGCTCCCTTCATCAAAACAGTCCATGACCTCTTTTCTCCTGAGTAGCTACAAGGATTGTTGGCATACTGTTGCCTGAGAATGAAACTCGGTTTCCTTTATAAATAGACTCACATTTCCGCCCTGAGCAACTTTTTGGCTCTAAATTCTGTTCAAAGGTGGGCTGTGGTCATGTAGTCTGACAAAAACAAAACAAAACAAAAAAAAAACTTAACTATATAAAAAATAACTTTGTCTAACAGCACAAGATCCAACAAATAAAATAAAAAACAAAAATCCTAAATTGTAATTAACAGACAAAGCAGTCCACAACAGCTGCAAGCGGTAGAGCTCAGTCACTACCAGAAAACGTGGTGAATGGTTTTGATTGTATGACACTTCCTCTAAAGTTTACAAAGACATTGTTTCAGTTTCAGTTCATGTTTTTAATCTGTTGTGAGCTGACTGCATTCATTTCAAATGTTACACAAATGTTAAGCGTGGAGTAATTTTTTAGCTGGTAAGAAGTCTGTTTAACTTCTGATTTGACATTTTTATTGAAGGCTTCCTAAGATTGTTGCGAGGCAGTATTTTAGTTCTGATCTGAAGTACTGTAAATAACTGCATTTGTTCATTTTTTTTGTGTCATCAGTTGAAAAGTAAATCTCAAAACTGTCATAATTCCAATGAGGCACAGTGCCCCAGTGGCAATATCTCACTGTGTTGCCCTCCTTTTTGCATATCATTGTGTAATGAATTGAATGATGTGAGTTTTAACAAAGAAGGAATTTAATTAGCAATGTTTTCTTGGAGAGAAATAAACTAGGCAGGGCATATAATGATTTTAGTATGTAGCAGTATTATCTCGATTACCATGTTTAGTCTTTATCCTGCAGCACTAAACTGAAGTGACTCTGTGCAGGTGAGGGTGTATAACTTGATGCAGTATGAGCACGGGGCAGATGACGTGTTAGTGATGGGCACCGACGGTTTGTGGGATGTTCTCTCTAATGAAGAAGTGGCAGAGTCTATCGCCTCTTTCCTCGCCAACTGTGACCCAGATGACCTGCACAGGTAGGTGTTTACTGTCAGCTGTATCGTCCTTCTGCACACTGGTCAGACTAAAGTTCTGTGGTTCTTAAAGCTTTAAAAGCTTAAAGTAGACACTAGTTTTTAGACACTGCTTTGATGGCTTCAAGTTGCCATGCACTGAATTATCTTTAAGGATAATGATCTTTAAGTATTTAAGCAAACCCTTAAGCATACCTTTCCTAATCAGTCCCATTTTGAATGGTAAATTGGTTTTCTGGTGTTTGTCATGTACACCTTGTTTTCTTTGGCCTGCAGGTACACCATGGCAGCCCAAGATCTGGTGATGCGTGCTAGAGGTGTTCTCAGGGACAGAGGCTGGCGTATAACCAACGATCGCCTGGGCTCCGGAGACGACATCTCCGTCTACATCATCCCCCTTATGTATGGTAATCGTCAGCCATAGAGCAGGACGGACCCTGCTGTCTCATGCACCCTCTCCTGCTCACACTTGGCACAGAGCCAAAACCTTATGTTCCTCTTAGTGCAGTGCAGTAAGGGATTAATTTAGTCTTCACTCCATGTGATGTACAGTGTACAGTGTTCTTTATACTGGCATGAGAGGAAAAAACATTTGTATGGTACTTATGTAACTCACCGGAGACCCTGGTCAGCCTGATACCTTTCACTTTACCACTGCATGGTCATGATGTTACTTTTTTTAATCTCTCCGTTTTTTTTGTTGTTTTTTTTTTTGGCAAAAATGAAGGCAAATCCAAAAGCACACCTCCAAAGCTTCTTAAAGAATATAGAATAAGATAAAGTATTAAGTTAAATTTGTACTGTAATAAAATATATATATATATATTTATATATAAAATTTAGAACCATGACACTTTCATATATTTTTTTTTTTTTTTTTTTTGTATTAGCCTTTCCAATAGGATGATGGGGCCATTCTCTTCAACAATCCCTGTTTTAAGTTTCATGCTTTACTTTATTGAAAGTTTGTGAAAGATCTCGCCCCACCACTCCCCAGTGCTTCATTCTTCTTTGTTAAATCATGACCAAAAAAGATCTCAAGAGGAGACTTGATTAGTGGGTATACTTTGTTAGAAAATATGTAGACACCTGTCACTGTCCTATGTGCCATTATGTGCATGCTGTAGCGTGTCCTTTGCTAGACAGTTTTACTTGGGAGTAATTTTGGCATTGTATGTAGTCGATTAACCTCCAGGAAACAGGTCCAGAATTTGCAGTAAATGTATTTTTGGGGTTTTGTTCCAAGTTTGGTTCATCTGAATGCTCCTTTTGGATCATGTAAGCTGACAGAGCATTCGACTCTTTCTTCCACTCTGATCCAGCCAGTCCTCTCAATAAGATTAAAGATGGATCCGAAATGCTGCTCTAATGCCTACACTGATGTAGGCCCCATCAAACTGGAAGAATTATGAAAGAATTCCTGTACGTGTAAACACTCTTAAAAATAAAGGTGCCGATACAGGTTCCTTTGGACCGGTGCCATTGGCAAACTCACAGTTCCCCTTTTTAATGGATGATTTCCTTAAAGAACGACTTTAATTTGAAAAGCAATCGTGCGTGTGTCCCAGATAAATAAAAAGTTGTACATAAATTTTCCCTAGAATCATATTTCCAAACTCAGAAAACTCTAGCAACCTTTATTTTCAAGAGTGCAGAACTGAAGGCTCAGAGCAACATGAGTGCAGTTCATCCCACAGCTTTGTGTGGTAAAAGTGTGCACTATTTGAAGTACTCTGAGAGAATATTGGTTAATACGAGTACGTTAATGCAATGCCGGGGTTTTGATTTCTAAAGAAAAAGCTAGGGTTTCCATGGAAACTGCTGGTAGTTCTACATGCTCTGGAGTCGTTATGAGATGAATTTCACAGGCTGGAGTGTTACTGCAGGTTAATTGCTCTGTTATGTTCTTGCTTCATTTTTGAAGTATGTGTTGTTGTTGTTGTTTTTAGTATGTTCTCTTCTGTAGAGTTGGGAAAAAAGAATGTTAAACTGGATGGATGAAAAAATTAAAGTATATTAATTGTTCAGAAAACAATTGTGCCACACCAGACCAACCATGCAAAAAGGAGAAATGTAACTTGGTAAATATGAGAAGCTGAACTCAGGGTTTTTACAAAGTGAAAGGTATAAACGAAAAAATTTGGATGTTCGTGTTACATTTAGACTAGCTTAAAAGCAGTAGAGGGCTGGTTTCCCAGATGCACTGAGTCTAAGCCTAGACTAAAAGAGATTTAATGGTTAAACACTAACGACATTACAGCTCAATCCTACAGTTTAAGACTAGGGACTCAATAGATCCACAAAACCACTGAACATGAACAGTCTAGTCTTTTCTATGGAAAAAATCTGTTGGTGGGGAAATGTGTGTTAACAGAGATAAATGAATTGCTTCACCACTGACTTTTATATGCACTTAATAGTTCTTTGTTTTGACACTTGCCCGTGTTTGTATTGCAGATGTTACCAGAAATCAGAACAACTGCTTATTATAATACTTTATTCATAAATAAAGGGCCCCCCAGCTCTGTACATCTTGGGGGGGGTTTCAGTGCTCCCAACACATCTGATCCAAATCATTAACATGCCTTGGTTAAAAAACTGTTAAGAGCAGGGAAGACACTCAAATAAGTAGAGGGGGCCTGGGTTAATATAGACGTTTAATCCCCTTCTTCCTCCCTGGTCAAATCAAAAACTTAATTCGGTCCGGTACTTAAACTTTTCAGTCGGGGGTGATCAGTTTTCTTGAATTTTATTTTTTTGTTGCTTCAGAATCATTTGACTTCTTAGCCAGTGGGAACAGGATGGGTATTTATTTACTGTATGTACTCAGATTGATAGAAATAAATAATGAATGGTTTAGAACCATTCTCACATTTGATTCCCCCGTGAATGTGAAATGTACATTTTGTAAAGTAAATGATTAGAAGAAAAGATATTTTTAATGTTAAGTACTTAATGTGCAATGACCTGGGAAAATGTTTACCTCCTCGTGTTGTTTTTCCAGAAATAAATGCAGAACAATATAAAAGACCTGCCCTGTTTGCATTTCACCAGTCTGCTTTTTTTATACCTTTCACTGCCCAGTTCAAACCCGCTCTTGTTGAAGTGTTTCAGGAAGCATCTTTCACCTGAATGATCCCTGACATGGCTCTGACGCCTCCCATGCAATGAAAAAAATGTCACTGGTTTTAATGATTTGCTAAAATGATACTTCTACACAACGTGTAGAAGTAAATTAAGAGCCATTTTAAGCATACTTCATTCCTCTGGAAAGCTGGGCTTCATGAATTATTTGGCGTTTTATTTGCCCTGTTGTTACTGACTTCGCCCAGTCAGATGCTGTGCTCTATTCTTTGAGGACTTGCCCACTTGCCTGTGGAGGGAAGAGCCTGAGTGGCCTGGTGGAAATTTCACCGCATGCCATCAGAGAGGCAGGAGACTTCTGAGTGTTGCCACGGAGACGCAGAATTCAACAGCGATCAGGAGCCATCTGGTCGAGAGCTAAACCATTTGCTTCATCCCTGGGTGTGTGGTTTGGACGTCATCTTAAACTCAGAACTATTCCTTTTCTCTTTTTCAGCCTCACTTTAGCTCTACAGTGCTGTTGAATGAGACGCAGCACCAGGTACATTCAGTATATTGTGTTGTGAGCTCCTCGTATCGTCTTTACACCCTTGGAGGTGGTTTAACACCTTCCATTTCTACGGCTGCCACCCACTCTGATGACGCAGTCATTCTGAAGTGTGTGGGATACTACTGTTTACTCAACGCTCTGATCATTGAAAAGCTTGTTCAAGTCACTGTTATTGAAGTCCTGTCCTAATAAGGCTAAAACTACCATCAGATATACAGATTTGGAATATTTGGTTTAAAAAGGGTTTGATCCCGATGCACTTCCTAATACTTGGGAAACATGAATTTGAAGCAAGACTGAAGTGACGTCTGCAAAATAAGGTTCTTATTAACTGAACATAAAATGACAACTTAAAAACCTGGAACACCTCAAATAAAAATGAAATGTCTACGATCTCACAAAAGATCAATAATGTGACGTGCCAAATCTGAAATCAGTTATCATTTATTTCAGGCTCACTCCAAAGACCGAACGAGGGCTATTAACCATTGAGACTGAAATTTTAATACACAAATGAACTTTTTAAATGTTAAAATTCATAAAATTCCTTAACATTCATTACACCCACACATCTTGGTGTCCGGACTGAAAGCGTGCTGTAATGATGTGGTACTGATCGTTCATTAGCCTCGAGTGGAAGACGGATGGATGGAAATTCAGGTCTTAAGAGGCAGTAAGACCAAGAAATGAACGAACGGGCTGGAGAAGGATCCTGTGCGTAAGAAAAGGCTCAACATTCCAATTTTTAGTTTTATCCAATGTTGTATCAAATTTGTTGCTCTCCTTTTGGACATACCAGACTGTTCTTACATTACTTGATTTTACCTCCAAACAAAATGAATCCCCATCCATTCGAGGTAACTTAACAACCAGGGCAGATGATCTCAGGATGGACATCAGGCTGCCTTCCTTCCACTTTCTTTTCCATTCTTCATTTCAATATTCCCACCCCACCCAACAGTCCTGAGTCACCTGTCCCAGGTGTGTCTGGCGCTGGGAAAAAAAATGACCCCCTGAAAAACAGCAGAGACAGTGCAGTTGATTTTAAATTTGAGATTTTAAAGTTCTTATGGTTTTGAGTGGAAATGCCTGATCAGAAAAAGATCAACAAGCTCCTGACTTGATGAAGGTTTCTAAAATGAAGCATAAAAGACTTTATTTTACAAACAATGGAATTTGATCATAGTTTAAAGAGCAGCTAAACACACACTGACAGCACTCTTAGTATATTATTATTTTTTATTTTCTCCCTGGGAGTGATTAACAGACAGTGGCAGAAGATAAAGCACCCTGAGCTGCAGTTCATTTGAATGAAAGATGTTCTGTAAACGGGGTTTATTACCCAGCAGGCACCGCTCAGCCTTTCCCTGCAGTTTCTCCGTGTTGATGGTCGCTGCATCACCAGCTCTGGCAAGGCAGTGCTTTGCGCCGTCATCTCCACAGCGGGCAGAGTGGCGACCCGACCAACAGCACAAACCACTACCTCAGCCAGGACAGGCGCGGTCACAGGCGGGGAAAACACCACTTACAGCACACGACTCACCTCCAGCAGCTCTCTACCCTCCGGCCGGCAGGGAAACAGGCCAGCGCTGCTGGTGAGTAAACACGGCTCTCCGGGCGGTGGCCATTTTCGAAAACAGTCAAATAGCGAGCTACTTACTTGTCCCCAAACTGTAATACTGCTTTTTAGTCTCCCAGTCGTGCTCCTGTGCAAGTAAACGTGCCTAAAGCGATGGAATGCAGGCTATACTCTTGAGAAAAATAGCTATTTTAGAAGAAAAACGTCCTCTCACAGCCCTTCAGTCTCTCCTGCTGCTCCTCCTCCGCTCTTCCACACCAACGACACAAACTTCGCGGGCACCTCGGGTGGAGGGTTCCGCGGAGGAAGGCGTGGCCAGAGCGCTTATTGGTGGAACATTTGGGGAGGAGATTGTGACGTCAAACGCTACCGCCAAAGGCACCCACTTGAACACTTATCTGTCGAAATGGAACACCGCCCTCCGTAGGGACACTAGAGTGGTGTCCGTTCATTTCATTCATACAATATTTTTTTTTGTATCTAAAATATTTCTTATAGAACTATAAACGTTAGACAAGAATGTCGCTAGTTAAATGTCTCCTCTCATTGACTGAGAGGCTGATTAGGGGGAACTTTTCTGGCCAAAAATCAAGGCGACCTGGTGTAGTGTGTGTGTGGTTTGGGACGCAGCCGTGATTTATTTCCTGACCAGTCAAAAGCAACTCATTTAAACCCTTTCGTGCCCAACAGATACAATTAAAACTATCTTTTTTATTCATTTATGTGATGTCACATTGGTGCACCTTCAAATCTTGGATTGAACAAATGATCTGTTAAATATGACTGTAGTGAGGACAGGGAGCAGCTTGACCAGAACCTGGAGATATGCAGCAGTGAGAAAAGCTCAGGCTGTGAGAAACCAGTTACACATACCTGATCAGTCACACTAGGAGCCCTTTTGCAATTACATGATGCTTCCATTTTTCCCATCATGTCTATTCATTTGGTTTATTTATTAATTTCCTGATTGAGTTAATTATAGGTCTGACAGAACCCTTTTCTACCAGAAGGTGGAAGCACTGGGACATTGAATATTTAAATAAAGCACATGCCTCCAAATTAAAATGACCTCAAACCTGACACATAATTTGGGGCAATAAAGTCCAAAATGATCAAACTCCCAGATATTAAATACTCCCAAATATTAAAACTCCCAGAACCTATATGAACATCAAAAAGACCTGGAAAATCAACAGTTTCAACCCAGATTACTGACCGCTCAATTTCAGAAAATTCTGCTTTGAAAAATCAGCCAAAAACCAAATGCATTACAATGTATGAGGGATGATCAATGTTAATGATAAAAAAAATATATAAATATATAAATATATAAAAATATACAAATAAAAAATATACAAAAACACACATCTTCCCTTAAGAAGTATGATACTCGCCTACAGACCAAGAGGTAGCAGGTTTGAATCTCACTTCCAGCACTATCATTGGGTTCCTAAGAACCTGTTACTGTCCCTGTAGTTACAAAATGCAAGTCACTCTGGATAAAAGCGTCATCCAAATGCCGTAAATGTAAGAACCATCCCACCACATCTTTCGCACTTACCTGCTGCTCTCCCAACTTCTCTACACTGCATGAAAAAAGGACAAGAACAAAAGGCTTTACACAACTTTATTGAAGTCTGTATATAAATACACATGCACATTTCAAATGTAAACCCAAGTGAACTCAAGTGCAGCCAAAAGCTGAATCCTCCATCATGCAAGGATGTCCCTAATAAACCTTTAGACACAAAAAATCCAGGCGGTTAGAGCATCCTTTAGCAGATTGAAAGCCCAGAACCTTTTACGTGGCTGGACTGAAGCCCCTGACCATCCTTTTTATATCTTCCTGTGGTCTTAAATACATTGGTTTGCTTACATATAAATAAATAAATTTATCAAATGTGCACTCACAGAGTGAACTCTTATATACAGTATTTATAAAGCCTATGCAATCAGTCTCAGTCTGATTATCCCTGTGCCCACTTCCCCCCCCTGTAACAGAAGACACATACAGCAGTATTCCCGCTTTTTATATAGCTAATATAAAAGGCAATGAATTGATCGGACTACCCTTCCCATAATCCCCAAAACACATTCAACTGAAAATAAAAAGGCAAACAAAGAAGCAACTCGCAGCTCA
This sequence comes from Hepsetus odoe, assembly GCA_017165825.1. NCBI lineage: Eukaryota > Metazoa > Chordata > Actinopteri > Characiformes > Hepsetidae > Hepsetus > Hepsetus odoe. Next base: position 7,075,049 of record CM029392.1, read on the forward strand.
GTCCCTACTCTTGATCCAAATGCTTGTAAATATACCACAGTCAAGAACATTCTGGCTACCAATCTGAGAGAACTGGCTAGTGTCTGTCTGACTACAGCACTCAGTGCCTCTGTGTTTAAGGTAGAGAGTGAGTGATAAACAAGTGAGTTTGTGCGCATGCGTTAATGTGTGTTAGGTGCTAGTGTGCATTTCTGAGTGTGTTTTGGGGAAAATGCAGACAATGTGATCGCAATTGTGCAAAGTAAAGGCAACAGTCTGAGATTAGATTTAAGGCAAAGGTGATGGAGACAAAAGACGGAAAATCTATTGCATCACCATAATGTTCTTAATCTCATTAAAAAAGCCTCTGTGATGAAACAATGTGAGGAATGAGGCTTAATCCTGAAGTTATGCTAAAGCTATGGGTGAAGTCAGACCTTTAACAAAAGCATTTTTTTGATGTAGCTGAAAGTCATGGGGGCCAGGAGACCTTATTATGCCAAGCTTAAGTTACCCTAAAATCTTTAACCAAGCACAGAGAAGCTCAACTCCCACTATAGCATATATATATTACATATTAGTGCTCTTCTTTTGCCTGCCGATGCATTTGTGACTGCTTTGAAGGCAGCTATGTTAGCAGCTGATAAAGGGGACGCTGGGTAGCCGTAAACTCAGTATGCAGTTTGCGTGGCACTAATACTATCTATAAAAACAAATGGAGTGATTGTGCAACAAAACAGTCCATGAAGGTTCAATATCCTTAAAACCCAGAGGTTCACTGTCCATCCAAAATTATGTACAAGGCAAAAATGATGATAAAAGTAAAATACTACTTATTAATGCACCTCTCTTGCACACTGCATTTTATGTTACATACACTACCGATGGAAAATACAAGGAGCAATTTGTGTTTAGATTTTCCAACAATCCAATTAACTGGCTTTTTTTTTTTTTAAACTGTCGGGGCTCCTGTATTTCACCCTGGAGCAAGGGAGGAAAGAGGAAAGCTGTGTGTAAAATTTAAAAATGGGAGAAGGAGAGTGAGGAAAAAAAAAAAAACAACACCTGCATCATCCCGTCAAGTTGGCCCATAAAATAAGGCCTTGAATAAACGTCCCAGTCCAATGCGTGGCCGCTCTGGCACTGGCAGGCACTGCTGAAACCAAGAAGGAAAGCTCTGGACTGGACACTCTGGACTGCAAGCTCTCAATATGGCTTCGGGTTACCCTCACCACACCGCCCCACACTTGTCCCTCAATTAGTGTTCATGGTGATGTCGTGGTTAGGCTCCAGCTCCTCATCCTGTTCATTGTCATTTAGGTCTTCCTCTTCCTCTTCTACATCTTCATCACTCTGGGCATTGGCCCCTTGTGCCGAAGCGCTCTCCTGTTCTTCAGTGTCCTCACGGTCCAGTGCAAAGTAACCTGTACCTTTCACTGTGTCCTGACGCTGATAGAACAGTACGTACGCTGCTTTGGACTGCAAAACACACACAAACAGTGGAGTCAAACATTGAGGTGAACATTTCTGCACTGGTTATTCAAGCTGTTTAAAATAGGCTGCTAGAACAAAATCATTGTCCAAGACGGAAGAGGTTGAATACCCCCTAGCACCTTTTCAAACATGCAAACAGTTCTGCTTCATTTGCTGGACGCTCTGTACCAGCTTGTCAGCTCAGCTCATCTCATGCCAGTAAGAAAGATCCTGACACTCCTTCAAAACAATCTCCATATTTCACTGTAGGAGAAACATTGTTTGCTTGCCTTTTCCCCATCCGTCACCTGAAATAAACCCTTCAGTTATCCCATATTTTTGTAATTTACTTTCGTGGGACACTCTAACTTCCCTATGTAGTGTATAGCAGTTGTGAATGAAGAAGTGAATTGTGAATGATTTTGCATGCAAAGTGCTCTCTGAACATAGAGCACTATAGAACAACATGAAGGAGGAAATCCTTAAATAGTGTGGACTGTAATAGCACTACACTACAAAACAGCATGTTTTAGAATTTGAAAAGCAATGAGAATAAAGGATTTCACTGAACATTCAACAATAAAAAAAAAATAAATTAAGAATGATTGGAGGGGGCCATTGCCTGGACTGGGAAAAAAATCCAAGATCATGTGTGAATTAAGGAGAACACGGATGACTCTGGAACAGGGTGCACAAAAAAAGGAAATGTAACACTCTTAAAGCTGCTGATTGGGGTTCAACTTCCCAGAGTTTCACTCTGGGAATTTGCAGTATTTGCAGTTGTTACAGGACATTTGCTTGTTGCAGTCTGGCCTATGTACTGACAATGAAATCACAAGGCTAAGACCACAGCTGAGGAACCTGAACCTGAGGAGGAGAAAAAAAAAAAACAAACTCACCACAATCTGATCCTCGCTGACTGGAGATACAATGCTGTCATCAAAGTTGTACCACTTATTATCATCCTTATTTTTGGCATAGGCAGTGTCTGAGAGTTACAATACATTTAAATGTTTAAATTAAAATATTCATACACAAAGTCAATAAAGTCATACAAGCATATATATATATATATATATATATATATATACACACACACACACACACACACACACACACACACACACACAGTACTGTGCAAAAGTTTTAGGCAGGTGTGGAAAAATGCAGTAAACAAAGATCTAAATCCAATCCATATTTGGTGTTACTACCTTTTGCCTTCAAACCAGCATCAGCTCTTCTAGGTACACTTGCACACAGTCAGGGATTTTGTAGGATTATAGTCGGTGTATGATCAACCAGTTTGACCAAACAGGTGCTGATGATCATCAATGTCACACAGAGGTTGAAACACAGTCATGTTTGGAACAACCTACCAGCCGAGTTCCTTCAAAAACTGTGTGCAAGTGTACCTAGAAGAACTGATGCTGTTTTGAAGGCAAAGGGTGGTCACACCACAAATATTGGTTGGAATTCCTCTTTGCTCATTATACCATTTGTTGATTGATGAAAATAAATGATGAACACTTCCATTTCTGAAAGAATTTGCTTTGTTTATAAGCATTTTCACCTTCCATTTTACAGCATGTGTGTGTGTGTGTGTGTGTGTATATATATGTATATATATATATATATATATATATATATATATATATATATATATATATATATATATATATATATATATATATATATATATATCTCCTCATCTTATCACAGTTATTAACTTTTATAGTTTGGATGTGTTCTTGGAAGCATAATAATTTTTTCCCCCAAAAATATGGGCTCACAGAAAAAATCGCTTCAACTTCAATTGAGTATTTGATATTGAGAGGGGATACATTAAAATACATTCTTTACATTAAAATAATGTGTACCACAATTGGCACCTTACAGTTCTATAAAGGAAGAACCGGCATTTTGTAATTTCAAGTTTAGTTTTTTAAAGTTGATAGAGTCAATTGGAACTTTTTAATTAGAAATTCCCATGACTTCCTGTGTCCGAGGTATAAACTATGATGTGACAGATTCCTTTTGCTCTTAGCAACTCTTCAACATGGGAGACCATACCGTTCAAGTAAGGCAGATGTGTATGCGACTTTCATAGGTAGATGTGGCTACCAAGAATATTCCTCTCTGCCTGCCATCTACAGTCAGAGGAAAAATAAAAGAAGTGTAGGCTCCATGGGGAAAACAACCAAGGCTGGACAGGACAGGTTTATCTTACCACCATGCCCAGTGAGGGCTGATGGTAGAGGACTAAAATTGGGCTTTTTGGCAACAAACATTCTAAATTAGGTCTGGTGTGAATCCAAAGAATGAGTATGAGCTCTTTATATAAACGTAGTTGAGGATCTGTGATGCTGTGGGGCTGCTCTCTTCCAAAGGCCTGAGAACCTTGTTAGATTATGGCATCCAGAACTGTAATGCCAGGACATTTATATAAAATCTAGTTGGCCTCTGCTGGCTAGAATCTGCCGTCACTGGGACTTCCAGCAGGATGACCGTATGGCAAATCTACACAAGCAAAGCTCCTTGAACTACAATCAGCTCTCACGACCATCTCAGTCCCCAGACCTCAACCCCGTGGCTCCTGTGAGGTGAGCTGAAAAGGAGAGTGCATAAGAGATGACCAAGAACTCTGGATGATCTAGAAAGATTTTACAAAGAGGACTGGTCAGAAATCCTGTCTCTGTATTCACCAACCTTGTGAAATATTATAGGAGAAGATTAAGTGCTGTCTTTTTGGCAAAATGGGGTTGTACGAAATATTAACAGGGGTGGCAATAATTGTGGCACACATGATTTCATGTAAAAAATGTATTTAACGTGGGATTTTTTTCCCAATTAATAAATGTACTTCAAAAAGGTGGGAATTTTCTCTTTTTTGTGTTGTAATAAATAAATACATTATATATAAATAAAAAAGATGCCCAAGAACACATCTTAACCAGGGGTGCCAATAATTGTAGATGGCACTGTGTGTGTGTGTGTGTGTGTGTGTGTGATTATGTATATATATATATATATATATATATATATATATATATATATATAAGTTCAGACAAGCAATATTATGACAGTTTGTCACTTTGAGCTTTTGTGTGAGAGAATGCTTACAGTGTCCTCCTCCCATCCCTCCATAGTGGTTAGATACAGCAATAAGATCATAGCGGCATGGCCCAGCATTGGGGTTAATGAGGAACTCTGACATGTCCAGATCACTGCAGATCGACAAAGCTTTTAATGTTTTAATGTATACACGTATTTTTACTTTTTAACACATTCACCTTGTTCAAATGTAAGCTTGCTTAAATTAACATTTATTCAATATGCAGTATTATTTATGTGCAAACAATCAATCAATTTCATATGGAAGTATATAATTTTTTGTGTTTAAAAGTGTTTTTTTTTTTTAATGATCGTGTTTAAAACTAGAGGAGCACGCTGTAATTTTCCTAAAATATTGGAAACATTGGTAATGCATTTTAAAAATAACTTAATAAAAGTCTAGTAATCTAGTATAGCTGACATCATACTTTAGCTTGCTTTCAGACTGAAAATTAATGCTGGCAGAACATTACCGAAGTGGGAAGTCCACCAAAGAGTCCAATTTGTCCCTCATGTAGCGGCTATATGAGAAGCGCTTAAGATGGACGACCAATACTGGAGGCAGGGACCACAGATCTAACTTCTTAGTGGCCTGTTGGTGCTGCTTGCAACTGGGACAGTACCTTGGATCACAGAAAAGCACAATCAAGACGGGTCATTCATACATTCCCAAAAGCAAATACAGAAAATCATTTTATTCAGAAGTCAGGCTGGTGTTTAGAAGCAGTCAGATATCTATATATACACTGTTATGAAAATGTATTCCATACAGTGTACACTTAACAGTTCAGTGTACAGTTAATGGCTCATAACCAACAATTTTCTCACAATTTTATTTGTTTCCTTGAGATTCACTTATGACATATTTGTGGTTTTATCAAAAAAGGACATATGGTTCATTATTACAGGACAGCAAACTTTTTCCCTTTTTCTCTTTCAATTAAACAAGCTGTTTTTGTGACATTCCTTCAAACACTGACATGCTCCAATCAACTGCTTTGAACTGTGCCTCTTTCAAAAAAATGAGTTTACTGAAACATACTTATGAGTTTATATCTTTTTAATGAATTTTATCAGGGTGGTCAACTACACCAAGAGCTGGTTTCAGTTTGATAAAGTCCTTCAATGCAGGTATGAATACATCATAGAAAAAAACATTTATCAATAACTAACCTCAGAGGAAAATGCCCTTTAAAACTTGACCATTCTTTTCACAATTAGAAGTGACATTTATAAAGAGAAAGCAGGGGATTCCTGGTCTCACCATGGGTCCTCTGCTCCTAACTTCTCTTTGGTAGTGAACAGTTCAATGCAGTCCTTTAATTTAAAGAAGGCCTTCTTTTGTGGTTTGTATTCCATGCTCTCGTGCTTTTCAAAGTCCTGGAAAAGGAGAAGTAAGCAAAGTCATGGAGACGTTTAAGGTGATCATAGCAGAAAATGAAAAATGAACTCTCCAAACTTACTTCAGCTACACTTTCATCAAAGTACTTCTTCTTAATCTCTGGTTCCCAGTCCAAAGAGAGATAGGATCTGTCTGTGGCAGAGATGGGCAAGAATGTAAAATAAATTATTTTATTTAGGAGACCAAATATATAAGCAAAGAAAAAGATTTTGTTGGCCAAAGTTAAAATTAGAAAACAGGAGAAATTATGAAGGGAAAACAAAACAAAACAAAAATATCGTATCTCCGGTTTGACAAGCATACAAACTTCTCAGATACTGTACACAATTTAAAATGTCGTACCACTGAGGCGAAGGTGTCCCTCATCAAATCGAATTTGCCGTGGCTCCTCTTTAATGAAACTCAAGTCTGTTTTGCCCATGTTGTTGAACTGGAATGTGAAAAGTCGCTTCTTGTGGCCTGTGAGCTGCTGGCCTTTGGTCGAATTCTCTGGGCCAAGCCCATTCTCCAGATCGTTGTCCCCCCCCACTGAATCCTCTGACTGGCTGTTGTCATTTTCAGAAGGAAGTTCCTGGTCCTGACTAGACTCATCATCCTGCTCATCCGTCTCCATTTCACCTGAAAATGGGTGGAATCTTATGTAGCTTAAGGCCATTTTCAAGCACCTTTGGTGAAACAGCCCTATTAAGCTTTTTCTTATATTCACACCAAAACTTATGGTCCAGGCAATTGAATGCTATATTCAAACAAATGCATTCTAAAATAAAATAAAAAAAATTTATCATTTTGAAAGAATATTTCATTCAACTATGCCAAGGTTAACTTGAACTTGAACCATTCTTCAATCTGGTGCATTTTGCTGCACTGTCATTATGCTACCATTTTTTTCATTACAATTTTTATTCTTGTTCTGTTGTGATCTCAGATTCTTTCAGTTAATAATTCAGCAAACTGAATTAATCATGTCTGAATTCCCAGACTCTATTTTATTACATAAACTAAATTAAACAGTAGGGTTTCTAGGTTATAAAATGCAGTCAGACAGGCTTACTAGGCGAGCCCTCCTCCAGTATACCATTGGTGGCATTGCCATTGACGACATGCTGTTTGGACGAATGTGTCTCCTCAGACTCCTCCTCTTCCAGGTTTGAACGCACAAACCGACTGTAAACAATACACAGAACAAACTCATCAACCAACTTTGTCAAACAAACTTTACTTGTAATCTATGTTGACTTTCAAAAATACATGAGTAATACAGCAGGAGTTCATACTTTCCTTTTTTGTTTTGCATTTTCTCCCTGTAGTCCACTTATATAAAGCTAGCAAGATTTTAATTACCCACTTAATATGATTTCTTGCCTCAGTGGCCATCATTTAGAGATTTTCATTCATTCAATGTGTTCATTGTTATAGCTTTAAAACTATGACCTACCAAAAATTAATAATTCTAACAAATTTCCTAAATGCAGACGAGTTAGTGAATAGCATCTAAGTGGCTAAAAAGGTAAATACCACTGACTTCAAATTAATAAATAAAAAGAGAGAAAAACAGAATGAGGGGAAGAAAATGGCAAAACAGAAGACATACCAGAGACGGAAGAGCAAGAGATTGTAGAATTTCTCCTCACTTAGAGTGCGGGGGACGGTTAAGAGGAAGGGCTGTCCAAACAGCAGGGTGCTTGTATGGTTATAACCTGACTGCTTGTATTTCTCTCGAAGGTGCACTGGGATTACCACATGATCTATATCTTCCAGCCGGTTAACTGCCACTTCAAAGCTGTAGGGCAAAGATGTGCAGTTTGGAACAAGGGCACGTATTAGCTTTGCTTGGGACGTAGCATCATATAGTGATGTCTACATATTTCACCATATAATCAGCCATTTTGCAATTAAGACTTTGTACTGATGGTACTCACACATATATATCATCCCTTTCCATTATGCTGCTTAAGTTCTCATTAGTGGCAAAGATTCTATGGAACCGGTGGTTGTAGATATCCGTAACAATCATCTGTAAAGTAAGGAAAAATAAATCTCTGCATCTCTGGAGTTTTTCTTTTGCTGACAAACCGTATGGAAAAGCATATGATGAATCACCTTTTCAGCAGGTACTTCAGACAGTGCAGACAGAGAAGCACAGAGGTCAGAGATGTAGCCCACTTTGGGCACTGTCAGCTTATACTGTAATAAAAATACATTCAATTACTACAGACAGTGCATAATCTCTTCTTTAGTTGTGCGCTTTCGTTTGCATAAGTCTTAGAGGGAGAACGATCAAATCTGCACCAAGTATGCCCTTCCTAATTAGTGAAACTGTCTATTTTAAGCCATGGGTACACCTGACACAGACATTCAGCTGCAGTTTGTATACTTATTAAAAAATATTACTTATAGAACAGAATGCTTTGAAGCAGCCACACAAGCTTTAGAGTATATGTCCAGTGCCAAGTATCAGGTAAGAGGGTATGAAGCTCTCCAGAACTGAGCTATGGAGCGGTGGAAAAGCAATCCCAGGAATGATGGGAAAGCTGGAGTGGAGATCTAGAAAAGAAACATCCAACATCCCTGCCTGACTTATTACTGAATATTCTTACTGCTGAATGCAGTCCAATAATCACAGAAATCTATACATATCTAATGCAAAACCTTCCCATAAAAACAGGCTGTTAGTGCAGTAAAATACTCACCCCTTTCTTTTAAAAAAAATAACACGCCCTCTGAAAAAAGTATAGAGTATGCACATCTTCAGTCTAGATGTGATCCTAGAATCATGGATGTACAATGTATTTGCCTACCTGTGTGGGTTTGTTGAGAGGGTCTAGCCTCACCAGGTAGACCTCTAGCGTCCGCTCCTTCTTCATGGGTAGAGGAAGGGTTAAGTAGCAGAAAGGGTCAAAGGTTACTGAGACCTTGGAGCACACGGGACAGACCAGGGTAGACTTGAAGAGGCCATGGAAAATGTCCACAATTATGGAGTCATTCCTCTTGATGTGGTTCTCCCAGGCCTCTTCTGCCACTATCTAAGGGGGGCAGGGACATTTAGTTTCACTATGAGGAAGGACTGGGAAACACAGAGAGCAATAGCCCTGTGTTCACAAGATTAATAAAACTATGTGGCATGTCAGCAATGTTAGAATATCCCTGCCTTAACGCATATTTAGATTTGTCCCTGCTTCAAAATATTTAAACCTATAAATCCTATACACAACCTATACCTTTCAGCTAAGAAACAAAAAAACAAAAACAGACACTTCTTTCCATATTGAAATTCCAGTGCAAATATCCTTTACAAATGTAAACGTATCTTTTATATTATATGTATAAAAAAAGCATGTACCTGCAAATAGATGTATAAAGCAAAACTGAAAGGGAAAACATTTATTTGCTGTGTTTAAATAAGTTATTTGTTGCAAATTTACTTCAGTGTATAAGAAGAAACTTGTTCTTTGCAATGTTTAGTTTCATTTTTAGCCCATTCATACAGTCATGTGACAAAATTAGGACACCCCATTAAATAGTCAGTTCTTTATTAAGAAATGTTCACATATTGATGTCTAATCTTGTTTTTTGTTTATCTCTGGAAAAGAAAGTGATTAAATTGCAGGTAAACAACAAAAATTAACCTTGATTTATTAATTTAACAAAGATACCAACAAAAATGTGTATTCTAACTGAGGAAAGAGACGCCCTCCCCCCCTAATAGATAGTGTTCCTCCTTTGGTTGAAATAACCGCAGCGAGATGCTTCTTGTAGCATCTACCAGTCTCCGACATCGGCCTGAGGAAAGTTTGCCCCACTCCTCAATGCAGAATTCTTTAAGCTGTGAGATGTTTGAGGGGTTTCTTGCAGGTAGGATACTTGTCTATGGACCTATGGCTCAAAGAGGTCCCAGGTTCAAATCCCACCTCTGGCACTACCACCACTGGGTCCCTGAGCAAGATCCTTAACCCTGAATTGCTCCAGTAGAATACACAGCAAAATTCATGATGGATTCTATGGTGGTGAGCTGAGCACTTCCACCTCCATGCTTCACAGTTGGAATGAGGTTCTTTTCCTGGAATCCTGTATTTGCTTAACGTCAGACATGTCCTCTGTTCTGTTGTCCAAATAATTCAATTTTAGACTCATCTGTGCAAACAACATTATTCCTGAAGTCCTGGTCTTTGTCTGTTTTCTCTTCAGTCAGCAAACTTCAGTCTGGCCTTGATGTTTCTCTTTTTAAGGGTTTACATTTAAGGGTTCTTTTAGCATCTTGCCATCTGCTCTTGGGGTGAACTTGCTTGGACTGCCAGACCTGGGCATGTTGACAGTTGTTTTGGAAGTCCTCCACTTGTTGACTATTTTCCAGACAGTGGAATGGCTGATTGCAATTTTTTTTTTTAAGTGAAAAAAGTAAAAGTGACTACCCTCGTCATTGTTAAATGCAGCACAGCACAACACAACGAAATTCAACCTCTACATTTCACCCATACACACATGTGCAGCAGGGGGCAGTTATTGAAAGCTCCTGGGGAGCAGTGACCGGGACGGTACCTTGCTCGAGGGTACCTCAGGGCAACCTATTGGTGAGGGAATCGAACCCACAATTTTCCGATCCAGGGCAACTCCCTAAACACTAGGACACCGTTGCCCCTTTTGAGATATTTTTAAATCCCTTACCAGACTTATGAGCTACTACAATCTTCTTTCTGAAGGCCTCAGACAGCTCTTTTGATCTCAACATGGTGTTCACTCTCACCTCAACAGTTAGGAGCACACCTCACTAAATGTCTGAGGTTTAAAACCATTTTATTTGGGGGTGTCCTAATTTATTCCACACCGGAAATCCTATTTTTGTAGAAGAACATTTTATAGAAGATTCTGAAAAGTTTTTTCTCTAGTTTTAATTGTTTATTACTTGAATCTCCCAGTATTTTTAAAATTAAGATTAAATATCCAAATGTCCAAGAATTACAAAAAACAAAACACACAGGCTTTCATTGGGTGCCCTAATTATTTTCACATGACCGTATATGCAAACTGTTTTCAGTTCCCCAGCGGATTCTGATGAACTCTGATGAACTCTGATCAATGTCAGAATCCTCCATAGTTTTTTTAGAATTTTTAGTAACCTTTGGGCATGCAAGCAACAGAACACAACAAAAGTCCAGAGTTATTAGAGTGTAACTTTAGGGTGACTCTTGTTAAAACTATCTTCTCTTCAGGCAGTAAATCATCCCCCAATATCTTCTAGTACATTGATCTGCTCGTGTGTCATGTGACTACATGATAATTCAGTATTGTTTACCATCACCTTTTGGAAGCAGCTCCTAAAATGGTGCTCTGACCTCCATAGTTCACTGTGGGTATAACGTTGTTGGGATCATAGACACCTTTCTCTCATGAAACAAACATCACAGTCTCAATTACAATTACAGACTGAATTGCAGGAGTGTCTGTTCATTTTGCTTACTTTGACAAAAGTACAACCTTCCAAAAGAGTTCTGATTTGTAAAGAGTTCAGATTAGTCTAAAGGGCTGTTTGTTCATCTCTGCCCTTCATTTTTAGAACAGGGGTTCAGTGGGATGTGTAGGAACAGAGATGACTGTGTAGCAATACATTACTAAGTGTCCTCTGAGTAACTGCTGTCACTTCTGCTTTCAGGTCAGACTGAAGCGCTTTTCAAATCGCTGCTTTTTGACCCGGCTGGGATGAGCAGTTGAGGTTTCATTTCAGCTGAAAATGATAAAACTCAATGTACTTACAGGGACATTTAAACTCTTAACGTGGGCTTTTTAACTTTTTCAGTTTGTATGATTAAATGTTATGATCAGCTGAACCTTCACCATAATGCACGTTGCATCTTTTAGTGAAATCCAAACAATGCCAAACTCTTTTGTAATGTGCAATTTACATAAAGAAATCCTGATCCTTTTTGCAATTTTAATATGTAGAGCTTTCTTTTTTTTTCAATCTTTAAATGAATGTGTAGGTCACATAAATTTAAATTTGTGAACATTTAATTTGGGGTCTGAATACTTTTCCGCTACAAATTTCATATTATATCTTTTTAATGAATGAAATGAATGAATGAAAATTAAGTGGACGACACATGTCTGAATATTGAATACATTAATTAGCTGCAAGATGATTAATTAAGTTGCAACATTGTGATATTGCCAACACTGAAAAACAACTTCACAACTGATCTTAAAGAGCATGTAGCCTGAGGAGCAGGTTTCATTGCGAGTTACCTTATCTGGACGACCATCTGCATCTTTGAGCTGAATGTAGGGTTTTTTCCTGATGCGGTTCAAGTCTTCATGCAAACCATCCAAGAGAAAGGCCAGTAGCTCGTGGGAGTCCTGCTGTTGGTAGCCTGAGAACTGAGGGGCAAAGCGCCCCACTTGGGTCTGTAGCAGAAAAATATGTATATCGAGACAGAATTTGTGAAAGGCCATGAACAGTAATGCAATTTTCAACTAACAGAAATATACTGTACAAATTAAATAGAAGTATTTGATTTTTTTTTTTTTATTTACCTTGAAAGGTCTAGGTGTTACATAGCTATATTTGCCAGACCAGAGTTGCTTGATGAGTTCAGCATAAGCCTTGGCGATTTCCCCTTTCATTCCTAAAGGGTTATCTTCGTTAAGTTCATCCTGGTACTTGTCTTTCAGGAAGTACTCAGTAAGTGGAGGAATATTGCTTAAACACTGCAGGATACAAACAAAGGCTAGCATAAAGAAAAGGCCAGACTGGTGGACTGACTCACAACATGCTTAAGTAAAAAGCTCAATTTTCTTAATTATAATGAATCGCAATGACTTGCGCAGGTATGTGCAGAGGTTGTTGCTTGATTCGTAGATATTCTGCAAAGCTCTGCGGCTTTACAATCACCAGAATAAAAAGCAGAATTCAGTCTAATGTGCCATTACAAAAGTGTTTGTAGGACTGTGACAATTACTTGACTAATTACATACATAATATTTAAAAAATAAAATGATAATTTATGTTCTCAATTTATCAAATAAGTGATCAGTTCAAACAGGCTATTGACTGGTCATAATAAAACTGTGGGACCACGAGGTATCACTAAAAAAAGCCACACCACTAAGCTCTCATGTCATATATATGAAATAAAATGATTCATTTAACTAGATTTAGCATCTTAGCTTACTAAAGTAACATTTAGTTAAATATTTAGCTTTAACAAAGAATTTATTGCAACATAGAAAGGAAACAATATGACACTTTATTTTTGTTTTAAGTTTAAAGTTTCTGTATAAGCCATCGAGTAGCAAACAGCATTGCTAAACAATGGGGAAGGAACCAAATCAATTGATGCGATTTTTCTTAACTACTCCTCAATTCATGCATGGATGGAAAATCAATTAACACTATTTCAGATCAGAATGGGATCTATCAATGGAAGGGGTTGAATGAAGGTCCTACCTGTGTAGCAGAGTTCATGAAGCAGGTGTTTCCCAAATTGGAGAGGCCACACAAGCCTGCTTTCTCACTGTGCCTACTCTGATCGGAGTAGTCATAGCTGTTATAGGGGGGATAGGATGGAAGGCTATAGCTAGAGTTTTTCACACTGCGGTAAAAGAAATGAAGAGGGAGAAAAAGAAATACAAGGACAAGAAGTACAATTAGATAATTCAAACACTTGAATACAAATGAGCACAAGGTATGACACACAGTAAGCATGGTCCAAAAAGAAGCTACAGCCTTCCAGTTCCTACCAAGAATCATACAAGTACATTTAATTTCGCTTAAGTTTAATTTGTTAAAGCCTTAATCTGTGCTTCATTGAATTACCCTCATAAGAAGACATAAAATGAGTCATTCAAATACCCTGCCAATTAAAACACACGAAAAACCAAGCATGCTTCTAAAATCAGATGAAGAAATTACTGAATCATATTAATCTCTTATTCCATTTAGCTATAATTTATGTAACTATGCTGCATATACATAAATGCAAATATCAGATCATGCATACTCCAGAGCAATGGTCATATTTAATAATCCAGGAAACAAGTCATGGTAATAAAAGCAAAAAATTCTAACTTCTTTTGTCCTACACTTCAACAAATCACCATGCATAAGCACAAATGTAAAAATATTCCATACTTCAACAAACTATCCTCACAACCAAGCACAAACGACAAATCAAGCATGCACTCCTGGAACTCTGAGACCCTATTTCATCTCTCCGCCAATTCCTCTGAGCAGTGCGGGTGCAGTGTAAGCACATGGCTTTGCAGCACACCTCTGGGTGCAATGCACGCCTCTGTCCCATTGATCGTTCTGCGCGATGTCGGTGCTCAACACCCTCTCAACCCTGCGCTCTAACTCCACCCTCTCCGGCCTCAAGCACCACCAGCAGCAAAGGAGCATCTCCCCTCGGCCGCCATGCCCCGACACCCAAACGGACACAGAGAGAGACAGAGAGAGAGAGAGAGCGAGAGCGAGAGAGAGAGAGAGAGAAGTGCAGGGACAAGGGCTCCCTGCTCACTGCTAAAGCCTAGGAACTCTGCAGGCCAGAAATGACATCCTAGCTTGTCCCAATCCTTGGTGGGGGGAGAGGTGGGTAAAGGGGAGGGGAAGAAGGGGGAGGGGATAAAAATAGTAACAGCAGCAGGAGAAAGAAAACTAGAAAGGAACAGGGAGGGGGATAGGGGAAGAGAGAAAGCGAGAGAGAAGAGAAAGACGAGAGAGAAAAGAGAAAGAGAGAGAGAGAGTGAGCAAGGGCGCATGTGTTTCAAAGAGCGAGAGAGAGCGAGAGAGAGAGCGAGAGATCCTCCTGGTAGACTACTGCAGGCAGGCAGTAGCTGAGGTTGCACTATGCTAAGCAATCGACACTCAGTACAGCAGCCTTATTGTGTGACTAAGCATTATTTCTCTGGAGCCCTGGCTTTCTAGTCACAGTCCAACAAACAGACAGCCGATGATAAGTGTCCACACTCTGGCTCATCTAACATTATCAGTGCACTGGGAAGTGCACAAAAACCAGGGGAACAAGTCCAATACAGTATGAAGGTCACAAAGACTGCAGGATTATGCAGTGGTACAAAGCACAAATAGAGAAAATGAAAGCAATAAGAAAACAAGAGGAACACAGGGAAAGGAGAAGAAAGAGAAAAGGGGTAAAAATGGAAGAGAGAACCAAGGAGAAAGGGAAAAGGAAGTGTAGGAGAGAGAAAACTGAAGGGAAAAATAGTCGCCTGCAGCTCCAGCAAAGTTAACATTCGTCTTCATCTACACCATTCAAGAAAGGCTTACATAACGCCTCACCACTGGATCTGTGGTAAATTATATATCGGATGCTAT
This sequence comes from Hepsetus odoe, assembly GCA_017165825.1. Taxonomy (NCBI): domain Eukaryota; kingdom Metazoa; phylum Chordata; class Actinopteri; order Characiformes; family Hepsetidae; genus Hepsetus; species Hepsetus odoe. Next base: position 7,090,336 of record CM029392.1, read on the forward strand.
TTTAATTCGCATGATGCCATCTGAAGCTGACAAGACATCTTCTGGGATGGTGTCCCCAAAACTCACAAAGCAATTTTATCATCAGTATAATATAAATAATATCATTCTCCCTTAACATTAAAAGTGTCTGCAAATTCTGAAATGAAGCAAATCATTCACAGCAACCTATTGCTAGTGCTATAACGATCTAATACATGCAATGGCAACAAAAGAAAAAATGAGAGAAAAAAAGAACACCCCAACATGGTTAGATATTGGAAATGAATGTTATCTGCTCCTGATGCCTGTTCTTGTATTTGCATGCACCAGAGCAGGCACAGAAACACAAACTACTACTTGAAACTAAAAGCTAAAACTATGCTAATATCCTTCGAACCACACCTCTGAGGGCCTAAGTGTGTGCTGATCGATCAGATTTTTTCCATGATTCTGATCCATCTTGAGCTGAACGTTCTTTCTCTCCCAACACGTGTACTTCATTTTACTTTTAAATGAGAAAAAAAAAAAGACTAATTAAACGTATAGCTTTAGCTTGCTTAATAATAAAATTAAAGTCACATAGAATCGGTTGATGTGAAATTTTCCATTCTACAGAATTTTAGAAAGCTAAAATCGTTCACAACAGAGGTGGGAGGGACCAGATGTCAGTGTACATGTGAAACATCCAAGTCATTAAGTGTCTCTACAATGCACAATTTCACATTAAACCAGTCTAAAGAACTGTGGCCCTTTAATTTTAATGTGCTGGATCTGTAGCCTAAAATCAACCACCACAAAGGACTTCACAATTGGTAACTGTTTACAGTAACTGATCGCTTTGTATGAACATAAAAAGAAGGTGAATTTAGGAAAAATGCCTATTTGACTGTTAACGGCTATTCATTTAAAAGGTCTTTCCCTAAAGGTTTAAATATTGCCTTCAATAATATTTAACACTAAACACTGTTTTGTAGTGCTGCACCTGCCCATAACACACGTTACATTAAATATCCACCAATATCAGACTTCCTTTGCTTCTATTTTCCTTTTGGCATTACCGTCTATGACCCCAGTAACAAAAAGAGGAAATCAGCTCACACAGAGACACTCCTCGAGCTGGGCAGAAGAACAGAGGCTTAGTCCCAATACTCCAAACGGTTCACCTCTCCTTTCCCTAGTGCACTTTAAGTTATGCACACAGCAAAATAGACGAGGATTTAAGAAAAATAAAGGCCTTTCTAAAGTATTTTAGTAGGACGAGGGAAAGGAGGCTATTTGGTGTACTTGGATGGCCGTGAAGAGTAGAAACACACACAACTCATGCTGTTGTTTGAGCATGTTGCGGACCACATTAGACCCTCCCTCCCACTGAGCCACGCCCAACTGGCGCTTACTTCCTGCTGCTGAAGCTGCTGTTATGATTGTTTGTGAGAGATGTAGGGGAGATCTTTGGTAAAGCAGAGAGATTGGAAGCACCAGATGACCTTCAAAAGATAAGAATATCATGAGTTAGAAGAAATCAAAGCCTTTTTAAGCGTTTAAAAATTAAAGCAAGAGTTACTGCCTCATAAAAACAATAAAATGGGTTATGGAAGCAACTGAAGCGAAGTATATACGGAGCATAGTAAGTATGCATAAGTATATGATAAATGATAAAAAAAAAGACAGAGAAGCAGAATAACAAAAAAGAACAGTCTGGAGTCTAAAGGAAGTATTTAAATGTGAAAAGAGGTCATTAAACAGTACATACACACATCGAATAAAATAAAGATGGTCTAGTGGGCTTCTTTCACTGCAACTGAGACCAGTGTAAACCCTTCACTACTGCTAAACAATCACCCAAACAGAACGTCAGCAAGAGACAAGATCATCTCTCTCTGGCTGCCAATGATGGTTCAAGGAAGAAAGAGAAGAGCATGCTTGTCACTTACTTTGGTGTGGTGGAACCACGAGGCCATGTTCCATCCTCGTTCTTCTGCTCTATAACTAGAACCTAAAAAAAGTGAATCTGTCAATTTCTGGGAAAAAAATCTGGATGTTATGCTGCAGAACCAGAAACAGTGTTAGTTGGATAAAAAGATTCAGATTTTGAACTGATTCTGACTCCACTGCTGTTACTGCCCACATTTACACCTTGTTTTAAGTAGGGAAGGCTGTGATTATCCAATATATGGATGTGCAAACCCATTTATGACTTTAGTTCACTGAAATGTCAGCACGTAAGTTCACTGCAAAATAGTGCATCTGTGTTATTAAAAGAAGGTATTACAGAAAAAGTTATACTCTTGAGTCTGAAATGTTATGTGGTTTATGTGGTAAATGTGGTTTAACCACAATTTAGAAAAGATTATTTTAGGAACAAGAATTTATAACATAAAATGACGTATGTATAATATATATGGCGTAATGCTATTAACAGTTCCCTGTAATTATCTATTTATAATAAACTACTGGTATGAACAGCAGTTTGGTGAGTGGCAAAAGCATATGAGGCATTATGTTAATTCTTAAATTTGATTCTAAATGCCGTCAACACAACTTTATCCATTAGTATGGCATAATTTACACCTCACATCCTCTAGTGTTACTTTTAACAGCTTAAACAAAGTCCTTGAATTTATAGAATCTACATAATTATGATCATACTCCAATCTTTTTCACATGAATTGCAACAAAACTTTACTTGTACTCAAGTTCACTTAAAACACAATAAATAATGGATAATCACATTAGCTACATTAAATTAACAAATATATGTTTTTTTATTCATTGCAGAATACAAAGAAAGAGCTTTAATCTGTTTAGATAAAAATTTCCTCAACTCATTATCCCTGTGATTTAAGGGGTGTAATAACTACTTTGATAACCCGGTTCAGTGCAGGATCTGTGTATGTCAAAGTGTAGAATATGTTTCCTTACCTGGCCCTGATAGAGCCCAGCGTCCTGAATGGTGCTGTCAGGTTTGTTCAGAGGCTCAAACGTGTTGCTCATGTATTTGTTCCACAACCTGGTCTCCTTCTCATCAGGAATGCTAAAGAGTTTGCGCATTTCCTTTTCAATGGTGTCTGCGAAGGACAAGTCTCACATTAGCTATTATGAATCATTAGCATCTATTCTATCATACTATGCTGAGTAAAAAGCCAATCTGGTTCTGCTCTGGGAATGAAGTGGGTGGCTTGTGAGCCAGGAGAACAACTTCATGCTTTTTTGCTCCTCATTACTGCATTCAAAGCTTAAAAATCAATGCGGACAACAATGGATTCATGTAAATTCCCCTTCTGTAAGGACAAACACTGATTTTAAAAAAGGCACAATATTTTCAAACATTAAATACAACTTATTTCCGCTGGCTTTACATACTCAGTTACTGACCTTGTCTAACTGAAGACTGTCAAAGAATTTTAAAGCAGGTTTAAGAATGACCTTTGGACAAATAACGAACTGATCGTTTTTCCTCTACAGAAACATGCAGAACAGAGTTGTCTGGTTGATTTATTTTATTTATATCAGTTGCTTTAAATTATTTTTTTCAATTATACACAAGAAATACAAAAACCTTTGAAAAATATGACCGTGCATTGCACTGCAATAGAATGAGCCAGATACATAGACCTACTTTGCATTTGCATGCTGCAGCTACACCTATACAAATGTTGTAGCATAACTATAAATGACTCACTGTGCTCCTACATGGCCAGTTCCTCTTAAAGGTGATGGAGACCTTACATTTGGTCAATTAAAAGAGCTAATCATGCAACTTTAGCAAGCACAAAGCACTAGAAATGCCAGTGTTTTTTATGCACTCATTAAGTCCAAAAATCATTTAGTCTGGCTATAAAGATATTGGACATAAAATGAATGGCTGGCGCATTCCTTACAGAGAAACCTCTTTACACAAGATCAAGAGCCTTCATGCACTTTTAGAGATGAAATTAATGAATGAGACCAGCCCTTTGCCATAGTCATACCAGCAACAAACACACAAGTGAAACAAAGTAAACTTACCTATTGTGTCCGCTTTACTGAAGCGCCTGGTGACAATATTGTCCATGTTGCTGTCTTCACATAGTTTTAGCTCAGTGAGGTAGACCTCCACTTTGCAGTGCTTCACAAACATACCCTGCTCCACCACCTGAGGAGACCAAACAAATATGTTCAAAATCTGAACTTTTCTATTTTGATTGTTAGTCACTGGTGATCCAGTAACTTATAGCTAAACAGAGCAGCTGTAAATGTTTACATTTGGTTCAATTACAAATGTGATATGTTGAACATTAAATAATCTGCACAGGCTTGTGGCCTTAAAAAAAGTTAAAAGATTTGGGACTGGAAAAAAGAAATGCATAATACAAATATTGTCCAAAATGGAAAAGAACTATCAGAACTCTTAAGCATTTAAGTGATAAGAAGTTTGTGATGAAATGTATAATTACCAGATTTTCAAGCATGTCATTTGCTAACTATAAGCACAATGTAAAGTCCAGGTGTAAAATCAAGCAACAGGGGCTCAGTATTCCATAATGGCAGTCACTGTGTTGAAACAAGCAAGTCAGAAAGACTCTTAATTTAGCAGCAAAGCACAGAGACAGCTGAACAGTCCCATCCTATTTATTTCTCAGAAGCCCCTCCACTGCCAGCCCAACACCATAGTAATAAACTCCCTCAAACTCTTGCTTCACACTGTGCCTTTTACAAAGTCAGAAAGTATAAAAGAATATTTTAAACAAAAAGCCAAATGATTCTACTCCAGTCATGCCCTCAATCTCTCTCTTGTTCTCCCCCACTCTTCCTCCCTTCCTCACTCCATCTGACCTCAGCTGGCATTCCTCTTCTTTCAAAACAAGGACACCCAAAATCGGGCATCTAAGAGTCAGACTCTAGGCTGTAGGAAGACCTACAAACACACTATATTCCAATCAACTTCCATTCAGAACCAGAGGTGCCAAAAGTGAGAAAACAAAAGAACCTCTTGCATGCTGTGCCTAGCAGATCGCTCCATGTAGCGTTTCAGTCATCCAGAGCCCCTCTGAAAATAGAAACGCACCAGCCACTTGATACTCCAAGCGACATACATGGCAAAAAGGGGCGGATCAATGGGGTATAAGAGAAGCCCCAGAAGCAGCCATGATGCCATGACTGGGTAAATTTGAAAAAGCAGCATGGCTGCCCATGTTAACGGAAGTGAGGAAGGCTTGAATGGTCATGGCAGTGTCGAAATGTAGAAGGATGAGAAGACGTTCTCCAACTACATCAGTGTATTATTTGATTGAGCAGATATTGGATTTTATATATGTGTGTTTGCGCGTGTGTGCGCGCGTGTATAGCAACTTTTCTCTTCATAAACAGCACACAGTAGAATAAAAAGAAGAACAGAAAACATGTCCTGTATGCTGCCATGCAAACATTCTGCACCACAATCACGTCATCTGCTGATGCTCAGAAAACAAGCCTAAACATTGCTTGCACAGTTAAACCACTTCTAAATCATACCACACACATTTATATACACATTTGTGCTGAAGCATACCTTTCTGGCAATGGGTTCCTGGTTCTCTGTCAGCCCATACCAGCACACTAATTTATTCCAGCCCTCAGTGGGCACAAGGATGTAGTCCAACTCATCAATAAGATGCTCCTTAATGGCAAGAACATCGCCATCTAAAAACACAAAGAGACAAGGTGCTTGAGTGTCTCTGCACAGCGTTGTTTCTTGTGAATATCATGACTGTTAAAACTGTAACATTTACCTTTTAACTATCTCCTTTTTTTCCCCATTTCCATAACCATGATCTTTCATTTTAACTTTGCAAAAAAACAAACAAACAAAAAAAAAGTCTTTCATCTAGGTCCGTTCCCCTTTTGGCTCTCATCCACAACAGCATTTAAGTAGTTGCTAACCTTTAAGGAGGCCCGAGTTGTCCACTGGTCCAGGATAGACATTCTGGTCTCCCATCTGATACTTGTCCCAGCTGTCAAATCCCACATATTTCTTCCACTGTTTAAACCAGTGACTGTCAATTAGGTACCTGTGAAATACATTTGTATTGATACATTTGCATGACAGAATTAGCACATAAGAAAAAACAGCCACGTGAACATTATTCCATGGTTTACTCTGGGTTGATAATCTTCTCCTTCATGATCATGAACGACGACAAAAATCAAGTCTCAAAAGAGGAACCCACCATGCTGAGGGTGTCAAGCTCCAGTTATCCCACCTTTGTCTCTATTCGTCTCAGAACAATCTCAAGCCCTTTCTACTTGTACGCCTCCTCATGCAGTGGTCAAATAAACACATTTTGTCTTCAAGACTAAGGGTCTGAAGAATAAACACCTCTTAATCCTCAGAATTCTTCAATTAATCAGGATAAGCATTTTTTAAGGTAGTCTATGAAACTACGTCTAGGGGTTGATTCACCTTGACTCTATTAGTGTGGCCTCAAATCTTTCTCTAAGATCTGCAGAGTTAATGGATTTGTTTATTCCACCTCGAGGACAGCAGATCTATGTGTCATTAACTAGTAAAAGAGGCCTTCTCGAGCAGAATAGTGTATAAGAGCAGGAAAAACTGGACTCTACAGCGGGAGTGTGGATTGCAGGGCTGGAGCTGGGACTGAACTTGCTCTATCATGTTTGGCGCTGTTTAGCTGGAGAGCAAAGCTAAATGACAGGTGCTGCTCGTCTCCGCCCTGAAAGGAAGCATTAACGTCTGCCAACCACACTAAAGGCCTGAACGAACAAATGAGAGCGTTTTTACTGCGGGCTGCCGGGTCAGGACAGACTGCAGGGAAGTTCAGGGCTTGAGCTGCGCTGGGGAGCCTTTATAACACGAACCACTGTTGTTAATCGCCTGCTAGCTAACGGCTAACTGCTAACGGTGGCTAGCTGTCAACACCACTTCTCCTCGCTCCGTTTGGGTTTGGCCAGCGGCGACGGGCGCCGGCAGCGGGGGGTTCTGCTCTGAGAAGGGTGCACGGTAAAGTCTCACCACGTGTCTCCTTTTCGGAGCTGTGTCTTGAGTAGCGCTGTAATCTCTCCTCTCTGAGTGTCCAGATCCGCCGCTCCTCCCTCCGCCATCTTTCCGTGAGCATCGCCCGCTGCATTGTGGGATAGGCGAGGAGGGGTGAGGTTTACGTCACACAGAAGTGTAGCAAATCAATGGCCTCACAGATTGCCCACGAACAGAAGTGTTAGCCAATAAGCGGGGTCCTCTTAGTGACGGATGGAAACGTTAAACCAATAAGCTAATTGCAATTTTCTGAATGGATGGAAACAAAGCAGCATTGAGCCAATCAGTGTGAACCGGATGGCAGGTATAAACAAATGTATTAATCTATATAATGCATATATATATATATATAATTTTTTTTCATGTGTGGTTAAAAAAGAGGTAAGGAGCTTACTACAATGCAGCCTCTGGCATGTGTGTGTGTGTGGTAAAAAATAAATACATTAAAAATGAATAAAAAATTAATTAAATATATATATATATAATTTAATTTATTTATTTAATTAAATTAATAAATTTATTTAATTTAATTTATTTAACACACACACACACACACACGCCAAAGGCTGCATTGTAGTCAAACAGCTCAAAGCTTACCTCCTTTTTAACCACACATGAAAATATATAAGAAAGAAATTCTATAGAATTGATAGGGAGTCTAAAGACCTGCTTTGAATGATCATATGCGGCACATAACTAAAGATCTGCTTGTTGGTGGGTCATTTGAACACCATCAGAGATTAAATGCTTGTAAGCATTGTTAATCTGATGGGGACAGTTTTGGTGATTTAACAGACTCACATGGTGGTTAGAAGTCTTCTTTTTACATCTTTTCATTTTTTGTGACCCCAGTTTTGTTTTTCATTAGTTTTGTCCTTCCTTAGGCAAAAGCGTACTATTAGAAATCTTTACTTTAGCCATGTCAAATTTGGGAAATTGAGAAAATGTGAAGTGTGTTTGGGAAGTGCTGATGGGAATGTGTGTCTGTTTAAATGGGATGAATGGCAGTGAGAGGTCTGAAAGCACTGTTTTGTTGAGAGGTCACAGCTGTAACTGGATTGACAGAAAAAGCAGTAAATTGTGCAGGGCAGGGCTGTAAAACCCGGACATGAACAAAGCACCAATGTGTCTGTAGCTGCAGACTGTTAGTTGTGTGAAAATGCTAGAGTCCCGATCAGCATTGATAAGCTCGCAGTGAGTGCATTTACTTTCCTACATTTGAGAAGCCAAAGTGTAATCTCGTCTCCGGGGCAGTCACTGTTGACTGTAATGACTATTGGAAAAATCAAATAAAGCTTAAAACAGCGAATATTTCACAATTTGAATTTTATTTGAATTTGTTTTGTTTGAAAACTTTGAAGCTCTTTTAGATCCACCTTGTAGAGAATGCTCACACAGCAAACATGGCTTAATAATGACCTGCATAACTTAAGTCCTAACTTAGAAAAATAAATATACACTGCTGCAGATACTTATTATTGTGTTGAAGTAGATTTTTCAGGGATCTGTACAGAATGTATTTATCTGATGACTTCAGACTTTTACTCCTTACATTTAAACACAATTATCTTTACTTTCTGTTCCTTACATTTCCACTGAAGTAAAAAATCTGGCCAGAGGTTTGCTGCTAATGGCAGCCTGAAATCTCTATACAGGGTCCTGGTGAAAAACCTGGTGAAGTGTTCAAAAATATCTGGAAAATCTATGAAAAGCTATCAGTTCCAGGTCTTCAGATTTAACCATCATTCACATGCTCGCATCTCAATACTTTATAACGTACATATGAAAATATTATCATTTGTAAAGCTTTTATCTCCAAGAAAATAACTCCAGCTGTCAGCTGAAGTGTCGAGGATCAAGACTCTAAGTCACTTTAGACCAGTAAGATTGATCTGTTTAATGAGAAATGAATATACAATGCAAACAACATTTTTAACAGTATGTGAAAGAAAAATGGAGATAAAAGGTTTTGTTTAGAAGGTTGCGGGTGGTTCTGAAGCCTATACCGGCTCACACAAGGCAAAAGGCAGAGAAAACCCTGGACAGGTCACCAGTCCATGACAGGTCAACCACACAGACACTCACACCTCCAATCCACCTGACAAGCACGTCTTTGGACTGTAGAAGAAAACCAGAGCAACTGGATAAAATCAGCACAGATATGGGGGAATCAAAATCAATATCAAATTCCTGACAGAAAGGATCCAGGACACCCCACCTGGGAATTAAACCCACAACCTACTGTACCACCACACTGCCTTATATACTATATATATTAAACTTAACAAATATATGTGTTATAACATATTGGGGCAGTGGTGGCCTAGTGGGTAGAGCCTAGGCCCCAGGATCAGAAGGTTGTAGATTTGAATCCAGCACCAATAGGTTGCCCAGAGTTTCCCATGAGCAAGGTACCGTCCCCATCTCTGCTGCCAGATGCTAGATGTTGCTGCCGCCTACTGCACATTGTGTGTGGGCTACATGCAGAGGTTCATTTTGCTGTGGCTCACCCAGTGCTGTGCTCTGAATTTCCTTTCACACTTTCAGCATAGCTCCTCATTTAGTCTTTATTTAAAGTTAGAATCAAACCAAGAGCAGCATGGTGCCCAGTGGTTACTGGGTATGTCGTGAGTTCAATTCTCAACCCTGTCATGGCCAAGGTTTTTTTTTTTTTTTGTGGAGTTTGCATGAGGCTGTTCAATGTGTGGTCAGATTTAAAAAAAAAACCCAAACACTTGTCTGACAGCTGTCGAGGGCAGCTCAAGTCCAAGCAACTGCAGTCACTCTGATCCTTGACCCGTGAACTTATCACTTTAAGGTACTTCCCATGAAGAAAGGAGGAAGTTGGAAAAGTATGGAAATCATCATGTTTCCCAATTCAATGATGTAACCAGCTACAGATTGCACAAAGTCCAGATCCAAAATTTGTTAAAAGGGCAGGAACAAATACGTTTAGAACAGTTTTCTGTTGAGAAATCCTTCAAGGGTCACAGATTTTGAAATCAAATAGACTCCAAAACACAATTAGATGCCAAATTCATGCCAACAAGGTTTTTGTAAGACATATTAAAAGAAAGCCTTTTCTTTCAATTAATCACACATGCAAATACCTGGAGATCACTGAACACTACTGGAACCTTATCAGGAATTAGTGGAGTTCTTTTCAGTAGATCTTTTTAGTAACAAACCACCACAGTGAGTTTGCCATGAAAAAAAGGATTAAAAAAATAACCTCTTATCCACTGCCAAGTATAGTGGAGGACTGCTGTTTTTCCTCCTACGGTTCAGAACATCTTTAAAAAAACATTAATTGTAGAAAGTTGTCAAAACGTTGTTTGGTTTAAAGGTGATTTCTTTTCTTAAACAAACTTTACTTCAATAAAACAGAGTTTCTCAGATTTCCAGTATGAGATTGGGCTAATTATTGAGAACCCCCCCCCCCTTTTTTTTTAACCCATGTTAAAGTTTGTCCACTCCTGTAAATTTAAATGGTTTGAATTCACAAAAAAAAAAAAAATCTGACAGTTTCACTAGGAATAGTTTTAATAAAGGTGAGCAACGAAAAACAGCCACATAGACTTATGGATTGCATAAAACCTATTTACATCATAAATATATTACCTACATAGAACACTTTCAAACTAGTTCTAAATATTGAGTGGTAACTTTTTTTTATGCATCAGGTGGATCAACCAATGATGAGCAGGTTAGTAGTCCTCCTACAGGCTGTTAATGAAGAAAAGCCTGAAGCAGACCAGCAGTGCCAAACTGGATACTGGAATCTTCCGTTTACATGGTCATCGCAGATGTGGATTATCTCATATAATTGTCAACTTGGAGGTGGAAAAAAACAACAACAACAAGAAGTTTGCTGGTTAAAACAGATGTGTGCAAACACAGTCTGGTCCAGTCCTGACAAACTCAGCAATGAGAATGCGCTCATGGTTGCACTGTTGTCTATAGAATCTGTTCTATGGACAAACAGTTGGTGGGGGGTGGGGGTGACTCACTTAAAAGAAACAGATTTCTGACTGAGAAAATGAGTAGAACCTAAAAGTGAGACGTGGAAGGTTTCTTGTGTACCGTGCGTCCTTTATGGGATTTCAGCAGTTACCCTTACAAAAACAACATTAATGTGATGCTCCATGCTCAAAATCCTCAGGTGAGCACACCTGGACTGGCAGTTAGCAAGTTATTATTGTTCGTGCATCACCCATTGTTCTTTATATGTTTCAGCAAATCCTGCAACATCCTGGTCCGCTCTTTCTTTCCAACGACTAACCAGATCAAGAAGGGCATGTATCCTTACTGTATTTACATACTGTAAATAACTGTAACTAACTGTATAGCAAGTAACTGTAAGGGATACTGTAAAATGTATCCTAACTGGCTGAGGTTGTAGGGGTAGTGCAGAAATAAAACAGAGCTGTTTGTAGAGACTGTATGTAGTCTGGTAGCTTTGTGGGCTAGCTGCCCTCCTGTGGCTCTGCGTGGGGTAAGGGGGACAGCGTCTGGGTGCTGCAGATGGGTGATGTCATCACCACTGTCTCTACACCCACTTTAACACCCATCCCTCCCCCACTGAGGCCTGCAGCCTTCCGGGAGCAGGCTAAGCAGATGTAGTCTTCATTCTCAGCCATCTCACACGAAACACCTACACACACCTGATGGAACCACTCATCACATCCTCCATCACACTGAACCCAGTCAACCTGAAAGAGAGCAAAAGAAAAACATTAGACTTTACTATAGAAACTTGAGCACACAGATTACCATTTGCCACTGCTGTAAACACAGCAGCAGTCCACTGCCAGCTACTGAAGTAACTGAACTATGCTTAACTTTACTTAAGTATGGTTATCTAACAACGGTAGGAAAGAAAAAGGCAAGCAAAGATTGGGAGAAGCTAAAGAGTGCAAAGAAAGGATCGCTTGTTACTTCTGTCTTATAAAATCACTGAAAAATAAATGTTGATGTGTTCTGTGCTTTCTTTTATTGTGCTGCTCAGCCACTGTCTTAGGCTACTGTAAGTTTTTACCAACCTTGTCCTTGCATGGCCTCTGGCAATTCTTTGCTGCACAAACAGCATTTTCATCATTGGAGTCCTCTGCACCAGACCAGTCATACTTTGAGGGAATGTCCAGAATCTTCTTCTCCTTCTTTCTCTCAAGACCTTCCTTGGCAAATTCAACCCTGGCTGCAGCTTTCTCTTTCCTCTTCCTCTCCTTCTCTTCCTTGGCAAGGCGTTTAGCGAGCTGCTTGAACTCTCGCGACCTCTCAGGGTTTAGCTTAAGTTTCTTTTTCTTGGGCTTACCACCCACTTCCAGAACTCTTTTTGTATCTTTGCATTTGGGTCGACCCTCAACGCCAGTGGTGGCAAGCAGCAACTGTTGCTCAGCTCTCTCCAGTTTTCTCTTCCTTTTCTTCTCCACATCCTTCAATTTCAGCTTCATGGGCTTCTCCAGCAGAGCCTCTTCTGACTATGGCACAGATATAAACAAATTAACAAACAAACAAATAAATAAAGTGAGATAAGATGGAGAGAAAGAAAGGTAAAGACCTGTTAAATGTTATGGAATCACCACACTTAACCACTAAGGCAAAATTAAAGAAGCGTTAAGCATATAACAAAATTATCTTCCTTGAACAGCTGAACAATCTGACTTAGTGCAACATACCTTGAACAAGTTTAATCATTTTAATTAAGGGCTTATTTTTTTACAGGTCAATTAGAGGACTAAATGACTGAAATGAAAAGTAAATAAATAAATAACTAAAATGACATGCCAGCGTCACAAACAATCAAATGAGAAAACTATGGAGGCCTAGTGTTAATTTGAATGCTGCAATGTAATAAATATGTCCAACCCCAAGCCACAGATCAACATGGACTGAAGCTCACCTCCATGACCTGTAGGAAACGTTCCTCTGAGGGTGGGTGTGTGGCCTGTAAAATCCTCCAGATGTGTTGAGTCTCATCCAGAGATACCTCTAGTAGGTCTCCCTCCATCATGAGCTCCTCAAGCTGAGCTTTGGCGGTCGGAGACAATTCCAGCACAGGTGGCTCCAAACTCCGGGGCACTAGAGGTGTCTTCCTGGGCTGCTTGCGAGGAGTTGTTGGGTCTGAAATTAAAAAAGCATGTTGTAATCTGTTTTCTCTTAGACTAAACTGACCTGATCTTGAACTTTAATGGAGTTTAAATGACTTGCGTTGGGTAAGTGCACAGAGTTACATTCCTAAAACTTTGATTCACGACCCATAAAATCACTCCTGTAATTCATACCTGTGGCAAAACTAGCCATAGCCCAGCTAATTTAATAATCACAGAGAGGAACAATTTATAGCCCTGACATTAAAATAAAAAGTAAGCACCAAAAACTAGCTGGCTGCTAAACTTTATTCTATGAAGTAGAATATGGAATTTGATATCCAATATCTTAGTTTTGTACACCAAGTACTCTTTTCCATGTACTTGGTGGCAATTTCATCCATAAAACAGAGAAAATGTGAGCAATGGCACAGAAAGCTTCACACACTGAGGTCTAGAGTCTATAACTTACTCTGGGGACAAGACTTGGAGGCAGAAGAATAAGCATGCTCTGCACAGAAAGAAGGTGTTGCTGGCCACATGTGACTGACAACCTCCTCTGATTTCACAGGAATCTCTTCATCACAGAACAAATAGGGCTTTACCTCACCAGAGTCCTGGAAAGAGAGATATAGAGAGACAATCTATACATTAGCTGAAAATATCTAAATTTACATTAAAATAAACTATGTTACATTGCCAGTGCTAGCTGACACATCATAACTATGTGCAGTTTTCTGTAGAGATTCATATCTCCTACAAATCTACTTCTGGTATAATAGGTTTTTTTTTTTTGGTTTTTTCCCCCCCCCCCAAATATCGCTACCTTCATGTCATAACCATAGGTTTCTCTGATGTCTTCATCAGAGTCTGTCTCCTCGTCATCATAGTCCAGGGAGGGTCGTGGTGAGGTAGCTCTGCTGAAGCCTGCCTGCTGGAATGTCTGAATGTGTCCCTGTTAAAAGAGAAAAGAAATGGAGGATAACAGCGATTGCTATTTTAAGTTCAGTGTTTTGACCCACAGCAAAAAAATTAAGAATACATTTTTTTTTTTTTTTTTTTTTTACATAAGATATATTAAAACAAATAATAGGACAAAGAAGAAAAAACTGTGGCAAATAAGGTTGTGCTAACCAACTTTTCAAAGTTTTTTTTTCCTTTTTAATTACTCTCATAAGTTACTACAACATAATACATTATTAATATTACATAATTTAAAAACTAACTGAATACCATGTCATCATTTTAAGGGGCTAAAGATCTCATGAAACCTTTAACCCTTTGACTTATCCAGAATTAGGCAACATTCTCACCTGTAGGTCTGGGTTGGCTGCAGCCTTTTGCAACTCTGCGTTGATGATCTTTTCAGTCTTCTCACGTGCGGCAAGTTCAACCATACGCTGACTAAGTACTGACAGTTTGGCCAGGGCAGAAGATAGTTCATCGGTGGCCAAGGCCTGACGCGCTCGGTCTTGCCAGCTCATGGCTCGCTCCGTCAGGCACTGCAGCGCTTCACCTTCGGGGAGCCGCACAGGCAGCTTTTGCAGTGACACCAGCAATGAGAGGATAGTTTCTAGCCGAGGCCGCCGTGAGCGCTGGCATAGCGGGCACAGGAACTTTGACTCTTTACTGCTGCCCTGCCAGCCTGCCACAAGTTTCTTCTGTGATCCCGTTTTGGGCAGGGGCACACAGGCACCATGAAACCAGTCTTTGCAAAGTTCGCACTGCAGCATGAAGCCCACAGCTGTCTTACGACACAAACAGAATTTGACCTCCTCTATACGATCGGCCATAGCCATCTTGGCCAGGTTGGCAGCACGGAGGGAGTGAATAGCCTCCACCTCTTGCTGTTCCTTGGCTTTGAAAGCAGCCACCACTGCAGAGGGTTCACGCACCTCCTCAAGGCTCTCCTCCAGGTCACTCAAGCTGTCCAGCTCCATCCGCTCCTTAGCTCGCTTGCGTTTGCTCTTGCTGTTGCCATACACTCCAATGTCATTGCGGGGACTTAAAACCTGAAAGAAAAACACTCCAGAGTAAAACTAGAATATGTAAGCTAATTCAAAAGTTAGGAATAAAAAAAACAAACATTACTTTTACAGTGATTCCTGGATCACGGTTGTCTTACCTGTAGGAGAGTGTAGGTAGAGTTTTTTCTGAGGAAGGTGCGAGCTGTCCTCTCTCTCCAAGCTCTTGCTGAGGCGACCTGGGACTCTACCTGTGGCAAGGCATCCAAGCGCACAGGGATAGAGCGACCCCTCGCTAACAGGGCTTCCAGTTGATCTAGGTAGGCATAGTTACTGCCATTCTGGCCAAATACAGAAATCAACTGTTACACAGGCCTCCACCTCCGTTCATGGAGAACTAAGATTTGTGATTATAAATATTAATAGCCATTATATATCCAGTGTACCTGTATGGCCTCCACTCTGGCTGTCCACTCTTTGGCTTTGTGGAGTGCTTCTCTGAGGGCCAGCACATTTGGTAGGTAGGCAGGGATATTCTTAGCCTCTAAAACGATGCTTTCAAGGGCGACTATACTGTGCCGGGGCCTGACAAGAGATAAAAATGCACTATTCCACAAAGTATTTTTTGAATAATAAAAGTGAGTAAACCTGTCTGAAATATAACATTCTTATTTACAAACAAAAATTGAGGAAACTATTAATTAATGATTTATTATATTAAACTCTCTCTGTCCCACTGACTAAAAAGGTTGTCTGCTTTAGCTGTTACCTGGCCTGTAAGCAGGAACGGGCTTTGTCCTCCCATCGCTCAGACACAGTGAGAATTTCCTGAAGCTCTGCCATGGCCTTTTCTACAGCATGATGGGGTGCCAGGCCCACACCTGAGTCAATGAGGCGTTTCATAAGCTCCAGGGTGACACGCTGAGGTTCCTGAAGGGTAAGGCGGACCTCATCCAGCCAACGGGCCTGTTGCAGCTCTTGCTTTAACCGCGGCAGTTCGGGCAGCTCCACGTCAAGACCAGAGCCCAGGTCCACCAGGGCCTGGAGTTTACATGAATCGGGAGTCTCGTCGGTCAGGGCCACCTGTGCCCGTTCATGAAAGTCTTCTACATTTTCAAGCAGCTCCTGATTTGAAAAGCATACAAAAAGAGGATGAACTGGTTACGATGTAAGAAAGAGAGCCAAAAGCCTGAAATCTCACACTACAGATACACATAAAAAAAAATTGAAACAGAAGCTTGAGAGGGGGGCTCTCAACCTCAGAAATCTCCCATGAGTCAAGAGGTTTTTAACAGAGAAAAAATATGCCTTATATGAAGTCAGACCATTATTGTAGGCCACTGTAAATATATCAGCTCACTTTGACCTGGCGTGCCTGGCCAATAATGCAGGGCAGGCGGAACAGCTGCTCCACAAATGCCTTCAGCTCCTCCACTGTCAATTTAGTGCGAATGCGGCTACTCTCCGTGCGCTCCCTTCTTAAAAACAACAAAAATCGGTCAGGCAATCACTTTTCATTCAATTTTGAACAGGTTTCCTACCCATTACAAAGAGCAACAGGTAAAGACAGAAATAGAACTGTGCATATAAAAAAAGTACATTTCAAAACATATATTGCACTGACCTCTTTATTTAATACCTATATGAAAACTTAATAATTTAATAAGTACTATGCTGTAACTGCAATTTAACTTATGTAAAAATAAAAGACAAATTTCTGACTTGTGTCTCTGCTTGTGGCTTAGCAGCAGCTGAGCCACAGAGGAACAGGTCTCTGCCTCCTTCACCATCTCTCTCAGCTTACGGAACAGAGAATTTTCTGGGTATTTCCGGTCTTCTGCGTCCTCCAGTAATACCTTCAGCTCAATCAGATCTGAGAGAATGAGCAGAAGAAAGAAATGTGTCTGTATGTGAGAGAGAAAAAGAAAGAGATTGAGAGATTTAAGCCTTACCTTTCTTGTTCTTGTGATCAGCTGCCAGTGCCTCAGAGACTCTCTTAGCCCAGGTGTCGTAGGATTGGGCACGTGACTTTACACCATACAACATGGCAGGGAACTCCTCCAGGTCATATCGATACCTGTAAAATTCACACCCCAATACATGAACAACTTCCATTACAGAGCAGTTAAAATAAGATTTCAAAACAATTTTGGAAAATTGATTTCATTTTTTTTGTTCCATTTGATTGCAAAAAGGGCTCCACTCTGATATAAACAACCTTCTTTAGTAGTACAGTTGTAGGATTTAAACACCTACTGTCAAATTAAATGTTTGTTTTATTCTTCCCACAAAAATACACATTCCCAGGTGGAAACAAACCTAAATAGGTTTTCTGTAAACTTCTATGCACAATTTAGAAGAGATTATTATAGTAAAGAAATAAACAAGCAACACTAATTGTGTGTTAAAATATGCATCTGTGTGTTCTCCCTAGAGAATACACACATATTTTGTTAATGACAAAACATTAACCAAAGGCTCACAATCTTTTGCCTGTATCTAGAATTAGCTTAGAAGCTGAATTTATTGATCACAGTGAGAAATGTTTTACTGCTGCAGCACACAAAACACGAACACTTAACATACGCAAGATTTAAAATACACCAGTAGCACTAAAAAGCCATCACTGCTGCAGTAAAATGAGAATGGAAACCAAATAGAAGAAAGAACATATCATTGCTCTGCAATGTGTCAGAAAAGGTCTCTACACCTTTCAACAACAAGCCTCAACCCCCAGGTTAAGAGTCAAGGATTTAAACAGCCTGTGCCTTTACAGGCATTTGATCATTGTGCAAAGCCTAAATCCAAACTTAAATTTATAGCTTTAAACCTAATCCTTTAGGTATTAAACCTGAGATAAATATTCAAGATGTTTATTGCGAGCAGTTACTGATATAAAAGCTCTAGTTTATGCAATAGATAGATTATATGATAGATTATTATGATAGATTATATCTGCTGACCTGAGGCATTTTTTATTGAGAGGACAGTCACAGAGATCAGCTGTGTGGTACAGACACACCAGGCGCTCAGGGCTGCATGAGCAGGTCAGCGCAGACAGGAAACAGGTTGTTTTACATTTGTAACACTGCCGCTCATCGTCTGGAACTAGTTCAAACACCTCTTGCTCTGAGGACAGCACCCCCTGTAGGAAGAGATTTTGAAATACAGCAGTTTAAAAGAAAATCGGCTTTGCTTTCCACATTATTTTATCATGGCTTTACTTTAAGCATACAGTGAAACCTTGACTTACAAGAGAATCACCTTACGAGTTTTCCGAGATATGAGCCGTTGCTCTGTGAGCCGAGATCGGAGTTACGAGCTAGCGAGTGAGCTTACGCCACCCGCCACTAGGTAGCCCAGCGAGCACGTAAGAAAAAATTGGTGTGGTTTTTGGCGGCTGGAACGAATTAATAGCATTTCAATTCATTTTAATGGGGAAATTTAATTTGACATTCGAGCAAATTGAGTTATGAGCTCGGTCACAGAATGAAGTAAACTCGTAAGTCAAGGTAACACTGTACTTGCAGTGGGTGTGGATCATTTTAATCAGGTGCATCAGTCTATGAATGTATTATTTGAATCCAGTATTTCTGAGCTACTGAATTCCCAAACATATGTTAAAAGTGCATCATCATCAGTCGTCTTCTGATTCTTTCAGCTTCTCCCGTTTAGGAGTCACCAAAGCGGATCATTGGTTTTCCATTTCTTCCTGCTTCTGTATCCTCCCCCTTCAAGCACCTGCATGTCCTCTCTCACCACGTCTATAAACCTCTTTGGTCTTCCTCTCTTCCTCTTTCCTGGCAGCTCCATCTTCAACATCCTCCTCGTCTCTCCTCTGGACATGTCCAAACCAACGCAACCTTGTTTCTCTAACCTTGTCCCCAAAACATCTAACCTGAGCTGTGCCTCTAATATACTCATTTCTAAAGCTGTGCCTCTAATACTAATTTCTGCATCATCATCAGTACAAGTGCATATTTACTAATTTAAAAATCAAAAATTAAAAAAAAATTCTACTGATACCCATTCCCAATATCTTACCATATCCTGGACAACCTGTCTGAGCCTGCTCTCCTCATCCACCATCTCTTCCAGTTCCTTGACCACAGCTGTAGCTAGCTCTACGTCCAAGCTTTCTGGATCTGCTGCCATCTTGCAAAGTAGCTCCTCGTGGGAAAATACACATTGGCGCTGCAGTCGTCGGTAATGAGCCACACACTGCCGGCCCATGGGCAGCTACACAAGGTGTACATAAACAATCACATTAATACACTCAAAAGATATTTTGCTGCTCAAATAATAGAAATGATACAAATTACCCATAGATTTGCAACTAGAGTTACATACAAATTTGGCTCAAGAACTGTGCATTGTACAGCATTATATACTTTGTATCTGGAAAAAGTATCCAAAGCATTTCTGAGAAGCTGAGTTGGTGGGCTGAGTCAGCTTACCCAGTCTGCAGTACAGAAGTTGACAGCTTCAGCAAAGTTGTAGCCCTGGTTGAAGCCACTATGATAAGCTCTTGGGAAGGTCACCACAAATTCCCCAGCACACTGGTTGGTCCGATAAACCTGCATGACCAAAAAACAAGCTCTAATAAAAATGACCCCCATCTTTTCAGCAACTGCCAGTGGTGGACACAAAGACCGTTTAGGCAAAGCATACTTTATAAATGAATTCTAAATAAACCCACCGGAACACCATGTTCCATGAGAATATTGGGGTTCATTATTGTGACTAGCTGGTGCAGTAGGTCCGGCTGGGAGTCAAACAGCTCTGGAGCAAGTTTCTTCATCACTGCTTCCAGCTTCTCTGCTGCATGCGCTGGGACCCCATACCAGGTCTTAGGTTCCCCCCTTATCCAAAAAATGAAAAATTAATACCACTTTATCCACATCGTCAACTCATCACCATAAAACACATATTTTCAAGATCCGTCAAGATATTTTGGAACTTAAAGTATATATTCTTAAATAATAATAAAAAATAAAAAAAAAACATTGCATGCTTAATGTAAATGACCTTTCCACTCCTCCTTTATGACACTCAAACAAGAAGGTATTGAAAATACAACAGGTAGTCAACAGGACTACAGTGTCCAGAATCACTCTGTAGAAAGCACTTTCTTCAATACCTATGATGTAACATGCACTACATTAATAAAATTTCAGTCTGAAACATTTTACCACTAAGCTGTCCCAGATTCTGAGGCAGGTATATCTCATTGTGCCAGATACATTTGTCTGCCACCTCACCAATGCAGATAATTGATTGAGTAGCTCCAGTGGTCCTCAATGTGCCAGCAGAAGGAGGAGAAGCACATGCCCACATAGAGCCAAGGCACCTTCATGCCCGAGATGTCTGCACTGATGTGGGCGAGCACAGATTGTTCCAGTACTGGCATATTGTTCAGATTCCAGCCCGAGTTAGCATAGTCCTAGGGGAGACAGCATTGTAGACTGAGACACATCATGTTTTCAGAGCCATTAATACCTCTCAAAATGCAGGGAACAGCAAATTTCTGAAAAAAATATACACGGAACAACCAAAATTAAAACTATCTGTAAAGATTTCCCCTACTGCCACTAAAACATTACTAAGCAAGATTTTCATTTTATAAGGGTGCATTATCCTGCTGAAAGAAGCCACTGCCTGTAGGAAATACAACTGACAAAGAAAACCCAATTTAAAAAAAAAAAAATGGGATTCAACACAAATGTATCAACAATTTGTGACCAGTAACAGGTATTATTGTTACTTGTATAACTGGGGTCGCTTTCACTTATTTTGGCTCAGGTGAAGACCTGATTGCATTGTATTTAAGTCAAATCTATGCGCTCATTCATTGAATCGCACCCAAAAACACACCACATACTTTACCTCCTCATCCCCTATAAGCCTCCTTTTTCCATCTCGAAGTGGAAATCCACTGCCAACATCCTTGGAACTGATATCTGCTCCATACTCCACGATAACATCCTCCTCTATACTGCTCACCAGCCTCCAGAACTCCTTTTCCACCAGTTCCGTGGGAACCATCTGAAGTTAACATTAACAGTGACTGATAAGAGCATAGTATTTATTTATTCATTTTTGGCAAAGTTTTTGCTATTGCTAGAATAAGGAAAGGGCAAACAAAGAATACATGTTCAGTAACTAAAATTACAAGCCAAAACCAATCACATTGTACAAAGGAGAAAAAAGAAAATATTTTCATAATAGTTACTGGCAGACAACAAAGCTCTTACATGAACAGGCATATTGAAGTAGTCAGATTTGAAGTGATCTGCCATCTCTCCAAAGCTCTGTAGGGTATATTCACGAACTGCCTGCTCAAAACCAAATGCCTCTCGAGGTTTACTGCATTCCTAAAGGAAAAGTGGATAATCACCATAAGATACCAAGCAGGACGTGACACCTGAGGAACTGGAGATATTAAAATATACTATGTGGGTGCTGAAGGAGGTTTCTATAACCAAATGAGGAAATGAAGAGAATGCCAGGACTCAATACCTCTGCCACACATTTGGGACAACGCCAGTCACCTTTGGGCACATCTTGAAGGGGAGGGATCAAGCAGAATGTGTGATAGCTATCATCACAGCCATCACACAACAGGAGGCGGTCCTCCTCATCACCACTTCCACAAGCCATACACATGTAAAGGTCAATCTATAAAAGTAAATAAAAATGATTTAGAAAAATATATTTTAAGAATTTGCAGTTATAGTTTGCAGCTATACATGTCACTTATAGAAAAAGCAGAACATATTTTTTATAGAAAACACCAAGATATAAGAAAAAAAAAACCCCCAACAACAACTCTATAATACTCACAAAGTTCACTTCCAGAGTCTCTTTGCGTGGACGCATCTTAATAGCAAATGCTTGAGCCTTGAGGTGCCTTTGCTTCTTAATGAACCCATCATCTACATTATAAATACCCAGAGGTAAATCTCTTGCAAAGTCTCAAACAAACTTTTCTGCAAACATCAATGCGTTTCTTGCACCCTTTGACATCAAGTTTTTTGAAGTTATTTGGAACAGTTGTGGCAGAGATTGAATGCGAGAGGGCCTTACCAGCTGGTACAATCTCCAGACCAACCACTTTAGGACTGCTTCCGAAGATCTGCAAGTTTTTGGGCTCTTTGTTTTCTCTCTGAAGGAAGATAAGCAAAATATAATAAATAATAAAATAAACATCCTGGAGGTGTTTTGAGAAAAAAAAAAAAACAGAAGACATGGATTATGCTGGAATGACAAACATGCATCCCCTGACCTGGCTGTCTGGAGGCAGCTAGAAATCTAAAATGTGAAGATCAGTTTAGAGAAAGTGCATTAAACTCAGAAGGTAAAAGCAGGTTTTATAGCAACAGCAATAAAAGGAAGACCCCAATCAGTAATTATGACTATATAATTATGACAAAGCGTAACGACAAAACACGTTTTAAACTTTCTCAGTGCAGTTCTGCTTCCATTTTGTTAAACGACAGGAGGTTCTCTTTCTAATGAGTTGTGAAATAATTTATTTTGAATAACTAAAACTTTTTAGATTTCTTTTTACTAGAAATCTCCTATAATATTTATGAAGTTATATATGAAGCTACTATTTAAAGCTTCAGTACAAACTATTAAAAAGTATAACACACCTACACCATACCCTCATCCAGAGCAATTCCATGTCCCATTTACTGGGGCAGTCCCTTTGGAGCAACCTGGGGTTATGGGTCTTGCTCAGGAACCTAATGGTGGTAGAGCTGGAAGTGAGATTTGTACCTGCAACCTTCTGGTCCATCTGCGAGCATCCTACCACTAGACAACCACCACTGCCAATACCGGAGAACCAATGAGAAGACCAGATAGGGCTACAGCACGACTCATTGAAAACTAACCTCCGACTTGAGGCGTCGTGAGCGTCTCTCTGGAAGAGGGTGCTCCTTGTTCTGGGGGTTGCCAAAACAGTCCCGTTCCCGGCCATCCTTTACCCTTAGCTTATCTTCTTCATCATCCTCTTCTTCCTCACAACCACCCTCTATTCCTTCATCCAAATCCTCAGTTTCATCTCCTTCCTGGTACAGACGGTGAATTCCCTGATGCCCAAGAGTGATAACGACTGAGCTCTTACATCACAAATTACCCTCATGCTTAGTGCCACAGAGCACTAAAACAGGAAATTTTACTTTACTTGGAATAGAATATGTGCATATAATATTATATAATATATGCATACAAAGACTGGTTTAATAAACAGATATTATAAGAAAATAAATCTTAAAAGAATCATGCGCTGATTGTTATCACCACAGCAAGGCTTCCATCTTTTACTTTCTTTTAAACTATGACTATTTCAACTTTGTAAAAAAGTTTTATCAAATGTTCAAGGTTCAGTGAAACACAAAGAACAGCAGCATAACTTACAGAAAGCGAAGCTCCAGACTGAAAAATCTCATATGGATAGAGGATTCTCTGAAAATGAGAGCGCAGTAGTGAACTGATGCCTTTGCCAGACGGGAAACCCATGCGACTGGCTACCTTAGACCAACGCTTCTCTTTACAAACGGTTTCAAAACCTCCTTCGGCAGACACAACCTACAAAAGAAAGGTTCAAAGTATTTTATTGCCTTTTCATTACAGGAATGCCAGAAGTACTATTTATCAAGGTGCAGGAAATCTTTCCACCCATCAGGAGGGTGATAAGGCAGCAAAACAATATCAGAATCTTTGAAGAAGCACTCAAAATATGTAATCCATTGTAAGGACATTAAAATTAAACTTCCAGTTTGCCATGGTCCAAAAGTATTGATAACCTCCACTGAATCTGTGTATTTGCATATAAAAGCACAATGAAGTAATTTATCGCAACAATACAAAAAAACAAAAATAACTTTGTGACCAGATATGTTGCAGATTCATGACTTGGTATCCAAGATCATGCGATATATTTCTGTATTTGAGTTCCAGTCTGCAGTAGCATCTGGTTCTTTTTTCAACAAGTATAATTAAATTGCCAAAACGAACAGACCCTTAGTCTCAAGAACTTATGGAAAGCAGGAAAAGTGAAGTGAAAGGCTTGCCTTGCTGAGTAGATACAAGTCCAGTATCTTTCTCTCCACATGTGGAAAACGTAATTTAGAACCCTGAAGCTCCCAAAACTTGGCAATTTGATCCAAGAAATTGAGTCTGATTCTGGTGAGCGCCTGACAGACAAAGTGGTAAACAGAAAGTCAAAGAACAGGGACCATCAACAAACAACACTGGCATTATCAACTTATTTACTAGTAATCATCACCAAGCTTACGGTGATCGTCATGTGTAATGTGTCGTCATGTGCAACATTACATTCACAGAAATTCCTCGTTATTAGTTTACCCACTATGGCGGGGGGGAACTTGATACATATAAAGAAACCTGTCTACAAACCATTTTAAAAGATTAGGTTTAAAAGAAAGGCATTAGGGTCATTATTATAATGAATAATTACACCAATATATGCATTTAGTGAGTGTAAACAAATAAAGAGACTACACATCTTCATTTGTAGAGCTGTGCAATGAGGAAAATCATCTTTTATCCACCTTATTAGCAACCTGTATGTCAGTATATTATAGAACATGCTTTTAAAACGTATGTTATTTTCTTTGGATACTAACCAACCGATTACAATGATGTGAAAACTGAAGGACCAGACGCTCATCCAGATGCATGTACACAACACTGGTCGTCAGAAGTAATGTTAAGTGAGACTCAATACCTACCTCAAGCTCATTGAGTCTCTGGACTCGAGGTGTAAAGCGGAAGTTGCGCACGTCACACGCGAAGGGAGGCTGCCAGTCCTTTGGAACAAATGACAAAAGAGAGGACAGAAACGCTGAAACTGACTGTCAAATAAGAGCATCTATTACAGTGTTATTATTATTATTATCATCATCATCATTAGAAGTTCAAAAGGACACAACAGTCCTTCTAAAGGTCAAGTGCAGATGCTTTTGAACCTCTCTGGGATTTGGTGTTGTTTTGAACCAACAATAGTGTCAAACGTTCAGACAGAGAAAAACAAAAAGGATCGAGTGCAATGTTTGACACTATTGCTGATCCAGTGTGTTTAGTGTTTGCACAAGGGTTTCAACACAGCAGTGAACACATTCGTAATACTGCATGAATGAATGAATGAATGAATCTCCTCATACTGGCTCTCACTCTGTGCACAGAGAGCAGGAAATGTGTCCTCTGCGTGCAACACATCCAAACACTCCGGCAAGGAATACACACTTCAGGAACAGTGGGCTGCGAGAACAGCACCCGGTGAGCAGTGTCCGAGACAGTACCATGCTCAGGGTAACCTACTGTTCTGCGACTCGTCCCCACAACCTTCGGATCCTGGGGCCTCGTCCCTAAACATTAGGCCACCACTGCATTGCACATAAGAGCTCTTCAGTGATGCCTGCATGCAGATGAATGTGAAGTGAAAGTGACTAGTTGCAAAACACAGCACACGGTGAGACGCAACGAAACGCGTCCTCTGCATTTCACCCATGCACACGTGCAGCAGGGGACAGCTAATTAAAGCACACAGGGAGCAGTGATGGGGACGGTACCTTGCTCAAGGGTAACTCGGAGAAACCTACTGGTTTGGGATCTGATCCTGGGGCCTAGTCCCTGAACACTAGAGCTGGTGTAAGTTAGATGTCAGAGTAATGTATCATGGAGGACCCAGCTCGGGCCAGAAGAAAGCCAGGTGAGGGGAGCTACAGCGAGGAACAGTGATGTGCTTCTGGGTCACGCGGAGGGGAGCAAAAAGTCAAAGAGCTGAGAGTTTACCTGAGGTGGTCTGATTTTGCAGATGCCCGTTTTCTCCGCAATAGGCCGGATCTTGGCGATGAAGCCCAGCGGATCCGAGAAGTCGTCCCAGCTGGGCTCGAACACGGGACACTCCGGAGGGGGGACGAACTCCGCGAACACAGACATGATGATCTCGAGTCCTCTACTTCACAACACTGCGGCTTTCACAGGGAGCCAAGCTACACTTTCCGAGCCCAAGATCTCGCTGTGCCATGTATTCGCGCTTCCCACACAGATCATTAAAAGCCATAAAAGTCCACACACACGGATCGAGTTCAGTTCTCCACCGCCATGACTGTGGCCTTCGACTCGAGCAATGAAAGGCTGTCTGCTGCTGCCTGAACGCCTCCAAAGACACGGGCACGCCGAGGACTCGTCTTCAAAGAGGTGACGAGTCAAAAATGTCCCCAAATGTCCTCAGGATCTTTGTCCATCGGCAGTTTAAAGAGTGCGGCGAGTTGTGGACCCGACTGCTCTGCCGGTTTAACAGCGCTGGACTCCGTATTTACAGTGAGCTCGCTCACCATTTCATCCCTCAGAGCAGAGGAAGAAGTGGAGTTCAGCCGACCATCCTCATCTGACCAGATCACACCCCTATAATATCAGACACAACTCTCCCAACCGTCTTGTAGGAATCTCTTGAAGCCATCTCTCGCTAGCTCCTCGGCTAAACAACGGACATCCGATTTTTTAAAAAGAATATCCTCTTGTTTACCAAACCACGTACCTTCCGGCATCGACACGAGAGGATACACCACGCGTTTTAAGTGCAAACTGTTCTTTGAAGTGATTGATCCGCTTTTAAAGCGAATTGTTTTGTCTAAGACACCCCGTCTGCAGCTTAGCAGTGACCTTAGCTAATTAGCAAGCTAAGTAACAGAACGAACTTTTAGATGAAAAGCAGCAGTTTGTGTCCAAAGTCTGTGGTTATCCAGTCCAGTCTGACGCTGTGAGAAAAGTCTAATCCATATTTTTCTGGCACTGATCTCCTTTCTTCCTGTGAGGGTTAGCGAGGCGGCTGCGCTAGCGGCTCTCGGCTAATCCCCACTAGCCTGCAGCGCGCCGGACCACCGCTAGAGGGCAGTGCCTGCGCTCACAAACTAAAGCGCTGGAAAAATGAGCACTTTGCGTTCGGCGTCGATATTTAAGCAACATTCAACTCGGATACCAGCCTGTTAATGTTCATTACATCACTAAGGTTATAGATATTTTTAGTCTCCAACAACTGTCCATAAAACAGTATTTATAAATTAGCTTTAATGGGTTTTTTTGCAAATACATGAGCCGGACACACATCTTTGTTTGAGCTGAATTGTTGTTTTCTTTCGTTTTAAACGCTGTTTTCAGGAAGTGTTTAAACAAATTGCCGCCAAAGCACAAAACAAGGGACAGAAAACGCAAACGGATGATTCAGTGCTCCGTTTAAAGCGGATATTTGCATATTCAATTTTTAATACGTCGTGTGTAAATATTAGTTTGAATTGTTTGGACGGAATAATGTACTGGGTCTGGATGATGCAGACAGAAGACGCACTCGCGCCCCCTGCTGCTGTGGCGGGAGATTACTTTACAAATTCCAGAAACAAAATGGAAAATTCAGGTCCGGAAAAGGGCTGTCCAAGCAGCACCTGTATTCTCCACCGCCACAAAACACAGTTTACAGACTGATCCCGTTCCTACTCAGTCAATCATCCAATCAATCAACAGCCAATCAGCCTGTCTATCTTTAGCTTTTTATTTGTGCACAATAAATACATGAGTGAGCTTCCTTTAAGTTCCACCTTTCTGGGAGACAGTAAGAGATTGTTAGCCATCATCTTGCCCAGGGTTTTCCAATCAGTCAGACTGGCCCACAAGTCCACAGAGGCTGGGGCAGCGGTGGCTTAGTGGTTAGGGACTAGGCCCAAGTATCGGAAGGTCGAGGGTTTGAATCCCAGACCAGTAGGTCGCCCTGAGGCACCCTTGAGCAAAGTACCGTCCCCATCACTGCTGCCCAGGCACTTTAAATATCCCTAGTGCATGGGTGAAATGCAGAGGAAGTGTTCCATTGTGTCTCACAGTGACAAAGTCAATTTCACCATGAAAAAGGCTTAATGAATCTTTAAGCCAGTGCAAGTATATCAAATGCCCTTGATTCAATGAATAAGTTCATAGGTGACAATGTGTTGTGGGTGTGGGGAGGTGAGGGGGTCATTTATTTGCTTCAGCAAGTGTTACATCAAATCAGTGTTACAGAATATACATTACAAAATACATCACAGAGCAGAAACATTTAAATTAAAACATGGTCAGTTATAGGATTCGCTGATTAGATATCACTGGTGCTCGAAATAAATGTCTAATATTCTTCGTGAAAAGGGTATTCAGGATGATCACTCCACCTTCAGAAAGAAAAAGGGTGATTAGTCTGTATTTTGAGGCCACAGAACACAATCTGTCCGTAACATTCCACCTATTTGGCGTAGGACTGAAAATGGCTGCTCTTAAAAGAACATCCAGTACATCTGTAGTTAACGAATGATTATCACTGAGGTATTATTGCTGACGGTAACTGACTGCATGCCAAAGACAGAGCAGACGGGCATTAGTTAAATACTAGACTATTTAATGAAGCAAACAGCTGACGTTATCTGTTACTTACATGAGAAGCTCCACAAATCGGACGTTTTTGTTTAGCCCCTCAATCGCTTTCATTTCATCTTCGGTTAAACAGAAATCAAATATC
This sequence comes from Hepsetus odoe, assembly GCA_017165825.1. Classification (NCBI taxonomy): domain Eukaryota; kingdom Metazoa; phylum Chordata; class Actinopteri; order Characiformes; family Hepsetidae; genus Hepsetus; species Hepsetus odoe. The sequence continues at coordinate 7,118,947 of CM029392.1, forward strand.
TACAAAAACAGTAAATTCACTTAAGAACTACAGCGTGTAACACCAGGTGCACAGCACAGCTCTGAGAGCATACAAACCTCAAAGTTTTCCTTAATGCGCTTTGGACTAAAGCTCTTGGGGATGACCACCACACCTCGCTGGACATTGAATCTTAAGGCCACCTGGGCTGTGGTCTTCTTATATTTGTTGGCAATGGTAGCCAGAAGCTTATCCTCCAGTAAAGGGGGGCTCTTTAAATTTACCCTGAAAACAAGAAAAAAAAAAACACTAGTTCTGAATGTCTAGGGGTTTTAGATGCACGGTCACTCTTATTAAAACCTTCCAACTAATTTTTTTCAATTACAACCTTTAGTGACTGTCCTTTATCATCATGCAAATAAATATGAATGATGTTTTTTTTTTTTTTTTTTACATAAACATTCAAAGTAGAAACCCTTTCCTTTTTTCCTATGCAGTTGCCCATTTGTTGTAGGACAGTAACAATCTATGTTCAGTGGTGCTTAAAATTGTGTAAATCCTGAAGGGCTTTTTCTGTATTCCTGCATAAATACGCCTTGAAACATCAGCAGATTTCCCCAGTTCTGAAAATAAATAAAGAAAAACCAGTTAAACTGTTGGGACAAAAATATTTCACTTGTTCATTTGTTTCTTGAGAAAGTAACCTTCGTGGCTTTCATGATCTGAAACTCTGATGTGACTCCCTTGTGCTCCAGGAACTGTTTGTCAGTTGTACATCAGCATAGTGGAATTTTCGCTCTTTCTTCACACATGAAGTCACACAAAAACTGCTTGCTTCAAAAACATTTCTGACTCTGGCATCATTTCAAAACATTGACTTAACTCTTTTTCAGCAAGTCTTTGGTAGATAGACTTGTTTGCTTAGGGCTGTTGTCTTGCTGAAATTCAGCTCACAACGAACAGATGTCCTGGCCCTTTCCATGGTATTTATTATTCGATTTATGAGGGCACGCCGTCAAGTCGTATTTCACAGATGGGATAAGGATTTATACTAGAAATTTTATACTTTCCTTTCTGCGAATGCAATGCTACTTAATTAAATCCCAAAAAATGCCTCCATCTACAAAAACATTTTTAACCTTTGGTTTGGTGAGATCTTTAGGAAATTTAAATGGGTAGCATTGTTCTTTTTACTTTTTCCTTTCCTGCCATGCAAACCAATATTGAACTCCGTGAACATTGTCATTTGCAAATCTGAGATTGGACATTAGTCGCAGAGGAATTGCCCTGGTTTTCTAGTGGCCTCCTTGTTCCTAAAGTAATCTCTGCTGGTATGACTACTCTCAACAATGGTCTTGAACTTCCTCCATTTGTATGCAAAACGTTTAACTGTAGATGGTAGAGTCTGAACACTTGGATGGAGGGTTTTCTAACATTTCCACCTTGATGAACATCAAAATATGTTTTTCTGCATGTCCCATGGTTCACGCCAAGATATATTTCCACAGACAGTGTTGTGAAGATCAATTTGTTCTTTATATGAGTTTCACATTTTTACCACTAACAGGTGTGTAATATTGAATCATTTTCTTCAATAAAGAAATGAACAGGTATAATGTATAGTTTAAAGTAAAATATAGTGTCATTATAATAGTCAAAGTTGTTTCATTTACTTTTAGAACTTGGAAATCTGATGTTTTTAGGTCAGTATAAAATTTTTTTATTAATTAAATAGTTATATAAATTTTTTTTTTTTTTAAATCCCCAAAACACCACACTATGTGCTTATTTATGTAAAAGACAGAAGAACATTTTATACCAGGATGGATCTCTGGATGTGCCTAGTGGACTGTATCCGACAATGAGGATTTCATTCTGCTTACAAAATTCCATCATCTTTGGCTGAGTGAAGTATGGGTGGCATTCAATCTATGGCAGTAAAAACTCAGGTTAACTACAGATAGTGATTCCTCACTAAAACAATACTGACAAAAAGAGTAACAAATAAGAGTTTCAAACTTTGTGAACCCACCAATGTGCAAAGATGAAAATGTCTTTAGTTCACATGTTCAAAGCTCATTTAAGGGTATTTTCAGGTTGGTCATGCAATGAGGCTAAACAAAATTAGCGAATGATTTATTATTATTAATATTTTATTTTGGGATAACTGGTTTTTAGAGCACAGCATCTGTTATTCATATCCTGCAGCAGTAGGCTTACTTCTTATTTTGAAGCGTGGGCTATTTTATTGATTTTTTTTTTTTTTTACTGATATCGATTTATTTATTACTGTAGGGTTTACCGGCGAAAGCTGATGGCTGGAAATGACGCCTAAAATTTTCATGCAGCCATATAACTTGGAAAGAATCCATTACTCAAAGAAAAAAATTCTCTTTAGATAAGGAACACAGCAAGCAGTGTTCTGCATGAGCAGAAGTGACGGGATTATCTACATTTATATTGTGTTGAATAAAAGTAGAATCAAATGTTTCATTTCAGTTTGGTTTGATGACAAAAATATTACAGTATTGTTGGCTTATGAATTCAAATCAATAAATCAGTGTCTAGCCCAAAGTTCAGGTTGGTCGCTACTAAAGAGAGAGCAAAAAGTTGTGTGAAGTATCTGCATTACGCATGCTGGGCATTTCAAAAGGAATGAAGTAAACTGAAGAGGGATTTAATGCTGTGCTAACACCGTTTAGCATGAAGTAACCAATCCATAGAAAACTCAGATTTTAGAAGTAAAATTCTAGGATTCAAATAATAAAAGTATTAAACCATTTTACAAAGAGAACTATTCATATATATATATATATATATATATATATATACACACACACACACACACACACACACACACACACACACACAGTACTG
>CM029392.1:7122180-7251960 GCA_017165825.1 Hepsetus odoe
ATATATATATATATATATACACACACACACACACACACACACACACACACACACACACAGTACTGTGCAAAAGTCAATAGAAGTCAGTTCTTCTAGGTACACTTGCACACAGTTTCTGAAGGAACTCGGCTGGTCGGTTGTTCCACACATGACTGTGTTTCAACCTCCGTGTGACACTGATGATCATCAGCACCTGTTTGGTAAAACTGGTTGATCACACACAGACTATAATCCTACAGAACCCTGACTGTGTGCAAGTGTACCTAGAAGAACTGATGCTGGTTGGAAGGCAAAAGGCAGTAACACCAAATATTGATCTGATTTAGATTTTTCTTTTGTTCGCTCACTTTGCATTTTGTAAATTGATAAAAATAAACAATCATTATTTATATTTCTGAAAGCATTCTTTGTTTACAGCATTTTTTCACACCTGCCTAAAACTTTTGCACAGTACTGAGATATATATATATATATATATATATATATATGGAAATGACAGTTGTAAGTTTGCGTGCCACATCATTAAAGTTTACCTGGTTTGTTACAGGTTTGTACTTAAGACCTGGCTTGTTTAGAATTAGCTCCAGCTGCCTCTTATTGAAGTTAGACACTCCCAGAGATTTGATCAGGCCTGCATCTTTACAGTCTTCTAAGGCCTAAAGATAGAGAAAAGGATACAGTACAATATTTTCTTCCACTTTCACCAGGCCCTGACCTAATGTGCTGAAAAACATTCCGAAGGTCATCGAGACCTTGGAAAGAATGTAGAGCAGAGTGCATTTTGTTTAGTATGACCTTGGCGTTTTGCTCGGGGACAGCTATAGAAGTAATTTGTCAGCAAGTCAAAGCGTCTCACAAAGTGTAATGATTGTTCGTCAGTTCAACACAGCCAAAAAAAAAGAAAAAAATATGATTTACCTCCCATGTAGCGCAAAGGTCGGTCTCATGGTAAACATGCTTTCCATTCTGATCTTTTGGGTAGAAGGTATCACCTGGCTAAAAGAATGGGCCAATTTCACACACAGGTAACTTTGTCATTAATGCTGCATGGGTTTATCTGAAATGCAGTAAACTCTGGTCAGACCTTGAAAGCCATGGGCAGCTCAATGATATAGAGGTCCACATAGTCCAGCTGCAGGGCTTGAAGAGTTCGCTCCAGTGCCGGTCTTACAAGCTCTGGAGGGTGGAAAGTGTTCCAGAGCTGCGGCAGTAAACAAGGAAATTACTTGGTTTGTTTACTGAAGTGCTATTTTGGTATTCAGTCTTCAGTCCTGAGTCCTTCATGTTCACAAGGACTTTCCTGCAGGATTAATTTGCTGGACTTGCCACTTTGTTCCAAGCATGTGTCCAAGCAATGTCATTACCTTTCCGCAGTAGAAAACGTCCTCTCTCTTGACAGTTCCATCTGCAATTTTTTCTCGGATGGCTTGGCCTACTTCATGTTCGTTTAAATACACTAATGCACCATCAATATGCCTGTAGCCAACATCAATGGCATACTTTACTGATTCATATGCTGTTCCTTTAGGAGTCTAAAAAGAACAATCAAATGTTTTGTATTCACAAAAAACATGATTTAATTCACAATGAAAGTCTGAGATTCACTATGAAAGTAGCTGAACGTCTTGGGTGATTTTGTCGATTTACAATTTAAGTGGATAATTATGAACTTCATTGTATTATTGACACGGCTCCTTACCGTCCTGGGATCTCCATAGGTTCCAATCCCCATCAGAGGGATTTTGAACCCATCACTCAAGGGGACTGAGTGACTCTTAGCCGTCAACACCATATTTCTGATCAGCAGTTTTCACAAGGAAGAGCCCCTTGCTGAGGTAGAGACAAATCCCTTCTGCAGAGAAACCCACCACCTCCAGGTCTGAACAGTTGCACAAGTTAATCAGTAATGATGATCCCTCTCTTCAGTGCGGCGGTGACCCCAGCGGTGAGCGCCTCCGTGCGACCTTTCAGGGGATGAGCAGCAACTGAGACCGTTTTCATTAAAAACTCATTTCTTTACCCTTACTATTAAAGCTAGTTATTTTTAATCCATTTTGTCCTTATTTTTTCTCTTTAAATTAATTAAAAAAACGTTCACTAATCCATTTCTGACATGTGCTTTCGTCTTTTATTTTATTCTAATATTTATTTATTTGCTCTTTCAAATAATCTTATTTATTTGATTTATTTGTAACATTTGTTCATTATACCTTTATTATTGTTAATCTTCTTTATTTATTTGAACTATCTTTGTTTATGGTGTTCTTACACTTATTTGCAATTTGTTTGCTAATCTGATAAGTCTATTATTATTATTATTATTAATAATAATAATAATAATAATAGTAATAATGCGAACCTGACACGTGGCTTAGTTTTTTTTAATTTAATTTTCATCCCGAACTTCTTTTCTACAGACTACTTCGACTTTTTTACGTCACGAGTAAAAAAAAGAAACGCTTGTTACTAAAACGGACTAAGTTTGAGCTCGTTCGCTCTCCGTAGATGCGCCAGGAGGCCTCGCCACATCTGTTAGCGAGTAGCAGTAAACAGTCTTTCTTTCAGTTCTCTTTAATTATTTCCAGTCAGGGTCCACATTGTGGAGGCGATCTGGACTTTATCTTTGAATTTATTATCCACAGTCCAATCCGCCCGAGTCTTTTCCAGCCGCTGTTAATCTGCTGTTATATTTAGGAGGACGTTTCGCTCGTCTGACCAGTGTCGAGCTGATAATAACACGATGGACTTCTTTTTGTGAAGCGATAGAAATTTAAAAATCTTTTCTTTTGTGGAGAATCTCTTTTTCCGATGAGTCTGGCGGAAGGAAACCCGAAGATGTGCCCGTCATGTTGTTGCTGAAGGCGAGGCGAAGCGCGTTTCTGTTTGTCATGCACAGTTAATATCAGCGATTCAGGACGGATCCGCCGATTGAGGGACATTGTGAGCTGGACAAGATGGAAGAGAGCGGGGACAAGATCGAGTCGGACGACATAGTCATCATTGTGGAAAATGAGGCGGAGAGCAAGCCAATCCAGGAGGCGAACGCGAAGGAGGAGGGGAGTCCGAGCCTGTTGGACATCTGTCCCCTCTGTAAGCTCAGCTTCCACAGCAGGGAGCCCAAACTCCTGCCCTGCCTGCACTCCTTCTGCAAGAGGTGCTTGCCTTCACCGTCGAGGAACCTCCTGTATGCCGAGCAGGGGAGCAACCTGCAGTTGCCAGCTGAGGGCCAAGCCAAGCCTTGTAGGTTCTCAGTCCGTTCATTGATTGATCCATCCCTGTGATGGACTGTCCAGGGTGTTTCTCTGCCTTTCTGCCTGTATCGACTTGAGCCGGGTTAAGCGGTCAAGATGACGGATGGATGATTGATTCACTTTTTCCCCCCTGTTCTTGAGAGAGCTCCACAGTGTCTTTGTTTTCCTAGTGTTTAGGTTCCCCATGACCAGAAGGTCTTGGGTTTGAGTCTCAGACCAGCTGGTTTCCCTGAGGTACCCTTGAGCAGGATACCTTCCCCATCACCGCTCCTGGGCCCTGGATATGGCCTAGTGCTCCACTGGGGTCTGATGGGTCAAAGGCAAAGAAGGATCTTATTGTGGTTTCACTTTGCACTGTTCTGTGCTCACGATGACCAAGTAGTCACTTTCATTTCTCATCTGTTCCGTTCCCTTTCTTTTCTTTTTAGCAATCTGATGTGAAGGTGAGATCATGTTCTCGCTTCACTCTTTATTTCTTATCTACACCTTGAGGCTTGTCTTGTGACACATGGTTTCTTCTAGAGATGCACTGTCTCAGTGTCACAACTGCCTGGTGATATATATCGTTTTATGATTGTACTCGCTGGCTGTTATTGTCAGTGAAAGTAGGAAGTATTAGCAGTTTTCATCTTTTTGCAATTCTGTAATTGAGTAATGTAACATTTGTTTATACATATTTACAAAAAATACCAACTTTCTCCTTTTAGAACTATTTAGACTTTATATAAAATATATAAAAATAGATTTTAAATAGAAAAATACAGTTAAATATCTTGTGTTTTTTCAGCTTAAGTTATAATTAGCAAAGTATTTTATATTCATTAGGCTACTGTAGAGCAATTGGTGAGATGAATAATCAAGAAAAATGATACAATGTAGCACAAAGCGGCAAATCTCTTTAAATGGGGAAAAAATATATGAAAGTGATTATTCTTGTCATTGTTTTTCACCCATACGCACACGTGCAGCAGGGGGCAGCTATTGAAAGTGCCCGGGGAGCAGTGCCTGTGACGGTACTTTGCTCAAGGGTACCGCAGGGCAACCTGCTGGTGAGGGAATCTAACCCACAATCTTCTGGTCTGGGGCAACACCCTAACCACTAGGACACTGCTGCCTTAAAAATTATTTGGACTAGAACTGTAGGGATTTGCAAGGTCCCATGAATGTAATAAAAGTTTAAACATTAATTTTTTTGTTGTTGTTGAGAAAATAAAAAAATCTTGTTAGAAATTTTGTAGAGAACACGTTACAAGTGCTATAGGTTACCATATGACTCCAGCAGGTCTCTAACTTGCTTTTCTTCTATTTTCCTTTGCAGTGAATGTGATCCGGTGTCCAGTTTGTCATCAGGAGTGCATGGAAGTTGAAGTCTTGGATAACTTTTTTGTCAAGGACACGATGGAGGTTCCGAGTAGCACAGTGGAGAAGACCAGTCAGGTGCAGAAATGTGCTCAGTGATGTCTGAGATTTGGCCCCTTACATGCTGTAGTCAGCTTTACAGAATTTCATTTTGTGGTTGGTGTTTTGAGCAAGTTAGATTTAGAAATGAATGAACCTGTTAATATTTACCACTTACTTCCTGTTTCCACACTGAGCACACACCCACTTGAGCTGGTGGGAAATCCCATCTGGGGAATACTCCAATGCCACCATCAAATGAAGCTTGGTAAATGAGGGATCATCTGAACACATGCGTCATCTTCAGCTGAAGAATTTCCCATTTCAAACTCTTTAACGACTGACAAAGCAGTTTAAAACCATAGATGTACATCAACTTAAAACACTTTGATTTAATCAACTTAAAACACAATTTGATTTACTGGATTTTAGGTAGCAGACTGCTCTGTCATACATCACTGCTGATATGGCTTGGTTTTTTCTCTGGTACCTTTTTGGTTAGTCTACAGAGCTTACAATAACAAAAAATAAAAATATAACACCACAGTAAAAAGACACACCATACAGGACAGGTTATGATGTATATTTTGTCAGATGATCCTAGCTATGTAGTCTTGTAACTGGATTCAGGAAATTAATTATTGGATTCAGTTCAGGTTATTGGCTGAACAAAATGCATTAACTGCACATGACAAGTACATGCCGACCATGTAAATAACAGTTGAGCTTCTTCGCAGATGCACTCTATCTCAGAGCTGATACTGTTTTTAGGTTTATTCGAATGTGCTACTACTAACATTTAGTTCTTGTTTTGCTTTCAGTTATGTATAAGCTGCGATGACAACACAGAAGCAACCGGTTTTTGTGTGGAGTGTGTGGAGTTTCTGTGTGTCACCTGCATTGAGGCTCATCAGCGTGTAAAGTTCACCAGAGACCATAATATCAGGCAGATGGAGGAAATGTCTTCAGGTTTGACCTCTCCTTTTAGTACAGAACAAGCCATATACTGCACACAAGGGCTTTAAGTAAAGTATCTGTTAAAAATGATTGTTGGTTACAGAGGCAATGGGTGCTCCCACGCAGAAGCCTGTTTTCTGTGAGGTCCACAAGCAAGAGCCCTTGAAGCTGTTCTGTGAAACTTGTGATCGCCTGACCTGCAGGGATTGCCAGCTTCTTAAACACAAGGACCATAAGTACTCCATTCACCACATTAGTTTTTGAATTTGAATTCATTGTGATAGATTTCTGAGCCTAAACTCTACACAGCATAGTGAGTCTGTTGAACTGCTTCACTTTATAGTTACCAGTTTTTGGAGGATGCATATAGGAACCACAGGGAACACTTGGAGAAGATGACTGGCCAGCTTCAAGAAAAGAGGAAGGCCATTGGGGAAGTCTCAGACACCATAAACAATGGGTAATGTGCATCAGTCTGGATATGAAGTTTTTGTCCCCTCCCTTTGGTGAAAAGTCATGTTTATTTATATTTTTTCTTTTGTACAGTCTTCAGCAAGTGGATGAAAACCGCAAGGCTGTTGCCAATGAGATTAAAAAAGCCATCTGCAATCTTATAATGGAAATAAACAGAAAAGGGAAGATCTTAATTAACCAGCTAGAGGTACCGAATAAATATATCAAGAATGCCATTTTTCTGGATATTTTGGAAGGATGTTACAACATGTGGACACTTCTCTTCGTTTAGGCACTGACAAAAGACCATGAGACGGTTCTGAAGAAGCAGCAAGAGGACATCTCTTCCCTCACTAAGCATCTTGATCATGTGATCAACTTCACCAAATGGGCAACAGCCAGTAATAGTGGCACCGCATTGTTGTACTGTAAAAGACTGGTAAGTATCCAGTGGAGACTGGTATGGTTCCAGCTTGGTCAGGTAGCACTTGTTTATACTGTTACTTATCTTTCTGATGTTTTCTTTTTTTCTTTTTTTCCCTGTTGCAGATCATGTATCAAATCCAGTATCTAATGCGAGCAAAGTGCAACACATCTTATGTTCCTCAGAGTTCAGTTCGCTTCCAGTGTCGGTCTACATTCTGGGCTTCAAATGTTGACCTTGGTAAGGTTGTGAAATCAGTATTAAAGGAAAGGCTTCATGCAATAGTTAATTGACCACATCTGTCTTGAACAGAAAGTTCTCTAAGACACCAGACTGTTGTTTTGATGTGTGATAACATTTTGTACAGACAGCTACAGTGGAAAGCTATAGAAGAAAATATTGACTGAGCACATTTATTGTAAGATGAGATTTGTGTAACTTTTGTGCTAAAGAACATTGTCAGGAACATCTAGACAACCATTGGATAATTTGTAGAAGTAAAAAGTTTTTAACTTTTTTTGTTCTCCTAGGATCCCTAATGGTAGAGAAAACCCCAGCCCGCCAGCCAAGTGGTCCACAACCATTCCCTTTCCAGCAAATGCACCCTGGCCCCAGACCTGATGGGCCTTCAGGGCCATTTCCAGGGTTACAGTCACAGCAGCAGCAGAGACAGAGCACACTCGCCCAGCTTCAGATGCAAGTAGAGAAACTCGCTCAGCACCCAAATCGCCACATGTCACCTAATCACTGGTCATGCTGTATGCGGCCCCCTGGCCAGCCACCCCCCAACAGGTCAATGCAGGGAGGCTCTCCTTCTCAAACACTACCGCCTAACATGTCCCAACAGAGCTGGAGGTACAGCAACCCACACATCAATACAAGGAGTCCCCCAACTTTGGTCCAGAACTCCGGCCTCCCCCAGCAGGTAAGGACTGTGGGAATGCTCAAATTAAACTGGATGCATACACAATATTTTATATATAATCTTTTTATTAAAAAAAGCACACTTAGTCACTGTCCTCACTGGATGAGGCAACATTTGCATTTGATAAAAACTATGTGGTATGTGGCTTACAATGATGGCTTACAAACATAAATGTGAGCAGCCAATACAACGATTCTGATGTGAATGTAGTGTGTATTCTGATTCAAGACGTTGAGCTTCTTAAACTTGATTGTGATGTAAGCAATTTGTGTTAAATTAAAGGCATCCCTTTGTCACATTGGAGACCTTAATCCTTCTTCTCTCTTAGACTTTGAGGGGTCTCATAAGCAATTCTAGTTTCCCTCCCAAACCGATGGATGTGCTGCAAGGGCCATCTCGTTTTTCCCATAATGCACCTGTCTCTGGCGCTGGACCTCACCCATCACAGTCCTCTCTCCTTCAGGTAGGCAAGGCATCCAGTCTCATCACAAATATGTATGGTGTATATTTCATTTGCTAAGTGTGCTTAGTAGAAGTTGTATTAAAACTCACTATTGACTTAATAGTTGTTTGTAGCTTTTACATTATAGCGGCAGATGCTATGAGGTATGAGATGTTTACTGCAGGAGAGGCTATTTATTTTCTTATTTTTTAATTTGGGCACATTTGTTCACAAAATTGTGCAAAATATTTTAATGTGAATTGTGTGGCATGCATTTCCAGTTAAAGCAGATGATTCTTGAAGTCTGTTTCAGAGTGATTTTACACGACATGCAGTGGAAGAGATTAGATTTGTTTGCACTGGGTGCAGTGTTGAGCAGAAAGTTCAGACAAGTTTTCTGTATTTTTATGGCAATTTATGTCAATGACAAGTGCATTTATTGGATGATTAGCCTCTTTAACCTAAGGCTGCACTAAATCTTGGTTGTGTGTGTGGCTGCAGCGTAACATGATGGAAGCTGCATACCTCAGCAGGAGAAATGAATCTGGAGGCCCGCTGTCAATTTCTGCTCCCAGACCCAGTTATCCTCCCAGCATTCTTCCCACAGCCTCTGACAGAGCTGGTGTGTATGATGGAATCTTTTGTAGATGTGTGTGTGCTTTTTTATTTTTCTTATTCGTATGCAGTAAGGCAGGTTTTGAATGAATAAATACTCACTTTTTGGCAATCTTGACGGACCATTCCATCCTAAAACTAGCATATTAAAAAGCTTTTTAAATCCATTTATCTCCATTGTTTATCTTTGCACAGAACTGTGAGTAGAATGATTAAAAATAAGATCAGTACAAATCTGTCAAGTGTTTTGACTGTAACCTTTGCATTTGTTTTTACAGGCAGTGTATAATGTTTCATATTTTTTTACTGTACATATGCTTTAATAGAGTTCTAAATCCCTTTTTCGGTTCCAGCTCCAGGGAAGCAGATTTCGCCGATGACTACTGCTACCTCCTCTGAAGGGAAGACAGGGTAAATCTTCCTCTGTTCTTGACACTGTTCATCTGCTTTGACCACTTATCTTGCGTCGATCTGGGTCATGTTCTAATAGTGTGTGGGTTGCCCCCCCCCCCCCTTTTCCTTCTTCTCTCTCCCCAATTTAAGGGCTGGTCCTTGGAAGCGCTCAGAGCCTCCACCAAGTGGGCCATCGAGTCTCACTACTAAAAGAAGACGAAAGTCATCTCCAGGCCCTGTCATTGTCATCAAGGACGAGCCAGAGGACGATGATGTTCACTTTGTAAGCTTTTATGATTTATTGTGTAATGTGCTGCTCAGGATTAATGAATCATATTAAACAGGGTTGTGGGAGGGCAACAGGCAATGAAAGTAGTTGTTACAGCGGTGGCAGCGGGGGTCTAGTGGTTAGGGAGTTGGCCTCGCATCGGAAGATTGTGGGTTTGATTCCCTCACAAGGAGGTTGCCCTGAGGTACCCCTGAGCAAGGTACCATCCCCGTCACTGCTCCCCGGGTGCTTTCAATAGCTGCCCACTGCTGCACGGTGTTAGTGTGCATGGGTTAAAAGCAGAGGTCCAATTTCGTTGTGGTTCACGCTTGCTGTGCTGTGACCTCACAATGACTTTCACTTTTTCACTTTACTGGGCAAATGGCAGAGAAACACCCTGGAGAGTCCCTCGCAGCCACTGTGCCACCCCCTCACCGCTGATTAATAAAACATGGCTATATACATAATACCGGCCTTTCATGTGTGATCTTGTGAAATGCTTCATATTCATTTTCTGTGCTTATTGTGTGTAAGGTTCAGACAACTACAAAAGCCAGTCTTCCAGACAGCACAGGAGTGCAATCTCAAACCCCACAACAGGAGTCTCCACCAGGAGAGGAACAGCAGGCAGATAGGACTTCCGAACCAGAGGAAGACCCTAATGAGGACTGGTGCGCTGTGTGCCAGAATGGAGGAGAGCTGCTTTGCTGTGACAAATGTCCCAAAGTCTTCCATCTTAGCTGTCATATTCCCACTCTCTCTGCATCCCCAAGGTTTGCACATCTAGTGTAATCAATTGATTAGCATTTTGTTTAAGTAATCACACATAATAAATTGACCTGTTACTGATTTGTGTAATGAAAATTTGCATCTAGCAGCCTCTTTGACCCCACTGTAACCCTAAGTAGCAAACATGCTGCGTAGCTCAGTTTCATGGTCGATAAAGGAATAGTGTTTGTTTTTTTTTCCTCTAAAATAGATCATGTTTATTTTTACAGCCTGTACTGTATTCTTGGCACATGTAAGACACACATCCACAAGCTTTAACAGGGTTTGGGGGACTTCTGTAGGGATGAACCGTTGGATTTAGCCAAGATCGATATTGGCAAATTTCTTCTCAAAACACAATTTGTGTTGTAATTTATAAAGGTCAATAATGTGAGGCTAGTAAATCATTTTTGCTCTAAGTGAATTCCACATTTTAAAATGTAGAAGTCACTTGTTCTACATTTTGATGGTTAATCAATTTTGAACGATCCTCTTTAAATAGGCATATGCTATGTTTTGTTTTTAAATTTATACACTCCACTTTGATTTGCAAAAGAACAAACTAGACTTATGTTGTGACTAGCTAATTGAAAGAACTGGAAGAGTTCTAGTGCATTTCATTTGCTCCTTCAGCCCATACCGCATGGGGCACAGGTTGAAAAACTGGAAGAAGAACTGTTCACACTTTACCACCACCTCTAGGTTTGTGTTTTTTTTTTTTGTTGTTTTTTTTTTTAATGCATGAAGTTCCACCTCCTGACAGGTGACACCTGGAGTATTCTGAGCTTCATTTCATCACCAGCATTTGGTCTTGTTTGTTTCTTTCAACAGTGGTGAGTGGTATTGTACATTCTGTCGTGACCTTAACTCGCCTGAAATGGAATATGACATTGATGGTGGAGCAGATTTGAAAAATGTCAAGCAGGATCCTGATTCAGACACATTTACATCTGTGGATAGACGAGTATGGTCCTTTTCTTGACTCTTATAATCTGTGTTTTATTGTGTTTGGTTTTTTTTGTGTGTGTACATTTGCAAGAGTGACTTGACTGCATTCTCATTTTTTTTTCCCACCACAAACAGAAATGTGAGAGACTGTTACTCCGCATCTACTGCAACGAACTCAGCACTGATTTCCAGGAGCCTGTATCACCATCAGTAAGTTGGCTCACCTCATGAAAGATTTGATCTTGGAATGCACTTTATAGTGCTTTTCTTCAACCTACCTGTTGTCTTATTTGTTGGGCTAAACAAAGTAGAGACAATTCATATATACTACTATGAATTCCATTGAAATTCTATCTATCCATTCCAAAACTCTGCAAGTTATCTAAAAGTTGAATACAGCAGATGAAATAATCTAAATTAATACGTTGCTATCTTTTTCTAGTCCATGCCAGAATATAATGATATTATAAAAACCCCAATGGACTTGTCAATGGTGAGAAGCAAACTGGAATGCAAGCAGGAACCAGGCTATAGGAGCACAGAAGACTTTGTGGCAGATATAAGGCTTATTTTCAAAAATTGTGCAATTTTTCATAAGGTAAGTTGTCTGAACTACTTTTAAAGTAAAAATAAGTTTTTTCTCAACAGGTCCCCTGGACAGGGTTTAAAGCCTTGTTGTAAACTATATATATATATATATATAATATACACACAGTACTGTGCAAACGTTTTAGGCAGGTGTGGGAAAAAAAAAATGCTGTAAACAAAGAATGCTTTCAGAAATATAAATAATGATTGTTTAGTTTTATCAATTTACAAAATGCAAAGTGAGCGAACAAAAGAAAAATCTAAATCAAATCAATATTTGGTGTTCCTACCATTTGCCTTCCAACCAGCATCAGTTCTTCTGGGTACACTTGCACAAAGTCAGGGATTCTGTAGGATTATAGTCGGTGCATGATCAACCAGTTTTACCAAACAGGTGCTGATGATCATCAGTGTCACACGGAGGTTGAAACACAGTCATGTTTGGAACAACCTACCAGCCGAGTTCCTTCAGAAACTGTATGCAAGTGTACCTAGAAGAACTGATGCTGTTTTGAAGGCAAAGGGTGGTCACACCAAATATTGATTTGATTTAGATTCTCTTTTGTTCATTCACTGCATTTTGTTGATTGATGAAAATAAATGATCAACACTTCCATTTCTGTATGTGTGTATATATATATATATATATGTGTGTGTGTGTATATATATTTATATATATATATATATATATATATATATATAATATATATATATATATATATATATATATATATATATATATATATATATATATATATATATATATATATATAATATACACACCACATATATATATATATATATATGTGTGTATGTGGGTGTGTATATATATTATATATATATATATATACACACACACACACACACACACACACACACACACACACACACACACACACACACACACACACATACATATATATATATATATATATATATATATATATATATATATATGTCTCCATCTCTCTTCAATGGAACATTCTAAGGAATATGTATAGTCACAGTTAGGGTTATTTAATCTTTGTTAAATAATCACCCACTCTTGTTATTCCATTCTTTAAAATAATTTTCTTTATATTTTTATCTATTTTAAATGAAATCATGCTTTAATCTTGCATTATTCAGTCTAAAGAGTTTTTACTGTATTTCAGGATTATTCTGGAACTGTTATTCCTGTTATTTTCCTAAATAATCATCTTTATTGATTTAACTGCTGGTTTCATTTATAGTTGCATTCCTACTTCATAATAAAATTGTATGTGCCTGGATCACTGATTTGTGTGCTTGTGCTGTTTTAGGAGGACACCGAAATGTCTAGTGTCGGAGCTAATCTAGAGAGTTTTTTTGAAGAGCAGCTGAGCTCCTGTATCCAGACCGGACCTTTCCTGACGTGAAAGAGGAGAGAGCTACTGTAGAACCAGAACCAGAACCAGAACCAGAACCTCCACAAACTGCTCCGGAACCATCACCTCCAGCAAACTTACCAGATGCTCCTGCACTACAAGAGACTGTGGAACCTCCCAGTGAAACCCCTCCTGAGGAAGAGCCTCAAAGTGAAGAACCTGTGGAGAACACAGATAGCTCAGAGAAGCCACAGAACAACTGCACTCCTGAGAATGGAACTGAGGAGAAAAGTCAGACTCAAGATCAGGAGGACTGATCAAACCACCTGCAAAAGCTCCATTGTTTTCAGAGTAGAGAGATGTGCTCTCTCTCTTGCTGCACCCCCAACCCCTTCTCTTTTTCCAGAGCAGAAACTTTTAACTCCAACCTGATATCTGGGTTCAGTATTTACATTTGCAATAATGTGTCGTTGTATAAAAAGTCATGGTGATGAGCAATACCGCTCCTTAGAAAATGTAAAGTAGGCACAATAAATGCTGATGTAAAAATAATTACTTTGAATTATGGTAATGAACGATGTAGACAGTGGATAGAACTGCATCCAATTCAGCTGACACCAACTACAATTACTGTCTGTGCATTTATTATTTTCCTTCTCCAAAACATTAACATTTAGAATGGTTTTAGTTATATTTATTTGTGTTTTGTTCTCAGTTTTAATGTGATCAGGTGCTCTGAATAAGCACACCATTAGAAATAAATCCCATCAACTGTTGAGCTTTGTATGGTGTGTTTTCTAAATCCAAACAGTGTTGTTTCCTTAGGTGTCCGTAGGCAGCAGTGGCCTAGTGTTTAGGGACTAGGCTCAAGGTGGGAAGGTCATGGGTTTGAATCACATACAGTATATTGTCTGAGGTACCCTTGAACAAGGTATCATCCCCATCACTGCTCCCTGGGTGCTGGATATAGCTGCCCCCTGCTTGCCTCCTGGGTTAAATGCATAGGATGCATTTCATTGTGGTTGAGTTTTGCTGTGCTCACAGTGACCATTTTCACTTTATTTTTTAGTTTAAATTATGAACTTCCCCTGGATGTCATTAGGTGTTCTCAGAGGAAATATACCTCCAAACGTTGATTTATTGTGTAGTTCGCTCCTTGTAACAATACCAATATCACTTGGGCAGTCTTTATATTCGACATCAATCTACTGCGTTTTGGTGAATGGAATGGGTGCTGGGAGAAACCACAAGGAGGGTTAAATTATTACTCTTCTAGAAAATCTGTTATTGAGTTCAATCAAATAAACAGTCCATATACTGCATCAATATCATGAGTAGCAGATTAACTTCTTGTAGTTTGTTGAACCTGTGGGTCTTTGGAGCTATTTTTCATAATAGATAATGCTTTTGCACCAAATAAATTCAGCTTCTCTATTTTTCAACTACATTTAAGCTAGGAGGATCACAGATTATTTGCTGGACGTGTCGTTTCAAGCACTATTTTTTTTTTTAAATACCAATGATGCTATTGTCCCCCCTCCTCTAGAGGAACTCTGATTTTGTGAACCTTCATTTAGATCAAAATATTCTGTGGTGATCTCTCACTGTCTGCAGAACTCTTTCACAGATAGATCCTGAACAGCTTTCCTACCTGAATCCCTAAAAGTCTGATAACACACACTTAATGCAATTACAGGTCTGTGCTTCTGTACATGCAGCTTTTCAAACGCAATCAAACACTGAGTGGATAATGTCAATCAGGCCAGTGTGAAAAAGGTTCCTCCCAGAAGCACACTGGAGAAGATCAGCAGCAGCGGTAATTGCAGACATTGGTGCACTAGAAGAGCCAGGAGGAGGAATCCGCTCCTGTTTAAAATGGAAACTTTAGGGATCACCATAATCTTCATGTTAAATGCACTTTTTTGTGATGGAGTTCTTTCAGACCCAGGTAGGGAGAGCATGTAAATATTAGAATGCTTTTCTGAATGCAATGTCAATTGAAATTATTTTAACTAACACTTGCAGTTTTTGCCTGCATTTTTTTTCTTTATTCTTTTAATCATCAGTTCTTTGTCAATACTTTATGAAGAAAAATATTTATCACAAATATTGAATTTCCATTTTCATGCCAGTGACCAAGACATATTTTCCACAGAAAAATGTCATGTCATTTCATATTTGTATGATAAAAGATTATTTCTCATATGCAGAAGTGCTATTGTTCATTAGTAGTTTGTTGTGATAAATGCTCGGTAAGCAATTCATTACAAAGACATTGCTTTGAATTCTTTAAACACAATGTTTTTAGGATTTGTCACTAGACAGGAGACTGAGGAGACTTGCTGTAGGAACGGGAGGGCCTTTGGTCTGAGCAATCAACACTGTGCTTCCCTTCCACATTTATCCCACACCTACGCCTGCAGGTGAGCAACACCTGGTTTCAGCTCCCATTACAAGTGTCAAAACGGCTCAAGATGCGTTAAAACTGTTCAGCTGGCAGACTGGGAACTAATTTTACAGTCAGATCTTAATGATCTGTAATATGATCAGGTTTCAACTGCTATTGTGGACTCAGTGACTTTATGATCAATTTTTAATGGCAAGGCATGAATCTAAAACATTAAGATTTAAGTACAATATAAATATACAATATATATACAATGTATATTATATATTGTATATACAATAATATTCAACCAAAGAAATAATTGCAATTGATTATCATTTGATAACTTCTTCTTGTTCCCAGATTTAATAAAAATTAATTAAATTAAACCTTTTGGCGATTGCCTTTATATTAAAATCCATGTATTTCACCTCATTGTTTCTTTTTTAAATAAAATAACAAACATTGCTAATATGGGAAGTCAGCGTGTTAAGGTAACTTCTCTATACAACCCCTCTTTTTCATTAAAGCTTTATGTGAATCTGCTTTATATTGTCCATCTTGCCTCTACTTGCTTGGTCACAGGAGCCAAAGGCTGGCTGGAAGAACGTTTCAGAAATATAAATAATGATTGTTTTATTCAGTTAATTTACAAAATGCAAAGTGGCGAACAAAGAAAAATCTAAATCAAATCAATGACCGATTGTTACTACGTTTGCCTTCAAACCAACATCAGTTCTTTAGGTACTTACTTTTGCAGTCCAAGAAGTTCTGCCAGGATTATAGTCAGGTGTATGATCAACCAATTTTACCAAACAGGTGCTGATGATCATCAATGTCACACAGGTTGAAACACAGTCATGTTTGGAACAACCTACCAGCCGAGTTTCTGCAAAAACTGTGTACAAGTGTACCTAGAAGAAGTTTTGAAGGCAAATTGAACTCACATAAATATTGATTTGATTTAGATTTCTCTTTTGATCATTCACTGCATTTTGTTTATTGATGAAAATAAATGAACACTTCCATTTTTGAAACCATTCTTTGTTTACAGCATTTTTTCACACCTGCCTAAAACGTTTGCACAGTACTGTACATAATTTGGATTTAATCTGGAGGCTCATGTGCCTCCAGCTCACTCCACTGTGCATAATCAGGTATTTCTTACCGACTGTTGTAATGTAACAATATCTTTTGTAATACTATAAGTTCTGTACATACAAGCTACGTTTTTCTTCAACAGTCAGTTCTTTAAGTGGTCTTTATTTTCTCAGGCTCCTAGAAAGACATTTTAAAGTTGATCTCTAGACACTGGTTACCTGTTGTTCTGCACTCTGTTGTTCCCAACACTTCTTCTTGCCTCTGAAACCAGTCAGATACAGAGACTGGGAGTCAAGGACAAAATATTTGTCCTTCAGGAAGCCTGAGGAACTCTTCTTCAACAATACATTACAAAAACTATGAGAACGTCTGGGTTTTTGGAAACAAAATAAGAATAAATGAGTGGTACCTTGAGTTTTGTACTGTAAATGTAATTGTCTCTGTTCAGGGTGGTTCAGGAGCAATGCTGTGACTCTGCAGTAAAAGACATATTCTGTGCAAAAGGGATGGACATCAGCAGAAGAAAAGGAGTGTGTGAACTCTCGCCCTTTCGAGGAGACTCCAGTGAAGTCAAGACAACCCAAGTATGTACTCAGATGTGTTAGAAATTGCATGCACCCCTTAAAATAAAAATAAAACAGCTTAAATCCTATTAAAGCATCCCAGGAATATGAAGAAGTACAAACACACACCTGGTTTATTCACCTGGAATTGCCTGAGAGTTGCTGTGCTGGTCATGTGGGACTGGAGACTGGACTCCTGTTATAAGATGACAGAACCTTTTAGTTTTTTTAATATATGTTTTTTTCAAACCCTGTTTGTTACCTATATTGGCATATGCAACCATGAAATACTGCATGCATTCTTACTTTGCTTGGGGAGGTTCAAAGCAAAGCGGAGGTTCTTTTTGTACATACAGGTGTTCTAGTAATTATGGAGCTTACTTTGTTTTGTATATTTCTCCTAACTGTTGTCATCAGCACTCTTCTGCTTTGTCATGCTGTGTTCATCCAGATGTGTTGTGAGTGCTGCGTGCTTGGGCTGCTGGCTCAGAGGGATTCTCGCAAGTGTGTGCTGAAGATAGCTGTCAGTGCGTCCTGCCGGAGTGCTGCGCAGGCCTGCTGTGAAGGCAAACAGCACACCGCACCCACCCTGGGGACACAAGGTAGCAGTGTGCGCAAAGAAAACTTACTTTTTCTCACCCTGGCCCATGCATGGGAACCACTAAAGCCTTCAGTAATCAATGGCTGATCCCTGTTAGCCTATTAAACAAGTCAATGAAAGTAATCAGCACTTATCATAGGAATACACAAGTTTAATTGTGTTGCATCATTTGGTTTTTTGGTGATTCAGCTGTATCGGCTTTTGAATTTCATTGATTATATTAATAAAATGGGGGCAGTGGTGGCCTGGTGGTTAGGGAGTTGGCCTCGGATCGGAAGATTGGGGGTTCAAACCCCTTCCCGGTGGGTTGCCCTAAGGTACCCTTGAGCAAGGTGCCGTCCCGTCCAGTTCACTCCTCCTGTGATGGTGTAACCTGTCCAGGGTGTGTCCCCGTCCTTCGCCTGTGTGAGCTGGGACTGACTGACTATTAATAAAATACTACATACTTAAAATTATGATACTATGAGCTAAGTTTGGGCCAAAAATGTGTTGGGATATTTTTAAATAGATCACATTTAAAATTTAGAATATGTTTAATATTAATTCTGATTGATATCAGTAGTCTAGCGATGGTCTAGTGGTAGGATACTTGCCTATAGACCTGTGGATCAAGAGGTCCCAGGTTCTCTAATCCCACCTCTGGCACTACCACCACTGGGTCCCTGAGCAAGACTCTTAACCTATTGCTCAGGACTGTCCTGTAATTAGGACAAGGAAGTCGCTCTGGGTAAGAGCTTCAGCTAAATGCTGTAAATGTAAATATGAATAGTTGTGAGGTTTAAAATGTACCCCTATGATCAATGATCAGCCTCTCTAATTCGCTTTCTTGACATTATATGCTGTGTTGCAGGATGCAGGGATCAGTGTCTTAATTTGTACATAGGGAGCCGTGTGATATTCACCCTGCATGTTTTCCAAGAGGAAAACACTCACACACATCATCTATGTTGCTCCCAACTATGCGTGTATACTGTATACTGACAGTCAGTTAATTGTATACTGTTATGTTAAGAAAAAAATTAAAAAAGCTCAATTTCTCTCACAGTGTCACCTAGTCTGAACAGCACTGTTTCTGGCCAGAGAGGTCATACAGGGAAAATTGGCTTATGTCCAGGTAAGAATCAGCCTCTAACGTTAACATCATATCACAGTTGGAGAACAGAGTAAACCACTCAACAGACCCTCTAAACAACCTGAATGGTTCATTTTCTGTTTCTGACATTAGACAGGGTTGCCAGATGCTCTCAGTTGTGTGTTGGAAATGGTTCTTGTGTGTGTCTGAAGGGATACCCCTTTAAGGCTGATGGCTATAGCTGTGAAGGTAACTTCATTACCATGCTTTTTTCAGTCACACACACACACACACACACACACACACACACACACCATGTTGCCACTTGGTTTCTGGGGGGTTATGTAAAAGTGCTTTACAGCCTCTCTCTCTCTCTCTCTCTCTCTCTCTCTCTCTCTCAATATATATATATATATATATATATATATATCAGTACTGTGCAAAAGTTTTAGGCAGGTGTGAAAAAACGCTGTAAACGAAGAATGCTTTCAGAAATATAAATAATGATTGTTTATTTTTATCAATTTACAAAATGTAAAGTGAGCGAACAAAAGAAAAATCTAAATCAGATCAATATTTGGTGTTACTACCTTCTGCCTTCAAACCAGCATCAATTCTTCTAGGTACACTTGCACACAGTCAGGCATTTTGTAGGATTATAGTTGGTGCATGATCAACCAATCTCATGTAAATTTTAAGTAGGACCACACTAGAGAATCATTTTGTTTCTATAATTTACTTTTTTTGTCTTATTTTACATTCTTGTTATATTTTCAAATGTAATTTTTATTGTCTGTATTCTGCAACCAACAGAACCATGTATCTCCAAAAAAGTAACTTTACAGAAGACATTTTGTAGCTTTCTAATGTATGTTAATTTAAATCATTTTGAAGCATTTCTGTTGATCCACTCATTATTTAAGCTCACATCATGTAAAGAGCAGCTGAGTACAAGTGGTAGAGTCATAAAAAGAAAATATACTATATTATATATTATAATAATAGATACTGTGTTTTTTTATGAACAGCAACACATTTCAGAGTCTGTTCTGAATTCTAAAAAAACAGCTGTATCAATCTCATGATGAACACATTATGCTGCACTTAAACATTTCCTTAAGAAATGTGATCAGATTAAGTGGAAAGCATAAACATTCATGAAAAAACTAACATCAAGATCTTCCTTTTTTACTTTGTTTGTTGTCAGACTTTAATGAGTGTCTAACAGGTGTTCACAGCTGCAGGCCAGGAGAGAGGTGCATAAACACTGAGGGCTCATATCGTTGCCAGAGAGAGACAAGCTGTGGCACAGGCTATGAGCTGACCGACAGCAACACCTGCAATGGTTAAAATACTTTCCCATTTAAATCACATTATTAATGGAGACACAGTGGTACTTGGGACTAGGGACTAGGCCCCAGGATCGGAAGGTTGTGGGCTCAAATTCCAGACCAGTAGGTTGCCCTGAGGTAGCCTTGAGCAAGATACCGTCCCCGGATAAAGGACATAGCTGCTGCCTGTTGCATGTGTGTGTATGGGTGAAAAGCAGAGGCTGCATTTCACTGTGGTTGACTGTGGGCTGTTTCACAATGACAAGAATAGTCACTTTAACTTCACAAATAATCCAGCATGTATATTTATATATATATTTTTTAATTCTTTTTAGATATTGATGAATGTCTGGTCGGGACACATAACTGTGGCTCTCACTTCACATGTCAGAACACGCCTGGCTCCTTTCGCTGCTACCCACGACAGCAGTGTGGTGTTGGCTACATTCAGGATGCTGCTGGAAGCTGCATTGGTTAGATTGTCCAGCAGAATACATTCCACGACTTTATCATTCATTTATTTTTCCTAAATGACAGACAAATTAGAGTGCAAAGGGTTAATCTAATACTTGATGCCATGTGATCTCATTGTTCTGTTAGAGGAATGTCTACAGGGCAGTTTTTACTATTGGAACTCTTTCTCTGTATCTCAGACATAAATGAGTGTGTAAGTGAGAACAGTCCTTGCCTGCCTGGTCAGGCATGTTTAAACACAGCTGGCTCTTACATCTGCCAGAGGTTTTCAGTGATCTGTGGACGTGGATATCACCTGAACAAAGAGGGCACACACTGCTTGGGTAAGCAGCTTTCTTCAGGAAAGGAAGCCTATGAATTCCATTTTTCACAATTTAGGTAAAAAAAAGCCTTATGCTAATTGAACTGTAGGTTTTACATTTACATTACATTTAGCAGACGCTCTCATCCAGAGCGACTTCCATGTCCTAATTACAGGGACAGTCCCCCTGGAGCAACTCAGAGTTAAGGGTCTTGCTCAGGGACGCAGTGGTGGTAGTGCCAGAGGTGGGATTCGAACCTGGGACCTCTTGAGCCATAGGTCCATAGGCAAGTATCCTACCACTGGACGACCATCACCACCTACCACTTTTCTTCTTCTATTCATTTTATATAAAAGACAGTCTACAGCAGGGCTGATCAACTCATGTCCTTGAAAGCAGGTATTCAGCACAGTTTGGTATTTTCTCTGCTCAAACACACCGGGTTAAACTCACCTTTTAACGGCCAGATTTAATGTGTCCTTGCTGGGAGACTATCAGATAATACCGCTGTCTCTTCCCTCTTTCTTCCAGATGTTGATGAGTGCAGTCAGCTGCATGAGCCCTGTAAGGGCCACGACTGTGTGAACCTTCTGGGCTCCTTCCGTTGCGAGTGTCGTTCCGGCTTCACTTTTAACAGCATCAGCAGGGCGTGTGAAGGTTAGAGCCTCCTGACATACATTCACCATGTGTATTTTAAACCCTCAGACACCTTGCCAAGGGTGAGAGAAATATTGAAAATGAAATCTACAGGTCTAAATTGAGCACAAACCAGTAAAATGTTTTCAAATAAGCAATAATAGCAAGTACTTTTCATCACAAAGACACAAAAGGCAAGTATATCAAGCATCTAAAATAACTAATATCAAATATAACATACACTGAGTTATTTGTACCTGTTTCTGGTAGATATTGATGAATGCAGAAATTATCCTGGACACCCATGTGCACATAAATGTGAGAACACTCTCGGGTCATACCGCTGCAGCTGCCGCACTGGATTCAGGCTAGACAATCAGGGCATGAACTGTGAAGGTGGGTAGTGGTAGTACCATGGACAGTAGTAACAGAGTAGCAATACCATGTACTCAGCACTGAATGGATCTGTCCTTTAGATGTGAATGAATGTGAGAGCAACCCATGTAGCCAGGAGTGTGTCAATGTGTATGGCTCCTATCAGTGTTACTGCCACCGTGGGTTCCAGCTCAGCAGCATGAATGGGGTTACTTGTGAAGGTAAAAAGACTTTCTTTCAGCTCTTGCAAGAAAAAATGCTTGTTTTGTGTGACATTTTGCAGGGTGTTTTAAATAAAATTTACTTTAATTCTGACTTTACAGTTTGAATTTAAGTAGTAAATATATTTAAAAGGAACATGATGTAAAAGCACTACCAACTCTTGCATGAAACATATATTCTGTGCCACTCTAATAATAAATATTTTAAGTGCTTATCCTTAAAAATGCTGTTTGCCTTCATTTTCCAGCTAAAATAAGAAGTTATTTTAGTGCTACCTTTACACAACTTACTTATGTAAATGCTTTATTCTTAAGAAAATTAGTACATAAATCCCAATATTTAGGAAAAAATATTAATAATAATAAGTTATTACATACATTATATGGACAAATGTATTGGGACATCTTAAACCTACAGGAACTTTTATGATATTCCTGTTCATCTTTGCAGCTTTATCATCTTCCATTTTTCAGCAAATATTCAAGGCCAGTTTAGTTTTTTTTCACACCAAACTCATCAACCATGTCTTTATGGAAGTTTGAGCTGTGGAGAAGATTTGTGAACAGCATGTTTGTTTGTTTATATGTCTGCAACAATACCACTTACGTTAACATTAACATTTCATGACAGCACCATGAATTCCAGCTGTGTTCCTGTTAAAATGAGTTTTGAAATGTTTATATTTCTTTTTTAGATATTGATGAATGCGCCTTGATGGGCGGCACATTTTGCTCCTATCATTGTTTGAACACTCCTGGCAGCTTTAAATGCACCTGCCCCTCAACAGGCTATAGATTGTCCACCAATGGACGCACCTGTCAGGGTGAAGTAATACAACTATTGCTCATTTCACCATAAAAGCTTGTTTCTCCAAACTGAATAATTAACATGCATAACAACGTTTATAATATATAATGTAAGAAAAAACGCTCACAAGTAATTTTGGAATGTTTCAGGGAATTACTGTCCATTTCTTTAACAACCCATGAAATGTCTTTACATTATGCAATTGGTGCTTTGAATTTCTGCACCAAAAAAATTGTCAAATGATAAAAATAGTGAAAAATGGACAGCAACAATGTGGTCCTTTGTATAGCACTTTAGTAATTTAATTTAGATAAATCCGAAAGACAGCATGTACAGAGCTCTTCCAAGAACCTTTTGGTTTTTAAGGGAACCAAAAAAGAATTCCACAATGGCATCACAGCTCTATTGTGTACGTAGCTCTATTTTAGCTCTATTGTGTACATAGAGTGAGATTGTAACAACATGGTATCAGCTGATGATGTTTAAAAGATTTGAAATTAAACGAATCTTGCTGTGATATGACTCTGTGTGCAGACACTGATGAGTGTGCAGCTGGAACACACAACTGCTCTGCTGCACAGAACTGCTTTAATATACAGGGAGGATTCCGCTGCTTGTCATTTGAATGTCCACCCAACTTTCGCCGTGCAGCAGACAGGTGAGAGCTTCTGAGACACCATTTCTTATACATTGTGCCAGAGCTTCTCACTGTAAATTTTTTATCTCAAATTTTCACCTAAATGTTTTCATTTCCGTTTTATGCCTCCATTTCATTCCACTCTCTTCTTTAACTCTTCAGGCACTGTGAACGTTTGCCTTGTGAGCAGAATAGTGAGTGCTTGTTGCTGCCTCTGAGAATCTCCTTCTACAACCTCACCTTTCCCACCAACATTCCCACCCCTGCTGCTGTCTTCCGCATGGGCCCGTCCAGCTCTGTTCCTGGAGATGACGTTCAGCTCACAATTGTGGGCGGGGATGTGGAAGGGTTCTTCAGTATTCAGAAGATGGCCCATGGTGGGTTGATCTCTCTGCAGAAGCCACTGGCCAAGCCCCGGGATCTATTGCTCACTGTAGAGGTCAGACTGACCCGATATGGAACAGTGAGCATTTTCGTGGCCAAGATTGCTGTGTTTGTGGTTGATGACCCTCATGCCATTTTATCCAGTTAGACTCTTGTACCCAGACTGATCGAGGGTTGTTTGGTGAAGATTTCGTTTTCAGTTTGGTAAAAGGTGCCACAAAGTTTACTGAATTTAAAGTACTCTGAGAGCACTGCATGCTCAAATCATTACACACTTGCTGTCGATTTGATCATGTGGTTTGATAATTAATGACATGAATATGTATGAAAATCGAAACAAAAGTTTAATGATGGCTACTACCACTAATTTTAGATATACTCAGTGTTTTCTGAAATGTTGTCTCCATCAACAAGTGTGGCTCTGAAAGAATGATTAAAATATAACTTCATTTCCCAAAACCTTAAATATTTCAGCATAAATAAATCCAGTCATTGGAAATAGACTATATTAATTACCACTATTGATCTCTTAGAATTAACATCATGGCCCTGGCTTTGTTATACAAACTGCCAGTCTTGTGAATCAGCCAGCCATTTTGAAGGTTTGCTTAGATTTTTTGTAGAACTTTTTCCTTCACTCTAATTATGTGCCAGTTCCTGTCAAGAGGCTCTGTTTGACAAAGCAATTATTTGTTCAGTGTTTCTGTGGATTTCAGGATAGGACTGGGAGATTTAGTAATGTGAAGCATATATCATAATATGATAGTTTGCAACGCATTATTTAATTTTCTAGCTAGAATAAAGTGCGGCAGGAACATATAGTTCTATTATTGCTTGTACTGTAACATCTTTGTTGATTGCCTCTACACCCTCTTCCTCACACTCTTCTGCTTCTTTCCAGATAAAGACTGCACATAAACGTTACATATGTATACATGTTCATATACAGTACTGTGCAAAAGTTTTAGGCAGGTGTGCGAAAAATGCTGAAAACAAAAAATGCTTTCAGAAATGGAAGTGTTCATCAATTATTTTCATCAATCAACAAAATGCAGTGAATGAACAAAATAAAAATCTAAATCAAATCAATATTTGGTGTGAGCACCCTTGGCCTTCAAAACAGCATCAATTCCTCTAGGTACAATTGCACACAGTTTTTGAAGGAACTCGGCTGGTAGGTTGTTCCAAACATCTTGGAGAACTAACCACAGATCTTCTGTGGATGTAGCTTCCTCACATCCTTCTGTCTCTTTATGTAATCCAGACACACTGGATGATGTTGAGATCAGGGCTCTGTGGGGGCCAGAAGAACTGATGCTGGTTTGAAGGCAAAAGGTAGAAACACCAAATATTGATTTGATTTAGATTTTTCTTTCGTTCGCTCACTTTGCATTTTGTAAATTGATAAAAATAAACAATCATTATTTATATTTCTGAAAGCATTCTTTGTTTACAGCATTTTTTCCACACCTGCCTAAAGCACAGTACTGTACCTAAACAGTACATATACATGAAGCCTTTTTTAACAGAAATAAAGGTCCAGATGTCTCATAACATGCTGATTGAGACTGTCTAAACAGAAAAAAAATCTATCTGTCAAAATGCCTCACTATTATTAGAGTTATAAGATGCCTGTGAGGATGAATATAGATCATTTGTGACAATAATCTTTGGTGGACTTTGATATTGTTATTGGAGCATGAACAAGTTGTACATGAAAGTCAATTTGATATCAAAACTAAACATATGAATGGAATCAAAATCTGAATAGTCATCTTGTTAATATCAGGGGAATGGAGCCCTCTTGTCCTGGATATCAGTAAAAAAACAAAATTAAACACACACACACACAAATACACAAATAATTTTTTATGGCACGCATATATATGCTTGCTCTGTCTCTAAAGCAAGGAGCAGGAGTTAGCTTCAACCTCTGCTCCTCAAAAGAGGAAGACATACATCAGGACCTTTTTTAGTCCTGGTTAGTCAGTGGTGGAATGAACTTCCTCTTGGGGTAAGAACAGCTGTGTTGCCTGAAGACCCGCCTGTTCAAGGAATAACTAGGAGACTAATTTTCCTAATTAGCCATTTACTTTTTTCTACAAAGCAAAAGCTAAAGTGAGGGCCTTCAGTAAAAGTTAAGCAGATCCTAGGAGATGCCCAGTAGATGGTGCTGTAGATGTTGGTTAGTGCCTCTCCTGTGATATCACAGCTAAAAAGGAAGACATATAGATCATTTCACATCCCGTCATCTATTGGAGGGCTGATGAAAAGAAGCATAGCATTTTGTTCATAACAGACATCAGATAATCAGTTTTTTAATGACACACAATCCTTTATTTTTTCACTCTCATAATTTTGTTCACATATCAATAATTTAACAAATAGGTTAATCCTTATAAACACATTGTAACATTTAAAGGGATGAGGTTCAAACATGTGAAACACTTAAACAAGTCACGTAAAGAAAACAACATCTTCAATTTGGCTTTAGACCAATTTGGCAGCTTTTTTAAAATGTATTTTTCTTTTTTCTTTTTTTTCATCTGTGTGTTGGTGGAGGGAGGTTAAATCAGGTACTTTTTGAACAGGAGCAGCTCCATACACAACTCACACACTGCATTCTCTACCAGGTTAGCAATAAAGGGAAAAATTCTGTAACTAGGCCATAATGGTGTTAAAAACCAAAGATCAGTGAGATTCATTTCCTTCCACATGGCCCATACTCTGTGGAGGACATCCTCTACCCATTTCATCATTGGTCAGTTTCGGACCACAAGGCCACTGTTGAGCACATATTGGGTGGTGGTCCATTTTCAGCACAGCAGTGCCAGCAACATGGCAGTGATATGGTGGCTTACTGCACTAGTACAGCTGTATCAGGCAGTGAAGAGTTGCCCTGTACTGTTAAGAGTAGTCTACTATCCAAAAATAACCAGTAAGAGTCATTTTGTTGTAACTGACCATTGATAAATGACTTTAGGATGACACAAATGCATCTCAAATGGCATATTTTAATGTCATTTTTATGCCTTAACATTTGCAGAGGCCACGTTTTATGACATATTTTCCAAAAAATTTCATTTAGCACATAAACAGTAAGTGTACGATAAAATATGTTTCTCTGTTTATTTTTCAGTTAAAAAAGCAGAAAAGATTCATTTTGACTAGGGTGTCTAAACTTTTGCATATGACTGTATATGTCCCCTGATATTTTAGTGTTGGAATAACAGGTTCCCTCCATGCCCCTTCGATTATACACTTTCTTCTGATTTGCTTTTATCTTGATTGTCCTTTATATAATCTTATTATTAGTTTTGAAATGATATTCAGGTTATATGCACAAAGATACTGATTACTGGGAATTTCATTGGGAATTTTTGTTTTTCTTCAGGAATAAGGCTAGGTATCTTCAGAGCAAACAGTACAAGGATAGCAGCTTAACGGAGAGGTTTCACATATTCACAATCGCAGGTAAAGGGATCAGGTCCAAATGTAGCCAACAGTCTGTTCATGAGATCTCCATGCTTTCACGCACACAACCAAGCGTGCAGATACTCAAATACATGTAACAACAATGCAATCTGATATGCAGGAGATAAGTTCAAAAATAACTTTAGCTGAGAAGAACCTATAGGCCACACGTAGGCAGAGAATGGCTAAATTCAGTGACTTGCAGGGACCTGATGTTGTTATCTGAAGCATTAGCCAGCAGATCCTTTTTCTGTATGTCAAACTTGTAGTCAGCAAAAAATGGAAGCTTTATAAGATGTTGGTCTGAGTGCAGTTTATCACTGATGTGTTGCAGGCTGGCTTAAATCACTCGTTGTAGTAGAAGTGATATGCCATGGCTTTTGCTCTGGTTATGAAATGAAGCCTTTACTTTTATTAAACGAGGCCATAAGTCAGCCTCATATGGTCTAACCTCCAAAAATTCCATATGATGATCCAGATGGATTCCTTTGTCTTTCCACAGGAGGGAAATCTGACTTTAGAAAAATAGAAACTAGGAAAACGGTATTACAAAAATAAAGTGACTGTCATTCAGTCATTCATAATCTACTTCCACACAACAACTTCACACTAATTGACTGATATTGCACAGAGAGGAGTCTCCTCTGATATGATGTCAATGGTTGCACACTGACTTGAGTTCAACACAGAAAGACGGACCTCAAGAAAGGGGGATGCCATCTTTGATGTTCTTTGTCCAGTTTCAGCAGAGAAGCAGCAGAACTGGAGCCAGCAGCAGTGTCTGTCACTATCTTATGGGCAGTGTGTGTCTGTGTCTGTTTTCTCTAATCCTTCTGAGTGTCTTAAAATCAGATGTTCCTAGTGGGCTTGATTGAAGGCACGGGTTTCTAAATGGGTTTTTACTGGACTTGAAGTGTCTGCTGTCATTATGGCCAGGCTTTCCTCACTGCTCTCCTTCTTTCGGACTCTGTTGAAGAGAGAGAGAGAGAGAGAGAGAGAGAGGGAGAGAGAGTGAAGGAAATGAGAAATGAAAACACTCTTGTTCTCGTATCACCTTGTTCACAGTAAGTATCCATGGATCAAGACTGATTAATCTGTTTTATTTCATTATCAATGGTTACTGAGCAGAGTTTACTTATCAAAATGTGATGCATGCAGTTGGTGGAAGTGACCATCCCTTAAAATAGTTTTTAAAAATGTTAAAAATGGAATTCAAAGAAACCTTTGTGCACAATAACTCTTACACTGTGTGCACAATTATTAGGCAAGCATTTAGACCAAATCCTAATTTTCATGCATATATTCCAACTCCAAGCTGTATTAACTGCTAATTGGATATAAGCAGATCAGGTGATGTGTATTTGTGTAATGAGGGAGGGTGTGGCCTCAAAAGAAGAACACCTTATATCAAGGTGTGCATAATTATTAGCCAGCTTTTTTTCCTCCTCAGGAAAAATGGGTCAAAAAAGAAAAAACTGACTCTAAAAAATAAAAAATTGTTAAAAGTATTTCAGAGGGTTGCAGAAATTGCTAAGATATTGGGACATGATCACAGAACTATGAAACGGTTTGCTGCAAATAGTCAACCGGATTGCAAGAATCAGCCAAAGATTTGAGAAGAATCAAACGTGAAGCTACCAGGAACCCATGGTCCACAGTGCTGTCATATTCCAGAACTGAACCTAACTGGAGTGTACAGAAGTGCAAGGTGTTCAGTGCTCAGAGACATGGACGAGGGAAGGAAGACTGAAACCCCACCACCACTGAACAAGACACAAGTTGAATCATCAAGACTGGGCCAAGAAATATCTCAAGACAGATTTTTCAAAGGTTTTATGGACTGATGAGATGTAAGTGACTCTTGATGGACCAGATGGTTGGGCCTGTGGCTGGATCAGTAACAGGCACAGAGCTCCACTTCCATTCAGACGCCAGCAAGGTGGAGGTGGGGTACTGCTAAGGGCTTGTATTATTAAAGATGAGCTAGTTGGACCTTTTTAGGTTGAAGATGGACTCAAAGATGGACTCTCAGGCAGAAGACACTTTCATCAAGCAGTGGTTCAGGAAAATGTCTGCATCTTTCAAGAAGTCCATGATTTTCCTGCAGGACAATACTCAAACGTATGCATGGAAGTTCTCCACTGTGTGGTTTGCCAGTAAATACCTTAAAGATAAAAGAATATTGAAATGGTCCCCTTCCTCACCTGACCTAACTCCTATTGAAAAAACAGTCCACCTTTTTGAACAGTGTCTGGGGGGCTGTGGTTGCTGCTGCACAAAAAATTAATTGTCAACAGATCAGGAAACTGACCGACTCTATGAAGGGAAAGATTATGACTGTAATTGAAAAGAATGGCAGCTATATTCATCACTGATTGTTTTTTTAAATGTCAGAAATGTTTATTTGTACATTTTTAGTTGTTTGATTATCATTCTCACTTTAACAAATAAAGATAAAAAAAATGGAAAAAAAATGTTAATTTTTCATTTAGTTGTGTAATAATTGTGCACACATATGTATCCCCTGAATTTTCAAACTCACATTTCCTTTGTAAAACATTCAGGTTTCAGAGTTATTAACATTGTGGATCGACTGATAGCACTGGATTTGTTCCAGATTAAAATTCATCCTCAAAATACTCACTTGCCTAATAATTGTGTGCACGGTGTACTAATAATGTCAAAGTACAATACATCTGGGGACATCGGTATTATGTCCCGTGTGCTGCCTTGTTTTGTGCAAGCCTGTTTTCCTCTGATTCACATTTTAATGAAGAGCATCTGCTACATTGCCCCATTTTAAGCACATACACACAGCCTATAAAATGAACATTAGACCCACAGTGTTTTCTTGCCAATGCAGTAAAATTAAACACTGCATTGCGCAGCTGAATGCAGTGCCCAAAATAAACACATTTACTTATTAGGGAAAGCCATATTGGACAATTGAAACAAGGAAGTGCAATCAAAGTCCCAGACATTTGCAAAACACCTTTGTTGGCAGTGTGATAACCTGTAATCTCCACATTCATGGTCAGAAGACCAAAGTAAAGATAAAGGAGCCTCAATGCTAAATGATGAGGCTTCACAGCCTTGAATGAACTATGCAGTAACAACTCTGGATACCAAACATATCTAGGCTGTTTGGCTTCATCCATCTGTCCATCCATCCCTCCATCCATCCATCACATTCTTTTTTTTTTTTTTTTTTTTTTAGCAAATCAGTACATTCTAGTTACAATTCAACAACCAATTCACTTGTCATGCATGTCTTTGGTTAGTGAGAGGAAACCCATGCAGACATAGAGAGAACATGCAAACTCCACATAGAAGGATCCCAGGCTGTGTGGGATTCAACCCAGAATCTTCTTGGTGTTTGACTACACTGTAAAAGAATATGTATAAGTAACAGTTTTTGTCTGTACCATTGAAGTGAAAGTGACTATTTGTCATTGTATACATAGCACAGCATCCACTGAATCACAATAAAGAAGCAAGAAAATGCTTCTCTTCATTTAACCCATACACACCATGCAGTAGGAAACAATACCTGGTTCAAAGGTACCTCAGGCTAACTGGTAACCAACAATCTTGTACCTAAACACTAGGCCACTGCTGTCCCCATTTGTCAGTTCAAAACGTAATCCTGAGTTGCTGGCTGGAGTATTTCTGATGGGACATTAATTGTGCTGCTAAAAGACCCATTAATTCTTACGGTCCAACAATTCTGTGCTTTTTGTTTAGAAAACTTTGCCACAGTGATTTGATTGACATCTTCCCATTGCCTGTTATTACATATAATGTTGTGGACCAAACACAGAACAACAAATAATAATAAAATAATTTAATAAAGGGTCCAACAACTTGTCTGACATTTACATTGTGATGATATCATCAGATCATGTCTGTGTTCCCAATTTAATGGCCACTCCCTGACCTACCCACCAACACACCCACTCTTGGTGTCTTCCTCGAAGTTAATCCAGCTGGTGAAGCAGTGGTGACAGATGGTAGGAATGGGACGGGGGGCTGTAGGTTTGGCTAAGGCCAGCCCACCACAGTTCCCGCTGTAGTTATGAATGATTGCATGGTCTTAGGCATTAAGTTGGATCAGTGTAATCCTACCCAGCATATGCAAATGGCTCATGAGGCCAAATCCAAGTGGGACAACCACTAGCACACCCTTGGCACATCTACTTTTCCTCTTTCCTTTTCTTTCCAAAACAGCACCAAGACTTAAAAAAAAAAATAAAAATACAGGCAGCTGAAAATGTTCTTTAAATTGAAGTCATAGAATCATATATTGAATCACGAACATTTTTTAATTATAATGGTTTTTCCTTAAAGTAAAGCCTGCTTTTTCGACCTGTACCTAACAAATCACAATGGTCAGCTCAGTTTTGGTGCTTTTTTTGTACTGGTTACTTTTACACTCATAATCTGCAGTTTTTAAAAAAATTGTTCAGATGAATTCTTTACTGATGGTGAAAGCACCTTTCTATGGCAAGATGCCTTTTGTATTAGTTTTATTGCGTCTCAGGGAAGAAATATATCTATTCATGGAAGATGAAATGACTTTCTGAAATTCTTTGCTTTGGTGCTTAATCTTCTGAAAACCTCACACCAAATTTGGTCATAGCTTTCATACAGGTAAGAAAAATAAGGAATGATAACACTTCTTTGGTCAGTTGTGTTTATTGTCTTGTGCTTATTCTGCTGATGTCTCTATTTTTTTTTCATCTTCAGGAACATTTCATGTTTATGTTGTCAAACACATCATCCCTAATCTTTGTCTTCTGACTCCTTCTCTTCTAAAAGTGAAAACTGACATGTCAGCTGGCCCTGGAGCTGGCCATGGAGGCCTATATGAGTCTGGGCTTCCATCACTTCAGCCATGAGTGTACCATTAAGCCCATGGCAGTATGAGTGTCTCTGCGTTCCTCAATCTTTCCCTTATTCCTGCTCTCTCAGGTCACTGAGCCTGTAGAAAACACTGCTTTCTCCCATGCTGTTATGTAATACATCCTGTCCTTCTATTTATTTCCCAGTCTGGCACACAAAGACAGTGCTTTCCTTCAGGCCTGTGACTAGCCAGTACGGATGTTAAATGCCCTCGGCTGCCAGAGGGAAGGTGGACATGACCCCCAGTGTTTCTCCACTCTTATCCAGATTCATGCTAAACCAGGAAGAGAGTCGGAAAGTGTGTGTATTTCTTTACCAGCAATAAAGCTACAGGTTGACACAAAATCATGCACAATTGTTTTGTCACTTGGTTGTAAAACCGAGCATCCTGATGAAAAAAAAAAGAAAGATGAAAGTGAAAGTGGCTTTGTGTCATCATCAACATACCAGCACACCTCACAGTGTACCACAACAAGATGCTTCTCTGTATTTAAATCATCCACCTAAGAGTTGTAGTGGGCAGCCCCACATCCAGCATCCAGGAAGCAGTGCTGACGGTGATACCATCCTCAGTGGTACCTCAGGGTAACCGACTAGTATGGGATTTGAACCCATGACCCTCCAATCACACACACACACACACACGTCATATTCACAATTTGTTTCATAATCACAGTGCAATTCAATGTCAAAGATACAGGTTTCAGGTATAAGGTTTTGATAATGACACAGGTATTGATTTTCACAAAGTTTGCTGCTACAGTGTTTTTAGATCTTTTTGTCAGATGTTTCTATGGTAACTAAAGTATAATTTGCATTGGCATGCTGTCAGTCAACTTATGGGCTTAATCCTGAATGATGGAGCCCATTCTTGCATAATCAATGCTTTGAGTTTGTCAGAAGAATTTTGCTCCTTGAGCCACTTAGATATCACTTTTTCCTTATGGCCTGGTGCTCAATCAAAACATGCCTGGAAAAGGCATTGTTCTTCACCAAACTGATGGCTGGAAGAAGCTGCTCTTGGAGGATTTTTTAATGATGCTGAAATTCAGTGGAAATGGGTTTTTTGTGATTATATCCATTTTCATGGCAAAGAGAGACTTAATGCAAATAATATGATCACTCTTCATAATGTTCAAGAGTTTATGCAAATTGCCATCTTTAAAACTTTGTGAAAATTAATATTTCTGTCATTCCCAAAACTTTTGGCCATGGATATATGCATACATGAAACCATAATGTTTGCTACGGTCCTGTTAATGACTTCTGACCTGCTACAGTAGGAATAGGATTTTCCTCTCTGTGTTGGATAATCAATGATTATCCCTAGATCACCCTAGTGCTCATGTAATCACAAATATGCACTTGCTAACCTCCTAGTCTTCATCCCTTGAGTGAATGAAAGCCACATGATGGACATAACCTCTACAGGACCTCTCCATATTCACACTTGTGGGTTGTCTGGTAAACCACTAATCTGAACAGTGAACTATAGAAGTACTTTACTGTATGTTTTAAGTTTGCTATAGAGGCATAGAATAGGGTAAGGGTACCACCACTAACAGGGGAAGTAAATATTTTCTGTCTTGTGACTATTTCCTCTGTCAAGTGGGAAGCTGGAGAAGTGGGTAATGAAGGAATGTGAGCAACTCTGACAAGGGTTATATTTTGATGGCTGGTAAACCAGAATGGAACTTCTCCAAAACATCAGACCTTGTGATGTTCCAAGTATTTGTTTACAAGGCAACTGGTTCCCAAGACTCATTGTTGTGAATAGAGTGTGAGGGCTAGCCCATCTGGTCTAATTGTACAGAAGAGCTACCGTAGCACAAATTGCTGTAAAAGTATAAAAGCTGTGTTTGGGGCTGCAGATCCTGCACACATTATCAGCAGATCCATTTAGGTTCTGTAATTTGCAAGGTTGCTCCTCCATGGATTAGGCTAGTTTGTCTATCATATCCCTTAGAGGCTGGACCTTAATCAGTAAAGGAGAAGTTGGATTTGAAGGCAAAAAATATTTACAGAATATCATTTACCATTTAATCAGAAAGATTAAAATCTGGAATAACGATGACATTTTAGAAATATTTCAAATCGTTCAAATCCATTTCGATGTTTTATCTTATATAAAATACAAAATAATTCTTCTCAAAGTGTTTATGGTGCTTAGTTATGGGAATTAATCCTGTTACAACTTGTGAGATGTCTTTTCCAGGAGTCAAACAGCTTTAATTTACAGACTTGTTTTTGGGCTACTACCATTGAGTTTGCACTTTTAGTAGTAGTAAGTGCCCCTGAAATCATCTGAGTGCATTAATAATCCTAGGAATGTGTCTACAATGGAAAAATTAGGATTTCTGATTAGTGGATTATAGTTGATTTGATTACAGATTGTTTGCTTAAATTATATCCACTAGGTGGCCTTAGACCTCTATCTTAATGTCGTGATTTCTCCAACGATCCGCTCCAGTATCTTATCTACTTCTAGCTCTAGTGTTCAGTGAAGAACACATTTAGTGTGAAGTGAAGCTCAGCATATACAGTGTAATGTGTGTGAGCTGTGTGAACTGGACAGCAGTTAAATCCCTACCATTGACTCTGCATTTTTGCAGGTGGTCAAGCCATTGTAGAAAAAGGCAGAGCAAGTGACTGTGCCACAGATTCATGTGCCAGGCTTGTCACACACCACCGCCTCCATCTCACTGACAGCAGATGAGCTGCATAATCTAGTCCTATATTAAGATTGAAATGCCTACATTGACTGCTCCGTCCCATCGACTTACTCCCTCAGGACTATTTGCAGCATTAATGTAATGTCCATTTAATGATGCAAAGCAGATTAACAGCAGATTTAAGGGACATATCCAATGCTATGGCACACTTCGCCTCAAAAATGTGGTGAAATTAATTTTAATGGCAAATATTCGTATTACATACACATTTTATATTACAATACTGTAACAGAGAGAAAACTTCTAAAAGTTACTCATTATAGCCATTTCATATTAAAACATTCTAAAATTTCTCATGATAAGATTTTGTTACTTCAAGAACTAAGGCTTGACATAAAATGAAATGTCAATAGACATTTTTCACATAATTTACTTAACATTTGGAGAAATAATTTGAATAATCCTTTAATACTGCGTCAGAGTTCTCAGTTAAGAAATAGTAGATTTATAGGCTATATTTAGGACTACTTTACTTGGCAAGATAACATTCACACTGAAAAGTTTACTGTATCATTATCTTATAAAGATACAGTTGAATAATGATACTTTTTACTATCTGGCCCCACGTTTCTTCATAATTAGTGTGTAGAATATTTTTTGTTCATCTCCAGTCGGACAAAAGGAAATAAGTAGACATCACCTACAGAAAACAATTTGTATAATTGCGGATATGTATATGTTGTAGAATGTAGTGTGTGGCATAACACATTTTCTTTTATTTATTTATTTATTTATTTTATTATTTAATTGATTTATTTTGCAGTCTATTCTCTGTTCAACTTAGCAAATAAACTGTGATTTTTTTTATTAAAGTGTTTTGACATATTAAGAGAATGTGTGTAAATTATCTCTATAAAAATCAGCAAAATATATAATGTGACCAGGGTGCTCATACTATTCCAGAAAATGTGCCTTATTTTACTTTACTTTAAAACGTTAATGCATAAAATGTAATTTTGTATTAATGCACAAGGCATCTGCAGAATATTTTAAGACATATCTTGAAAACCTAAAGCTGTTTTGGCGGCTGCCCCAAGATCAGATGCATTGCACCACACTTTCCATTTTGAAGTAGAGAAAAGGGTAGAAAATTGTAGAAAAAGAAATAGTAATATTTTTAATATTGCACACTTCCTGAGTCTTTTCTTGTCCTTAAAACACGTGAACTCTGCAGAAATGTACTACATTTAACATTTAGTATGAGGTTGTTTTTTAAGAGCTTCAAACTGAAATTGTTTGTTTAACCTTTAAAATCCAGTCAGCACAAAGAATAATGCACTGGCATGAACTTTGCTCTGTATGAAGACTGAGAGAAGCAATGAATAGAGCACTTTTCAGAACAGAGGCGTGTTGATGGTCGGTTGCTAAAAGCGTTCATGAAGACACATACTGCCAGGAGAGATCTTTTTCCACCTTTTGGTGCAGCAACTCTTTGATCGTGCCCTTGGGAAGGTTTCAAGGTTGGCGGAAAGGAATTATGGGATGTGTTTATCGCGTTTCTCAGCGGGATCCGTGATGTCCCTCCCTGAAGAACCTCCCAGGGATCATAGCGCTTTGCATTAGAGTATTTATCTGCTTAGCTGACACTCTTAATCCAAAGAGACTCATCATTTTTTTCATCCTCTGGCATTTGAGAGGTTTTTTGTACCCAGTAAAATGTAGCTTGAGAAAGAAAAGAAATATATTTAAGGAGGCTAGAGAAAAAGCCCAGAAGCCATCTGAGTTCACACATGCAGCAGTAATACCTGCAGATACTTTTGGTTGAGAAAATATTGATGGAAGACCACTTGACAAAAACGGGACAGAATTTGAAGTTGATGTAAATATTAATCATGAATATATTTTTAAAGAGATTATAGAATTCATTCAGTATTTTTACAGGTCAAAAGGCTTGCCTATGGCTATCATTAGTACTGGTCCCATGGTTTAATTAATGCAACTAGCTTCAACAATTAAGCACTTTGCATGTCCCATATGCACTATTCTGTCTGACACATAAAGTTCACTGCAACTATAGTAAACAAAAAAACTCACCTTTGGCCCAAATACAATAATCCATGTTTTTGAAGGCTGTAATAAGTCCCAGGATATTATGTAATAAATCAGCAGCCAGTTAGCTTTAATGGCAACCTAACCTTTACTGTTGTAGCACTCTCTGATTCTCATATTTTTTTGCATTGCTAATTTAATAGGATTTATTAACTTTTAAGTTGCATAAGAGTGACATTTGTTCTACATGGAACCCTACAAACCTGCAACATAAAATACTCCCTCCCAGACTTTAGTCAACATTACTTAATGGTCCAGACAAGACAGCTGCAATTTGTAGTTGCAATTAGCTGCAACTTGTTCAATTGCAAGGTAGTCTTTAGTAACGCTATTAGAGAAGACTCTTCGGCAACTGCATAAGAATGCAGATTTGTCTAACCTGAACTACTAATCTTTTTATTTTGCCACAGGCAACAAAAACATTTTAGTATTCTGAAATATTCTGGGTCATTCTAGTAAATCATCAGAGTGGAACAAATCATAGTATTTCCAATATTGTCTTTATTGTTCTTATTCTTTTACATAATTTGACAACCCCGACTGTCACTTTCACTGTGGCGATATTTAATGATGGATGGTCATATAGAAATTCAAATGATTTTCATCAAATTTTGTTC
This sequence comes from Hepsetus odoe, assembly GCA_017165825.1. Taxonomy (NCBI): domain Eukaryota; kingdom Metazoa; phylum Chordata; class Actinopteri; order Characiformes; family Hepsetidae; genus Hepsetus; species Hepsetus odoe. Next base: position 7,159,622 of record CM029392.1, read on the forward strand.
CAATAACATTCACTGAAATGTTGTAAAAGTGGTGTTTTTTCTTCAAGTTTTTATTTTCAGACAGCAACAATATAGTGATTTACTTGTACTGAGAATGATCCACTGCATGTGGAAATCCTGATGAATGACTGTTTTTAAATGAGGGTTCATAAAATATCTGGGGAAACAGATGAGCTAAAAGCCCATCGTAAACTAAAAAGTGCACCTATATGGTCAACAGCCTTGATACAATGAACAAGTGTTGGTAGGTAGTTAATAAAGTGACCAATGAGGGCATATCTGCATATTGTACAGCATGCATGGTATATATTACACAACCTTAATTCAGAAAGACAGAAAAAAAATATATATATTTGTTTATACACTGTGCACAAATTATTAGGCAAGTGAGTATTTTGAGGATTAATCTTAATCTGGAACAAACCCAGTGCTATAAGTCAATCAGCAATGTTAATAACCCTGAAACCTGAATGTGAAAAACCCTGAAACCTGAATGTGAATAACCCAGAAACTCATCTGTAAGAGTGTGAGTAATAAACAAACAACCAAAAAAAATCAGTAAAGCCACTCTTCTTTTCAGTATCAGTCATAATCCTTCTATTCACGGAGTGTCTCGTTTCTTCACTTTCTTGATCTGTTGATCAACTTTTTGTGCAGCAGCAAGCCTCCCAGACACTTCAGTCTCCCGTTTAAGAAGTTCTCAATAGGGTTTAGGTCAGGTGAGGAAGGGGGCCATGTCATTATTCTTCATTATTATAGACATTATTGTTTCATTTTTATGGTCTTTACTGGTGAGCCACACACTGGAGAACTTCCATGCATGTGATGTAGCATTGTCCTGCATAAAAATCATGGTCTTCTTGAAAGATGCAAACTTTTTCCTTGAACCTCTGCTTGAAGAAAGTGTCTTAAAAAAACTGGCAGTAGGTCTGGGAGCTGAATTTGAGTCTATCTTCAGCTCAAAATGTCCAACTAGCAAATCTTTAACAACACCAGCCCATACCAATACTTCAGCTCCTTGCTGGCGTCTGAGTGGAAGTGGAGATCTGGGATCTGATCAACAGTCACACTCATCTCATCAGTCCATAAAACCTTTGAAAAATCTGTGGTGGTCTGGTTTCAGGCTCCCTAACCTTGGCCATGTCTCAGAGCACTGAACACCTTGCACTTTAGGAAACTCCAGAGTCAGTTTTCTCTTTTTTGGCCCATTTTGCCTGAGGAGGAAAAGAAACTATATCTCCTTGTTGATCTCCTTAGGCCACACCCACATCACCCAAGCTGCTAAAATCCAATCAGCATTCAAGTTTTTACATTTTGGAGTTGGATATGCATAAACATGATGATATGGTCAAAATACTCACTTGCCTAATTATTGTGAACACAGTGTATACACCCATTCTGCATTTCAGGCCTGCAACACGTTTGGTACAAAATGAGTATCCATGACATACTGAGTCTCTGAAGAGCAAAGACGGGCAGAGAATAACCACTCTGTCAACAGATGTGTGAGAAAATCATTTGGTTAAGACAGATTCTGTGCAGATTACAAAGGCAAGGCAAGGACGAAGAGGGTTTGGGTACAGAACTGTTCAGCATGCAGTTTTGAAAATAATGTGTCACTGATGATCCAATACTGCTACAGACCTTAAAATAATAATAATAACCCTTTATTTATAATCCCACGAAATTCACTCTCTGCATTTCACCCATGTGCAGCTATTGAAAGCGCCCAGGGAGCAGTGATGGGGACAGCACCTTGCTCAAGGGTACCTCAGGGCAACCTACTGGGAAGGGTTTCGAACCCCCGATCATGTGGCTGACGCCCTAACCACTAGGCCACCGCTGCCCATATAAAAGATGTGTATAATAGGAATGAGACTAAATAATGCCAGAAAAACTCCATCATTAGTTATCCTCGATGAAAAATGCCTTACCATCACAACTTTTGGAATGTATTGCAGACCTGAAATGGAGGAATGGATAAATATTCACAAATGAAATGAAGTTGACATGAAAACATGAAATATTCACACTGTGTGCAATTAAATAATAGCAATAAATTACTGCTTTTTTATCTTCCATACCGTTCAAACTTTGTATTATTTGGGCTTGTACACTAAGATATAGTCATAAAAAATGAAACTATTAAGAAATTGTTAAAATAGGTCAGAAAGACAACTAAAAATGGAAACAACAGCAATCATAAGCTAGATGGTTGACATCAATCAGTTTTCTTGTTGAAGAGCAAAAGCTGCATGTTAGATGTTTGTCAGTGAGGGTAAAGTGATGAGGCAGAGAGTGCTGGGAGGTGCCTACTACTAATCCATGTTAATGTCTCCATCAGACTGAGCACAGGGAGGCAGGTCCGAGCTTTAGCCTCTGGCTGCAGAAATCAATCTAGGGCGCCCACAATACATGACATAGGATTACTCCATCAGCCTCTAATGCTCACTACCATTCACATACAGTGAAAAGCAGCTAGGTAGCAGAGTTATCAAAGCCCCTGGCATGTGCAGGAAAGACAGATTTTCAAGCATGTTACGTATCTCCAAATATCGATTGCATTTTCATTTATAATGATGTTTACAATTAATTGATATATATGTATATTATTTTAACTATATATGTATATATATATATATATATATATATATATATATATATATATATATATATATATATATATATGAGAGAGAGAGAGATGTGCATGCTTTTAATAGGATTTATAGTTGGTATCCCTATTATAAATCATTGAGTCACCTACTTTTTTTTTTTTTTGCATCTTTTTAACTTTAATTACCAGCACATCTTCAATCTCATCATCAGCCGTTCAGTTTATTTAATGTCATACTTTAAATAACCATTCAATTTCAATTTTTGTCAATGGTTCAACTCTCAGCTGGGCAAGTATAAGCAAGTATAAACCTGCTGTACCAAAAATATGTAAGAAAATAAACATCAGGAAAATTCAAATTAAATTACACTCTGTATAAAGTGAAATAAACTGGACACCTCAATAAAAATGTAGTTCTTTATTAAGAAATGTCACCATAACAATATTAGATCTAAATTATATATATATATATATATATATATATATATATATATATATATATATATGCATACAGTGAAACACAACTGTAAACAATCAATTTGCTAATTCCTGTTTGGACTACAGACAAAATCAATAGCGTTATGTCATGTAACAGACATAATCAATCAGTTACAATATAGCTTAGAAAAAAAAAGTTAACATCTCTCTCAGGAAATAATCTTTCACACATTCACATTCAGCATTGCTGTTGTGTTAAACGAGTCTCTTTTATGTTATGTAGAAACTATGCAGGAACTACTGCCAAAAGGATATACCAAATTGTGGACATGTGAACCTGACAACTTGTGCATCATTTTGTGACATATAAACACTACATCATCAGGTGGTATTAATACATACAATATACTATATTTTCCTGTGTGTACTGAGCAATTAAATCAGGGCTGCGATGCGTGTGATATGCACAGCACGTGGACACAAATGTGTCGCGACATAGGAACGCTCTTTGGCCAAAAGGGTTGTGTGACACACTTCTGCTTCTTGCTGTATGGGCAAAGCGAAACTCTGCCAAATGTACTGCTTCAACTCCATTAACAATGCAGGATGCATGATGTTTGTTGTGTGAGTGAGCACACATGACTTTACAGTATTTTGCCTGGTGAGACATGTGGGATTTGAAGCAGACTTCTAGTTAAAAAAAAAAGGGGGGGGGGGGGGGAGTGTTAGAATGGTTTATATCTGATTTCAAAAAACATAAGTTAAAATATTAATACATTAGAAATATGGAAATAAACTGTTGTTATTTGTTGTATGCATTCCAGGATTGTACAGTCTTTCAACCAGATAACTTTATATTATTCTGCCAATGCATTTAAAAATAAAGAATGGTCTACAACCATAGCAGTAGTAAATGTGTATTTGTGTGCGTGCATGCGTGTGTGCGTGTGTGTGTGTGTGTGTGTGTGTGTGTGTGTGTGTGTCTGTGTGAGAAAGTGTGTAAATGCGTGGCACATCCTCCCTGGCTTGCTTCTGTGGTAAACAGTCAGAATGGCTGATAGTCGTTGAGAATGACTTGAGGAGTGTATGTGGGTGGACTCTCAGCGCTGTCCTCCCAGTGGAATAGTGTCATTCCCTGTGTGGCATTAATCACACAGTGGGCTGTTCATCCTGCTGAGTGTTATTGTTCATTCTGCAGGGGAGCACTATAAAATGTAGAGCTGGAAATGTTATGCTATGTTCTAGCTCTGGTAAATTTTCACCTCTGGCTTTAGAACTGTACAAAATATTCCCCTTAGCCCAAACACAATCAACCAGTAGGGTTACTTGCTTCTTTGGGTCTTCCCTGGAGTTCTGAGTGGAGCCCTCAAGGGCTTTAGCATTCAGAAAAAGGCCTCATGATCTCTAATGAATTAAGAAAAAACATAACTGTAAATCTTTGCTATTTTTTTATTCAATAGAAAAGTTTTTTAACTAGGCCAATTATTAGTTTCTATTTTTATTTCAAGTTTTGGTTGTGAACAATCAATCAATAATATTCTGATTTGCAATGCGTGAGATAAATAACAAGAGGAAAAACGGCTTGTCACGGTTTGCGGTGCTCTACCCTGGCTGGCCACACCTGGCGTCTTGTTAGGGTGTCAGGTGAACCTCATTGTTTAAAGGGTATATGTCCTGTCAATCCTACCTAACCATCACAGAAATGAAGACCAGAGAATGGACGTAGCGAGTCGGGAGCTGGGTTTTTATGTGTTTATGGGGAGAGGTGCGGACCTGCAGGAGGGCTGGTGAATTCTTGACCGGCTCAAGGTATTGCTTAAGTTATATGATAACTGGAGGTTAGCTGACCTGGCCAAAGTTTGTTTCCAGCATCCTGGAGGGAAAAGGGCAGCCCTGCCCTCAGCAGGGACTCAAGAGGGAAACGCTGCAGAGATCAGACAGTTCTCCAACAGTCCCCAACACTCCAGGCTATCCGCAGCGCCACCTCGTCAACCCAGGAGCTGTGAGCAGCTGGAGAAGCAGGATTGGGCCATTCGTGAAAAAGTGGCCGCAATCCAGCACTTGTGTGGCACATGAAGCTGTTGCAGGGTCTTTGCCAGACTGGCCAGGTCTTTCCCTGCATTCCTATTCATTGCTGGTTCCTGCAACCACCCAAGGGGTGGTCGCCGGTTACCACGACTGCCCAGGGGGCAGATCGTCCCAGATCGGTCCCAGATTGGTCCCAGAACGGCTCCTGCGACTGACTAGAGGGGGGTAGTCCCAGTTCATTCCCCCGTCCAAGCTCCTGCACTCAGCTTCACCAACATACAGTCCCCCTCATGTCACTCACCTTTCACCCAGTTGCAAACTCTTTGTAGCTAATTTTTGTATCTTTTTTTTTCCAAATAGTTTGATGATTCTGTGTTTTTCATGGACCATTTTCAAGTAGTTTAAACTTGTAAGTTTGGAATGCAGGTCTTCTAGAGACATATAAAGGATGAGAAACCATTTGCCTGAACTTACAGCCATAAAGAAAATGTTACAGTATGCATAGACCCAATCAGATTAAAGTTTACTGAATTTCACAGAACACAATTAGTAGATTAAGGTGATTCTCAAAATGAATGGAATATTTTGAATAATTAATTAGTTTGACAAAAAAAATACTTATAAATATCTGTAGCTGCTGAGCCACTACAGGGGCTCACTTTCCTCCTGATGGCATTGATTTTCTTTCTTTTTCTTCAGACATTCTTTCTGTACAGTGAGGATAGAGATGATGTTCTAATACTCAGACAACTTAACAACTGATAGACTCTTTCAAAGCAAGCCCAGTTTCATGATTTGTGAATGGTTTAATATGAGTTGCAAAGGTTTAAACCTTTTTTTCTTTTTTATTTGTGAGGTGGCTTCATGGAAAATAACAGAGATGTGTATCTGGATGGGACTAAATGATCAAAGCAAAACTGAGTTCAGTGAAAAAATTAATTAGTTTAACCCAAGGAGGAGGTTAGATAAAAAATGGTATGGAGGGAAATAAAATGGGGGACCACTTGTACATTTAATCCTGTCTGAACAGGGTGTATTGCTGAGTTGGAGGACAGCAGGAGGAAGTGGCCTGATATTAATCACGGAGATGTTCTGACTATCTACTTTTAGGAGGTGGTCATCTTAAATACACATGGTCATTTATGGTCAAAGCACACTTGCTCTAAGAAATCTTTTCCATTGTGCAAGTTATTCTGGCTTCCCCTAAGCACACAAAAACAATGGCAGTTTTCCATGAGTTTATAATCATTGTCAAGATTTACTATGGCATATTAAAATCTCTACCCCAACTGATGCAAGAATACATGCAAATTAGTTACAATAACTGGTGGCCTAGTGGTTAGGGAGTTGCCCCTGCATTGGAAGATTGTGAGTTCAATTCCCTCACTAGTAGGTTGCCCTGAGGTACCCTTGAGCAAGGTACCGTCCCTGTCACTGCTCCCCGGGCACTTTCAATAACTGCCCACTGCTGCACGGTGTTTGCATTGGTTAAATGCAGAGGTCCAATTTCGTTGTGGTTCACTGTGTGCTGTGCAGTGACCTTGCAATGACAAGGGTTGTCACTTTCACTTTCAACTGGAAGCAGCACCTGCAGCACTTAAAGAAAAATCTCTCAAATGGCCCAAGTACATTTTATCCATCCATCCATCCATTTTCTCCCGCTTATCCGAGGTCGGGTCGCGGGGGCAGCAGCTCCAGCAGGGATGCCCAGACTTCCCTCTCTCCGGCCACTTCTTCCAGCTCCTCCGGGCGGATCCCAAGGCGTTCCCAGGCCAGCCGAGAGACATAGTCTCTCCAGCGTGTCCTGGGTCTTCCCCGGGGTCTCTTTCCGGTGGGACGTGCCCGGAACACCTCACCAGGGAGGCGTCCAGGGGGCATCCTAATCAGATGCCCGAGCCACCTCATCTGACTCCTCTCGATGCGGAGGAGCAGCGGCTCTACTTTGAGCCCCTCCCGGATGGCTGAGCTTCTCACCCTATCTCTAAGGGAGAGTCCAGACACCCTGCGGAGGAAACTCATTTCGGCCACTTGTATTCGCGATCTCGTTCTTTCGGTCACTACCCACAGCTCGTGACCATAGGTGAGGGTGGGAACGTAGATCGACTGGTAAATTGAGAGCTTTGCCTTCTGGCTCAGCTCCTTCTTCACCATGACGGACCGATGCAGAGCCCGCATTACTGCAGAAGCTGCCCCGATCCGCCTGTCGATCTCCCGCTCCATTTTACCCTCACTCGTGAACAAGATCCCAAGATACTTAAACTCCTCCACTTGGGGCAAGGTCTCACTCCCAATCCTGAGAGGGCATTCCACCCTTTTCCGACTGAGGACCATGGCCTCAGATTTAGAGGTGCTGATTCTCATCCCAGCCGCTTCACACTCGGCTGCGAACCGATCCAGAGAGTGCTGAAGGTCACGGCATGATGAGGCCAACAGGACAACGTCATCTGCAAAAAGCAGAGACCCAATCCTGAGCCCACCAAACCGGACCCCCTCAACGCCCTGGCTGCGCCTAGAAATCCTGTCCATAAAAGTTATGAACAGGATCGGTGACAAAGGGCAGCCCTGGCGGAGTCCAACCCTCACCGGGAACAGGTCCGACTTACTGCCGGCAATGCGGACCAAGCTCTGACACCGGTTGTACAGGGACCGGACAGCCCTTAACAGGGAATCCGATACCCCATACTCCCGGAGTACCCCCCACAGGAGCCCCCGAGGGACACGGTCGAATGCCTTCTCCAAGTCCACAAAGCACATGTAAACTGGTTGGGCAAACTCCCATGCACCCTCCAGGACCCTGCTAAGGGTGTAGAGCTGGTCCACTGTTCCGCGACCTGGACGAAAACCACATTGCTCCTCCTGGATCTGAGGTTCGACTATCCGACGGACCCTCCTTTCCAGGACCCCTGAATAGACTTTCCCCGGGAGGCTGAGAAGTGTGATCCCTCGATAATTGGAACACACCCTCCGGTCCCCTTTCTTAAAGAGGGGGACCACCACCCCGGTTTGCCAATCCAGAGGCACCGTCCCCGATGTCCATGCGATGTTGCAGAGGCGTGTCAGCCATGACAGTCCTACAACATCCAGAGCCTTGAGGAACTCTGGGCGGATCTCATCCACTCCCGGAGCCCTGCCACCAAGGAGCTTTTTGACCACCTTGGCAACCTCGACCCCAGAGATGGAAGAGTCCACCTCGATGTCCCCAGGCTCTGCTTCCTCCTCGGAAGGCATGTTGGTGGAATTAAGGAGGTCTTCGAAGTACTCCCCCCACCGACCCACAACGTCCCGAGTCGAGGTCAGCAGCGCACCATCCCCACTATACACTGCGTTGACCGTGCACTGCTTTCCCCTCCTGAGACGCCGGATGGTGGACCAGAATTTCCTCGAAGCCGTCTGGAAGTCCTTCTCCATGGCCTCTCCAAACTCCTCCCATGCCCGAGTTTTTGCCTCAGCAACCACCAGAGCCGCATTCCGCTTGGCCTGTCGGTACCTATCAGCTGCCTCCGGAGCCCCACTGGTCAAAAAGGCCCGGTAGGACTCCTTCTTCAGCTTGATGGCATCCCTCACCGCTGGTGTCCACCAACGGGTTCTAGGGTTGCCACCGCGACAGGCACCGACCACCTCCCGGCCACAGCTCCGGTCAGCCGCCTTGACAATGGAGGTGCGGAACAAGGTCCATTCAGACTCAATATCCCCCACCTCCCCCGGGACGTGGTTAAAGCTTTGACGGAGGTGGGAGTTGAAGCTTGTCCTGACAGGGGACTCTGCCAGACGTTCCCAGCAGACCCTCACGATACGTTTGGGCCTACCAGGTCTGACCGGCATCCTCCCCCACCAACGAAGCCAACTCACCACCAGGTGATGGTCGGTTGACAGCTCCGCCCCTCTCTTTACCCGAGTGTCCAAGACATGGGGCCGCAAGTCCGATGACACGACCACAAAGTCGATCATTGAACTGCGGCCTAGGGTGTCCTGGTGCCAGGTGCACATGTGGACATCCTTATGCCTGAACATGGTGTTCGTTATGGACAATCCGTGACGAGCACAAAAGTCCAATAACCAAACACCGCTCTGGTTCAGATCGGGGGGGCCATTCCTCCCAATTACGCCCTTCCAGGTGTCACTGTCATTACCCACGTGAGCATTGAAGTCCCCCAGCAGAACGATAGAGTCACCAGGAGGGACGCTCTCTAGCGCCCCCTCCAGAGACCCCAGAAAGGGTGGGTAGTCCAGAATGCTGTTTGGCGCATAAGCGCAGACAACACTAAGGACCCGTCCCCCGACCCGAAGGCGGAGGGCCGCCACCCTCTCATCTACAGGGGTAAACCCCAATGTACTGGCGCCAAGCCGTGGGGCAATAAGTATGCCCACACCTGCTCGGCGCCTCTCACCGGTGGCAACTCCAGAGTGGAAAAGAGTCCAGCCCCTCTCAAGGAGACTGGTTCCAGAGTCCAAGCTGTGCGTCGAGGTGAGTCCAACTATATCTAGCTGGAACTGCTCAACCTCGCGCACTAGCTCAGGCTCCTTCCCCACCAGAGAGGTGACATTCCACGTCCCTAGAGCCAGCTTCTGCAGCCGAGGATCGGACCGCCAAGGCCCCCGTTTTCGGCCACCGCCCAGCTCACAATGCACCCGACCTCTTTGGCCCCTCCCACCGGTGGTGAGCCCATGGGAAGGGGGACCCACGTTGCTTCTTCGGGCTAAGCCCGGCCGGGCCCCATGGGTGAAGGCCCGACCACCAGGCGCTCGCCAGCGGGCCCCACCTCCAGGCCTGGCTCCAGAGGGAGGCCCCGGTGACCCACGTCCGGGCGAGGGAGAACGTCTTCCAAGGTTTTTATGCATCATCAGAGGTCCTCTGAACCGCTCTTTGTCTCTTCCCTCACCTAGGACCTGTTTGCCTTGGGTGCCCCTACCAGGGGCATAAAGCCCCGGACAACATAGCCCCCAGGATCATTGGGACACGCAAACCCCTCCACCACGATAAGGTGGCGGTTCAAGGAGGGGTTGACATTTTACACCAACAAAAAGGGGGTAAAAGGTAACACGGCCAGGTATGGCACGTTGCATTTTCTAAACTATAGTTGTACCATATCAAACACTGATGACATCACTGACATCAGACTGTTATCTTTAAGCTTACTGAATCAAATTCTGCAGTTTGTGGTGCCAGAGCAAGCTGTATTACATGCAAATGATATTAAAACCTAACATTTTCCACCACAGACTGAAGAAAGCCCAGTGTGCATGTACCCACATCATGGCATAATGCCAGCAGGAGTAATAGCTGCCCAGGTAAAGAGAATGCTTGTGCCTCTGGCTAGCACAGTAGCGGAAATGGCTTCACAAAAAGCACAAAAGCAGTCGGGGGCGTAAGTAATGGGAAGACAGGCTGTGTGAGTGTACATCCGAATACTTCACAATGTGTCCATTTAGATAACGTTGTGTCTTTCACTTTGCTTTCAGCCCATCACTAGCTTTGTTCAGGGGGGCCCTGAGCACCCTTGACCTTGAGACAGAGTTGTCTAACCACACTGACTCATAACTAGTGTTAGGCTTGGTGAAAGGATGGCATGAGCTGGGCAATTTCTCGTCAGTCTTTTATTTTGTCATCTCTTTTTGCAGTGGGAGAAGCCCATTTAAGATGCATTTTATATAGATTTGAGTCAGCCTTTATACACTGACCATCCACTTTATCGGAAATCTGAACCATGTACTTGCTTTTCACTTTCTGTCCGATTTATCGCTTTTCCATTTCTGACCACAGAACTGCTGCTAAGCAAATATTACTTGGTTAGTAGACCATTCTCAGCCAGCAGGGTCATTAACATGGTAGTTTTGTATGTTGCTGGCTTGAATAGATTAGATACAACAGTTTTAAAAATTGTACCCCTGCTTGTATGAGAGTGGTCTGACCTCCCCAATACTGGGGGAAAAAAGGAAAAAAAAGCAAAACAAAAGAAGAGAAGCTGGCTGATTTAAAGCACATTTCTTATAGAATCCAATAGACAGGTGCTTCAACATTCTGATGTTGCCCATTGGCTTCTAAATATGTTTTGAATGAATGCATTTTCTCTTCGACAAACCTGTAAAAACTACATATAATTTAAAGTGCACATGACTGTCTGCATTCAGCCAGTGTCATCTTACATTTACATTTGCAGCATTTAGCAGACGCTCTTATTCAGAGTGACTTCCACGTCCTAATTACAGGGACAGTCCCCCCTGGAGACACTCAGGGTTAAGGGTCTTGCTCAGGGACCCAGTGGTGGTAGTGCTAGATTTGAACATGGGCCCTCTTGATCCAGAGGTCCCAGGTTTGACATGGGACCCTACCACTAGACCACTGCCACCCCATCTTGATGTAGAACAGAAGAAAAAGCAACACCTACAACAAAAACCAAGGGCAGGTGGATCAGTGACCTGCTGCGGCTGCCTCATTTCTGTTTCAGGTTTAATAAATGGGTCTTCTGTGCTTTACAATGGGGAAAAAAATTTAACTGTAGAGATTAGGCCAAAAAATTGTACTACTTTAAACACTCATTCATACTGGTGCTATGTGAAATGCTATGTGTGTTAATACGACTGGATAGACGTGACAGAGTAATGTTTTGCCGTACCTCGGCAACTAATGCTTGCTGTTTTTAACGGAACAGCCTTGGGCACATACATGTAATTTGAATTTCAAACGCCGTCAACTGAAAAAAAGGTTGTGGGTGACTAAGAGACTGACTGACGTGTAATGACATCTTGTTAATCTGTCTGCAGGCAATACACCCTTGGGGAGCGCATTGCGCATGTTCAAAGCAATGGTGCCTGTTTTCCTGCAGTGTAGCGGCCAGCATGGAAGAAGGTGCCTGAATCAGACGAGACTTAATGAAAGCAGGGCTCCTTAGAGGAGAGCTTAAAAAATACACATGAACAATGCACACTCATGGAAAAAGGAAATCCACACATGAGATCATCTGAAAAACTGTTGACCTTCAGAGGAGGTTTTCAACTCTTTTTAGTAACTGTTAATAAAGAATTTTATTGTTGCTGTTTTAGCTTGATACAATACATTTAATCCCTACAGCAGGCCTTTACATGGGTTCACATTTCAATCCCTCACTCTTTTAAGTAGGTAGTGAATGGTTTCTATCTGTTAATGAATAGAATTGTATTTTTGCTCTGCTATTCAAATGTAAATATGCAATTCCATATTTTAATACATATTGAGTTATCCAATGAATACATTTGAAACAATTATTCATTCATTCATTCTCTGCTGTGTGTCCCAAGCGGGGTCGGGGCGTAGTGCTGGAGTCCATCCCAGCTCACACAGGGCGAAGGACGGGGGACACACCCTGGACAGGTCGCCAGCCCATCGCAGGGAGGAGCGAGACTGGGACAGCACCTTGCTCAAGGGTACCTCAGGGCAACCTATTGGAAAGGGGTTCGAACATGATCCTCCGATCATGTGGCCAACGCCCGAACCACTAGGCCACCGCTGCCCCCCTTGAAACAATTAGTACATCTGAAATTGTGAAATTGCATCACCCAGGGTTCAGTGGGTTCGATTCCCTCACCAGTAGGTTGCCCTGAGGTACCCTTGAGCAAGTTACTGCACCGGTCACCCCGGGTGCTTTCAATAGCAACCCCCTGCTACACATGTGTGTATGGGTGAAACGCAGAGGTTGAATTTCATTGCGTTTCACAATGACAAGGGTAGTCACTTTCCCTTTCAGTGTGGACAGGGCAACAATCTGTTAGAGTGTAAATTATTTGCAACACCACTGACTATAACATCACTGCCTTAAAGACCACTGATCAGTTTTACTTCTGTTTCAGTAAAAAATACATTCATGTCTTTTCTGTGAAACATGATGACAAAATCTAAGCTGGATTCGGGCATGCAAGAAGGGTTTTCATAATGATGCAAAATGTGACCAAAATTTCAGTATATAGAGAACTGTGTTTATCTATGTTTGAAGCTTAACAGCTTTAAGATTTGTGGACACCATTTACTATTGCAAGCTTAAATCATGTAAAGAACATATTTGTGTACAAGGGATCAGAGTGAACAGAGTGAGTGATAAAGGTGTACAATCCGAAAGGTAGTTCAGGAATCCAGTAGTGTAACGCGCCGGTGCCAGCGAGGTCGCTGGGCACCTGTGTGCGAGCCCCGCCCCCCGCCACGTGACAAGTAGAGTGACTTTCTCCATTTGCCTTCAATAACAGAATATTTCAAATGAAGCAAACTCTTTTGTAGGAATTTAAAAGATATCACTGATTAACTCTAACTAATGGAATCAATGAAAATATGATTTTAGATTTATAATGACAATATTGAATTGATATCAGAAAATGTAAAATGTTATAATATTGAAATCTGATGTAAGTAACAAGATAACAACTCAAATTAAATATTAAATTGTCCTTCATTTCCAACAACAATTATTATTGAGTAATAACTCTGGTTATATAAAGACAAGCTCCACCCATCATGAGATGTCATTCCTACAAAATGTAAGTAAAGTTAAAAAATATGAATCATTCTCTGCGGTTACATTTTAGATAAGTCATTGCCCTACACAAGTATGTTCAACAAACAGATCCATCAGTGCAAGAGCATTTCCGTTATTCAGCTGGACAAGTGTGTGATGACTGAGATATGACGTCTGTACGATGCTAATCGTTGGGGCATAAGTTGAAGTGGTCAACACAAGCTTAAAGATTTGTGTTATGATTTCACAAGATTTCTATCTGATAATTGGAATGGATAAAAATAATTTTTATCTTATTCAGCAGTTGACAAACTGCACTGGATGACAGCCAAATTAAATGAGACAAATGATTCTTTATAATGAAAAAAGCAGTTGCTCAGGGTCCTTCATGTTTCACAATAACAATAAATATTCTTACATTGCACAGTCTGAATTTTCAGCTTAGATTAAGGTCTGGAGAGAGAGAGAGAGAGAGAGAGAGAGAGAGAGAGAGAGAGAGTGTGTGTGTGTGTGTGTGTGTGTGTGTGTGTGTGCTTTAGAATGAGTTGTTTTGTTGGGATTGTCTCCGTCAGCATGGAAATGAAGAGCGTGACTCAGGACCTGGTTGAGGCTGGGCCTCCAGCAGCATGTGGCTGTTCAACCCCAGCTTCTCTCTCTCTCTCTCTCTCTCTCTCTGTCTCTCTCTCTCTGTCTCTCTCTCTCTCTCTCTCTCTCTCTCTCTCTCTCTCTCTCTTTCTCTCTCTCTCACTCACCCTTTCTTACTGTATTCCCCTTTCCCCCTTTCTCTCTCCTAACTGGGCTGTCTGACTCCATTCTTGTCCACACAGTTGAACGCTACAGGGATAAACATTACCACAGTGCTACAGGCACACAAAGGAGAGAAAGTGTTCGAGCATGTGTGTGTGTGTGTGTGTGTGTGTGTGTGTGTGTGTGTGTGTGTGTATGTGTGTGTGTCTCTGTGTGTGTGTGCCTATATGTACCTGACCATACACATGTACCTTTCTGTGTATAGCAGAGCGCAGGAGTGAGATTAGTTTGTGTGAATGTGTGAATGTGTGTTAAAGAGAGAGAGCAGAATAGAAAGACAGGAAGGAAGAATGTATGCATGAACCTGCCCAGTAGTTGTGAGAGAACTTCTGTTTGGTCTGTAGGTATTTGCCACTATGTCATTGCTGTTGCAATTACTGCCGATATAGATTTGTCCAGTACACCTTCCATCCAGGAAAAAAACATTATTTAATGAAAATGATCATTAATCAACTTTTTTTATTGTCTAAGTGAAAGTGACAATCAGCTTACTTTGAGTACACAGCACGGCACTCTACATTTAACCTATATACACCATGCTGCAGTGGGCAGCCAGATCCAGTGCCCAGGAAGCAGTGATTGAGACGGTATCTTGCTCAAGGGTACCTCAGGGTACCTAGCCTATGATTCAGACTGATCCTAGGACCAAGTCCTTATCCACCAGGCCATAACTGCCCTCATGTATTAAGCTATGAAAAATAACATTCCGGTTATGTTAGAAGTAAGAGAAATGTGGCAGTGATCTTAGAAACGAAGTGAGGCATTCACTTCATGGTTGCATTATTTGTTGGAATGCCTCATGATAAAAATTCTTGGCCAAAATTAAAACTGATGATTACCCAAGAGGGCAAACAGAAAACATGGAAAAGGTTGACAGTCAATGTAAAAACCTAAATTAATATGTAATGTTAAATATCAACAGTTTGCATAAATGTTTTGCGAAAGCCAGTGTCCTCAGCAATAGATGGAATTAACTGTTTTACTTTTTGGTAATAATTTTTTTATATTAGCTCTGTTAGTTTTGATTTTTTGGAAGCTCTTTCTATATATTGAATGGGATGATGTGAGACCAGACCTATAATGGACGAGTCCTTGAATGCTGCACCTCCTGAAGTATAATATGTACACTGATTACACATTTCCTGTCTTCTAAGAAACTTCAAAATGGTTCCACATGGCTGACCTTTTCACGGTTGATCTATTAACGCTGTAACTGTCTGGCTTATTTTAATTTTCCATTCCACCTTAAAAGGTGCAGCAGTTATGTTCTGACTAAGTCCTTCTAGGAAAGTTTCTCCATTCAGTGATCATCATGGCAACATGCCCAGGCTGTTATTTTTAGTCAAATAATACTATGTTCCTATCTCTCTGAAGGGGTAGAGACCCACAACCCCCAAAACAAATTGGAATAGTAACATATGAAAAACATATTTGAAATTACTGGTAAACTATGATCATAAACACATTGCATTGCATTGACATCGCAACAATACCCAGATAACATGAGTTTTAGATTGCTTTGGCTACTGTTTTAATGAGAGTGAGCTGTTACTTGTGGCTTTCTCAGGACCTTCCCCATAAGCAGAAGCATGTTTTCAATGAATGAACTTTCTTTGCTTCTTTAGAATGGCCTTAATTCTGGTCCCCACCACTGCGTGTATGTAACTGCTGCAAATTGTATTTTTTTGGAAAAAAAGTATGACATTTCTCATGAAAAAGGTAAAGAACAAGATGATTTTTTAAAAGCATTTTCACTGTTTCTCATTTTGATTGATAGCACAAATTAATTCATCTTAAGCTGAGGATTTTGATGCTTTGTTCATTGATGCTTTGCTCATTGTAGGTTTCTTTGATCTTTGTTTCCTTGCTATGTATTACATAATATTACCACCAAATCTGAACCTTGTAACTTCATTTCTCAGCGTACTTAAAAACAGCAACTGCCCTTTACACTGTACAACAACCTTTCAATAGAAATGACCCAAAATTACTTGGAATGACATCCTGGCATTAGGTTCTCAAAGAGTGACGTTTTAAAGGATCTAAGGTTCTAAAACAGTGGTTTGCTATGTTAGCAAATGTATGTAGTGTTACAACCTACGCAGAACCAGGGAAAACATGCAAACTCCACACAGAAAGAACCTTCTTGCTGTGAGGGGACAGTGCTACTGGACCACCACGCCAGCTGTTGTATGTGAAATGATTAAACAAAATTACATGAATTTTCTCATGGGGAGAGATCAGGATAAGAGAATGCTGGAATCAGAAGCGAGAGGTGTATCAGTAATCAATAATGCCTTTACCAGATCAAAAATGCTGTTATGATAAGTGACTTGAGGGATTCGTTCATAGAGTTTTCAGAGGTTTGTTTCATGGTTACATCATGAAGGTGTAAAACTTTCCCAGGTCAATATGCAGACAATGATACAGAATTCCATACTGGGTTGGTCGAGGCCCGGATTAACAACGACCGCCACCAGAACTGTTAGCCTACAGGGTGCTGGTGGAAATTGCAGTACTGAAGAAAAAGAAGATGAGGAGGAAGGCATGCCCAGATGGAGAAGGAGAGAAAGAAGGGGAGGAGAGTGGAAGTGAGGGTAGGGACTTTGAATGTTAGCAGCATGACTGGTAAAGGTAGAGAATTACCTGATATGATGGAGAGAAGGAGGGTTCACATTCTGTGTGTGCAAGAGACTAGATGGAAGGGTAGTAAGGTCCCTTCCCTGTGGTATGGTACCTCCAAAACACTCTCCACATACTCTTCCTTCAGGATAACACCTACTCCATTCCTCCTTCTATCCACACCATGGTAGAACAGTTTAAACCCTCCTCCAATACACCCGACCTTACTACCCTTCCATCTAGTCTCTTGCACACACAGAATGTCAACCTTCCTTCTCTCCATCATATCAGGTAATTCTCTAGCTTTACCAGTCATTCAAACTGCCAACATTTAAAGTCCCTACCCTCACTTCCACTCTCCTCCCCTTCTTTCTCTCCTTCTCCATCTGGACATGCCTTCCTCCTCATCTTCTTCTTCTTCAGTACTGCAATTTCCACCAGCACCCTGTAGGCTAACAGTTCTGGTGGCGGTCGTTGTTAATCCGGGCCTCGACCAATCCAGTATGGAATTCTGTATCATTGCCTGCATATTGACCTGGGAAAGTTTTACACCTTCATGATAATGGAGTAGGTGTTATCCTGAAGGAAGAGTATGTGGAGAGTGTTTTGGAGGTGAAGAGGGTGTCAGGGAGGGTGACGAGTTTGAAACTGGAAGTTGAAGGTGTGCTAATGAATGTTGTTAGTGCTTATGCTCCACCAGTTGGTTGTGAGATGGATGAGAAAGAAAAATTCTGGAGTGAGTTAGATGAAGTGATAGAGAGTCTAACTAAGGGAGAGAGAGTGATGATTGGTGCAGATTTTAATAGTCATGTTGGTGAAGGGAACAGAGGTGATGAGGAGGTGATGGGTAGGCATGGTGTCAAGGAGAGGAATGCTGAAGGTCAGATTGTTGTAGATTTTACAAAAAGGATGGAAATGGCTGTAGTTAATACTTATTTTAAGAAGAGAGAGGAGCGAAGGGTGACGTATAAGAGTGGAAGAAGATGCTCACAGGTGGATTATATTCTTTGGAGGAGGGTCAGTCTGAAAGAGACTAAGTAGTGACAGGGGAGAGTGTAACTAAACAGCATAGGATGGTGGTCTGTAAGATGACCTTGGAGGTCAAGAAGAGGAAGAAAGTGAGGGCAGAGTCGAGGATCAAGTGGTGGAAGCTGAAGGAGGAGGAATGCAAGGTGGAATTCAGGCAGGAGTTAACACGGGCACAGGGAGGTGTTGAACAGCTACCGGATTGCTGGGAAACTACTGCAGAAGTGATAAGGCAGACAGCTAGAAATGTACTTGGTGAGACATCTGGAAGGAAGAAGGAGGATAAGGAAACCTGGTGGTGGAACCAAGAAGTCCAGGAGTGTATTCAAAAGAAGAGGGAGGCAAAGAAGACATGGGACAGTCAGAGAGATGAAGAAAGTAGACAGGTGTACAAGGAGATGAACCGCAGGGCGAAGAAAGCAGTGATGAAGGCCAAAGATAAGGTGTTTGGTGAATTGTATGAGAGGTTGGACAGTAAAGAGATAGAAAAGGACCTTTACCGATTGGCTAGACAGAGAGACAGATCTGGGAAAGATGTGCAGCAGGTCAGAGCGATTAAAGATAGAAATGGAAATGTATTCACAGGTGAACAGAGCATATTCTGAGGGGCTGATGAATGAAGAAAATGAGAGAGAGAGAAGATTGGATAATGTGAGGATAGTGAACCAGGAAGTGCAACAAATAAATAAGATGGAAGTAAGGGCAGCGATGAAGAGGATGAAGAATGGAAAGGCTGTTGGAACGGATGACATACCAGTGGAAGCATGGAGGTGTTTAGGGGAGATGGCAGTGGAGTTTCTGACCAGATTGTTTAACACAATCTTGGAAATGCCTGAGGAGTGGAGACGAAGTGTACTCATACGGATCTTCAAGAATAAGGGTGATGCACAGAGCTGTAGTAACTATAGAGGGATAAAATTGATCAGCCACACCCTAAAGTTATGGGAAAGAATAGTGGAAGCTAGGTTAAGAAAAGAGGTGAGGATTAGTCAACAGCAGTAGGGTTTTATGCCGAGAAAGAGCTCTACAGATGCAACGTTTGCTCTGAGGGTGTTGATGGAGAAGTACAGAGAAGATCAGAAGGAGCTGCATTGTGCCTTTGTGGACTTGGAGAAAGCATATAACAGGGTGCCTAGAGAGGAGTTGACATTTTGTATGAGGAAGTCTGGTGTTACAGAGAAGTATGTGAGAGTAGTTCAGGATATGTATGATGGCAGTGTAACAGTGGTGAGATCTGCAGTGGGAGTGACAGATGCATTTAAGGTAGAGGTTGGATTACATCAAGGATCAGCACTGAGCCCATTCTTGTTTGCAATAGTAATGGACAGGTTGATGGACGAGGTTAGATAGACAGGAGTCTCCGTGGACGATGATGTTTGCTGATGATATTGTGATCTGCAGTGAGAGTAGGGAGGAGCTTGAGGAGAACCTGGAGAGATGGAGATGTGCTCTAGAGAGGAGTGGAATGAAAGTGAGTAGGGCAAAGACAGAATACATGAGTGTGAATGAAAGGGAGGAAAGTGGAGTGGTTAGGATGCAGGGTGTGGAGGAAACAAAGGTGGAGGAGTTTAAATACTTGGGATCAACAGTTCAGAGTAACGGCGAGTGTGGAAGAGAGGTGAAGAAGAGAGTGCAGGCAGGCTGGAATGGGTGGAGAAGAGTGGCTGGAGTGATCTGTGACAGACGTGTACCAGCTAAAGTAAAAGGGAAGGTTTACAGGACAGTAGTGAGACCAGCTATGTTGTATGGGTTGGAGACGGTGGCACTGACGAAAAGGCAGGAGGCAGAACTGGAGGTGTCAGAGTTAAAGATGCTGAGATTTTTATTGGGTGTGACGAGGATGGACAGGATTAGAAATGAATATATTAGAGGGACAGCTCAGGTTAGACACCTTGCAGACAAAGTTAGAGAAGCAAGATTGCGTATGTTGGAAGGAGGATGTTAAAGATGGAGCTGCCAGGAAAGAGGAGAAGTGGAAGACCAAAGAGGAGGTTTATGGACGTGGTGAGAGAGGACATGCAGGTGGTCAGTTTGAAGAAGGAAGATGCAGAGGACAGGAACAAACTGAGACAGTTGATCCGCTGTGGCGACCCCTAAACGGGAGCAGCCGAAAGAAAAAGAAGAAGAAGAATAACTGAACTTTTTCATGGGGGGGGGTCTAACCATGGCAACTTGCCACCTGACACAGGCCTCTGTCCACATTATTAGATTTTCCTGTTGGAATCGTGTAATTTTGCAAGTAATTGTGAGAGAGTAGTAGTTCATAGTGTCTTTTCATAGTTTCATGCTAATATACTTTGGTGTCAAGAAGAAAAGCACTGGTGTCTCTGTTACATCTCTACTCTCTAAAACAGACCCACCATCATCACTGAGCTCTCGCCTCCCTCTGTAAAAACACAGTCCATCATAACCGAATGGAAAGAGTCCAGCAATAACACCACTGAATGCTCCACACACACACACACACACACACACACACACACACACACACACACACACACACACACACACACACAAACAGAAACACACACACACACCCGCACGCACACACAAATCAACTCTAAGCAGCATGTGAAGGGAACATTCTTGCCTTCTGCAGTCGTGCTGACATTGACGTCAGTGACTAACAGGCTGTCTGTCTCACGTTGTTTGGTCATATAGTCACTTCTTATGGCTTACTGGGTGACTGATCATTTTGAAGCACTGCCGATCTTTTCCAGTCTAATGCACCCTCTCGCCTGATCACACCAACATATAAAATCCATGTTAACATACATAAATTCTTCAGAATTCCTGCTATGGAAGAATTTGACATATTGCTTGCAAGTGTTTATACTCAGCTCTTGTTTGCCATTTGCATCATCTTACATAAGTATTATGCATGCGGGCAAATAATTTTTAGGTTTGTGAATGAATAACAAAGCCAGAAGCTGATAACGGGGAAAAAATCTCAGGCCGCAAATAATCAAAGACCAAAGTACAGTGTCCATCTGCTTTGTGCTGCACTCAACACCCACAGATATGACTTTAGCGGCTCGAATTTTGGAGGTTGTGAATGCTTTTCACCAGCTGTCCTATTACATTTGCTGTTTAAGGCAACATTGATTTACATGAGTACCTCTTTTCCACACATACATTTATCTTTCAGTTTACTTTTGGCAATAACTGCGTTGATGTAGTGTTTGTCAGTTATGTATTGTATCTGTGTTATGCGGAAATGGCAACAAATCCATCATAATCATGAAATACAACTTGGCAATTTGTCCTAAATCCAGTTTAAAACAAAGGTTTTTTAAAGGTTTTTAGAGGTGAAGCTGAGTGGTTGTGCACATACAGTACTGTGCAAAGGTTTTAGGCAGGTGTGGAAAAAATGCTGTAAACAAAGAATGCTTTCAGAAATATAAATAATGATTGTTTATTTTTTATCAATTTACAAAATGCAAAGTGAGCAAACAAAAGAAAAATCTAAATCAGATCAATATTTGGTGTTACTACCTTTTGCCTTCAAACCAGCATCAGTTCTTCTGGCCCCACAGAGCCCTGATCTCAACATCATCCAGTGTGTCTGGATCACATGAAGAGACAGAAGGATGTGAGGAAGCCTACATCCACAGAAGATCTGTGGTCAGTTCTCCAAGATGTTTGGAACAACCGACCAGCCGAGTTCCTTCAAAAACTGTGTGCAAGTGTACCTAGAAGAACTGATGCTGTTTTGAAGGCAAAGGGTGGTCACACCAAATATTGATTTGATTTAGATTCTCTTTTGTTCATTCACTGCATTTTGTTGATTGATGAAAATAAATGATTAATAATTCAATTTCTGAAAGCATTCTTTGTTTACAGCATTTTTTCACACCTGCTTAAAACTTTTGCTCAGTACTGTACAACTTTGGTTTTGGGGTGGGGGGTGTAAAAGATGTGTTTCTTGACATCACTAGATATCTTGTATGCTCTTGAAGATTATCTTATAGTGTGTACAGGGACAGTTAAGGTGGTTTATAAGCACAAGCAAGATCATAACCTCAGGTAACCGATACATCACTGAGAAACATGATCTAAACTTAGTCCAAACATAAAAGCAAAGTGCTTGACAGAAGAATTGTCATTATTGACTTGATATCTGGTGATAATGTGTCAGAAACAGAGAAGAACAACTTTTTACTTTTCAAGGCTGTGCTGACTTTAAAAATATTAATACCTTGGGAAACCGTTTTTTTTTTTTTTAAACTTAGCCAGTCCCACAGAGATGTCAAGGTGCAAAAAAAACATTTGTTATCTTTTCATTCTTTTTCTAATTGAATGCCCCTCTGATTTCGCGAAAGGCAGTGGGGGCTGCAGCTGTGGGCAGAGATGAAGGCAGCTTATGTAAGAAACCCTCGCATTGTTTGCTCACTGCTTCAAGCGCTTCCATATGAAGCGAGGATAACAGACTCCCAGTTTGAGCCCTTCCATCAGTGAGATTAACACAAGAAGCACCACTCCAGTTAATGCTCTCAACATACTATAAAGCAAGCGTTCTTCACTGTGCAAACTGGATCCTTTAGTAGATCATCTAAGAGAAAAAATTAATGGAAAAATCCCAGTGATTGCTCCCCATGGTAAAAAAAAAAAAAAGTTGTTCCAAAACTAATATGGCGCGTGTTTATTTTCATCAAATATCACTGGGTCCTAAAATGAGGTTGATGATGAAATATGAGCATTGCTGCACATATGATACAAACATGACAAACTCATGAGAGTAAATCTAATCTTCAACACAATTAATAATATCAGATTGTCAGATGTTACTTTCACATTTAATGACTTTAAGTACTGAGAACCCAGTGACATATACTGATAAAATGTACATAAAATGTGGCAGTGCTGTGAAAGGGTGTATTTTGATAATAAAATTGCTTTTTTCCCCCAAAATGGCCTTGCCCCAAAGGGCACCAACAAGAAAGTGCCATCTTGGAAGTATTTTGGTAAGGGCCCTTCATCTTTTAACATAATGAAATGTGACATTTTCAAGGTCCAGTAATCTTTCTGTTAGCAGCACTGTCAAGTGGCTCGTCAACTGTCCATCACATCTGCTACCATCTCTCAGCACTTGCAAATTGCTGGTTATTTCATCCTTCCCACGTAATGATAGATGTTTGATTTTTGACATTAGTGACCTTGGGATGAAATATTGTCAGTGTATTGCAAACTAATCTTGTAGGAAAGTAGGAAAACAGGATTATGTAGACAGAATAATGAGGAGGAAAGGCTTTAGCTTTACTCCAAGCTACAGGCCCGATGGCTAAAAACAGTTCAGCTCATCAAAAGTTTGTGACAGCTTTAATCTGTGTGCGAATGTCTGTTACTGTCAGAATGGAAGACATGCAAGCAGACCATACCATCTATGTACTCTCTCTCTCTCTCTCTCTCTCTCTCTCTCTCTCTCTCTCTCTCTCTCTCTATTTTATATATATATAATATATATATATATATATATATATATATATATATATATATATATATATATATATATATATATATATATATAAATTACTGCATAACCTTGTAAATAAAACATTTTTAATTATAAGTACTTATATTTTAATTCATATTAATTATAGTACTTACATTTTTTAATTATAAGTACTCTCAAAGTTATTTAAATTTGCAAGTGTATGCAACTGTAACTGTTTGGAGAAAGCAGTAGGCTATGGGTAAAACCTAGAAAGTGTCAGGAATCACAGATGTGCTTATCCTTATCCTGATTTGAACAAGCTACCTTACTATTTCAAAGTATTATTCTGTACATGGAATGCTCATGAAACAGCATCAACAAGTATGGTTCTAGCTGTCTATGCCCTTTGCAATATATGCTGATGGTTTGCAGATATACTACTTAGTTGATTTAGTATATTATAGATGGCTATTGCTCCCATTGGCTGAAGCAGGGACTGAACAAAATTGGTATGCATGGGTTGCAGCCACTAAACTGCATTTCTCTGTTTTTGGGATAATTATTATCATACCAGAACTACTAGTAAAACATTGCAATCCACCGTAAGAACCTTAACCCATTTATGAAATTTGGTGGTATGGTTTGGGCCTGTTTTGCTGCACTTGGTACAGTAAAATGTCAGAACATCTGCCAGTGAACTGAATCTCAAGGGAAAGTGGCTCATGCAGCAACATAGCACCCTTTATGACACAAGTCCTCACACTAAAGAACAATTCATGAAGAATAAAGTACATGTTATCAAATTGCCCAATCAAGTTATCAAGTAGCTGGGTGTTGGTGGTCTAGTGGTAGGGTACTTGCCTACGGACCTCTGGATCAAGAGGTCCCCGGTTCGAATCCCACTATCACCACTGGGTACCTGAGTGAGACCCAAGACCCTGAGTTGCTCCAGTAAAGCTAATTGCTTTACTGTCCCTGTAATTAGGACATGGAAGTCACTCTGAAGTCACTCTGGATAAGAGCGTCTGCTAAATGCCATAAATGTAAATGTAAGTAAAATCAAAGTTACGACCACTTGAAATGTTGTGGAAGGACCTGAAGCAAACAGTTCATATGAGGATACTTAACAGCATCCAAGTGCTGAAGCTGTCTTGTACACAGGAAAAGAACTAATTCAGGCTAATGTGCAGGACTGAGCAACAGTTATCAGAAGCTTTCAGCTGCAGTTACTGCTGCAAAAGGTTTCACATCAGCTACCCCAACTATGATTTTGCGGGTCACAGCAATAATAGATGGTTTCCTCAATAAATAAATGGCCAGGTATATATATTTTTTCTCAATGCTTCTTTAATTCATTTTCATATCCTATTTAATGCAGAAACATTGAAAAAAAATTAAAAAAAGGAAAGTTTGACATTATAGCAAAGACATTTCCTAGTTTCTTAGTCAGCAGATACACTAACTGCTGTATATAACGTTTATAAAATGGCAATGAACATGCATAATGAGAAACATTTAAGATGCTCTCACTTGCTGTGATATTTTTTGTAGTGTGGCTATTTAACCTCAAATTCTTGATGACTTAAGCCATAATATGTGACACAGGAATCATATCTGTATTGCATAAGTCTAGAGAAAAAGCATTTAACCTCTAAACACAAACACACAACAGAACTATCTGACTTGCCTGCTCTCTGTTGAAACAGCTAAAAAATAAGAGGTATGTTATGTTCAGTAGAGGCAAAAGTTCAGAACAGTTTGTACAGGGAGCAAGCAGCATTGTGAGAAAGCAAATCTCCAGATTTAACCTGATGTCACCTCCAGTGCAAAGTCACACTCTGCCGTGTTCCTCCTCATGTGAAAATGATGAGGTGAGAGGAGCTTTGGATAGTGAAAAGAAATCTGATAATGGAGTATTAGTGTTTCTTAGCAGTCTAGCAGTCTAAAATTTGAAGGCTGTGATAGATTATTTTTCAGGGTTTTCTGGGGGTTTGGGGGAGAAAAAGCTTTTCTCACAGAGACAGAAACAGGGCATGGTTTGAGAAATTCTTACATTAGATGCATCTCTAAAGCTTAATAATGGTGAACTGTCACTCATCAACTTTTTATCATTGCAATCATAATTTTTTTAAAAATAAAAATAAGATTAAAATATAAAGATATATATATATATATATATATATATATATATATATATATATATATATATATATATATATAAAAAGATAAAAAATGTCCAAAATGTTAACTTATGCGCAGAAGCATCTGTCCAGTATAGCCATTTTCACATATACTCCAGACATTGTATGTAATTGCTTTTTTGTGCATGTAGCACACAGCAGGACGTGTTTCATGTTATATGCATTTCCAGCCATCTTACACTGTGTGGTTTAGGGGGAGGGCAGCATCTCAGTAGTTTGCAATGATTTTAGGCATGTTGGATATCACTATACTGGTAAACCAATATTCCATTAACACATTAGGCAGAAATTGTGAAGAATGGAACATTTAGATACAAAGCCTATCTATATCTCTTGCTATAAAGGCTACACTGCTTATATTAGCAGTTCCAGTTAGTGGATTCCGATACAGGGTTATGTGCTGAGATTGTAGAGGAACATCAGCAATTCCAGATTGATTTCCTAGCTATTGGGTGGACCCTTTTTCTTTTTTTAGCTTACCAGTAGATAGCAAGATTTTAAAAACAGCCCTAGAAAAAGTTCAATTTTGTAGAAATACTTAACACAAAACAATATATTTTGCCTTTTGAGGAATATTCCATTCAGCATTTTCATTATTAAATAATGTAGATGGAGTCGATCATTTGCAGCACATGAATGTGCCTCATCTTCTGGAATTGATTGAAATAAGGATGAATTCTTTTCAATTCCATTTGTTCTTTTACAGACTTCTCAGAAATGTACCTACATTTTGTAAACCATCTCTTCCAAGACATTTGAACATGTTAAGAATCATTAACTGCATTTGCAGAATGCAGCAACTGCCCATTGATTTATTTTCAAATGTGTTTTGTTTTGTAAGCATAGGCAAAGACAAAATTTGAACAAGGTCATTATTTGTGACAATGAAGTTAAAAAAAGTTTTCCTTTAATAAATAATGGTATGAGTATATTTGGTGATGTATTTCTTCTAAATAAAATGAATCAAAGTCTTTCTGTTGAAGTCTGTTGAGTCCTATCTGTTAAAATCTGTAGATGTTTAATTTCAGCTCATTTCATTTCAGAGATAAGAGACCACCAGCCCAATGTGGTTTATACTACAACATCCACTACAGAGCTGTAAAACTGTCTTCTTAATTAGTGACCATCTCAGTGCATGGTGAGCACTTTCCCTGGTGTGTGTAATGGGGAGTCATTGCATAATGCAATTGCCAATAGAACTGAGATGAGGCGGGCATGTTGGGGATCATCTGGCACAGACACTGTAGGAATCAGCAGTGAAATCAGAGCAAATAATTAGCGTTACTCTGACATGATGATTGCACTGCAGGTTGGCGGGGTAATTTTTAGGCAGCGTGCTTTGAATGATGATGAAATGTTCTTGTGCAATTTGGAGCTTTCTCACATGTGGTTTCATATGATCAACCCTCTCCAAACGTAGTGGAACAACAAGGTCAATTCATTTTATTTTCTGCCATCCATAAAGCCATTTTGAGTTTTTACTTTACAATGTTTACATCTAGACTAACCAAAATAACATCATAGCACCTTTTGTATCTCACCACCCAGTTTTTGTTCCTGACTTCTCAAAATCATTGTTTTTTTCTTTGGTTATGGTTTCCAGGCTTTAACCACAGCACCTTATATCTGAGGGATATTTCTTCTTTTCAGGAAAGGCCTTCTATTCAGGTTCAATATGGTTAAGATCTGACGATTAACTTGGCTAGTCCCAAAACCTTCACATTTTTTCTCATAATGAAGTTCTTTGTTAACTTGTTTAATTATTGTGTAGTGTGTTTTTAGTTGGTGCAGGTGGGGGGGGGGGGGGTGGAGGGGGGCACTCCCCTGTTGCTGCCGACCCCTGGTTCCTTGTCACTGCTGGCTGTAGCCCCATGGACTGTATTGAGCTTTTTGATGCTGCCAGCTGCAGCCCCAAGGACAGCACTGGGTATCTCCTTGCCAGCCTGTTACATTTTGCGGCACTCTACCCTGACTGGGTATACCTGGCCACATAACGAACTTATTAGTCCAACAGTACATAGATCTCTGTGAGTTAGGGCAGAGTCATTGGTCATTGTTCGTCCTTTGTGTCATTGTGTTCATAATTTGCGTGAGTACAATGCTTGGTTGGGCTATGCCTAAACTCCAGGCTTTCATAACTCAGGCTTTCAGCAAATGTTTTTGACTTTTGAGCCTGGGAGCCTGGGAATGTTGAGGAATCTAAGGGTTAATATAATTGTCAATATTCTCTTATGGATAGACAAGCACAGAGAGATCGCCATCTCTGATTCATCTGGCTCTGTCCTTCTCCCATACCTCTCAGGCCTCCTGTCAATGAAACTGTGGCTGTTGTCCAGCCATATCCTGGCAGCTGATTACCAACAGACAGTTAGCTTGACGTAATAACTTCCATATGGGCTACTTTACATCTCTTTACCATCCCTAATGAGGGACTGAGGCAAGATCAGGCCTCTAGGAGGGGGAAGTGGCAGACTTAATAAATGCACATTCAAATTTAAATGCCCCACAATGACAAAGGCAGGGTGAAAATGCATGAAATAATCTTGCTTGGACTGTTTATTGTATATTTTGTACTCATAGTGCTTAACTACAGTTTAAGCAGAGTGGTTTTGCAAAATATGCATTACTTCAATCAGAAAAAATCATTTTAGATTTTTTAGGCTGGAAATGATATAACAATGTTATAATCTGTTTGAACTTGCTTGAACTCTTGCTCTTTATCACTGTAAAAAATGCCACAGGCTGCACTGGCAAAACTCAAAATATGCAGCCAACAACAAACTTCACTATGAAGCCATGGCACTACTAAACACATCGCTGTCAAATTCTAAAGCGTCTGGCACTGGGCTAGAATTATTCCACATGGAGCTGTATTAGTTATAAAGGTTGTCTTGTTACAGTTTGTGCCGTGAGGCAGCTTTAGGTCAGATGTGTGCAGCAGATGTGTTCCTTCGTAGCTGCTTTAATGAAGGAAGTGTGCCTTTATTTAAAGTGCTAATATGCGTCTTTCCACTTATACACACAGCCAGTGAGTGTACTATGTGCACTGACTGTGTATGCAATGAGTTTACAGAGGTTTGTTTTATGTTAAAATGGAAATTCTAGGGAATGCAGTTTACCTTACATCTCCCTCTAACATTCAAAAGAAGGTTCTGATTAAAAAATGAGCGCTGGCCATTTTCACTGTCCTCTTGCCCTGTATAATATGCCAGTGGGTATGCCAACCATTCAATGGCAAACATGCCAATGCCTTGTGCAACTGGCTTAGTCTGCTATATGACCTTGTACAACAGTGATCCCTGAGCTATACTCACTGCAACCTCTAGAACCAGTGGAAGATTGATAGACCTGTTAGTCTTTGGTCTAATTATGGATGGGATTTGGAAGCTTACCAGAAGGGTAGCTAGTATCTTTTCTGCCTCAGTGCAAAAACAGTTTAATAGGGCTCCCAGAAAGAAATGTACTTTACTCATGTACTTATGATTATGCCCTTAAATTGAAACTTTTTAGGTAATCCATCTACTAACATTAGCCTAAATCTTTACCAAACACTACCAACTTAAAGTACCAAACTGTATGTCATATTTATTTCGGACAGGCCACTAATATATAAATGTTGCATAGATTCACAAGAACTCTTGCTGGGATTTTGATTACATGTATATTTTTGCATATTGTTTAATAAACAGGCATCAGGGTGTAGCTTGTGTTAACAGTTTTCTAAGTATCAATGTGTAATTTTGATACACATGTAGAATCATTGAGCACTGTGGGCCCCAGCATGATTGACCCCCTTTGTCCTGAGTTTTGCCACAGAAACTCAAACTAAATCATACATTTCCTCTGTGTTGTCTTGATAAATAGTTTGACCTGGATCCTAGAATCTATATTTTATCACATCAAATAATTATTTAATCTTTCTGATTTCTGTGAATTGCTGCATAGTTTTGATCACATACACTCTTTCAAATGAAGGTCTGGATGTATTTCAGAAATAGAAAATGAGTACATTTTTATGCAAACACTTTGAATCCAATACATTTCTATAATGTTTGAATTAGATGAATTTTCTAACTAAAACATGAATAAAATAAGAATATATGAATATGAAAAAAATATGAATAGTGAACAGAGACTGTGTCAGACACTGGCAGATGTATTTTTGGTCACACATTGGGAGAGCCAATATCAGAAAAACACAATTTTACTGCACTTAATTTACATGGCATCTATGGCATGTTATTTGTGAATGTGTTCATTAAAAACTCCAAAAACTGAAATGTTTTGAAATTATTTGAGTAGATATGATGCTCTCTCATTGTACTCTGTACATAGGAGGCTCAGGTGTAAGACCTCAGTGTATGAAGGAGGTACATCAACCTGATTAACTATCTTTGCTATGTAAGTAATTTCAATTTAAATTCTGTAAAATTTCTCCAATTAAACCATTTTGTGTCCATGATGTCAAACCAATAAATGAACAACTTTAACCTCAGATTTTGGACTACACCCCAAACTGCCCCCCCTCCCCCCCATCTCTAATGGGAAAAGACAATACACTCCAAATAGATCTTTGTTTGTGGAGAGGAGGCCTTCTCATACCAGCATTTCAGTCCCAAGCATACAACACAACCAACCCCCCACTCACTTTCTACTGACCTTCCCCAACTTCCATTCTCTGTCTATAATTGCTCTATTGCACCACTCCCTTATCTCCAAATGTAACTCTCACTGCAGAATAGATCTGAGGGCAAATTATTTGCTGAAGATCCTATATTAGTTTTGTTTTTTTATTTACCTCACTATTTGCTTTGACATTTTTTTCAGCTATAGCATGCTGTGGGCATCAGCTCAAAATAAACTAGAATGCATGGCTATATTTACCAAAGCTAACCACTTACTTCAACAATTTTTAATGATGTATTGCTGTGATTGGTTTAGCTAATGTGTACTTGTACACTAACACAAACATTACATGGTAGATCTTTCTGATAAGAAACCAATGAAGCTATAAGGTACAAAGTAGGCGCACCTGCATACAAGAACCGGTGACATGTATGATCTAACATTTAAATGTATAAGCAGCTGATTATCACAGCAAAATGAGCTTTTCAGAAAACATGGACATGGCTTTGTGCACAGCGTGCAAGTCTTCCCTGACCCTTCACCAAACATAACTTTTGCCACTTCAGCCTTCAGACCTCCCATTTCAAAGTAACAAATCATACAGTTCACGTAGGAAGATCTACAGGGATCCCACAAAATGACTTCTGGCAAAGGCATCATCCTATGACATTGCCTTCTAAGCTTTTTAGTACAACCCATTCTAACATGAGAGCTTGTCTATTCAAATTGCATGGTTATGTCCTTGATTTGATACCCTTCTTAGCAATGGGTGTGACTCACCTGGGTTCAGTAGTTAGGAGGGCATCCACAAACTCTTGGCCATATAGTATATCATGGGGATATACCTAAGAGGAGTATGGTAAATCCTTGAAATGTAATATTTGAGACCATGTCATGGAAAAATAGATCAGCTTTTTTCAGAACTGTGTCAGCTGCAGGGTGGTCCTTTTCTGCCTGGCATTCCTACTTTCAAAGCCTCCCGAGAGACCCAGCTGGGGAAAGCTGCTACAAATGGCCTGCATTTAGAGCACTCCTCTCAGATCTACTGTGACCCAATACAAAATGATTGCATTTAACATGAAGATAAAGAGTAGATATTTAAGGCCCTAACGAAAGCACCACTTAGCAGGGCAAAGATATTTATATCAAGTGCAAGGGTTCAAGTCCTAGCTGCAATGTGGTCCATAAATAATTGGACAGTTGATGAAGTATTAGCTCCTTCATATTGTCTCTGAAATTAAACTCTGAGGCTAAACAAGAGAACAAAATCTTTAACCTGAGGATATTAACATCTACACTGGATAACCTATGTAGGAAGCAATGCCCTTTTCAATATAAAGTCACCAATATTTCTGGGGATAGTAAGAACTAGGTAACTGACTACTCAGTTATTTCTTGTCTATCTATGCCTAACTGCACCATTGGATTACGCCTTAGTGAACTAACACTGGTATATATGACTAATTCTAGATGTGACATTTGCATCTGGGGTCTGTAGCCAGTCTCTTGGTATAATGAATAAAAATGTCTTGATGCAAGATGAGCAAACAGTCCTGAGGCTGAGAAAATCAGAATAAATCAATCACAGACATGGAGATGTTTCAAAACCAAGTATTTGGTATTTTAAGAAGTGTGGATGCACTGGTATGATTTCCATGTGGTAAACCACAGAAGACCAAAGCAGCAGCTGACTAAAAATCCAGTGGAACTGTTTAAAAGATAAAAAGGGCTGTGATTCCCAAAGAGTACATAGATATATATTCCCTTAAATTAAAACGGATATTCTGCCCTTTAGCTTCATAATCTTTGCATCACATTATATCCAGCATGCAGGAATACAGAGGCAAGATGGCATAAACTGTGTAGCTGTCAAGTTATATATAGATGCGTAGTATGTTAGTAGCTGTTCAAAAACATTGTCTGCAAACATAGTTTGCCACATTGGAGGTATTTTGGTTTATGTATTTCTCCAACTGACGTGCTATTTTTCTCAGAGCTTAAAAAAGAGGCATCACAAGCATATGTGGTTAATCTTCACAGAACAATAACGGCTGGCTTTTATTTTTCTAAAGTAAGCTCTTCCACGGATTTCCACAGAACTACAGCTGGTTTTGGTATCAGAACAATGCTCTTTTGATTTTCAGGTTTATATTCAGGTGTGTATTTCAATAAAAATATATTAATAAAAAACATATAAAAGTGTTATTACCTATAAGCTCGATACTGTAGCATTCATTAACCAGCATTTGTGAAAATGGAAAGTGATCATGTCCAGAAATACATTGCTGGTCATAGCATAAAGATTGAGGGAACAAAAAGTTATAAGATTATACGAGTGTATAAACAAATGATAAGATTCTAGGCATTTCATTTATTTTTTTTTAAAGGTCTAAGAGAAATATTGAGACATATACTAGAAAACAGTGCATTGCTGCTTTAGAGGTAAATTAAAAAAAAATTTAATTTCTAAAAAGTTTATTTATTTCAACAAGCCCAGCCTTTTGTGTTTTGTGGGAAAATATTTGGATATCGCATTGCAATACAGGGAGGAAAACCCATGTTGTGTTCAAGAGAAACCTCCACCAACTATTTAGCCAAGTTGAGTAAATGAAGGCACTAACCTTTGTTCTGTGTGCTCCTTATGAAGACGTCAGACACTTTCAGAGGATATGTATTGTGGGCTCCTGCGCTGGAAAAGCTCTCCTCTGCATACCATCGCTTTTGAAATTCCTTCTCTTTATTTTTTCCTGTCCAGATGCTCCTGTCCCATCATATTTCAAAACCTCCAGAGTTTGAGTTCCAGGTCAGCAAAGGTGCCTCATCCTCATGAACTCAATGGCAATGCAATGGCATAAAAAATTTCTGCATTTGCTTGAAAGTATTATTTTTTTGTATATTAAAAATAAATAATTGTAGCATTTATTAAAATTAAGTTATTAAAGGATGTCAAAATACAAATCCTACATTAACCAAGCCTTGCCAAGTGTGATTTGGGAATATCTGTGTGCACCCTGTTCCATTGAATGATTGGATATGATAATGAAAATGTGTATACAATTTTCTGGTGCTTTTTACAAAAGGACAAGAAAAGCAGTAAACATAAGACTGAGAAAGATGGAGCATTTAAGAAAATGAACAATCCTTTTGGCTTTTTGTTGTTGATGCTCTTGTTGAAAATGGGGTTGGAGGACACAGTTATTATACAAGAGCAAGACTGTTGGTAGTGGTAGTGCCAGCTCAATTAAGGCCTTTTAAGTCAAATTCGGTTTGCCTCCACAACCACCTCCACACATTTTGACTCGACATTTTAAGCCTGTGATAACAAATTATAGGCTTTAAATAATAATAAATAAAAATCTTTAAATTGTGCACCTATGCTCATCTTATCACACCATCATGAAGTCTTTATATCTATTTATATAAAAAAAAAATCCTATATTACACTATCCTTTGAGCAACCTGTTGATTGTTTGATTGTGGATTTTGGAGTGTCTTAAATTTGGGTATTTTTTGGACAGTCCTATGGATAAAATGCAAGAAAAAGAGTCTTTGCAGTGCACCTGCATGGTGGTGCATTGTGTAATTTGCAATGCCTAAAGGTCTGTTTCCCTGGCGTCCAGACAAAACGCATAGAGGGAGCGCTTGATGTCTACACTGCTGCTGCTGCTGCTGTTCACTTTTACGTTGGGTTTCTCTGCAGTTGAGTTGTCCGTGCCATCCTCGTTGTCCCCCTCTCCAGCCAACCGCAATGATGACGGACTCTCCTGACCGCCGTGGCCGTCATCCCTGAGTGAAGCCTGCTCCTGGTCTGTCTCCCTGTGGTAGAAGTAGTTGAAGTTGGACACTATCACAGGTACAGGAAGCGCAATAGTCAGTACACCTGCAATGGCACACAAGGAACCCACGATTTTGCCCCCAACAGTGACTGGCCTCATGTCCCCATAGCCCACGGTAGTCATGGTGACAACAGCCCACCAGAAGGCATCTGGGATGCTGGAGAAATGGGACTCAGGCTCGTCAGCCTCAGCAAAGTAGACAGCACTGGAGAACAAGATGACTCCAATAAAGAGGAAGAAGATGAGCAAGCCCAGTTCTCGCATACTTGCCTTCAAGGTTTGTCCCAAAATTTGCAAGCCTTTTGAGTGTCTCGACAGCTTGAAGATCCTGAAAACCCTAACCAGCCGGATGACCCTGAGGATGGCCAGAGACATGGCCTGCTGCTGCTGTTGCTGCTGTTGGCCATCGTCATGCTGGTGACCATGCTGCTGCTCCACCAACTCTGTGCCCACCGTGATGAAGTAGGGCATGATGGACATGACGTCAATGACGTTCATGACTGTTTTGGAGAAGGCGGACTTGCTGGGGCACGCCAGGAAACGCACGAGCAGCTCGAAGGTGAACCAGATCACACAGGTTGTCTCCACAATAAAGAATGGATCAGCGAAGGTCAGTGACGGTTTGGAGCGGGTTCCGTTGGCTTCGGCCGCCCTGCTGCCTCCGGCCGTGCTCGCGGCTAGCTCCCTTTCGTCTCTGAACTCAGGCAGGGTCTCCAAGCAGAAGGTGACGATGGAGATGGTGATGACCAACACCGACACAATGGCGATGGCCCGTGCCGGACTGGAGCTCTCCGGGTATTCGAAAATGAGCCAAACCTGCCGCTGGAACTCATTCTCAGGCAGTGGTCGCTCTTCCTCCTTGATGAAACCTTCGTCCTCACGGAAACGTTCCATGGCCTCGTCGCCCAGCTCGTAGAAGCGGATCTCGTCGGCGAACACGTCGATGGAGACGTTGACGGGCCTCCGGATCTTGCCTCCAGACTGGTAGTAGTAGAGGATGCCATCAAAGCTGGGACGGTTGCGGTCGAAAAAGTACTCGTTTCTCAGGGGGTCGAAGTACTTGATCCTCTTCTCCGGGTCGCCCAGCAGGGTGTCCGGGAACTGCGCGAGGGTGCCCAGGCGCGTCTCGTAGCGCAGGCCCGCCACGTTGATGAGCACGCGCTCGGCGCTCGCCACGTCCAGCGCGGCAGCGGCGGCCTCGTCCAGCGCGTCATCGTCGAAGAGGCGCGCGCTCGGCTCCGTGCGCCACGGGCTCGGCGGTGGGCTGCGCGGGGAGCCCGTGCGCGCGCCGCCGTTCTCTAAGCTCACCAGGGCTATCTCCATCTCCATTCCCGAGCCATCAAAAAAGAGCGCGCGGGAGAAGAGCAGGGGCACAGCGGCGGGCACAGCCGGGGGACCCTCGGCCAAAAGCTCCAGATGGGGAGGGGTATATAAAAGAATACAGAACAAGCACAACAAAACCAGCTTAGAGAAAGCGAATCGCCCTCCTCCTCTTCCTCCTCCTCTCTTCCTCCTCCTGCTGTTCTCCAGTTTTAACGGCGCGGGTGCGGGAGCGCGACTAAGCCCTTCTGCGCGCACTAAAGTAAATAAGCAAACAGCACGAGAGATGAGCTTGGAGACCCGGATGAGAGAAGGAACGATTATTACTGACGTCAAAAAAAAAAAAAAAAACAGTCACCGCTGACAGAGGGAATCCTCTGTTCCAGAATGGGGGGGGGGGGGGGGATCTCGCAACTCCTCCCCTAGTGATACAGCAGGTGATTTTCTCCTCCACTTCTCATTTCTGTGATCATATGTGGTGCTTTATCAAATCAGAATAGTCACTTTCATCAAATGCCCCCC
This sequence comes from Hepsetus odoe, assembly GCA_017165825.1. NCBI lineage: Eukaryota > Metazoa > Chordata > Actinopteri > Characiformes > Hepsetidae > Hepsetus > Hepsetus odoe. The sequence continues at coordinate 7,195,576 of CM029392.1, forward strand.
CTTTTCTGATTGAGAGCCATTGTTCATGGCACTGTACTAAAAATTTCCTCCTGTCTTCAGATTGAGCCTCCAATATGCCAGACTTTTTTGTTTTTTAATGTTATTGAAGAAAAGTTCTCCAGGTTTCCTGAAGGATCAAAGCTTTTGGCTCTCATTTTCAGTCCAGTTCCTGAACCTGGCCAGCTTCAGAGGATTGGTTTTTGTTGGTTGAGCCACTCTGTGATCTATGTGGGATTGTTATTGTTATAGTTATAATAAAGTTATAATAAAGGCGCAAAGCTAACGTGCGGCATGAAGCAGTGAAGAAACAGGTGCAGATGATTCCAGATGATCAGGCCATTTATTGATTTATGGGTGATCCTGAATGCCCCTTTATTTAAACACATTGTATCTCTAGGCATTTTGTAGCCTGTCAGTGTAACATATACATTCCATCCATCCATTTTCTGCCGCTTGTCCCGAACGGGGTCGCGGGGGAGTGCTGGTGTCCAACCCAGCGTACACAGGGCGAGGACGGGGGACGCACCCTGGACAGGTCACCAGCCCATCGCAGGGAACATATACATTCCCAAGACCTTAATTTAGTCGACTAAATATTCCAAACGTAAAACTCTGAAATAGTTTTTGCACCAGCAAGGTGATTCTTTAGCAAAATATAAAGAAATGAGGGCAGGCTTCAGATTTTTACCTATATGCCAGGCTATAGGATAGTCAGGGTTCAGACCTCTTAGATAGTGCTTCAGAAAACCCTGTGTGCTTCCATGGTCTTTGTTCACTTTGGCTGTCATTTCCTGATCCTTTTCATCATGTCTGAAAGTGTAGCATGTGCACTAAGGCAGCATTCATTCATGGCTGGGTGAGCATCGTCATGCCTGGGGTTAAGTTGCATCATCAAATGCTGCGTGACCCATGTGTCTCAGATTCTCTCTCTCTCTCTCTCTCTCTCTCTCTCTCTCTCTCTCTCTGGGTGCATATGAACAAACGCTTGGTTACATTTTCCATTAATAGTATTGTTTTCTTGGGTGCAGTGATGATGACAAAGATATGCTAGCAAAAAGATGTTTGGTGTAAAGTTACAGTGAGTCTGTTTTGCCATCTTAGGTTTAATTGATAATCTACTGTGTGTATGTTCAGAGAAATGACTCAGTGGTCACTGCCAAAACAGTTCATGTTCAGTCTGCCTTAAGCTTGAGGAAGATTATGACCTTACCAGAGCCTTGTGAGCACTGTGTTAAACATTTCCACACCCAGACAATGGTTTAGTTTTAGACAGTGAGATGATATAATGATATGCTGTGATTTGCAGTAATAATCTGCACACCTTTATTGCTCCAGAGGATGAAGAATATGCACCTAGCAAGACCAAATGAACAGTGAGTCACATGATGAACGATGCTTGGTTATCTTTAGGCCATAAATGGTAGCTGCATTTCTTTTTAAAGATAAGCTGAAACAAATACGGCTTTAAGTAAGCATCTCTGATGATGGTAATTATTATTTTTTATTATTATTATTATTATTATTATTATCATAAAAGTATTATTTAGGTTTAAAAGAAGCAAATGGAGAAAGCAGGTTTGTGGATGCAGCACACCTCCTGAATATGGCGTTTGACTAAATTACTCATCCTCACTCCTCACTCACGCGCTCATCTTTCGCAGGTTAAAAATTATCCAGAAGGCGGTGCTATTTAGTTGCATCTTCACTGGTATTAATGCCCTACTGGGTATAACTTTATCATGGTCAGATGGAAATAACGGGTGACGTTATAGGGGCAGTGGTGGCCTAGTGTTTAGGGAGTTGCCCCGGATCGGAAGATTGTGGGTTTCGATTCCCTCATCAGTAGGTTGCCCTGAGGTCTCCTTGAGCAAGGTACCGTCCCTGTCACTGCTCCCCGGGCGCTTTCAATAGCTGCCCCCTGCTGCATGTGTGTGTATGGGTGAAACGCAGAGGTTGAATTTCGCTGTGTTGTGCTGCGTTTCACAATGACAAGGGTAGTCATTTTCACACAATTTATTTAATGGTTAAAGGCATGGTGTGCTCAGCTGCTTTGGCCTATAAAACAAATAGTGATCATACACATTCAGTTCTTAAGAAAATATAACAGTCATCTCTAATGTACCAGCTGTGTCAGTGCTCTGGAGGACTGGATAATTATTCACCACTGAAAAGTGTGTTTGACTAAGGAGCAACATGCAAAAGGCCAAAAACATAAGTAAAGTGTTCTTTTAGCAAGACCGTCTCTCAATTTTTTTTGTGAGTTAAATAATGAAAGTAAGAAAGGGGCAGAGGACCATTCAGTGAGAAAGAGTCAAAGATGGAAGAAAATAGAGACGAGTAAATCATGGTAGAGCAGGGAAAAATGAGAGGAACAAAACAGAGATATTGCAATGATCAAGCAAGGCTTACTGTAAGCTGGGAAAGCTAGAGGGCAAAGATTGATGGAAGGGTTACAGAGCATAGACATTCAGAGAGGTGGAGGAGGGATGAGTGTAGGAGATGGAGGGGGTTTGCTTGGACAGTGTATGAGTGTAATCCCTGTTGAGTATTAGCGCTGTGTGGGACAGTGCACTAGAGGAAGCCTTGCAGAACAGGCAAGCAGGAAGCAGCACGATTCTCATTAGGAGTCCATTCTGGGGCGGTCAGGCTGTCCATTGCTGCCAGCCTTGCTGTTGCTGCCAGGCTGCCACGTGATTGGATAAATGAAGGCAATCCAGCTAAGGGTAACTAATATATGTTAACCATTACTCCACTGTGGGTATGGGGAGGTAAGATAATTGAACCCATGCTTTTCATTCTTCCTTCATATAGAACGTGATTCACTTTAGTGAATGAGTGTTCTACGTTCATCTCTAATATAAATTCAGTTGCTAAGGAGTTCATGGGTTCATATGCTCCAAGACTCCAAGATTCTGGTCTGAGCAGTAAGCATTTATTTAAGTGGAAAAACACTAAAGCTCATAAAACACAAACATATAAAAATACAGACATATATACAGCAAGAGGCAATGAATTTTATTTCAAAATTTTCTGTAATCTCTCTTCAGGGATTCACAGGAGAATTGATCATTTCTGTCCAATACCTGGTTGGATAATCAGGGCTTCATTAAGTTCGAGTGTGGTGAAGATGGAAGCGTACAGTTGATTGTGTGATGCTTAATCAAAAATTCATTTCTCTCTGGTTGACTAGGTAAGCTTGAGTATTGACAGTGCTGATGACCTGTGTTCTACAGGATAAGGGGCAGCCCATCATAGTGATACTTTGCTCTGTGCAATATTCTATGCATACTGATTTTATTTGATTTTTTTTTGCCTCAGCATCTGTCATAGCTGTTGTAGTGTTGGACACAATGGGCATCTGTCTTTGGCCATCTGTCACAACTTTGCTTAACACTCCTGAGCTCCTAAATTTGGAGCAACCCTTCATTTTAGGTCTTACATAACCACACAAACACACATACATGCAAACACACACACATATACATAAAAAAAGATTTTTGACTGGACAGACTCTTACGTGATGTCACATATGAGGAGTGATAACTTGATGGCAGGTGTGCAGCATTCATGGCATGCCAGAATTAGCCTTCGGAAGAGAAAAAGTGGAGCTTAGCAGACGTGCCTTTGCTTATTAATGCATATGAATCATCACAAATTGTAATGAAAGTAAACGGCAACAGACGAACCATCTAATCTAATCCTTCATTAAACAACATGGCAGAGGATGCCTGGGGAGATTTCTAAATAGGTTAACTTATTTTTCATGCATGATGGGAATGACATTAAAGTCTTTACTGAGAAACGTATATATGCACTTCTGCAATTAGATGCACAGAACACCTACTACCTCTGCAATATTTTCTCATTAAAATGATCAGTATTTCATGAAGCGTCAAAAACATTTTTAGTGTATTTGGATTTTAGTGTATATTTCAGTTTTGGTGATGATACATTTCTTTTGTGCAGAGGTAACAGGTTAAAGTAGTTGGTGGCATTTAATTTTCAAAGAAAGAATCTTTGTCCACATACTAATTGAGTACATTTACATTTACATAAAGTGGAAAATTGTGTACATTTACATTTACATAAAGATGTAAATTTGACTTTTTTTGGTGAAACTATCACTTTGAAAGGGCTTTAGGTGTAAAAAAGATTATTTTGCATGTAAACATGATGCACTGCATACTCATTGGCCTTCAAAGGTTATGCATCTGTGTACACACTCAAAGTGAATGCTGTAGGGCTGCTGTCCTCAGCTGAATGTGTGTCTTTTGTGTTGCTACACACTGCTTCATCGGGCCCACACGTGACAAGGCCTTGCATGTTTTCTCTGCTGGTCACGCTGAGGCCAGGCTTGCATTTCATTGAAACATGACGACCAGGAAAAGAAAGGGAATCGGAGAGGAGCTCTTTACCTCAATGCCAGTTTCACTGGCCACAGCCCAGCTTCTACCCAAAAGAAAAAAATAAAGAAGTGACCTATTTAAAAGGTTAAAGTTCCTGAGCTGCACTGGATTAGAGCGTATGGGGAGAGGGATTTCTATATATATCTCTTTCTTATCTTCAAGCCCAGCTTCATCTAGATAAGAACTGTGCGAATTTCATCCAGATGAAAGCATTGTCCACAACCTGAAGGAATCCAAAAACAGTAGGAACAGTGAGTTACCAGCCGTTGGCTATAGGAAGATTTTATGGAATGGATATGGGCCTTCAGTCATATTAACTGCAATAAATGGTTTCTCCTCACTTTACCCATGACCAACCTGAAACAGTGGGCATACTTTAGCTCAGAAACACAAAAGCAGTACAAAAAGTGCCCATCTTAGAGCTTGTGGCACTACAATTAGCATCAAACTCAGATGCAGAAACAAAACAGATGTGAAAATATAATTAAGAGGCATAGCAGTTGTTCAGACAAACTACCCTGGTGAGACAGCCTGGGCTTTGTTCTATGTCGCCATTAATTGGTGGGATTATTTCCATGCAGCTAAATCTGAGTGGAGGTAAACTTAACTTTGTGCAACATCCAGTGTAGCTGAAATAAAGAAATAACACATACAAACTCCCATTTTCAAATATCACATTTTAATTACCATCCAGTCAAACAGAGTAAACCGATTATATTGAACACTCCACGTTAAAAACACACACAAATGTGTTTTTTTTTATTGCAAGTGCTGACAAAATATTCAACCTAAGCAATTTTTTTATGGAGCTGAACTCTACTGTTGGAAGTTGTAAACTGCAATTACTTTGTCACCATGCACAAATAAACAACCGAAAAACTACCCACATCAACAACTTTTACATTTTTTTCTCTTATTTACAGGTATCTTGGATTCCCCAATTCAAATGTAAATTAGTACTAATAACAGTATTTAAACTATTTTAATCAAAAACTGAGCAGGGTGTTTCAGTTTTCATTAGTTTGATTGCAGTGGGGAACACATCTGGCCTTCTAAGGCCTGAGGGGAGGTTTCTGTGAAACAAAGGGGTTGTTTTTTTCCCAGTGGTATCTCAGATGATACAGCCAGGAAGCAGCTGAAGAAGCCATTGCAAACTGTTATGTATGCCTGTAACATTTAAATAAAACATGGAATGTATTTTGCTAAACTTTTTATTAAAATGCTAAGAGATATCAGTGTGAATCACCTTTAGCTAAAAATCATTTTTAAAATATTTTTTTAGATTCTTTGATATTTATGGTCTAAAATAAAGGCCTAGATTGAATAGTCACAATTCACCAATGGTTAAATGAGATTTTGTCAATAAAAGATGGCAAGGATGTGTCAATTTTGACATTTCGCAAGTCTGCAACACTATTGGCTAATTTGTACTTTATGTCATTATGTCTATGCGTGCATGTATCACATGTGATCACTTTGTCTGCTTGTAAGTTTAAGTTGTTATGTCAGCTTGCATGGATGGATTTCTTTTCTCTGTTTATGCTTGCATACTCTGCAAGGCAATGTGTGTGTGGGTGTGTGTGTATGTGTGTGTGTGTGTGTGTGTGTGTGTGTGTGTGTGTGTGTGTGTGTGTGTGTGTGCAGGTTTGATTGGGAGCTGAGGGGAAAAAAGGCAGCGTTTATGTCTAGTGTCTCTATGCAGACGCTAAGCTCTGGAGTGCTTTGGGTCTTGTTGCCAGCAGCAGAGGGAAACTGTAACCATAACAACAGGTAACCACTAACAACCAGCATTCATTGCGGCAAGCGCTTCAGCGAGCACCTCTAATTGCAGTGGAAGAATTCAATGGCTGGAATTAGGAGGCTGGCCACCATGATATCCTCGCTGCATTTAAAAAACTCCTTTTTCCTGTGTATGCAGCCGTGTCACAGTGAAGCCAGTGAAAATGCAATTTAAACAGTCATCTGTGTCTGCATTCAAGTAAACTGATACAACAACCGCTTCTGTTCATCTTCATGATTTTACATATTGTATCAGTGAGTCGTTGAAGGTCCATTTGGAAAGAGACCATTGCTGTGGAGGGTGAGAGGGAAGTCAAAGGTGAATAATATTGTAATAATAGTTATAGAGTGTAATAATAGTTAACATTTTGATGAATTTTGTTTTTGTGTCTTTTATTATTCTTATTTAGGCAAACTTGGGGTCATGTATTAATGTAAATAGTGAAAAAAATGTAAAAGTTGTGCTGATCTATGGCATCAGTGTTTGGTTTGATCATCATGAAGAGATCCTGTCTTTAATACAACAGTTCTGCAAAATGAATAAAGTAAAGCAAACATGGCCTGAGGACTGTATCAAATCTCAGCTATCCTTTATGCCAAAAACAGTAGCCTATCCCAGTAGAGGTAGAGCCATACACCTACAACATCAACTCAGCACTACCTGCTAGATTAACCTGAATGGTTTTCTTTGTTGGCTGCAAAGGAAGTATTTGCTGGATTTGTTATCTGAATTGCATTCTGTTAGCTAGAGCCAAACTCTAGTCTAGTTGTTCAGCTGTTCTGATAAGTTTTGATAGGCCTGCTGTCACACTCTTCTTTAGAAGATCTCTAGTTGAAGATCTTCAGTTGAAATATTAATTTATAAAAGCTAACTAACGTGTAATTTACTGTTTTTGTACAGACAAAAGCAGCACTTACCTAGTAATGGTTGGCTAAAGTGTAGCATGAACTGTAATTTAGCATCAGGTGTTCACTGAAATGATATAGGTTTGTTGAAAACTTGGTCTTGGGTGATTGGTCCCACTTAGGATATATTGTGTAAATTTGACTTTATGCTAACTCTTTCTTATTATTTATCATATATGAATGTAAATGGTATGTTTGGATTGGATGTAAAGTCTTGTACCTTATAAAACAGGTTGGTCTAAACCGTAAACACATTAGACTTTTATAAGCCAAATAAAAGTGAAAATGAAAGTGAAAGTTCACAAAATGCAGCCTCTGCGTTTCACCCATACAAACACGTGCAGCAGGGGGCAGCTATTGAAAGTGCCCGGGGAGCAGTGATGGGGAAGGTACCTTGCTCAAGAGTACATCAGCAACCAACTGGTGAGGGAACCGAACCTACAATCTTCCGATCTAGGGGCAGCTCCCTAACCACTAGGTTATATGCAAATTGAGTGTTTTAGTGACATCTTTTTTGGCATACTTTTAGGGTTGAATGGCATGTTTAGAAACTCACCATGTTTACATATTATGCTAAACATGCTTTTCATAATATCTAAGGGAAAATTCCTTGGCTTGTCATATTTTAGATATTGATGAAGATGTCAGTAAATGAAAGTAAATAATAAATGAAAAGAAAAAAAAAAACATTTCAGTCCAAATATCCTTATGTGAGGAATCTTTTGTGGCATTGCAGGGGAGGATGTAAAATGTGACATGGTGAATCTGGGTCAGTGGAAAAGATATGTTGTCATGCCTGTTTAGCCATTCACTTCACAGTTGGCAGAATGTCATTTTGAGAATCTTTATGATGAGGTCACATGCCATGCAAAAGAGTGCTTAAAATAGTGGGGTTTTAATATACTGTTTTTAATCTTATCCTTGCTCACACAGCCAGAATACACAGCGATTATGAGCTGTGTGGGTTGATGAAAGGATTAGACATGTCAAATGTCCCCCAAAATTATATTCGTAGGCATCCGTTCAGGCCTGCTTTAGGCAGTGCAACATAAGACTACCTGCCCTCACATTTAGTGTGTGGGAGTGGTCTTCATTCATGTATATCATCCATTCAAAGTGTGTATTATCCAGTTCAGCACACTTGCTACGATAGCTTTTAGGTACGTGAATGATGTTCTCTTCTTTGATGCTGCCATTGTAGTAAATCTAGATGTACAACACTGTTTCTCTGCTTTTCTAAATGTGATCTGTTTCATTGTTGGAAGTGCTGCTGATGCCAAGCTGGATCATTTATTTAAAGCCCACTGCTATTTAAGATTATTAGTATACTGTTGTATGCTAAAAAAAGGGAATCCCAATCAACTGAATTGCTTTATTTAGTGAAAATAGGTCTAAAGAGAAAATACATTTATGCATTTTAATCAACAGTTACTATTTATATACCAAATTTAACACAATGGTAAAATAAAATTTGGCTTGTATAAAGCGTTTGGCTCATTTTTTTGCTTTTTCTTGAAATGTGAAATGCGGCAAATAAGCCATAGTTTTAAGGTGTTTGCTTTAACAGAAATGGCATTTTGAAAATCAACAAAACCAACATGTCAACGTGTCATGACCAGGGGTATCTAAACTTTTGCATAAATAGAATGATATGAACGCAACTCCTGAATCCAAGCTCACCATGTCCAATACTAAGCATCAATTGATCAAAAGTTTATTAACAGTTTATGTTTAACAGAAACAACAACAGCAATACACATTTGGATACATTAACAAAATATAAGAACTCTTTGATCATCCATTATCTGCCGCTTGTCCCAAACAGGGTTGCGGGGGAGTGCTGGCGTCCAACCCAGCGCACACAGGGCGAGGACGGGGGACGCACCCCGGACAGGTCGCCAGCCCATCGCAGGGAGGAGCGGGATGGGGACAGCACCTTGCTCAAGGGTACCTCAGGGCAACCCATTGGGAAGGGGTTCGAACCCCAGATCCTCCGATCATGTGGCCGACGCCCTAACCACTAGGCCACCGCTGCCCCCACTCTTTGATCAATAAAATGATAAATAATGAAAAATAACTGTTAAATGATAAATAATGTATTATAAAATCTCCCTTGATATTTTCACAATTTTTTTATATTCTGCACATTAATTAACTTAATCCTCCATCAAATTTAGTTCATCTACATCTTTCTGGACATTTTATCGCAGATATAATAATGGTGGATTTATTTATTCTGGATCAGTTGGATTCTTTATTGCAAGAAAACTTTAAAGAATCTATATAATTTACTTACAAAAATGGCACACAAACTTAATAAAAATAATGGGGCCATTTAAACTCAAAAGCCTTTTGAATATTGATTTGTTTGCATTTTAAAGAATTTATCTTACCTTATCTGTCTATTCTGACCTGCTTTTAAGGTCAAGCATGAGCCAATAGTTCACTGACCTCTGTGAAATACCCTTAGGAGGGTTATACCTCGTAACTACACTGACTAATCTAATCAATCTGTAAACCTAATCTAGCAAACCTAGAACTGACAACTGACAACTGTATTCAGGATAGGACAGCATTCTGAAAAGAAAAAAGAAAAAGCATTAGCAGAGAGGGGGGGGGAGAGGGAGAGAGAGAGAGAGAGAGAGAGAGAGAGAGAGAGAGAGAGAGAGAGAGAGAGAGAGAGAGAGAGAGAGAGAGAGAGACAGAGAGAGAGGAGGATGAGACGGAATATGAAGATTGAGAGAGAGAGAGAAGATGGCATGCACGTGTTGGTGCTGAGTGTAAGGAGTTCTGACAGCATTTGCCTGTGTGGTAGGGCAGTATGGAGAGGCAGTGCAGGCAGGGGGAAGCCAGGACAGACCACGTTGAGCCTGCCACTCATGCACAGATACACACACACACACACACACACACACACACACACACACACACAAAAACACTCACACACAAACCTACATACATACAAACACACACACACACACACACACACTCACACACACTCTGCCCAGCCAATTGTCATTAACAACAGAGGGAGAAAGGCAGACACATGACACTAATGAAGCCCCCACTAACTTGTGATATATATCTTAGGACTGTGTGAACATCCATCCATCCTTAATCTTAGTTTGTACCCTGAGTAGAGTGAGTGGCTGAACCTATCTGGCAAAAGGTGAAGAAACATCCCAGAGAGGTCCTTCGTAGACTCACAAACACACTCAACTTAACACCTCTGATTCACCTGACATGCATGTCTTTAAACTGTAGGAGGAACCCGGAGCACCTGGTGGAAACCCACACAGAGGGAGAGTAACGATATACGGCTCTTCACAGAAAGAACCCCGTCTTCCCCAGTTCAGAGCCAAACCCAGAACTTTCTCACTGTGAAGTAACAACCGCTCTGTATGTGCACATGTGCCTCTAACTGTCTTTTTATAGGAGAAACAACTACTAATTTGACTTTTTTTGTAAAAAAAAGTTTGCTTTGCTCCAAAGTGTTATTTATACCTATTCATGCCAGAAATGTGTTTATTGGTCACATAAAATAAAAGTTTGTACAAAATATCAACAGCTTAGCTGTTTAAAAGAAGGTTTACTGCATGTTGTGTCTGCAAATTCTCAGAATTGTGATATCAGTATTGTATATGAAATTTACTGCTGGCGGCTCCTGTCTGCAACATATGGTGGGTTACTGCAGACCAGCAAATAACTGACAAACAAAGAATTGCTTTTAATCTTAGTTTTATTTAAAAACCAAGCATATACAATCTGTAAACAGCTTTTTGGAAAGCCCACCAGTAACAGCCATGTCTACTGATTTTGACAACAAGTGCTATTGTTCTGTACGTTCTTTTCTATATTCTTTATTCTTCTCTTCTTCACCTCTCTTCCACACTCACGTTCTACCCTGAGCACAGCCCAGTCCTAAGCATTTAAACTCCTCCACCTTTGTCACGTCTACTCCCTCAATCCTAACCACTCCAGTTTCCTCCCTTTCATTCACACTCATGTACTCTGTCTTTGTCTTACTCACTTTCATTCCTCTCCTCTCTAGAGCATTTTCTCTTAACCTAGCTTCCACTACTCTTATCCCTCTGTAGTTACTACAGCTCTATGCATCACCCTTATTATTGAACATTAGTATCAGTACACTTTGTCTCTAACTCCTCAGGCATCCTCTCATTTTCCAAGATTGTATTAATTTTTTTTTAACACAAGATTGTGTTAAATCTGGTTAGAAACTCAACTGCCATCTCTCTTGAACATCTCCATGCTTCCACCGGTATGTCATCCAGACCAACAGCCTCTCTTCAATCTCATCAATGCTGCCCTTACTTCCATCTTGCTGCACTTCCTGCTTCACTATCCTCATATCATCCAGTCTTCTCTCTCTCTCATTCTCTTCATTCATCAGCCACTCAAAATCTGCTCAACATGCTCCGTTCACTTGTAAGTACATTTCCATTTCTATCCTCACAACCAACTTGTGGGGCATAAGCACTAACAAGATTCATCGTCACACCTTCAACTTCCAGCTTCAAACACATCATCCTCCCTGACACCTTCTTCACTTCTAAAAACACTCTCCACATGTCTTCCTTCAAGGATAACACCTCTCCATTCCTCCTTCTATCCCACACCGTGGTAGAACAGTTTAAACCCTCCTCCAATACACCTGGCCTTACTACCCTTCCATCTAGTCTCTTGCACACACAGAATGTCAATCTTCCTTCTCTCCATCATATCAACTAATTCTCTCCCTGTACCAGTCATGCTGCCAATATTCAAATTCCCTAACCTCACTTCTACTCTCCTCCCCTTCTTTCTCTCCTCCTACCTCAGAACATATTTCTCTTCTTCTCCTTTGAACAGTAGTCCAATTTCCACAGCACCCTGTTGTGTAACTGCCCTGTTAATTGGTGGTTGTTAACCAGACCTCGACTGATCTGGTATGGAATTCTGTTTCATTGTCCGCATATTGATTTATGTAAAGTTTTACACCGGATGCCATTCCTGATGTAACCTGCCCCATTTGCCCGGGCTTGGGACCAGCACGAAGAAATACCCTGGCTTGTGCATCCGTAGTGACTGGGTTATCATCTCATGCTGCTTTGATATTATATAACCTCAATGGTATCAGTGACCCTTAAGCAGAGCCATTCCAGGCTGTGATGAACTGCACAAGCTGTACTGCATAAAGAGGTATGTGGAGCAGCTGCCTTGCATGCATGTTAAGACCTCTCCACAATGGGTTAAATCCTAATGCACTGCATAGGGCAACAGGCCAGAGGTTAATGGCATCCGTTTTACCATCTACAACTGGGCAGAAAAAGCCATCAGAGAGAGGGGGACATAGGCCGGTGCAGCAAAGGGGCACTCTATCTAGGTACAATTTCTCATCCTTCTGCCTCACCCATTCTTCAGCATCCTGTAGATGAATGTCTTAGCTCATCTCTCCAATGATTATTACAAAAAAACAAGTGTTCCCACTTACCAGATCCCACAGGATCAATAATAATTTTTCATTTTACATCATGCATTTCCCATAGCAATAGTGTTTTAGATGGTGTTACCACAATGATATAAATACAAAGGAACAAGGACATAAAAAACAAAAACCAACAGCATTTAATAATAACAGAAGCAGGAGGACCAATAGCATAAAAGGTCAAGTTTGATTCCATGAGAAGTGAAAGGTGAGAGAGTTTAGAACTAAGCTTTGAAAGAAGGCGACAGATTGGGTAGGCTTATGGGCCCCAAAACTGGGTTGTCTGAAAGTATAAGCATCAAACTAGAAGTTTCATAAGCTTGTCGACTAATAAATCAATTAGTTAACATTTGACAAGGAGAGGTTAATTCCTCAAATTTAATAATATAATAACAGAATAGCAGAATAGCCCACAATTCCACAACAAACTGGGTTAAACCACACCACAGACCTTGTAGGTTAAGGAAAATTACAGAGCATATAGCACCATGTCTATTTAACAAAAAGGATACTGAGTATTTTTAGTTCAGTATGTCTGGCTCTTAAAGGCTTAGTGCACTTTGCTGAGTGACAAGCTTGCATTTATTTTGACACAGAGTCGCTTGTTTCCCACCATACTCATTTAACCACTGCACAAGAGCACTGATATCTGTCAAACAGAAATTCTAAAATAGCCTTGTGGTTATGGAGTTGCCCCCACATCATGGTACCATCCCCGTTACTGCTCCCCGGGCGCTTTCAATAGCTGCCCACTGCTGCACAGTGTTTGCATGGGTTAAATGCAGAGGTCCAATTTCGTTGTGGTTCACTGTGTGCTGTGCTGTGACCTCGCAATGACGAGGGTTGTCACTTTCACTTTCACTTTCAAAATGCAGCATCTGCCACAGATCCCAAGAGCACATTTCTACAACTTCATCTTTTTCTCGGCTGTTCCTATCAGGTATAGCCAGAGTGGAACCTCATCTCCATTTCCTCCTGCCCTCTGCCTCTCTCACACCGACCTTACCATGTTTACAAACCTCCTCTTTAGCCTTCCTTTTCTTCTCTTGCCTTGCAGACCCCCCCAACAAAAAACATTTTATCATCATGCAGTGTCAATAGAGTCACCATGTAAGCAAATTACTAAACAACTTATCAGTTCATCCAATGATACCATTGTTGACGTGAAGTGATTTACCATTACTTAACACGGTTTGAGTGTGTGAAGGTTTAAATGTACACTGATGTTTTTCAGAATCATATAACCATTACTTAATAGAGGAAAAGAGGAAGACCAAAGAGGAGGTTTATGGATGTGGTGAGAGAGGACTTGCAGACAGTTGGTTTGAAACAGGCAGGACTGGAGACGGTTAATCCGCCGTGGCGACCCCTAAACGGGAGCAGCCGCAAGAAAAAGAAGAAGAAGAAGATGATAACCATTACTTAATACATTAGCATACAGTGCAAAATTAAAGAAGCAAAGCTTATGCTCTTCCTCTTTTTTTTTTCTTCTATCAACTATTACTGGTAGAAAATCATCAAGCGGAGTGGCCTTCAGGAAAAAAGAACCACGGGCACACCTGCTGATAAGAAGAGAGCGGAACAGATTATATCTAAGATCCTTCAGCGAAACATAATCATGTCCTCCAGCATTACCTACAGTATTGGGCATGTTTCATTTGACTGAGCAAAATAAGAGTGGCAGATTACACCGAAACCTAGATGAGCAACAGGGCCAAGACTAACAGAGAAGAACAAACAAAAGAGGCACATGCATAATGAATTTAAAGGGAAAAATAGAAGAGCAGTAGACCTGAAGAAAGACAGAAGATAGAAACTATAAATGAACCCAACGAGCTTACAGACTAAGAAAGACAGAGAGACACTAAGAGAAAGAGAAGGAATGGAAGTAAAACTCATGGTATGAAGAAGTAAGCCTGAAATTAAGAGAAAGAAAAGAGAGACGAACAGGAAGGTAGAAATAAGACAGGAAGAGAGAGATGCTTATAAGCTGCTGAACAATCATGTGAATTTACCAAAGAGAAACATGTGTCTAAGAGACAGAGAGAGAGAGAGAGAGAGAGAGAGAGAGAGAGAGAGAGAGAGAGAGAGAGAAATAGCAGAAGGAGCGTGACATGCAGTGGAAGGGCAGTCAGTGAGGGAGAGAAGGCTGGATGAGAAACCTATATAATCATGGGAAGAAAGATGGGGAGAGTAAATTAACAGAGACAGAGAGAGAGAGAGAGAGTGTAAGAGAGGGACTAGAGAGGAGAGGGAATGTGTCAAGGGATTCTAATTGACAGCTGCTCAAATCCCCAGATATATCCTGGCGTTCCTCTCTCAGATGGGGAATTAAGAGGGACTAGAGGGGAAGAAAAACACTGTCTGTGCTCTATGGCATCAGAATTCCTCTGCTGTGATTCTCCAACCATTTATTTTGTTTTTCCTTTTTTTAAGATGCAACCTGTCACATTTAAAGAGTCTGTTTTGAGAAGATAACGCTGGCAATTTGAATGTGCCTGTCGTGTTACAATCCGCTGGGATTTGCAGCAACACCCTCACTGTGCAGACGTGGTGGTGCGAATAAGGAGAGCGTATTATAGGAGCATGCTGGGTACTGTAGTGCAGAAGGGCAGATGGCTTTGGAAGTGACTAGGGCACTGGGCATTAGTGTAAATGATGATGTAATAGAGGTGCACTGTAAGGTTTTTACAGGGAACAGTTCTTTTCCTGTGATTTTGAAAATGATTTATTCTTTGTGTAGACATGATTATTTTTTCCCCAAACAGCCAAGCTGGATGTTGCACTATGGATGGCAACAGATGCTCTGTCCCTTCGAGAATGACAAAAAAGCCTGAACAGAGATATTGTGCACTCACTGTGAGATCCCTTGGGGGACGGCCTGGGGAATTTGTGAGGGAATGCAAAGGAAAGCCCAACTGAGGGGTCAGACTGTTTTCTCTGTCTGTTTACAGTTCTAAAGAAGGACGTATTTTTTCAGCATGAGAGCTCTGGCTGGGGTTTGTACACACCAACAAACACTAGCACACACACACACATGCACACACATGCACACGCAAACACACACACACACCCACACACACGTATCTACAGTACTGTGCAAAAGTTTTAGGCAGGTGTGAAAAAATGCTGTAAACAAAGAATGCTTTCAGAAATGGAAGTGTTCATCATTTATTTTCATCAATCTACAAAATGCAGTGAATGAACAAAAGAGAAATCTAAATCAAATCAATATTTGGTGTGTCCACCCTTTGCCTTCAAAACAGCATCAGTTCTTCTAGGTACACTTGCACACAGTTTTTGAAGGAACTCGGCTGGTCGGTTGTTCCAAACATGACTGTGTTTCAACCTCCGTGTGACACTGATGATCATCAGTACCTGTTTGGTAAAACTGGTTGATCATACACCGACTATAATCCTACAAAATCCCTGACTGTGTGTGAGTGTACCTAGAAGAACTGATGCTGGTTTGAAGGCAAAAGGTAGTCACACCAAATATGGATTCGATTTAGATTTTTCTTTTCGCTCACTTTGCATTTTGTAAATTGATAAAAATAAACAATCATTATTTATATTTCTGAAAGCATTCTTTGTTTACAGCATTTTTTCACACCTGCCTAAAACATTTGGACAGTACCGTATATTCAATATGCATCACATAAGCATGGGGGGGGGGTTGGTGACGCCATACTAGGTGGTTTTAATGTGATGGCCGATCCGAGGAAATACATTTAGTGAAAGTGAAAGTGACGGCCCTCGTCATTGCGAGGTCACAGCACACAGTGAACCACAACGAAATTGGACCTCTGCATTTAACCCATGCAAACGTTGTGCAGCAGTGACGGGGACAGTACCTTGCTCACGGGTAACTCAGGGCATTTACACTGTATAGGTAGTACAATTATGACAAAAAAGAGATACGTCACAAACATATTCAGACCCTTTATTTAGTAATTACATAAAGCAACTTTGGCAACAAATAATCTTTCATGACACACTAATTCTTGGGAGTTTCAAATAAATCTCAGAATGATTCAAACTCTAGATCACAAAAAGATGCAGAGAAATTTTTAAGCCTCTCCAGAGCTACTTGGGAGTTCCCCCAAACCCACTCCTGTGTCTTCTTAGTGACACACCTCAGCTCATACTTTGGAGTTCACCGTGACATAGACCACTGACTGTGAGATGTTATATTGGCAGGTGTGTGCATTTCCTAATTAAGAAATTAGGTTTACAAGCACAGGTGGACTCAAATAAAGTTGATGAAGCAGCTCATGGACCACTGTTGAAAGCAGGATGCATCAGAAGTCAACTGCAAGTGTCAATGCGTATAAATACGTATGAAAATGGGATATTTCAGTTTTGTTTGTTTTTTTTCCTTTAAAATGAACAAAACACTCCAAAAAAAATTAACTTCTGATTGTGGAGCACTGTGTACAGACTAATGAGCAAAACTCCATGTTAAGTGTAAATAAGAAAAACAAATAGATAAAAACATCTTAATGAAAGAGTTTAAAAACTTTCCAGATGCACTGTAAACTGTCCACATTTCACAGAGCAGATTTACATAATTGCCCAAGCTTGTTTATAAATAGATACAGAAATGGGTGTTTACTCCCTTTTAATGCTCAATAAATGCTTAGCTGTGGAGTGTGTATGTGGCATAAAGATGAAATACACAACCAAGAGATGCTTCTGAATATTAATTTTTCAAAGATGACATTTGATGCATATTTTCTGAATACACCTTCTTGTCCTCTATAAAACCTGATCATATTTCCTTCATTAGCTGAGTCTATGGCGGACTGTGTCTCACTTGTCTCAGCACTGGAGGTGTTGGATGTGTGAAGTATCGTGCTATTTCAGAAGAAGCCCCTTGTTTTTCATGTGTACACAGCTTGCAGGTGGTGCAGTATGATGGGTTTTCTCTCTAAACAAGCTCATACCATTAACTTTCTTTTAGATGTGAAAATGCTTTCTTTTGAACTCTCAGATGACTAAATAGCAGCCTGTAAGCATTTTATAGGGTATGTCTGTCTCAGTGGGCCTGTTTGTTCCTTGATAGGAAACACATCTACTATTTTCATCACTTCTTTAAACAGGTGCACACATTATGCTGTTTTAAATGTAAACACTTCCAGGAGTTCTCAGAAATGCATGGGCAAAAAGGAATCATTTGGACCAAGGGAATGGGAATGGATCGATCGATCGATCGATCTATCTATCTATCTATCTATCTATCTATCTATCTATCTATCTATCTATCTATCTATCTATGTGGTGGCCTAGTGGTTAGGGACTAGGCCCCAGGATCAGAAGGTTTTGGGTTTGAATCCCAGACTAGTAGGTTACCCTGAGATACCCTTGAGCAAGGTACAGTCCTCGTCACTGTTCCCCGGGTGCTTTCAATATCTGCTTCCCGCTGCATGGTGTGTGTGGGTAAAATGCAGAGGTTGAATTTCGTTGTGGCTCACTGTGTGCTGTGCTGTGTTCCACAATGACAAGAAAAGTCACTTTCACTTTTCCCTTTCATCAATCTATCCCAAAACGAACTTACACAACAGTGCCTCTGCTGGCCAACGGTGGTCCTACAGTTGTTTATAGTTATGTCCCCTGAGAGAAGTCTTACCTCTTTCTTAGTTTGACTTGCTCTGCAACCCTGGCCTAATTTAAAATATTAGGCACCTTCGAGATTATTCCTTCCCTGGACTCAGATCACCCTCAGATCTAGAAAAGGATGGAGAGGACTTCCTTTCCAGGGTCTACATTCTATCCATAATGGTTTATCCTGTGCCTATAGTGGGCCTGACATAAGTATCATTTAAAGTAGACTGATCTATCAGACTGATGCAGTCTCAGGCTCTGGGGACGGACAGTGTCGCCTTATGGCCCTCCTGTTCATACTGTCCTGATGCCCTGTTACCATGGAGACAGATATGCAAATTTCCCTTGGTGCTTCATCCCTCGTTTTTCTGTTCACAAGACTGTCAGGCTGTCTGTCTCATGGCACCACTCTCCTTCTCTCACTGTAGTGAAATGAACGACACACATCTCTTCTAACAGAGCAGGCGGTGGGCGTTTGAGTTGGATGAGTGCCATGGGGGGGGGGTGAGCTGCTCAATGGCCAATAGATGGCACTCTTGCTTCAAGAAAGTAGACATTCATCAGTCAATCGCTTGTGACCCTCAGATGTCAGTGCGATTAGTTGCACCGTCCTTCCATCCTAATTACTATTTAACACCTACCACATATTTTCAGGCGTTGGCCGATGCATTCTCGTGCCCTGCCATCATGCTTCAGGTCCTTATGGCTTTTTCATGCACTGGCCATGCAAGAACGCACAATGTCCTGGGAAAGATCAGGGAGTCTGGAGGATGAAATGGGCTACTCGTGCTGAATGAAGATGTGGTTGTGGGTGTTGGAGTGGTGAGAATAGGAATGCATGTACACTCACCTGCACGTTTGGAAGCAGTGCTGAGTGCGAGACTGCAGCACTGAGCTGCAGCAACCCAGCCAGTGAGACTCCACTGCTCTCTTCCACCCTCTAGTGGCTACAGCAGGTACTGCAGTGGTGGACTAGCTCAGTGGACTGGAATTTATGACGTGAGCAGGACTGAGATTTTACAAAACAGAAAACTCCATTAAAGCACATACAATGAAAATGTGTGACATTTTGCATAATTTGTATTAACATATTGGATACTGCACAATACAGTTAGGTCCATAAATATATGGACAGAGACATCTTTATTCTAATTGTGGTTCTGTACATTACCACAATTCATTTTAAATGAAACAACTCAGATGCCGTTGAAGTGCAGACTTTATGCTTTAATTCAGTGGGTTGAACAAAACGATTGCATAAAAATTTGACACAATCCCTTCGTTTCAGGGGCTCAAAAATAATTGGACAAATTAAATAACTGAAAATAAAAGGTTCATTTCTAATACTTTTCAACTTTCTAAGAGTTGAAAACTCTTTGCTGGCATCGATAGCCTGAAGTCTTGAGCTCATGGACATTACCAGATGCTGGGTTTCCTCCTTTTTGATGCTTTACTGCAGCGGCTTTCAGTTGCTGTTTGTTTGTGGTCCTTTCTGTCTGAAGTTTAGTCTTCAACAAGTGAAATGGAGCTCAATTGGGTTCAGATCAGGTGACTGACTTGGCCATTCAAGAATATTCCACTTCTTTGCTTTAATAAACTCCTGGGTTCCTTTGGCTGTATGTTTTGGGTCATCGTCCATCTGTATTATGAAACGCCGCCCAATCAGTTTGACTGCATTTAGCTGGATTTGAGCAGACAGTATGTCTCTGAACACTTCAGAATTCATTCAGCTGCTTCTGTCCTGTGTCACATCATCGAGAAACACTAGTGTCCCAGTGCCACTGGCAGCCATGCATGACCAAGCCATCACCCTGCCTCCGCCGTGTTTTACAGATGATGTGGTATACTTAGGATCATGAGCTGTTCCAAGCTTTCTCCATAATTTTTTCTTGCCATCATTCTGGTAGAGGTTGATCTTGGTTTCTTCTGTCCAAAGAAAGTATTTCCAGAACTGTGCTGCCTTTTTAAATGTGTTTCAGCAAAGTCCAATCTAGACTTTCTGTTCTTGAGGCTTATGAGTGGCTTGCACCTTGCAGTGCACCCTCTGCATTTACTATCATGCAGTCTTCTCTGAATGGTAGACTTGGATATCAATACATCTACCTCCTGGAGAGGGTTCTTCACTTGGTTGGCTGTTGTGAAGGGGTTTCTCTTCACCGTGGAAATGATTCTTTGATCATTAACCACTGTTGTCTTCCGTGGTCTTCCAGGTCTTTTTGCGTTGCTGAGTTTACCAGTGTTTTCTTTCTTTCTCAGGATGTAAACTGTAGATTTTGCCACTCCTAATATTGTAGCAATTTCTCGGATGGGTTCGTTCTGTTTTCGCAGCTTAAGGATGGCTTCTTTCACCTGCATGGAGAGCTGCTTTTACCACACATGTTGTCTGTTCACAGCAAAATCTTCCACATGCAAGCGCCACACCTCAGATCAACTCCAGGCCTTTTATCTGCTTAATTGATAATGACATAACGAAGGAACTGCCCACACCTGCAGATGAAATAGCCTTTGAGTCAATTGTCCAATTACTTTTGGTCCCTTCATAAAGAGGGTTCTCTTCATTCAATTTGAATGTGGATACCCTCAAATGAAAGCTGAGAGTCTATGAGTAGATTATGTTTCAGTAAACAGGTACAAAAACAAAACTTGTGTCAGTGTCCAAATATATATGGACCTAACTGTAAATTGGAGCTATAAGATTAAAGGAGGACTATGGAGATTTTATAGAATTAGAATCAGGAAAACTTTATTGAGCCCAAGGGAAAATGGGAAATTCACATACATTCCTAAAAGCACAAACCATTGAATTTGTTTGAAATTTAGAACATTTTACATTAATACAATGTATTATCACATCCATTTATCCATTATCTGAGCCTCTTATTCTAACCAGGGTCACTGGGGTTGCTAGACTCCCAACACTCATAATGTGAAAGGTCAGTCAGTCATTTTCTGCCGCTTGTCCCAAGCGGGGTCGCGGGGGAGTGCTGGAGTCCATCCCAGCTCACACGAAGGACAGGGGACACAGCCTGGACAGGTCGCCAGCCTATCGCAGGGAGGAGCATGACGGGAAGGGGTTCAAACCCCCTATCCTCCGATCATTAGGCCTAACCACTAGGCCACCGCTGCCCCCTAATGTAAAAGGTAATCTTAATCATTAAATCATTTAATGGTTATTAAAATAAATTCTGGCCAAAGCATGCTAATGAGGCTGTGATTGGCTGTTTAAAGATAACTGGGTCTCTGACAGAATACAGAACCATCTCCCAGCATTACATGTCGCCTCTGTCATGGCAGTAATGTCCTCAATTTTGTCCCAGTGAGCGTTTCATAAACAGCATCAGTGTTTTGACCTATGCGCTTCCCTACATCTCTGAAGGACATTCAAGTTTAGTAAGACAGCAGAAAGAAATGCTGCATAGATCTTTGGTAAACGCTACACTGGCTGTGTTTAGACACAAAGGTAGTTGCCAGTCTGACTTAATTTATTCCATAGATTAAAACTGAACCATTTAATCCACATTCCCATCTGCATTCGGATTGACTACAGATGGACAGTTTTGGCTTGGGTGCCTTGTAAAGAGCTCTGCTTATCAAACAACATTTTGATTCATGTTAAATTAAGCATCAGCACAAGTTTACATAATGACTCAAATGTGAGGGAGTAGAGGTGAGCAGTTGATGTTGGAAGAAAGAGATGTGAAACTGCCCCATTCTGTGGTGCTCACATACCAGACAGATCCAATCAGTGGCACACATTGCAGTACCAACCAATTCCTTTGCTGAGAATAATAAAAAAGAAATAAGAAACGATACCTGAGAGAGCAAAGTTGAGCGACTGGTGTAGGAGTGACAGAAAGCTGAAATCAAATCTGTTCTGTGATCTTTGGAACTGTAGCACTGGTAGAAAGGAACAGCAGCTTATTTTGTAGATGAGCAGAAGCGGTGTCTGAGTGACAGTGGAAATCGGCATGGTTTGTTGTGTGTAGGTTTTTGCAGGTAAATTATTTTTTCCTGGTTGTGATTTTGCTCCTCTTTCTATCAGCACAACATATTTGTGAATTCTCACACCGAAAAGGAAAGGAAAGCATCTTTCCTTTATTGGTTTATTTGGCCATGTGCTAGAAAGAAGAAAAAAATGTTCTTGACACATTACCATAATTCTGAAATCTATCATAATTTTGAAACAATGTGTTGTACATTATTACCATTTTACCATCTGTCTATCCATCCATTATGTCCATCCAGGCTATCCCAACATTCAACATTCAACATAGGGAGAAAAGAGGAGAAAAGCCCTGGACAGGTCCATCCCAGGCGTACCCGTGTGTGTGTGTGTGTGTGTGTGTGTGTGTTGTTTGGCTTACAGCTATTATAGTGACATATTTAGATAAATATAAAATATATCCTCACATCGATATCACGTATGCCAAACACAGGGCCATTCTCGTGTTTTAGTTTACTGAGAAGCGATGCTATTTTAGCAGATACCGGCTGCAGAAGAAATTGTTTACATTGTATGTCATTCTCACTGGCAGAGGATTTGCAGCATTTCTATATTAGTCATTTATGATCTTATGATCTGTTATATAAGTGTAGGAGTCTGTGATGTTTTACATCAAGCTTGTTTCAGACACAGATACACAGGGTCACTTTTGCGGTTCCATGCTTTAACCACATATTCTTTTCTATGGGAAACCATTTGTCCTTGCTGTCTAGGAGTCAGAGTACAGACACTGGGGAGATTTTCTCTGTGACTATGGTGTGCGTGGTGCTATTTGTGATGGGTGTTTTGTTGTCATGTCCAGGGCGCGTCTCGTCAAGCCATAATGAGGTGATGACAAAAGTGCCATTACACACAGTGTGCCCTTTGTAATCTCAGCTTCAAATTCACATGGTCCCCCCACCCCCTTTACTCACAGTGCACCGATCGGGAACACATCAGTATAGTGGCCCAATAAGGAAGAGCAGCAATAGGCAAATAGATACCGATGCATGTAAAAGTAGTGTATTGAATTTAGGCTGTTCTAAGACGCTTACACAAATAAAAGTATATTACATGTTGTCTTTCAGTTTACTTTCTGTTAACGATTGTATATTTTTTCATATATTTTATATAAATATTCAAGAACATTCTCTGCATTACTTTCTTAAGTCCAGCAGCTTTAAAGGCAGTCATGGACAGATTTATCTCTGGGTCTGTGCTGAATATCAATAAACACTTACTGGCTCTCAGGCATTACTCTGCTACACTGTGACTGTGTGCTGTACATAAGCTTATGTAACTCTGTTTTATGGTTCATTTTGGAACATGAAGACGGCTACTGGAATCCTACAGATCTATATCCAGAATTCAGCGCATTTCTGAAATAATGTGTTCAGATCTCTTTATAAATTAAGACTCACATCAGCGTTCTGTGTTAAGGCTATTAGTGTGAGTGCGTAACTGGGACAAGGTCAAAGACAATGTGTTTGAGCTTCAGATTCTGCTGTCATTTCTTGCAAGAGCAAAATATTATGAGTAATGCTGATGCCTAAAAGAAAGAGAGAGAGAGAGAGAGAGAAAGAGAGAGAGAGAATGCCAGAATGCCATGACTCATTTGGTGGGACGTGTGTGTGTGTGTGTGTGTGTGTGTGTGTGTGTGTGTGTGTGTGTGTGTGTGTGTTTGAGTGCCTCTGGCTGACTCGAACGTTCCAAAATCTCCCACTTAAATAAATGCAACCAGGCTGCTGCTGTGTGCTGAGGAGTGGAGGGAGGCTAATGTTCAGCAGCGAGAGCGGCTATTTCCTCGTCTGTTCCCAACCTGAGCTCTTATCTCTGCTCTCTAAAAGCCGCCTGTCTCACAGGCTTGGCAACATAAGAGTCAATCCAGATTGTATAGTGAGCTGAGTAAGCTAAAGTCAGTGAAAGTGCTCAGTGTTAAGGGCTATCAACCTCATTCCTCTGCTCGTTCGTGCTCCAGTGTGAACTGAGCATGGCCATCGAGCATCACAAACTGAAGGCCCAGCATGTAGAAAAGGTCAATAACTGTGTGTTACACTGCAGTTCTGAAATATGACACTTGTTAAGGCTTATTGTTGGACCGAAGGGCATCCGGTTGCCTCTTTCCACACTGCGTGTTCAAGCTATTTGTGATCCATGATGGCATCACTGTGCCGCTGCAATCCCACAGCCAAGGACTTCTGAGTTTACTCACATACACTCATACAGCTGACCAGCCTGTGTCCCAACACTAGCATGTCCTTCATAACTGTTACTACATTACACAAGCTTTACAGAGGTTCAGCCTTATGAAAATTATCTACCTTTTTGTGGCTGTAATGTACAAAAAATGTAAAAACAGATGTAAAATATTTTTTACTGCATGCTTAAAAGGTGACTTTGTTTACAAATAATTATATGTTTATTGGTTGAGTCATTTCCAGTCTGTTTTGGTTAGCTACCACAAGGATCTTTACAGTTTCTCATTGGGATAAATGGGATTTTTTGTAAAGCTTGTCAAACCTAACAACAGTTGCTAAGGAAGGCATATGTAGGAGAAGCTTGGATCAATCCTTTTGAATAGCATTTTAATATTGAATGTATTTAGATTTATTCAGAAAGTGATGATATGCATATTAATTGCTATTTAATATGTACATAAATGAGTAATTATTTGTAAACCTTTTGACAGGTTAAAAAACATTATTTTATACTGAGCGATAAACACACCGCTGTTCAGCATAATCTCAGGATCAATACTTTAATAAAGATCGTGCACGAGTACAAGCTTGCAGGCAATGACAGTCTATACACACAAACACACACACACACCTACACACACACACACCCACACACACACATACACACACACACACACACACACACACACAACCTTCACCCTGACGACATGGTGTTCCCTGCCCTTCTAAAGAGGAATCCCTTCTCAAGCCTCAGTCCAACTATGACTGACAGCTCCCACCCCAGCCCCATCCTATACTACTATATTTAGCCTTCTGTTCCAAACAACCCAACCACACACACACGTAAAGTATATGCAGACACATGTGCATGTGTAACTCCTTGCACATATCTGGCATTGCCATTATTATCTTGGTACCCAAAATTGGCGCCCAATCCAGATTCTTTCCTGCAGAGTCTAGCTCTCGTCCTAATCTGACACACGATTCAGGAAATGAAGCTGCTCAGCGGCATTTGCATATTAGAGCTGGATCAGAGCTTCCCTATGCCTTAAATATTACTTTCACAGTTACAAAATAATTAAAAATATTAATAATAATTCATAATGCAGTATTATATTACGCTCACACAATTTATCGTGTGTTATTAATAACTATCATTCAGCATAATATTATAATATTCAGAATATTATAGAGCTGAACTTTTTGTAATATATTGTAATTTTATATTATATACTGTACGAAAAAACGTCACTGGGGTGTTACTGTTCATGGAAATTGGGTGGTTCGCGCAAGAGTGCACCTTCAGCAGTTGGAGAACATAATTCTATCATATTCCACAGCAGGTTTATTTTAAGGTGGAATGACTCTGTGCACCCTGTTCCAACTCCAGGCTTTCTATTTTACTGTCCTACTTTGAAACATTAGGAACGGGTCCATTATAGTGGGCTTCTATACTTCAGTTCTATAGCCTGAAATTAATTCAGGCAGTTTGCATTTTTTACTTGTGAGCCTTAGGATGTCATTTTTTACTTTCAGGGCTTAAAAATTCCATATTTTCACTTTCAAAGAGAAAATAAGCATCCTTTTACAGGCCTGAACAGCAAAATATATATTTTGCTCTCTCTCTCTCTCTCTCTCTCTCTCTCTCTCTCTCTCTTTCTCTCTCTCTCTCTCTCTCTCTCTCCTCTCTCTCTCTATCACGCTATCTCTCATGGCCCAACATCTGGAGGCTTTTCTCTGATTCATCTCTCCCTTCACCTATTCATTGTTCCCACTCACTCTCTCATTTTTCTTGCTTTCTTTCTTACCCACCCACTCTCTCTCTCCTCTCTCTCTCTCTCCTCTCTCTCTCTCTCTCTCTCTCTCTCTCTCTCTCTTTCTCTGGTTGCGTAAGCTGCTGTGGATGTAGGTCATGGCCCAAGCAGAAGAATGCAGAGCTGATAGGTTCCTTTTTTTAATAGTCTTGAATTTTTCTTGCACTTATATTTACAGCAAATTCTAGTCCCACATCACCAAAGTCAAAGCACATTTAAGCTATTTCTTCATCAGAACCCCTTCATTTAACATGCACAGCACCCATAGAGTGAACGCTTCCTGATTTTAGGTACAGTACATCAGTGAAGCAATGTTATGTATGTGATTTTGTGATTGGTAAGTACTGAATATTATAAAGAGGAATAGAATACATTATAGCACTGTTTTAAAACATGAGTATTGTCTGTGCTTTGGTTAATTTCTATAAATAACAATGTCTGGCAGCATCAAATCTGCAGCCATCCTTTCTTTGTTAGATATTATTAGCTCATGTATTATTATTATAAAATAATAATAATAGCTAGAATATAATATAATATATATTATATAATATAATAATATAATTATAATAATATAATATAATATAATATAATATAGTCAGTCAGTCAGTCAGTCATTTTCTGTGCCGCTTGTCCTAATTAGGGTCGCGGGGGGGTGCTGGAGTCCATCCCTGCTCACACAGGGTGAAGGAAGGGGACACACCCTGGACAGGTCGCCAGCCTATCGCAGGGAGGAGCAAACTGATGGGGATGGCTAATATAATATAATATAATATAATATAATATAATAATATGATGATAATAATAATAATAATGATGATGATGATAATGATAATAATAATAATAGTCTATATAATTCTTATGTATCAGAATACTAACAATAATATTATAGGATTATAACCTGTTTTTATATTCATTTAATTTACTTTTTGCTCATGTCATGTCCAGTTTCATCCACTAGCTAGTAGTCCTCTAAACCCGCAGTACCTCCAGCATCTTTCTTCTGAGACACATGTAGCCAATTATCACAAGTTTCCAAACTGCCACTAACAGAGCTTCTGTTTAGCTACTTGGCGGACAACACTAACAGCTAACTTTGCTACATCAGCAAAAAGATGCCTCCACTCTCTCAGACTGCTGGGCACAGACAGCTGTGGCATCCCTGAAGCTCTAGATAATTGGGCGAATACCTAGATGGTTGAACTCAGGAGCCCCTTGTGTGCACTATTGTCCTGATATTAATATATTGTCACAGTAGGTGGTGCTCTGCTCTGACTGTGCACACCTGTGCGCACTGGGGCAAAAGGTGTGCCTCATTGGAGGCTGACTTTATAATCACCAATGAGTCACAGCAGAGCGTCAATCTTTTTTTTTTTCTTTTTTTTTTTTGTGTTTTAGGTGTTTTCCTGTGGTTCTCGAGTTTTTGGTTATTACTAATAAAGTTGAGCACAAGATCTCTGGCTACACGATTGTGTTCAACATTCAACCAATTCAACCAATTCAATCAAAAATGTCTTATAAAAATATTGTTACCTTGTTTCATACACTCTTCTAAGATGTTTAGTAATGCATCACTGTGTGTGTGGACATCTTTCTGCTGTAAGGGGATGAAAACATTATATAAATGAGTATTGGATAAGGCACAGGGCAGCGGTGGCCTGGTGGTTAGGGCATTGGCTGCATGATTGGAAGATCGGGGGTTCGAACCCCTTCCCAATAGGTTGCCCTGAGGTACCCTTGAGCAAGGTGCTGTCCCTGCCACTGCTCCCTGGGTGCTTTCAATAGCTGCCCACTGCTGCACGGTGTTTGAGTGTGCATGGGTTAAATGCAGAGGTCCAGTTTCGTTGTGGTTCGCTGTGTTGTGACCTTGCAATGACAAGGGTTGTCACTTTCACTTTCTATTGTTCTGGCCTCAGATTAAGCTACCACATCATTGCAGGTATGTGCCTGCAAGGTCAGATTCACAGGTTCTCAGCTGAGGAACTCACAGTCTGTCACCCAGGGGCCCAAGAAACATGCACATGTACACTGGCACACTCAAACACAGCAGCTGGCATGGTCTCTGATGGGCACAATGAGATACAGCAGTGTGAATCTGGTGATGTTTTTTTTTTTATGTTAAAGCAGCAATCAGGTGAAAAGATCGACAGAAAGAAAGAATGAAAGAAAGATAGATAGATAGATAGATAGATAGATAGATAGATAGATAGATAGATAGATAGATAGATCTCCTCCTTGGCATTACACTTTAATTCCATTAGTCTCCTGTATTTAGAGGGACTTGCCACCTCATCAGCTGCCACCTTGTAGAGGACATTGTCATCATCGTCATCATCATCATAGCTTGAGCAATAATGAGCAGATGATGCTCTCCCCCTCTCCATTTAATGACATTTTACCTCATAGTCTTTCTCTATGCCTCTCTCATTCCTAATTAAGGCAAACCGCTCCAGCAAACTCTTGCCATCTGGACACTCACTCATGTGTAAGAGAAGACTCTGAGTCACTCTCATACAGCAGCAAGCTGGAGACAGGCAATAAACAATAGCTCAATATACCTCAGATTATTCCCCTTTGACTATATCACCCATTAGTGCCAATCAGCTAATTAAGAGATCCACTCAGCATACATGACTGAAAAAAAGAACATGGAAAAACAAGAGGCAAGGGTGACCTAGCAGTAAGGCCCTTGACCTCAAAATCAGAGGTTTGCAGGTTACCCTGAGGTAGCACTTTATCTAGATACCCACTTTCAGGTGATCACCTTGCCTTTCACGTGAATTTAACTAAATATCTGTTAAAGACACTTTATTTCATTCTAAACCCAACTCAACTCACTCAACTGAATTGATAAAATAAATGACCTAAAATATCTGTTCTGCAAATACAGTTGTATGCAAAAACCATGATCATATTATGATTTTTATTGTAATATATAAGTATACTTTATATATACTATGAGTACACATCCTCTACAGAACACTTTTGCAGATTATAATGCACAATGACCATTCATTTGCTGGGTTTAGCCTGTTCTGAGAAGAATTCAACATAAAATGTGGTCTAGGCAAGTGTTAAAATGTTTATTGTATAATTATTTTCTAAGCTAAATCTTGCCTAGACCAAAAACTGTGCCGGAGAATGTCCATCGGAGTGCCTTATCCTAACCAGGAAGCCAAGAGCTGCTGAAGCCTATCCTTGTGTTAATGGGGAAAGGCACAGAAAACACAGGGCAAACACACAGGCAGGAATATTTAGTATGTCCAATATGCCTGATGCAAGACTGTGGGAGTAAACTTAGTCAGACTTGGGGAGAACATGCAGACTCCACACACAACCCAGACTGGAAATAGAACCCAGAACCTTCTTGCTGTGATGTAACAGCACTAACAACTGCAGCACAGTGCCACCCAATCTGCATATTTATTAATTACAACCATCATCATTACACACCCATTAACTGCTGACACACATTAACTGCTGTCTTGTAACATGAGCCTGTCTGCTGTCTCCCTCTTTGTGTGCTGCTTAAATCATGGTGGAACCATCTTTAAAAGATCTAGATCAGCACCAGCAAGCTCAAGTCATTCTGCATTTATGTGAATGTGTGTGCTTGTGTGTGAGCCAGACAGAGGACTATAGAACAAGATTTATACTACACTTTTATGCTTTTAATAAAGAAGCCCTTTCTGTTACCACTGCTGTTCTGAGAATGATCAAATACCCAAATAATTTCAGGCCACCACATTGGTCACCACTCTGTAGTTCTATTGTGTTGATGAACGGAGCAGAAGGAGGATGATAAATTATACAGCAACAGATGTCCCACTGTCAAAACCTGCAATGTGCACCTGCATGGTAGGTGTTTGTGATAAAATAGCCAGACAGTGTAAGAAAAAGTAAATGGTAAATTAGTGTAGTTCCCAGCCACAGTTTAGGTGACCTGTCTTCAGCATCCTTATCAGCAGACTGTAGGGCTGATCAAATGGCGTGAGAAGGTTTAACTAAATGCATCTGAATTTTTTACTCTCTAAGCATGTATTGAATAGAGCAAGACATAATGTGTATTTATCTCTCCATAATTATAGAGTATGTTCAAACAGGACAATGCTTTCCTTTTGCTTTTGACTTCCTAAATACCTTCAACTGGCCTTCCCGTCAGGCTAGAGTTACATTAGTGATAAGTGTATCTCATCACTCCTGTCTGTCATAGAGGCTTTGTGCTACTTGCGCTCTGTTAAACACACACGCACACACACACACACACACACGCAAACATATCCCCAAGTAAGATATTTTTCAAAATTTTCTCTTTCCATCATTCCATATCCCTCTCTCTCTCTCTCTCTCTCTCTCTCTCTCTCTCTCTCTCTCTCTCTCTCTCTCTGTACTGTACTGAATATATATATATATATATATGTATGTGTGTGTGTGTGTGTGTGTGTGTGTGTGTGTGTGTGTGTGTGTGTGTGTGTGTGTGTGTATATTTATACAGTACTGTGCAAAAGTTTTAGGTAGGTGTGAATAAAAGCTGTAAACAAAGAATGCTTTCAGAAATACAAATAATGATTTTTTATTTTTATCAATTTACAAAATGCAAAGTGAGCGAACAAAGGAAATATCTAAATCAAATCAATATTTGGTGTTACTACCTTTTGCCTTCAAACCAGCATCAGTTCTTCTAGGTACACTTGCACACAGTCAGGGATTCTGTAGGATTATAGTCGGTGTCTGATCAACCAATTTTACCAAACAGGTGCTGATGATCATCAATCTCACACGGAGGTTGAAACACAGTCATGTTTGGAACAACCTACCAGCCGAGTTCCTTCAAAAACTGTGTGCAAGTGTACCTAGAAGAATTGATGCTGTTTTGAATGCAAAGGGTGGTCACATCAAATATTGATTTGATTTAGATTCCTCTTTTGTTCATTCACTGCATTTTGTTGATTGATGACAATAAATGATTAACACTTCCATTCTTTGTTTAGAGCATTTTTTTCACACCTGCCTAAAACTTTTGCACAGTACCGTATATCTGTCTGTGTATATATATATATATATATAGATAGACACAGACATAATACATAATGGATAGGAAAAAATGCATACAGATATGGTGAACTAAAATCTAACCAAAAGAAATTAAATAAAAAAAAAACGTGTTTCCTTAATTATGATTTTATTGTACAGCACATTGCACAGACACCTGCTGTCTTTTAAAAATGTGCTGCAGTAATAAAACTGACTTCACTGAAGATGATTTCACTTAAGTCTTGTATGAATCATTCATGTGATTACAGATGTCCTTTAACACCCTTTTATTTCAATATGATACATGTTGAAACATGTTGAAGCAAATGAAAACAAACCAATGCAATGGATTAAAAAACCTATTAAAAATCCTTTGTGACTCATTGGCTGATTAACATTTCAAACTCTCAGCTTTGCCATTGTTAAGTTATTCATAAAGCTTGTTGTCCAATAACTACTTACCAGTATTCACTTTCAAATTATTTGGGCCAT
This sequence comes from Hepsetus odoe, assembly GCA_017165825.1. Classification (NCBI taxonomy): domain Eukaryota; kingdom Metazoa; phylum Chordata; class Actinopteri; order Characiformes; family Hepsetidae; genus Hepsetus; species Hepsetus odoe. The sequence goes on from CM029392.1 coordinate 7,227,276, forward strand.
GAAGCCATGAGTCCCACTGAATCCTTAAATAATGAATAAAAAAAGAATCAAATTTACACAATTTCACACTAAAGTTAAATAGCCCAGACATGCTTGATGTCTGAAGTTTACTTCTTTAGTTAATTTTCACTGACTAAATTAGATAATAGGTATCAGAGGTGTTTATCAACTTTTGAACTGGACAAAAATGCTTTCCCCAAATTATTAACCTACTTAGCTTCTGCATCACATTCTGCTACTTCTAAAAACACTAAAAGCAGCTTGTCTACATATTCAAGTCTAATTGGGATTGTTTAGTGATGGTTTTGGGCATATAGTTTGTAGATTTCCAGTTGGTAAGGTTCTGGTAACTTTCTGTCACTCAGTGTAAAATTTTCTGACAAAGTGTCACTTTAAGAAATTAACCTATCAAGCAGTGAAACTGCTTAATGAACATAGTCTCTCTGCTCTGTCCAGCTTGGGCACATCATAGCATGAATCTGAAAATGAGGTGAGGCAGAGCATGACTGCTCTGGTGAGTCATAATGAGATAGGTGGAAAGAGGGCTCAGGTAAGTGGTGGAAAAATCCACCCCTGTGATAGAAGAGACCTGCAGTGGCGTGTCGATCACATGTTGATTACTTCTTGTAGAGTGGCAAGCGTACAGTGAAGAAATCTCAAAACAGACTCTAAATATCTCAGTAGTTTCTCATGGACAACAATGAAATAAAACAGAAAGACCAAGGAGACGTGTACCTGTTCTGAGCATAGATCTCAGGGAAACCACATATTTTGCCAGGATAATAATGTTCATGCTTATTTTGAGTTCTCTCTTTAGACCTTGCATTAAAACTGGCCTAAAGGCAAGAATTTCGATATTAGTCAAATTAACCTTTGAAACTATGGCAGTGTGTTTAAAGTTTGGAATCAGTTTTTGCAATAATATAACATTGGTTAGGTTGTAGATTCTTATTTAAAATGTGTCACTTTTTAAAATGTTGTTTTGATAGTCTACTGCTGATGATTTGTCATGAATTACGTCTTCTTTCTTCTTTTTCTTTTGGCTGCTCCCGTTTAGTGGTCGCCACAGCAGATCAACCATTTCCATTTCCTTCGGTCCTCTGCATCTTCCTCCTTCAACCAACCACCTGCACATCCTCTCTTACATACATCTCTTACCACATCCATAAACCTCCTCTTTGGTCTTCCTCTTTTCCTCTTTCCTGGCAGCTCCATCCTCAACATCCTCCTTCCAATATAATCTTCGTCTCTCCTCTGGACATGTCCAAACCAATGCAACCTTGCCTCTCTAACTTTGTCTCCAAGACATCTAACCTGAGTTGTCCCTCTAATATACTCATTTCTAATCCTGTCCATCCTTGTCACACCCAACGAAAATCTCTTTAACGAAGATTTTTAAAAATATCTTTAACTCTGACACCTCCAGCTCCGCCTCCTGTCTTTTCATCAGTGCACCGTCTCCAACCCACACAACGTAGCTGGTCTCACTACTGTCCTGTAAACCTTCCTTTTCACTTTTGCTGTGACCTGTCTGTCACAAATCACTCCAGCCACTCTTCTCCACATACATATGCCCTCATACATATCCTGAACTACTCTCAAATACTTCTCTGTAAATATTGCATCTGTAGTGCTTTTTCTTGGCATGAAACCATACTGCTGTTCACTGATCATCACCTCTTTTCTCAATCTAGCTTCCACTACTCTTTCCCATAAATTCATGGTGTGGCAGATCAACTTTATCCCTCTATAGTTACTACAGCTCTGAGCATCACCCTTATTCTTGGAAATTTGTCCCAGCACACTTTGTCTCCACTCCTCAGGCATCCAATATTGTGTTAAACAATCTGGTCAGAAACTCCACTGCCATCTCTCCTTAACACCTCCATGCTACCACCGGGATGTCATCCGGGCCAACAACTTTTCCATCCTCTTCATCACTGCCCTTACTTCCATCTTGGTTATTTCCTGCACTTCCTGGTTTACAATCCTCACATCATCCATTCTTCTCTCTCTTTGAACTATTCTGATTAGTATGTGTCTATTTGAATAACAACAACAACAACAACAACAACAACAACAACAACAACAACAACAACAATAATAATAATAATAACAATAATAACAGTGATTATTATTATTATTATTACTATTATTATTATTATTATCCTATTGCTATATTGCTATTATAACTATCCTATTGCTTTTTCTACTAATTCACTTTACAACATTCCAAGCAGCATCCATTAACTGTTGGGAAATCACTGTTAATCACAGCCTCTTAGCTTATTGCTGTCATTGTCAATGGTAGTGTAGATAGAGATTTATTATTATTATTTATTAGTGTAAATAATAAATAATAGTGTAGTTAGAGATTATCAGATTCTTCTGGCTGCTTTAGTTGATTTTACCAGCATGGAACTGAACTTGTTAAATAGATTGAGGTTTGTTCTTTTCAGTTTGTTTGCTATTTGAAATAAAGGAGTTTTTAGATTATAACTAGTTATTAGATTATTATCACTTTTTTTCAGAGCAGCTGGAACATTTTTCACAAGTAGACATAATCTCAGAAGTACATCATGACTCATTAACTTGACTGTAGTCTGTGGTACAGTTTGTTCAAACTCTGCCATCTTTTGTATTCTGAGTCCTCTTTTTTGAGCATACTGAGTTTTATACCTATAAAGTATCAGCTCATCTTTCTCCAGGATTTGGACAGTTTTGCTTTACAGTGTTCTGCCTTAAAGTTCATAGATACAGCACATGACCAAATACACCATATGTATCATCATCACAAATGAAAGTAAATCGAAAGTGACAACCCTTGTCATTGCGAGGTCACGGCACAGCACACATGAACCACAACGAAATTGGACCTCTGCATTTAACCCATGCACACTCAAACCCATGCAGCAGTGGGCAGCTATTGAAAGCGCCCAGGGAGCAGTGACGGGGACGGCACCTTGCTCAAGGGTACCTCAGGGCAACCTATCGGGAAGGGGTTTGAACCCCTGATCCTCCAATCATGCGGCTAATGCTAGAACCACTAGGCCACTGCTGCCCGCATCATGGGCAAATCCACTGCATTTAATTTTCTTATAGATCTCTTTATTTTCCCTGCTTCAACATTGTAATGATTTCTAAATACTGCTGAACTTGAAAAGGCAGTTCAATTAAACATAACTATGGTGTAAAACCACAGTTTCTCTTTTACTGCATGTTCAAGTTCCCTTTTACTTCACACTCATACATCTTACAAATGAATCTCAAAAGTTCTTTGGGTAACCAAACCAAATATTGTTTATTAATGACATGGCTCTTAAGATACCTTTTTATAACTTAAAAACAACTTTTAAAATGAAAATGGTTCTTTGACCTGTGAGAATAGTGGGCCCTTTAAAAATATAATCTTTTATCTATAATTTTTTTTATGGTAATGCTGATACATTTGTTATACCACATTGAATGTCTCACCATTAAGCCTGGTTAAGGATGTTTTCTTTATCCAGTTTATGGATACTATGTCCTGACCACAAGGATGCTCAGAAGAAGTTTCAGGCCATTTCTAACATGATCATTTCCCTTTGACCGGGCTCATTATGTAATGCTGCTCCAGGGGAACGGCCAGTTTGCCTTCAAACACAAGTTACCACAAGAGCATTCCCTGTGTCTCATCGATAGACTCTCATGCCAAGCTGAACTAATTAGATTTTAATAATGCAGTGATCTTTTCAATGTTAGTCAATATCCTGGAGACTAACTGCCTGGCCTTGGAGTGGATGCAAAGATCTTGTCACAAAGTGCTGTTCATTAATAGCAGTGTCCCAGTCCTGAAGACCCCCATGCTCTGCTCATCGTGTTTTCCCTGTTTTCATATCTGGTTTCATGTTTTCCCTGATCTAACACACCTGATTCAACTTACCAGATAATTAGCAAGCTGTTCATAAGCTGACTCAGACTTGTTAAATATAGACACTAAAATATGCATACATGGAGTCCCCTAGAAAACAACTGCTATATGCTCTGCTGAGAGTAAATATTGTATGCATTCATACAAAACACTTTGATTTGGATTCATTAATTAAACATTGTTTCGGGTATGCCTCTATTGTTCAATGTGTTTAAACAGAAGAATCATGCATGTATTTTAGGCTTATGCAAAGAGCTCTGAAACCACTTTACACAAGGATAAGAACTTTAATAGAAACTAAAACAACTGGTTGAATTTTTGAATATAAATGCTTATATTTAAGGGTTTCTGACCTGACAGCATAAGCATCACCTTGATACTGATTGTGCCAAGAGCAACAGGAAAGTCATAGCAAGTGAGATCCAAATGATATGAAATCAGTCTTTTCATATTAAGCTTTTAAAATGGACCTTTATTAATAGCTTTAGTTACTGGATGCTTTTTAAGAGGGGAGTGGCAGAATAGATGTAAAAGGCCTGTAACTAATGTAAATCTGTTTGTTTAACAATGAATATTCGGACCATGTCGGTGAACAATGTGGCCCATTGGTGTCATGTAGATGATAAGCAGGAGAGGTCCTAAACAGGTCCCTGTGCGATGCCACAGCTAATGGATGCACAACAGTTTTGCTTCCTCAGTCCCTTCAGATTCTGTTGGGAACCTTGGAGGACATAACATCTCAGAGTTCAGAGGTTAGAGTGACACTGATTAAATGAACAATAATAAACTGCTAATAAGAATACTCAGGTTTATCTTTCAAGTTCAAGAAGTTAGACTAGAATTAAGAATAAAGAGCTTATAAACAACCCTATCGTTCAATTCAATTCACTTTTAAGATACTTATCTTTTTCTTTCTTGGAAAATACATAGCTTGTTTTAATTGCCATTTTAGCACTCAGCATGATAAGAAAAAAAAGTGGCCATTTGTTAACCATAAATTTCATAATCATAATTAGAAAATACATTCAATACATACAAATACATACAAATACATACAAGCGCCAGAGGTGGCCTAGTGGTTAGGGAGTTGGTCCCAGATCGGAAGATTGTGGGTTCGATTCCCTCCCCAGCGGGTTTCCCTGAGGTACACTTGAGCAAGGTACCGTCCCTGTCACTGCTCCCTGGGCACTTTCAATAGCTGCCCACTGCTGGACGTGTGTGTATGGGTTAAATGCAGAGGTCCAATTTTGTTGTGGTTCACTGTGTGCTGTGCTGTGACCTCGCAATGACAAGGGTTGTCACTTTCACTTTTCACTTCTTTCACATACATTCAGGGTTGTGGTTAAGATTCAGTACATCATAGCCAATCTAGAACAATGAATAATGACAAAAAGCTATTTCATTATTAAAACTGTAGATATGTTTTGCTATGATATACAAAAAAAAAAATTATTAATTGAAGTTAAATCCATAAATCACTCAATCAATGCATACACACCTTATTATTATAAGTGACTGTTCTTGTCTTTGGGAAACATGGCACAGCACACAGTGAGACACAACAAGATTCAACCTCTGCATTTTACTCATACAATCACGTGGACAGCTATTGAAAGCGCCTAGGGAGCAGTGATGGGGACGGTACCTTGCTCAAGGGTAACCTACTGGTCTGGGATTCGAACCCATCATTATTGTTACAAGGCTAGTTTTGCTAACAACTACTAGAACTCAATGCTCACTTTGTTCTTTCTTTACAAAAAAAATCCCTCAAACTTTTCTCAATTGAAACTATATCCAGCTCATTATAAAAACATAATGGGTATGTCTATATGGCTAAAATCTCAGTAGGACTTAGTTTGAGCTTTAAAAATGAAAAACTGAACATTACTCTATAGAAGGTTAATGTCTACATGGCAGTGTCTTTAGACAATAATATCCCCCTCAGAGTAGAAATACTGATCTACCTTTCCTTTTATCTTTAATTGAAACCTCCTTTTTCCTGCTTTGTTAATAGTCTTAATGCTGCCTACAAATGCCTATAGCTTGGACATTTTTGTTCATTCAGTTTGAATTTGGTTTCAGAATGAACATTTAGAGAATTATTGTCTTAATGGAATGATATTATTTAAACCACATTAATGTCAGAATGATATTGTCCATATTATAAAGCTGAAAGCTTATCACTGACACAGGATGGCCAAAAGCATGCCATAAGTTGGCATTTGCTAACACCATGCAATGTGCGCAACTACAGCAACTACATAAAAAACAAATGCTCACCTGTAAGAAATAGCTCATGTAGTGCATGTCGTGAGGGGAACCACACGTGATGGTGGAAACACTGAGTCAGGCAACCAAAAACTTCAAACATGCACATCAGCCTTGGTTCTTTGTGTAGTAAAGAGTGGTAGAACAAAGTGGTAGCCCTGACTCTCTCCCATTGAATAGCTAAAGGTCCAATCAGGCAATAACTTGGACTTGGCAGTGGAAAATGAAACGAGAGGAGCCTGCATTGCCATTGTGGGAGACATGCGTGCATGTGTTTGTTTAAAGAGGTTGCTTAATCCACATAGGTATGTTAGCGTACTGAAATTATTTGCTCATCCACCAGTTTGTTGTTTTTTAATTGATAAATCTGTCGTCATGCAGATTTGTTAAGAGATGCCATGGTTTGTAGTTATCTTGCATGAATACAGATGTTTTCATTGAAATGGGTTGTGACCTGCCAAGCATGTTCATTGCCCATCCTAGGTAGCCTCTGATTAGGTAACAAGATACAATCCTCTAGCCTCAGCCAGGAGAGAGGTAGGGTTGCACTGGTGGAATCACAGCCAGCTAAGTGGTATGGCAAAGGCTTAGACAAATACTAGATTGACATAACATCATTACATTGCCAGTGATATGGAAATCTTTATATCCCTGTATTTGACAGATGACAATAGTCATAGTTATGAATGTAAAATTAATTTTCTAGACATATAAAGGGTATGTTCTGACAAATAATACCAAAAAAAACAAAAATGTGCTCTGGTTATATTTTTGGTTGTATTAATTTATTTCTAAATGGCTAAACAAATAGTAGTTAAATTTATGCACTGAAATGAGCAGAAATGCCATATTTATGTTAATTCTGTCTTTAGAATGTATTATTTTCCCACAAAAATGTGTTTGGACTTGAACCTGAAATTCATAAAAATGAACAGAGCTTACCTTATATTTGATTATATATTTTTTCTCAATTGTGGCTCATAGAAAAATTCAAAAGTGCTGTTTAGATGTTTCATCAATATAACATTTTCATGTAGAAACAAAGATATTTTATTATGATAAAATTCCAATCATCAATGATGCTCAATAGTTGAGGACTGGCAGAAAAGAAAATGATCCTTAAATAATGACATAATTGTATATACATTTTATAGTTATTTTGCCGATATGTTTCAGTTTCTAATTAGCAGCTTCTGAAGCCCACTGATAACTGCACAACTGTAACTCATAGCCCCTTTCGTCTTGACTCTGTTGCATCATCTCAGAGTGAAAGTGGTGAAAAGCCTTTCTGACATGGACCTTTTCTCCAGGATGGAGGGATCTCTAGTGTGCAGCGACTTTCTGATCACAGACCTTTTCTATATTTAGTGAGAGAGAGGGGGGGACGGGCAAGAAGACCATTCATGAGGGCTTGAGTTTCACAAGATCAGCTCAGCGATTTCCACTCGAACAATAGAGCTATGGAACAGCTCTCAATAATTGAACAGGCCGTGGACATTATGCAACCAGCCCACGAGTGGGCTGTCAGAGCCAGGAGAGGAGAGGAGAAGAGAGAAGAACAAGTGGACTGTAGAGGGGGGTGCTAGGAGTGGGCGGGTGGGCTGGGGGGTGGCAGTGCTTGGGAATGTGTGGGATGGAGAGAGAGAGAGAGAGAGAGAGAGAGAGAGAGAGAGAGAGAGAGAGTTAGAGTGTTACTGTAGGTTTCGCTGTTACTACTTACTCCAGTGCAATGATGAAATCTGCTGAAATGTTCTGTAGGTTGTTGAAATGGTGTAAGTAAATGTGTGGAGAGGAGAAAAATAGGTATCTCATACAGTCATACTGAAGTATTTTAGACCTAATCACTATCTGCCACATATGTATCATGCAGTTATTTATCATTGATAATTTGCTTAATCCACGGCTCTTTGAAAAGTACTAGACTAGAAAAACACAGAAGGTAAACTCCTGCCACAGCCTCCTAGTGACCATTCCAGTGGTGCTTAGAAAATTGGCTTATATATTTTTCATGAATATATAGCAAGATCTTATGCAAAAGTAAATAATTAGATTTTTCCATAACTCGTATCTTATCTGAGCTATGCCAGTGGCTGTGTGGGAAATGTTATGACTGTGTTGAGCTGCTAATGAGCAATGAGGAGTGAAAAAGCAACCTGCTGTATAACAATTCCCATCCGTTTGGGTAAAATACAAATAAACAATATCCAATATAGTCTCACACAATTGCAATAAAATAGTGTGCTGGTTGTAACTATTCAGACAAATGATGTAGTGAAATAAAGCACTATGTAAAAATCTTGAGCAACCCCTCTTGTCTTTATATTTTGATAGGAAAATGAGAAAATGGGTATGGTGATTTACTGCAGCATGTGCAAACAAATATGTAAATGCAGTATATAACACAAATAGAGTCTAAAATTCTTATCCACTTTAATGTCAATATTTGGTATGACCACCATTATACTTCAGCACAGGCTGAATTCTCTTTTTTGTTCACTTTCTTGTAACTCTTCATCAGGAACAATTCTGTAGGCTTCTTGAAGGACATTCAAAAGCTCTTGGACATCGATCTGTTTTCTGTAAAGATAATTCCACATTGATTCTGTCTCTGAAACAAGTCAGGTACAGAGACTGTACAGGGCAGAAAATGAGAGGCAAAATTTTTAAGTCTTTGGAGAAAAGGCTGGAGAACTGTTTCTAAACAGTGCACTAAAAAAGAAAAACAGAAAACTTTCACTCATTTTCATAGCCACTTTTCCCAAATAGGGATGCAGGGGGGTGCAGGAGCTCTTACAGGATGAAAGGCAGGGAAAAAACCTGGACAGGCCGCCCGTCCATCGCAGGGCAAACATACAGACAAACAAAAAACTAGAAAACTGTATTTCTGTATTTTACTGTATTTCATTGTTGGATAAATATATACAATTACAAAGTCGTCAGTACAAACATACCATTTACAACATTTAGCAGACACTCTTACCCAGAGTGACTCCCATTTCCTAATAACACGCGAGTATCCTCCCACTAAACCAACCCCACCATACACACTTTGAGTTTACTGGCCCAGTAAAGCCAAAGTAAGAAAAATTGCTTTCTTTTAAAGGCCAAATCAAAGTACACACCCCTACCCACTAACCCTCACACTGTATTTTCAGATTTCCATTTCTATTCAACATGGGACTTTACAGGGAATTTTAGTGCATCTGTTTTTTACCAGCTTGTTATTCCCAGTAATCATGAAAAAGTGATGTTCATCATCATGACATTTAATAATTAAACTATCAAGAATGGAATTTACTTTCAAAAAGTTGCCTTGTTCATTAAAGTTTACATCTCATATTTCTTGTACGTATATCTCAAATTTATCCCATCTAATACCCAGAGTTATAGAAGAAAGCATTACCTTGTTCACTAGTGGGCAGCATTAATAAGGCAACTTGACACTTAAGTCTTTTATAACAACTGATTTAAAAGTTAATCACTATGTATATTGGCTTATTCCTTCAAGCATCAAATGTCATACATTAATAATTACCCCAAAAGGGTTATGATGACTGCTGCTTGCCATGAGACCTTCATACTAGAATATACATTTGTGCCCTTTATCAGTGTTTATAAAGATTTATGCAAATTGACTTGAAAAGCAGATATCATGTTGCTTTAGAAATGCTATCCTAAAGTGTAGTGTTCCCTTTCTCCAGAACAGGTGGAAATAACATTTTATGGCCACAATAAATACTGAAAACACATTTACCACTTACATCAGTGGGCAGCTGCTTTAGCACCTGCCCAGAGTCTTCTATTAATAGTGCAAGTTTACAGGCTTTTTTTTTTCTTTTGCTGATGGAAGAGAAATGCATTGACATTAAAGTTCAAAGTATTTGAACATATGCTGCAGGCATTTAGAGAATAGACTGAAAATAAGTGAAATAATTTTTTAAACCTCCATTTTGTCCCATGGACCCGGCATAATGATGTGATCATTTTAGCTTTGAATTCCTTCCTACATCTAAAACACATGATCTAATGAGGAGAGCAGTTTGTAAACACGGGCTCCTGTTAAAATGCCTCCCAGTGTGTGAGCATATGTTGGCATAAAAGAAGCCTCTTTATTTTTAGTCATGCCTGTGTAGAGCAGCCAAAAGCTCCCCACGTCCTGCCATGCTCAGTGTGTGACACTGACTTCCCAGAATGCCATGGCTGAGGAGCATGGCGGCTCTCAGCTGTACCTCAGAATGTTGCTCAGAACTGTGTGTCTGTGCATGCACAAATGTGTGTTTTTCCTTATTTCTTCCCTTGAAGGTTTGCAGGCCCTGTTTTCAGGAGACCATAGATGAATCACTGGCTTTCACTCTGGTTTTCCTCTTTTCCTCCTTTTTTTCTCCCTTTCTGCTCTTTTAATACTTCCATTTTTATTTTCATTCTCTCTTCTCCCATGTGAGCCTCATATGCACCATGCCCGAGGCTCCATGAAACAATTCTGTTCTGGCTCTTCTTGAAACATGTGTGAGCTCACGCACACTTACATGCACTTACATAAATAAACACCATCGATTCACAAGCATCCTCACATCACTCTAGTTCAGACACCTCCTGACTTGCTCCCACGTGCTCTAAGCGTTTTATTAAGTACAAGCTCAGGGCTTGGATTTGAAACAGTGATGTGGGTTCTACCTTTGTGTTCCCACAACAGATACCAAACAAACACATATCAGAGAGGTTTCATCTTGGGTTGGTGCAGCATGGTTCTGCACTTTTTGCTTCTTGGAATTTTTAATGCAACAGAATGACAAACCCAAAAGGATCATTCTTTATAACTCTAGGATTTCCACATAAAGAGTTTCCTTTCATTATTTAATAAAAGTCTTAACCTGCCATGATATCTGATCTGATCTGATGTGGTTGATCTGATTCATCTAACTTTAGCTGCTTAAAAAGTGGTCACTGCTGAATGCAGCCATTGTAGAACCACAACCTGCTGTTATGACCTTGATATTGTTAGCTGTAAAACCAATTTAACATTTGATTTCATTGAAATAAAACATGTTTTTGACTTAATGACTAAAGTGAAAGCAACTATTTTGTCATTGTGAAATGAGATTCGAGATTCAGAGAAGAGAGATTCAACCTCTGCTTTTCACCCATACACACCATTCAGCAGGGGGCAGCTATTTAAAGCACCCGGGGAGCAGTGATGAGGACAGTACCTTGCTCAAGGGTACCTCAGGGCAACATACTGGTCTGGTATTCAAACCCATGACCTGATCCTGGGGCCTAGTCCCTAAACACTAGGCCACCACTGCCCTGGAGTAAACCGAAAGACAAAACTGAATAAAATAATGATACCAATTCCATCTGATTACTGGAAACCATCAAACAGTCCCCTTAACATAGGTGAGTATTATTGGATGTATCCTGTTTTAAGCACACAGGTCAGAGTTTGTTTTAATTGATAGACCATTCGAATGACTTCAAAAAGTGCAGAATATATCCGTCTATGGGAATATCAGTTTTATATGCTGTTATTGGAACTAAATGTTTTCAAATAGTTTTTGCTGAAAGGACTTAATCAAATTCTTAAAGTAGCTTAATTAATTCTTTAAGATAATAATATAGTGTAAAGTTTCAATGTGCACCAAGAGCATACACTGTGGAGCTGTGGTGGACGATGTTCTTTCTGGGGTATTTGGAGTTTTGATGAGCTGAGCAGCAGTGTTGCCATACTAGAAAGTGAGTGATTTTATTTGCCCTTGAACATTAGCTGGTAATGTTAAGCTTTGTAAGCTAATGAAATCACTCATCTTCTAGCAAATATGAAAACATATGTGCCTTTATTCTTTGAAAAGACACAACAGCAGTATTTGGAAGTAAATTTTAATATTGCAGAAGATTAGAGTTAGAAGATTAGATGTTAAAAAATAATGCTGCAGTGAAGGAGACACAGGTAGCTGATGTACTGGAATACTTGTTTAAGTACTGTGAAGAAGTCTGAGAGTTTTTTGTTTGTTTGTTTGTTAATTTTCTGCATAATTAGCCATTTAGTACAAGTAAAAGAAAAAAACGTCCAACATAGAGTATAATATCAAATGTATCTGTATTAAACCTTTAACTTTGTTTACCTTACAGTCTTACACCCAACCAGTTCAACCTCTGTCCTCCCTCCACAAGCTGAATGAGCTCTGAAAGACATAATGTCCCAATTTAAAGACACACAAGCAAGTACCCAAACACACCTCAGCTGCCTCACATTTCTTTCTCATGTGCATCTTAAATGGCTAAAGGAAAGATCTCTGAGTACATTAGTTAGAAAGTAATAAGTGAAATGAATCCACATGAACATATTACTCTATAACTGTTGATCAGAGTTTTCAAGATACTTAATTCATGTTGAAGGGCTACATTTCTGAATGACTGCTAAAATCTGTTTGCTCTAAACAGTGTTAAGTGCTACCAAACAGGATATAACAGACTCCATTTGTCAGTATGTGCAGTTTTCCTCGTCAGTATTTTTCAATGTATTATTTTTTTTAATTGAAGTTGTTTTAACTTAATCCACCAAACATAATTTTTTCCTTATGGTTTTGGCTCTTTTAGTTATGATGTTGGGTCAGTCTTGATGAGATTCCAGGAGAATCTGTTCACTCTGCCACCTCCAAATCTCTGAGATCATCAAGCCAGCTGGAGCCCAATTACAGCGGATCACCATCTGGCTGCATGTGGACATACAGTACGTTCTTCTGACAGACAGTGCTATTCAGTTTCTCTGCATGTCCAACTACCATCATGTTGAACAATGTATTACTGCTTTTACTTCTCCTAATGAACAGGAAAGATCTTCCCAAACAGAAGCCCTTTGCTGACCCAGTCGTCACCTATGGAGATCAAATCAGAAAGTGAGGAATGGGGAGTAACATGGCAGGGGATACTATGGTGCACAGCAGTAGACAGGTTTTAATACAGAACTAATGGGGGATATTACTGAAAAAATATTAATGAATATTAATGAAATAGGGCAGCGTTAGCCTAGTGGTTCGGGCGTTGGCCACATGATCGGAGGATCAGGGGTTCAAACCCCTTCCCAGTGGGTTGCCCTGAGGTACCCTTGAGCAAGGTGCCATCCCCGTCCCGCTCCTCCCTGCGATGGGCTGGCGACCTGTCCAGGGTGCGTCCCCCGTCCTTCGCCCTGTGTGCGCTGGGTTGGACACCGGCACTCCCCCGCGACCCCGTTTGGGACAAGCGGCAGATAATGGATGGATGGATGGATTAATGAAATAATTAATGATATTAATGAAAAAAATAAAAGTTGGGTTTTTTGGGGGGAATATTGTGCTCTAAATGCCACAAATGTATTTATCTTCACATCATTTCAAACCTAAAGTGTCGAGTTGTCTTCTCTGAGTGAAGAATGGCATGAATGTGTAAAGCACTTGAGGTAAGGATATGGAGCTGGTGAAACTGTTTTGTTTGGATAGGTAATAGAAGAAAAGAAAGGGTGGTGTTTAATGTATGACATAGAGCTGAAGCAATAGCAGCAGCCATCTTGAAACTTAGGTTTTGTTAGATTTTTTTCAAGCATGACATTCACTATTAGAAATATAATCTATATTCTATATGAGACTGCTTTGCAATGTATTTTCAATAAAATGTAACTGTGCAATGATGTGCAGTTTGCATTGCAGAAAACATAAACACAACATATGCATATAGAGAGAGCAAAACTCTGATTTTCTGTGCACCTAGCTTTACATACAAACAAACATGTCAAGTTCCTCTGTTTTTCAGTACAGACAACACTGAGAGTGCATTAATGTTTGCTTTACCATGGCTGTGAGTGGATCTAGAATATTCAGTGATTTCCAACAGCCCTTTATTGACAGAAATGGTAGTCACTGATTGGTCTGCTTTATTCCTACAATAGTTGCTTTTTGAGTCACTTTTTTGTGCAGTTTCCATGAAGAGTCATCATCATATTTTAGCCTCAGAGGCACCATGGGTCCAGACACTGCATACAGTACTGCCTGTGACTAAAATGTTCCGTCATACACACAAGCCCAGCATTGCACAAGTGTACCTGCCTCACACTGCCTGTGGGGGTGGTGACACACACGCGAGCACATACACACAGGATGGACGTTCTGACCCAGGCTGAGGATGACTTGTGGTTTCTAGAGTGCACTGAGCCTCACAAAAGACCTCTAGTCACGTCTCTCCTACTCCCTGTGGCCGTACCCACAGTGCTGTTTACCACAGAGCAGACGTCCTAGCTTAAAATGGAAACCTCAGTTTGGGACATTGTCCTCTTCAGAGTTACTGAACACCTGCCACCATCCCCGCAGAGGTCGGTTAGTCAGAAATGTTTTCCATGTTTCATTAGTACAATTTCTTCCAATGTAAATTATGTGATACACTGAATTAGGATAAAATTTCTTCAGCTTTCATTGTTTACACAATTTAAAAACACCCTTTACATCATGCTCACCCTTCATGCTTTCTTGGACTACTAGCCCGTCCCTAAAAACTATCTGTATATATAAACATTAATTAACATTAATTGATATGAACCATTTTTAGCATCATCAATAAATGTTACACTTTGGAGATTTTGTTCAGTAAGTAACAATTTATTTGGATGGTTCACTATAGATGTTTGTAAATGCTTAATTAGTCATATTTGTAATTAGACTAAATATCCATTAAATGTAACTTAACCCCGCAACAGTAACTCCAGCTTTAATCTTTAGGCTATACTTATTCCAATCTTAACTTTAACGCTAAAATTAAGTCTAATCCTAACCAATCTCTAATACTGTTAATAAACCACTGAGTTTCCTCTGAGGCTTCTTTGTCCACATGTTTTTTTTTTTTTTTGTCATGATCTATTCTTGTAATGGTTGCTTGTTGATTTTGTTCTTGTTTTGATTCTGTTTGTTTTACTCAACAAAGTTGCCATTCCCGACAAATACTTGACAGTTAATCCTTAAATCATGCATATCAAAAAAATATATAATTAAATACTTAATGCAATATGTACATACTTCATCATCCATTTCACTTCTCTATTTTTAATGATTCTACAAGGTCCACCACATCACTATATGTTCATCAAACTGCATAAAAGATAAATGCAATGCCAAACTGCAGTGGCTGCCAGTTTATTTTTATTTAAATGTTGTGCACAACCGGAATACCATGTTTACATGCTTTGCTGAACATTGTACTACAAAATAAATAAAATAAAATTACTTTTTAAAATGACTAATTACTCTTCCCCCCACTCCCACCTATTTTTGAGGAAAAACATGCAGTTATTTCAGACACCTTGCATTGGACCATGTTCCACCTGGAAACATATTAGGGCTAATTTACAGATTTACAAATAAAACTCAAATTCAGATTTTACCTATGGCCACTTTACGATCCTAACGATTACATTAGGAATCATTTTGCAAGAAGATCTTTTACATTTTTTTTATGCATATAATTAAAATATGTATCGTTCAATCAACCAAGTATTTTGAAAAAGATTTTTGTTCAATTGCATTCTCAGAGTGCATAGATATGCTTTGCTGTAGAATTAAACTTGTTTATTTCCTTATGCTTATTCCATCCTGACCATCCATCCTAAGGCTGACAATTCGGTAATAAGAAGCAAAGCCAGAGTTACTGTGGTAACACTACATTGATGACTGCAAGCAGTTGTACTTGCTTTTTTTAATCATAAAACTGATTTTAATTATTCATGTATTCTATACACTGCACATGTTCAGGCATTATTGAATGCTGGCTTAGGTTTGATCATATAGCATACTTTCTGCCATGTTTTCTTGCTTAAACATCAACAGAGGCTAAAGGTTGATTATAAATGCCTCATGAATTTGAGTAACAGGCCTGACTCTCATTTCTGATCTTTTGGTGGCATATTACCATATATAATGAATGTTATACTGCAGATATAAAAGTTAATATCCATGCTTTCGAATCCGTTTTGAATCCAAACGTCTAAATCTTCTCTGTAAGAATCTTGTTCACAACTTATCCCGAGTTCACTACAGTTGGAAGTGGTTGGCATGCTGCTGCATGCTCTTCAGACAATAAGTGTGGTCAGCTGTGGCTGTTCTGATCACATGCCGGACTATTTTAGAAGGCCTGAGCGGCATCACACTGTGAAAAAGAGGGTGTTTACATTTACGCTCTATAATGTAGCTCTATAATGTAGTTCTATAATGTGGTGCCTAACACATGTTTTCAGCAAATAGGGTTTTTATAATGCAATGAATGAGTGTCTTTCTATTACAAAGCCCAAATTGGTTCATCAATTTGAACAATTATTCCTCATTTCAGGAATACAATTTTGAAAACTGTTTTTTCTATACAATTACTTTTGTGTTTTGGTCCATAATCTGTACTTTTGTACTTTCTCTTTTTTTGTTTAACCTAATCACGTAAAAGTGTAATCACCCAAATAATTCTGATTTGAGGAAGCAAATTTATTTTTCTGGGAAATTTCAGCACAAATTGAAAAATATTTTATTCACAAGCTGTCTATGCTTTTAATTACTATGTGCATAAAAACTTTTAAAAAACCTATGCTGCTAGGAGTTTATGCAAGTGGATACAACCCTCCAGTCTCCTCGTTTACTGTTGGAGGCTCAAAGTAGTGTCATATTACAGCCAACAAGAGGAAAAATAACTTTGTGACTTACACACACAACTCAGTAATCAAAAAATGCAATGAAAATGTTATATTAGAAAAATAGCCTTTAAAGTAAATTTCAAGAAATATCTGTGTGATTGTTGCCAAAACGAGTGAAGAGATTAGTATAAGCGTGGACAGTAGTTGTATTGTGGTTAAATAGTACCCAAATATGAGTTGTTCCTTTTTATGCACTGCATAAGTGAGCCTTGTTCTTCATACAACCCCTGGAATCTTGATGACCACACATTTCATTTATTTATTCGAAACAAAAAAAATCAGATTTCAGATATTTATGTATTTATTGATATGGATGCGTAATAGGATGGAGAGAAGACAAGGGGTGGACATCCTTGCATAGATCTTAGACTATGCCTTTGCCAGCATATGATGATAGAGAGTAAGCTGCTGTAGGATCCTGAATGTTTGACAACAGGAACTCAGAAACATGGAATTAAGAAACATACAGTTTAAGAACAACATCCAAAAACAACACAGTTCAAAATAATGTGCACATACAATAGCCAGTCTGATGTGTGTGTGTGTGTGTGTGTATGTGTGCATGTGCGTGTGTGTGTGTGTGTGTGTGTGTGTGTGTGTGTGTGTGTGTGTGGACATAAAGCTATGTATGGAAACAAGATCTGGGTATTACAAACAAAATAAAGTTGTCTGTACTTCTTCATGAAGACAATCCAACAATAATAATAATAATCATAATAATAAAAATCATGATGATGATCATAATAATAATTTGTCTGAAAATCCTAAAGCAAATGAGGGCAAACATATAAGAGTTAATGCAGATTCAGATTCAGCCTTTGAATTATTTGGATCATGCAGTCTTTTGCTTTATCATGCAGACTTGTGATTAAGCAGCTAGATGATCACATTAATAAGCTCACCACATTAAAAGTGCTTGAATATTGCAGAGACATGGGGTGAGTATTGAAGAACATGATGGACATAATGAATTTCAGCCTGCAAAGACTCAAGACTCAACTTAAAAGTTATATCTGGGCTTAATGTTTTTGACATGATCTTTCAGCCATGCTTATGAAGGCTAGATGAATAGGCTGCGAAGCTGATGGGTACAGTATATCCTTACAGTACATGTTCTGAAAAGATGACACTTTTTAATGTCATTAGTTTCATTGTGATGCTTAGCAACAAAAACTACATGAAGAGCACTATAGAGGGCTAAGGAAAGATCATGCTTGATGAAATTTCATTGGCTGTAGTTATATAGTTATTCATCCCCGATTTACAGTTAAATTTAGATTAAAAAATGTCCAAAAGCTGTTTTTTGAAACCTTTGTGAGAATGCGCACATTTAGTAATCATAACAGATTATAAAAGATCATAAAAAAGAAAAGAACAGATATATAAGACCTTTAGTACTAACACAACCAACCCAGTGCAATGCAGCTGAACTGTTTAAAGTATACAAGCCATTAAAAACAAAGAAAAGGTTCAGCATAGTTTCTTCCGCCTATTAGAAATTTTGCTTTATATGAAAATAAACGTCCATATCAATATGACTGAAATTGTGCGACATCATTACAAATCAATGGCTGTTTTTACAGAATCTCATTGATTTAGACCCCCTATTAAATTATGGAGCTTGAACTACAGACAGCTCCATAGAAAGAAATGAGAGAAGTTATCATAGAAATCATATGAAGGTAATTTTCAGTAATAAATCTTACTTGTGCCCTTTCAAGCAACAATGAACAGAGAAAAAAGTTTGTAAATAAGATTATTTAATAAAGAATATTTCCTGAAATCGCCAGTACTTTTTTTTCTGATCCTGACATAATAACGGTCTGGTATTCAGTAATGATTTGCACAAAATTTAAAGGGAGAAAAGGAGAATGATATTTGGTCCCCTGGTTTGCCTGGTTTGTTTTATAAAAATACAGATCCAGAACAGACTTTTTCTTAAGTCAATGTTTTTAGTCTGGTATGATTTTTTTTTTTAAAGAAATGTATAGAAAATGCTCTTAGAACAGATCTGCTCTTCAAGCACTTGAGTTTAGTTCATGTAATCCTGTGATGGCAGAGCACAGCTGCTAAGTAGCCCAGTAAACACTTTATTTTCACAGTTTATATTTTTAACCATTCATTGTTTTGTCCTAAATATTCTTCTAGGAGCTTACAGCCTTTTGCAAAAGTTTGGACACCTCTTGTCAAATTACACGTTTTCCGGATTTTCTGGATTAAGTGAAAAATATGTATGTTCTCTGCAGAGAACACACTTCTGTATACTTAAAGGAACACCTGCTGTTAAATTGGTGGATTTTAATGTATTGTGGGAAAAAATAAAACATTTATTCAATGTTCAAATGTTTTGGCACATTTTTACTTTATGTTTAATTTTTTTTCGTTTTTTAAATTTAAAACTCAGATTTTAAATAGTAAAAAAGCATTAACATTTGCATAAAATGCCACATTATAGCCTGTTTTAGAATGTTCTAAAGAGCCCATTAAATGTGAAATCTAATGCAAAATTATATATATATATATATATATTAACTGTTTTAATGACATGAAAGCCCTATTTAAATTACTCTAAATGTGGGGTGACAAAAATCTAATTATCAGGAATATAAAGAGTTGAAAAAGTTTACTATCATATGTTGGTACACAAACTCACAAAAATATTATAGGCAAATAAAATATATTTCACTTTAGGTAATTTGACTGAGGTGTTCAAACATGTCTTTGACTGTATTCCTGCTGGGCTTTTCCCTCCATATGAGCCCTTTGCTGCCAAATGTACATTTATGGAGCATATCAAAAAATCTAATATATATATATTATATATATATATTATGTCTGGGCAGTAGATGGGTTATTCTGGCAGTGTTCAAACCATGTAAATACAACCAAACACGCATACCCTTTGTTAAATGTTACACTACTGTTCCAAAATTGGATAGAGGGCCATTTTCCCAGCTCCTGAATAAATCTAATTTTAGACTAAAAATATTCTCCTAAGATGAGTCACCATTCACACTGCAGCTTAGTCTGAGATTAGACTATTCCATGTCTGGAAAATTGACTCTATATATCATATCACAGAAAGTTTGCCTTCTATAATACTGATTTCTTCTTTTTCAACCCTACTCTTTGGAGATAAATCTCTGAATGGGTTCCATAATAGCCATTCCCGGCACTTTTTTCTTTATGTATTATGTTAAAGACTGGTTCGTGACCTTGGGAGGATGCCTAGCTAGATGTTAAGCTTCTGGGTTTCACAAACACTCCATACATGACCACACTGAGGTAGACAAACAAATAAAAAGGCTCATTATGGTATGATGCGAAAAAAAGCAGAAAATAAATAGACAGCAAAAGAGATGAAAAATAGTTATTTCTAATTCTTCTCTGTACAACGATGACTCTTTCCATTTTTGAGATTAGGTCATTTACTTAGGTTTATATACAAGGATTCGAAGAAGCAAATCCTGAAATATCCTACAATGTAGTCCTGCTTCAGATCTGAGATATAACTGCTCTTGCTCTTCATTGTATGCCTACTCAATCAAACTGTTTTCTCAATCATTATGTCATCACTTTTTGTGCATGGAGGCCATGTATCGCACCTCGCTCATTCTAGAGTATTCCATGAACAGACTACCCTCCACTGTCTTTATGTGCAGTCTTTGCCGAGCAATTTCTGACTATAATAGTCCAAATGGTTCTTAGATGGGTCCTTGACTATGCATCATACAGCAGGTTAAAAGGAGCTGCACAGTAAAATTGATGCTATTGTACATGGAGGCACTTTTAACAGTTCTGTCAGTTCAAGGGTTAAAGGCACTATTTGCAAAAAAAACGTGTTATATGTTTATATCTTCACTTTAGATGTTAAAGTAATTAAAGCTACACTAAGTAATTTTTTCCTTATTTATACTTTGATTTGACCATAACTAATGATTAAATCATGAATATTCTGCAAGCATCAAAGGAGTCTAAATGACAGTTTTATCTTTGTTTCATGAGTGCAATGCTAGTGAAAAATGCATTTGTATGTTCTTTTACAAATGCTACATGCACCAAAAAAATGGTATGCAATATTTAACCAGTTTACACATAAAAATGTAGCTAGTGTTATCATTGACAGATACCGGGAAAAAAAAAAAAAACTTAATTAGTGTACCTTGAAATGTCGGGTACATCCTTTACAACTTCATCATATTTGTTTTGCAAATGCCCATCCTGTAATCTGTGGGTTGTCACCTCCGTGTCTCATTAACTCTAAATGTAACGTAGATGCAATACTGTCTGAAGTGTCACTGTTTCAAAATGTCATTAAGATATTTTAGTAACATTAAGATATCTTTGTATATAACTTGTAATGTTCCATTAAATCAGCATGTATCCCTTCATTAGTCTACAAATGCATACAAACCAATCTCAATTTGTTAATACTGATGTCATGCATTATTTATACCAGGATACACAGTACCTGAGTGGAGTAGGCCTCAATGCTTAATAGTTGACATGCCACGATCTCCATAATTAGCGTTTCTGACTTTAAGATTAAACATTCAGCTCATAAATGCTTTTAAATAACCCATACCAGGAATAATAAACAATAACCATTGCACTTTTGGTGAAACCAAATAAGATAAGATCTGAGGGCGTAAATAAATCAACAAAAAAAAACAAAAACAAAAACAAACAAAAAAAAAACAGAAAAGCAAGAAATAAATGAGGTAATGTTTGTGCATGCCAATATCAAAAGAAAAAGAAAGAATAGTTTAACATGCTTATAAACTACCCAAAAATCCATGTGCTGTCTCACACGGCATTGGGTCTTATGGGACAAGAGTTCTAGCATCTGCGGGAGAAATAGCAGCATTGCAGATGTCTTCCAGATAAGTGCCACCTGTCCAGCATGAATCCTCAGAGCAAAACTGGAAAGCCATGCTTTTCCTGTTAAAATAAGGTGCATCTATCCTGTAACATCGCATAGCCCCCAATAGCAGACCACATATCAATATCTGCAGATGCTCTAGAAGGTCTGATGCACGTTCCTGGATGCTGTGTGCAACGGGTTGTGATAAAATCCATGTAATTGTTTCTGTCATGACATGTAGTCACAGGGTCCTTTGCCTTTAATGGAATTCATTTTTTATCCATGACTTTGATGACAATCTCTTTGAAGCTGAATGTAAATAGAAAAAAAAAATCCTCGTCCTAAGCGTAAGGTAAAGTGAATGCAATGCAATAACGCATTGCAAAGGTAAAGCATTCTGGTATTGGTTACACACTGGGTACAGCTGAGATGCCTCTTGTTTCTGGGACATTACACATCTGTTAGAAGCTTTCCTTTGTTAACACAGTTCTGATTCATGACAGTACAGTTCCCAGTTCTAAGGTTCGCCTCTCTAAAATTGTCAATGCTGTTGTTCATGTCCTCATCTATCTCTACATATTCCGATTTGCTGACGATAGAGGAACTGCGTCGACTAGAGCTGGAGTCAGTGGCGATGTTGGGATTGCTCACATTAAGGAGCTGCGCCTGCTCTTCTCCTTCAGTCTCTCTGTGGTAGAAGTAATTGAAATTGGACACAATCACAGGCACTGGGAGCGCGATGGTCAGCACACCTGCGATGGCGCACAGGGAGCCCACGATTTTGCCCCCAATGGTCACAGGGTACATGTCCCCATAGCCCACAGTGGTCATGGAAACCACAGCCCACCAAAAGGCATCAGGGATGCTTGTGAAGAAAGACTCCTTCTCTTCTGCCTCTGCAAAGTAGACCGCACTGGAGAACAAGATGACCCCAATGAAGAGAAAGAAGATGAGAAGGCCTAGCTCACGCATGCTCGCCTTTAGGGTTTGTCCCAAAATCTGCAGCCCTTTGGAGTGTCTCGAAAGTTTGAAGATCCTAAAGACCCTGACCAAACGAATGACCCTGAGGATGGCCAGAGAAGTGGCCTGCTCTCCACCTCCTTTCGGTTCCCTTCCATCCTCAGGATCCTCTGCTAGCTCCGTGCCAAGAGTGATGAAGTATGGAATGATGGCCACTACGTCGATTGTGTTCATCATGTTCTTGAAGTAGGCTGCCTTGCTAGGACAAGCAAAGAATCTCACAATCAACTCAAAGGAGAACCAGATGATGCAGAGTGTCTCCACAATGAAGAAGGGATCTGTGAGAACATTTGGTTTGTAATAGAAGGTGCTGTTCCCTATAGTCTGTAGCTTTCCCTGTGGGTCCTCCTTGAGCTCTGGTAATGTTTCCAAGCAAAATATGACGATGGATATGAGAATGACCATAACGGACACAATGGCAATGCCACGTGCTGGACCTGAGCTCTCAGGATGCTCGAACAGGAGCCAGATTTGCCTCTGGAACTCGTTCTCTGGCAGTGGGCGCTCTTCTTCGCGTATAAAGCCCTCATCTTCCCTGAACTTCTCCATGGCCTCAACACCAAGCTCATAAAACTTTATTTCCTCTGAGAACATATCCAAAGGAACATTCACAGGTCTTCGCAGCCTTCCTCCGGACTGGTAATAGTACAGAATGGCATCAAAGCTAGGCCGATTCCTGTCAAAGAAGTATTCGTTCCTCAATGGGTCAAAGTAGCGCATCCTCTTTTTGGGATTCCCCAGCAGTGTATCTGGGAACTGGGCAAGCGTCTTGAGCTGTGTCTCGAAGCGCAAGCCGGATATGTTGATGACCACGCGCTCGCAGCACTCGTGCTCCTCGTGCTCTGTGGCATAGGACTCTTGTGGGTGGCCCGCCAGAGCCGAGCTCTCGTCCATGTGGTCTCCTGCCACCACTGTCATTGCGGAGCTCAGACCAGCAGCGCCGCAGGAGATGCTGGGGTCTGGGGTGCGTTCATGCAGCGTCCGCTATCTGTGGCTTAAGCTGCCATCAGAAGGGAGCTTGCTGTGCTGTACTGCCTCCTTGATGTTTACCCTTCCACCGGTCCATAGCTCCAGTCTCCAGCAGGAAGCTGCATTATCTTCTTTTGGTCACAACTCGACCAGAGAGAGAGAGAAGACAGAGAAAATAAGGGGAGTGGATTTCCGAGGAGCAATATTGTTGAGAGCAAATGTAATGCATTAAAAAAATAATTTTGTCATAACCAATGAACATTTTCTTCCCCCTGTATGCTCACTGTAAGAGCTTGATGGTGAAGGTTAAATGCGCAGCAGATGAGATGAGACTCCATTAGGAGAAACCAGAATCTGGAATCCCACACACACACACATACCCACACACACATTACTCGGTGTCGCTATGCACCAGCGTTCAAGTTTCAGCCTGCTGCCCACCTTATACTGCAAAACCTGCAGTGTTCATTTGTGTCCACATGAATTTAGTCGTGCACTGAAGGACCTGATCAAACACTGCAGTTCTGACTGTAACAATACACCGGTCGGAACAGACAGTGGTCTTAAAGCTCTTCATTCTTACCTGGAGGGAATCGGCTTAGGGCTCTCCCGGTGCTCTAACTTTGACTTCAAAGTGAACGAGCTTCTGACTTCAAAGGCGAACAGACCGCCAGCAATTCCCCGAGTTCCCGCAGAGTCCTGGCCAGTGTGTGTAAATCTTCACACCGGGGTGTGTTTACCATCCCGCGAGTGACCAGCAGCACAGATCCGCTCGGTTTGGTGATTCCTCTTAGAGCCCGTCGTGCGCGCCGCCGCTTCCCAGCGAGAAGAGACGAAGATGATGGTGATGCGATGGTGACGGGGGGAGGAGGGGGGGGGGGTGAGAAAGAGAGAGAGAGAGAGGTTGATAAAAGGGGATAGATAGGAGAGAGAGAGAGAGAGAGAGAGAGAGAGAGAGAGA